>OY728147.1:647143286-647779225 GCA_963277665.1 Viscum album | reverse complement strand
CTCGGAGGAAAAGCTACTCAGTAGGTGACTGGTCCAACTTTCTCCAGAATTTTGTAAGGTCTAATGAACTATGGACTTATCTTTCCTTTCTTACCAAAACACATAACACTTTTCCATGGTGATATTATAAGAAAAACATGATAACCTACCTCAAAAGTAAAGTCTTTACTCCTATTATCTTCATAATTTTTTTTGTCTTCTCTATGCTATCATCATGTGTTGCTGGATCATCTTCACTTTCTCAGCCACTTCCTCTACTAATTCTGGTCTCATCAACTTTCTTTCCCTAAATTCATCCCAAAAATATGGAGTTCGGCACCGCTTCCCATAAAATGCCTCAAAAGGTTCCATATGTATACTGGAATGAAAATTTTTATTATAAGAGAACTCAACTAAATAAATATGTTGATCCCAACTTCCCTAGTAGTCTATTAAACAAGCTCGAAGCATATCCTACAAATTCTGAATCATTTATTTTGTCTTCCCATCTGATTTAGGATGAAAATTTGTACTAAAATGTAATTTTGTTCCCAATGACATCTAAAGTACCTTCCAAAAATTAGAAGTGAACCTAGGATTCTGATCAAATACAATAAAAAGAGGAACTCAATGTAACCTAGTAATCTCTTTGAGGTACAGTCGAGAAAGATGATCTAAAGACGTTGTATCTCGAATAGAAATAAAATGTGTAGATTTTTTCAGTTGATCAACAATAACCTAAATCACATTTTTACCTCTATAATTCTTAGGTAGTCCCACCACAAAGTCCATGGATACATTATCCCATTTCTACTCTGACACAAGAAAAGGCTGAAGCATCCCCTTCAGTAACTGCCACTCTTCTTTAACCTGTTGACATGTCAAACATTTCATGGTAAAACCAGCAATATATCTTTTCATTCCATCCCACAAATTATACTCTCGAGGGTCTCTGTACATCTTATTACTTCCAGGATAT
The DNA here is from genome assembly GCA_963277665.1 of Viscum album. Classification (NCBI taxonomy): domain Eukaryota; kingdom Viridiplantae; phylum Streptophyta; class Magnoliopsida; order Santalales; family Viscaceae; genus Viscum; species Viscum album. The sequence continues at coordinate 647,778,267 of OY728147.1, read as the reverse complement.
ACTAAAAATAGATAAATATGAGCTTCACACAACAAACCTTTCTTCAAATGGGAATCAAAAGGCACACACAACCTTTTTTCAAATCTTAAAACACAATCTTAAACAAGGTTAAATTTTGGAAACTTATCTATTTTAACCAATTATACCTTTTTCTATGGCTCACGATCTTCCTTCTATGCTTGATTAATTATATATGATAATGATGACTGCACTGAAACCTGAAACAAAACAGAGGTATTTTCTGCACCAACAAATTCTAAGCCAAAATTCATCAAATCATTAATCAAGGGATCATGTTCCAAATGTAACATGGTTAATGATGCATTATGTTTTCGACTCAAGGCATACACCACTTTGTTTGCTTTTCCTGAATGGTAATTGATCATGAAATAATAATCCTTTATCAATTCAAGCCATCTTTTTTACCTTGTGTTTAATTACTTATGAGTGAATATATACTTAAGACTTTTATAGTTAGTATATATTTGACATTTGGATCATTATAAATGATGCCACCAAATTTTCAAAGAAAAAACCACAACTTCCAATTCCAAATCATGTGTGGGATAATTTAACTCGTGAGTTTTTAGTTGTCTTGAACCATAAGAAATTACCTAATCATTCTACATCAGAACACAACCAAGTCCCTTCAATGAAGCATCACTATATATGAAAAACTCACCATTTCGGGAAGGCAAGGCCAAAACCGGATCATTCACCAATCTCTTATTCAGTTTCTAAAAACAAACATCACAATATTTTATCCAAATAAATTTAACCTCTTTTCGTGTTAACTTAGTTAGTAGGATAGATAACCATGAAAAGTTTTTGACAAATCGTCTGTAAAAACCTGCTAATCCAATAAAACTACGAATCTATGTAACATTGTTTGGTATTGGTCATTCATCAACCACTTTTGTTTTGGCAGGATCAACTATTATTCCATTCTTATTTACAATTTTCCCAAGAAAAGAAATATGTTTCAACCAAAAATCACACTTTCTTAATTTTCCATACAGTTTCTTTTTCTTTAAAGTTTTTCAAAAACCCCTTAGATGTTTTTCATGATCCTATTTATTCTTATAAAATAACATAATATCATCAATAAAAACAACCATAAACTTATCTAAGAACTCATGAAATATTATATTCATAAGATTCATGAATACAGCAGGTGCATTATTTAACCCAAATGGCATTACAATAAATTCATAATGCCTATATCTAGTACGAAAAGCTATTTTTGGGATATCATCCTCCTTCACCTTCAGCTGATGGTATCCGGATCTAAATCAATCTTGGAAAAGTAATGATCTCCCTGGAGTTAATCAAACAAGTCATCGATATGAGTAAAATGATACTTTTTTTTAACATTGATGTTATTCAAGGCTCTATAGTTGATGAAAAGTCTCATGGAACCATCTTTCTTTTTAACGAACAAAACAAGAGAACCCCATGGTGAAGTGCTAGGACAAATGAATCCTTTATCAAGAAAATCATGTAATTGATTTTTCAATTCAAGAAGTTCCATTTGATCCATTAGATATGGGGGTTTTGAAATTGGATTATCATCAGGAACTAATTCAACTGTGAATTAAGCTTCCCAATTAGGTATGACATTGGGTAACTCATCAGGAAAAACATCAAGTTATTCATTTACCACTGGCACATCATTAATCTAAAAAGTTCCCTTGTTTTCAACAATATGAGAAAGATAACCTTCATTTCCATATTTCAATAGTTTCCCATCTTCCTAATATGTTATTAATTGTATGGGTTCATTCTTAAATAAAAACTGAAACTCTTTCTGAAAAACTACTTCTTTAAATCTACAGCCAATCTTAGCATGATAAACAGAAATATAAGTCATCCCTAGAATGACATCAAACTCTACTAAGGGAAAAACAACAAGTTTTTTAGGTAAATTATTTCCACATACCACAATAGAAAGATTCTTATAATTCCTCTTTGCTATAATATCTCTCTTTGGTGTTTTATCAATAAGTTCTGGTCTTATTTTTTGAGGTGATATTTCCAATTTACCAAGAAATTAATCAGAAATAAAGAAATGTGTAGACCTTGTATCAAAAGAACTTTAGACAAATATGATTAAACAAACAAGGTACCTGATACAACTTCATTGGATGGCCCTAAATCTACTGACGTAGTTGTAATGGATCTCACTACACCTTTTTGTTTATATTCTGGCTTCTTTGGATCATTCAGATCTCTCTTTGGGCAGGCATTTTCATAATGACCCATCTCACCACATTTAAAACATTTTATAGTTTTCTTATCAGGATTAGTCTTAGGATCATTTTCATAAAAATCTCAGTCCATATGTCTAAACATACCACATCAAAAACACTTCCCAGTTTTGGTAAGGCATTCCCCAAGGTGCTTCTTGCCACACTTTTCACAAAATGGGAACTAGATTTTCTTACCATCGGATTTATTTGGTTGATTATTACCCATCGCTTTCCATCTAGACCTCTTTCTCTCCTTGTTTTCAAAATTCATTTGATCATCAACAAACTCCATATCTACCCTCTCAGCACATTGGATAATTTTCTCATAACTTTTGAACTCACAAGAGGCCAACTCCCTTCGATACCTTGGCTTCAATCCTGAGTAAAAGTGGTTGATTTTTCTATAAAGATCTAGAATAAGATTTGGAGCATACCTCGCTAGTCGGGTGAAGTTCACTTCATACACAGCCATTGAATCTTCCTCCTTTTGCTTCAATTCAAGGAATTTCTTCTCCATCCAAGGTCTCACCACCTTAGGAAAATATTTTTCAAGGAAAATACTTTTAAATTCATCCCACTCTAAGGAATCAATATCCTCTATATCCCTGGTATTCTTTACCATTTACCATCACTGATCATATTCACCTTCAAAACGATAAATGGAAAGACTTAACTTTTGATTATCTGAACATCCCATAACATCAAATATCTTTTCAATGGCTTTAATCCATCCTTTATCCACTACTGGGTTAGAATGTCCATTAAAAGCAGGAGGGTGTTTTCTCATAAAATTTTCCACTATTTTCATGTTCCATTGTGGTACCTCTGGTTTTTCTCTTACATGGATTCCACCACCATTTATTTCTTGCATTATCTGATCCATTACTATCACAAACTGCTCGGTTCCAATCCCTACCATTCCAGGCTGCAGATTCGGAAGGATATCGTTCTTTCGGTGCCTATCCTCTTTAGCTTCCCTGTTTCTTCTACGGACAACCATTTTGAACAAACATATCTTAGTCGAAGAAACATGGTGATATTTAAATTCTATAACATTTAAAATTAATCACAGCTTAAAAATCATTTATGGTATTCTATTAACATCACCCTAACCCCTAAAGTTATGTAAACCATCCTCTGATACCAACTATAAGGAATCGGCCTTATTATATTACATAATATTGAATTTAGTTAAGAAATCACTTCCTTTAACATTGAGGATCTTTCCAAGTTTATATCTTTAAATAATTGGGACATAATAAATTCATAAAATTAAAACATTAATACAGATTGGATACCATAAAAACAGTATTCATTTCTTCCAAAATATAAAACATTTCAAATAAAATATTATTTCTTTGAAAATTCTTAAAACATTTAACTCGGCTTCATTATTTGTATTAAAAATCCTTATAACATATGAAAATTATTTAAAAACTTGGGATGAGCACAAAAAGCTCAGTAAGGGATATAAAAAGAAGGAAAAAACACATTAGTCCATGAATACTTATAACGTATGAAATCATTTTCAAAATACATACTTGTCACCCATATATACTTACTTTGTGAAACATGAGATTTCCAAAAGATTCCAACAAAAAATATGAACATAAATAGAACTATAAAGGTATCTTGTGGGCATTACTTACATAATCTTTTAACCCTCTCGTCTACCTTATAATTTGTAACCCTCACAGCTACCTTACAATTTGTGTAACCATTGGAGTTACACTTGGAGTAACCATACGGTCAACCTCCAAATTACACATACCCAATGCATTGGAGGGAAATATAGGTATCACCCTTAATAATAAACAATTCCCAATAACTATAACATAATCATACAACATGAATAATTCCATAAAAACATTGCTTTTGAATTTCGTAAAACAGAATTTTAAAAGAGGTTTTTTAAAAGAAAAGTCCCTTACAAATATCATATAATTGAGGGGAGACTTAATAGAGTGAATGGAATATGTATATAAACTTTAAATACACATAATTAAACATAATATATATAAAATTAATCACACAACAATTTTAATACCACATAAATAATGAAGTAGAATGTTAACCCAAATAATGGAAATCGGGTTAAGAATTCTCTTACCTCGGGTTTGTCTTACTTCAAACTCATTTAAACCTACTTTATAATGGTTAAAATAGCTTTATTAATGTATTAAAGATAAATATTAATATTTATAATACCTTTTATGATCATTTCATTACATCATTTCACCCTTTAATTGTTAGTATTTTGTTCCTTGAATTGTTTTGGGTGTGTTCTTTACATGATTTCCAGGATCGGTTCATGATGGATATTCATTTCGATTGGAAGTGAAACTCCAGAATTAGAATGGAGTGGTATTTAAATATTTAAAAACCCATTAATTATACCATTTATCATTTATAATTCTAACATGAGTATGATTCAAAAGTTAAAACATTATTGATATTTGTTTAGGTTATTTTGGCGATTCTTCGATCGTAAAGAGCTCATTTTGTTTTATAAATTAATAACATGTGTAAAAAATTATTACAGAACCTTATATAAGATATAATACATAAATTATAATCTAGTTCAACCATAAAAATGGTTCCATGACCAGTCTTGAAGAAAGTAAAAGAAATTGAAATCACATCGTCCACGATGTTAGTAAATCGACACATCACAGACGGTGTTTTAATTTCATGAATAAGTGGGAGAGGAGAAAAGGTATAATGGTGAGTCTTAAATAAAAATAATTAAATCCATAATATGTAAGATACTGTATCATTAATTCCTCTTGGATAATGGAAGGTGATGAAAGAATAAGAATAGAAAAGAAAATTAAAATAAAAGAAAGAAAACAAAAGAGGATGTTTACCTCTTGATCTCTTCTCCTTAAGATCCTTCTTAAGGCCCTTGGTTTTGGCCTTTTGGTGAGACTATAAGCTCTAGGAAGTGGGTAAGATCCTTGGGAATAGTATTGGGAATAACTTAGGTAAGTATCAAGGCTTAATAGGTGTGGGAGGAAGAGGGGAATGAGAATTGTATTTATAGTGGAGAATATGAGGTATTTTACATTATTATAATATTTTTTCTCAAAAATTTGAATAATATTAATTAATGTGACCAAAAATAGTAATAATGGAATGTTATTTCGAACCAAGTGGTCTTAAATCAATTATTATTTCATAAATAGTGTATTTAACTGATAATTTGAATATACGGTATTTTACGGTATTTCACTATTCATCAAAAATTCAAGAATTTCAGAAAAATCCAAAAAATTCACCCTAAAAATTTTTAGATGTGTAGAACTCAAAAATGAAATCCATTTTTTGAAAATAATTTTCTAAATATTATTAATTTAATTTTTATATAAAATCATAATTTATTCAAAAATAACAATTTTAAATCCATAACTCATTTTGTAACACCTTGAAAAATTAATCAAGTTGAAATTATCTTAAATACTTAATAAATTAAAATAATAATAAAATTTACTATTCATTATGGTCATATTACTATTTATAAGGGTTTTTTACTATTCACCAAAAAAATTGGTCTTATCAGACTCCAAATAACTTACTGATCACAATTATAGATGACCATTTTTTGAAATTAAAAACATAGAAGTGGAAAAATTATGTTTAAAGGATAGTTATAAATATCTAATTAAAACAAAGTTTCATGCATTTCAATTTATTTTTAAAACCTTGGGGTGTTACAGCTAGCTAGCCTACCCCCTCACTTCTCTCTCTCTCTCTCCATCAATCCCCCTTCCTCTCGTAACTGCTCGTTTGCCCCCCCCCCCCTCTAGCATACACCCTCACTCCTCTCTCTCTTTATCGTAACCCAGCTCACCTTCCCTCTCATACTCTGTTACCCACTCCCTCTCTCCATCATTCCCCCTCCTCATCTCATAATCGCTAGCTGGCCTACCCCCCCCCCCCCCCACACACACACACACACCCTTCTCGCTATCCTACCCCCTCGCTGCTCCCTCTCCCTCTTGTAACTACTGTCTAGCCTTCTCAATGCTACCTATCTCCATCGATCCCCCCCCCCAGTAACCACTAGCTAGCCTATCCCCCCCCCCACTATCCTACCCCATGACAACTCCCTCTTCATCCTGTAACCGCTAGCTAGCCTACTCACTTCAACCCCTCTCCATAAATCCCCCCCCTCCTCCAGTAACTGCTAGCTAGCCTACCCCCTCACTACTCCCTCTATCCATCAATCCCCCCTCCTCCCATAACCCTACCTTGCCCCCCCAACTAGACTACCCCCTCACTGCTCCCTCTCCTTATCGTACCCCAGATCACCTTCCCTATCCTACTTTTTTGCCCACTCCCTCTCTCTGTCATCCCCCCTCCTATAATTGCTAGCTATCCTACCCCCTCACTGCTCCCTCTCCCTCCTATAACCGCTAGCTATCCTACTCAATGCTCCCACTCTCCATAAATCCCCCCTCCTGTAACTACTAACTAGCCTACCCCCCCCCCCCCCAAGCTCACCCCCTCATTTCTCTCTCTATCTCTCTCCTATAACCACTATCTAGACTACTCACTACTCTCTCTCTCCATCATCCCCCCTATAGTAACAGTTATCTAGCCTGTCCCCCCCTCACTAGCCTACCCCATGACTGCTCCCTCTACCTACTATAACCACTAGCTAGCCTAGTCACTTCTCCCTCTATCCATCAATACCCACATCCTCCAGTAACCGCTAGCTAGCCTAAACACCCAACCTATTCCCTCACTCCTTACCGTACCTTCGATTTCCTTCCCTCTCATAATCTGTTACCCACTCCCTCTCTTTGTCATCCCCCCCCCCCCCCCCGTAACTGCTAGCTAGCCTACGACCCCCCCCCCCCCACTATCCTACCCCATCACTGCTCCCTCTCCCTCCCATAACTGTTAACTAGCCTACTCACTCCTCCCTCTCTCCATCAATCCCCCATCCTCCCATAACAGCTATCTTGTCTACCTACCCCTGCTAGCCTACCACCTTAATGATCCCTCTCCTTACCTCACCTCGGCTTTCCTTCTCTCTCATACTCTATTACTCACTCCCTCTCTCTATCATCCCTTTCCCCCCACTAGTCGACCCTCTCACTACTCCCTCTCCCTCATATAACTTCTAGTTATCCTATTCACTGCTCCCTATCTCCATCAATCCCCCCTCCTCCAATAATTGTTAGCTAGCCTACCCCTCCCCCCTGTAATCGCTAGCTTGTCCCCCCCCCCCCCCCATGAGTCTACCCCCTCACTACTCCTTATCCCTACCATACCTCGGCTTGCCTTCCCTCTCATACTATGTTACCCCCTCCCTCTATCCATCATCCCCCCTCCATAACTTCTAGCTAGCCTACATCCCCCCCCAGCCTACCCCCTCACTGCTCCCTCTCCCTCCCATAACCGCTAGCTAGCCTACTCACGGTTCCCTCACTCTACCAATCCCCCCATCCCGTAACTACTAGCTTGCCCCCCTCCCCGCTCCTCCAGTATCTTCTAGCTAGCCTACCCCCCTCCCCCCACTAGCCTACCCCCTCACTACTCCCTCTCTCCATAAATCCCACCCCCTCCTCCCATAACCGCTAGTTCCCCCCCCCCCCACTAGCCTACCCATCACTTCTTCCTCTCCTTACTGTACCTCAGCTCATCTTCCCTTTCATACTTTGTTTCTTTCTCCCTCTCTTTGTCACCCCCCTCCCTTAATCACTAGCTAGCCTACCCCCCCCCCCTCCTTCTAATAACCGCTAGCTAGCCTACTCACTACTCCCTCTCTCTATCAATCCCCCCCCCTCGTAACTGCTATCTTGCCTACCCCCCCCCCCCCGTTAGCCTACCCCCTCACTACTCCCTCTCCTTACCGTACCCCGGCTCACCTTCCCTCTTGTACTCTATTACCTGCTCCTCTCCATTATCCCCCCTCCTATAACCATAATCTTTCCCACCCCTTGCCTAATCCCACTCTCCTGCATCGTCCCCCTCTCGTAACTGCTACGCTCCTTGTTCGTACCGCTCCTATGCATGCTAAATTCAAAGGCTGAAAAATCAAGCCCCTAACGACAATCGAACAATGTATCTCCAGAGTCCTCAGCTGAACCCCTGACAACTCGCCTATTCAATTTTTTGATTTTTAATTGTATTATGTTATATAAATATTTATTTATTTAAAAAATTAATATTATATATATATATATATTAATATACATATATTAATATATAAATATATATATGTGATTATATTTTATGTTTAAATATATATTTGTGTGTTTATATTTATTTTATATATATATATATATATATATGTTTATATTATATTTTATATTATATATATGTGTGTGTTTATATTTTGTGTATATATATGTGTTTATATTATATATGTTTATATTATATATGTATATATGTGTGTGTGTGTGTGTTTATGTTTTATATTATATGTGTGTGTGTGTTTATATTTTATGTTTATTTATATGTTTATATTATATGTGTGTGTATATTTATATTATATAAATATACTTGTGTGTGTGTGTGTGTAAATATATATGTGTGCATATATATAATTATAATTATATATTTACATATATATATATATATATATATAATTAGCCACATTTTAAAACACTAGTAAAAATGTCACTAAAATAGACACGTTTTCTTAAAAACGTGACTATATTTAAAATATATATGTGCTTTTATATATATATATATATATATATATTTCTATTTATATGTTTATATGTTTGTATGTGTTTATATATATAAATATATATATTTTTATATACATGTGTCTATGTTTATACATATTAATATATATATATATCTAAATATATATTTACATCGACACGAGGAAATGAGTTATATGAATATATATATTTTTAACAACATTTCCTGAAAAACATCCCTAATTCAGTGAAGTTTCCTTAAAAATGTGGCTAAATTAGTGATGTTTCTTGAAAACATCACTAATTTAATGACATTTTTAGGAAACATCGCTAATATATATATATATAATGTTTATATTAATATATATATATATATATATGTTTATGTGTGTGTGTGTGTAAATATATATGTGTATGTATACATATATATATATATATATATAATTAGCCACATTTTAAAACACTGGTAAAAAAGTCACTAAAATAGTCGTGTTTTCTTAAAAATGTGACTAAATTTAAAATATTTAATTTTATTATGTTATATTTATATATATATAAATAGATTTCAGTATTTAAAAATTAATATTGTGTGTGTGTGTGTTTATATTTTACATATATGTTTATATTTTATATTATACATATATATGTTTATATTATATATATAGCGGCTTATATTTTATGTCTATATATATGTGTGTGTTTATATTATATATATATATATATATCTGTGTGTGTGTGTGTGTTTATATTTTATGTTTATATTATATATATATATATATGTTTATATTATATTATATATTTATATATGTTTATATTATATATATATATATATGTGTGTTTATATTATATATATTTTTATATTATATATATGTTTATATTATATATATGTTTATATTATATATATGTGTGATATATATATATATATATATCTAAATATATATTTACATCGATGCAGGGAAATGGGATATATAAATATATATATTTTTAGTGAGGTTCCTAAAAAACATTGTTAATTTAGTGAAATTTTCTTAAAAACATGGATGAATTAGGGACGTTTCCTAAATACGTCACTAATTTAGCGATGTTTCTATGTAAAGTTGCTAATTTAGCGATGCTTGTGAGGAAACATTTCTAATTTAGTGACGCTTCTGAGTAAACATTGCTAATTTAGCGACACTTCTGAGTAAACATCACTAGTTTAGTGATGCTTCTCATGAAATGTAGCTAATTTAGCAATGCTTCTGAGGAAACATGGCTAATTTAGAGATGTTGTTGAAGAAATGTCCCTAATTTAGGGACTCTTTTTAAGAAACATTGCTAAATTAGAAACATTTTCAGGAAACATTGATAAACTAGTGATGTTTTCAAAAATTATTGCTAAATTAGCAATGTTTTCAGAAAATGTTTCTAAAATAGTTATTTTTTTCAAGAAATGTTTCTCAATTAGCGACATTTTCTGAAAAAAAATCTCTAAATTAGTGATATTTATCATGAAACATTGATAAATTAGTGAATTTTTTAGTAAACACTGTTAAATTAGTGATGTTTCCTGAAAAAACATCTCCAAAAAACGCCACTAAATTACAGTTTTTTAGAGTGATTGTATCCTACAATAAATTACAAAAAAAATAAAATATCGACAATATTAATCAATTAAATTAGAAAAAACAATGTGTTTTATATTAAAATATAAATATAATCATTCTATTGGATGATACTTGGTTGATCCTTCAAGGGAGAAGGAAAACCCTTCTAGTTGACCTGGTCTTCGTGGACTTCTCTAGGTTTGAAATTTCATCAAACATCAAGAAATTATCTCAATTTTCGGTTAGGGTTATATATTACCAAGACATGAAACATAGTTTGTATTGGGATAAGTTTGGTTTAAATCTATAAATCATATTGTTTATTGGGTTGTTGAATTTTATTATTATTTTTTAAATTAGGTGAATACAACTCTCTCAAAGTCTTATTCAATTGAGCTAGGTTTTCATCCATGTTTTTATTTCCTAATATGAATCTAGTAGAAGAAGTACGGGATAGGTAATTTTTCAATGATATTGTAAAAAAACTATCTTTTCTCTAGTTAATTGATTCTTAAATTCCTAATTCATTCCTGGATAGTTTTTTAAACCTATAGATAAAAACCAATGAGGTGATTTGATCTAAATCTGGTTAGGTGTTGAAATTATTTTAAACAAAAAAAAATAAGAATACAATACTGGACTCTTAAAAAATAGTGCCAGTTAGGTTAGAGGTGTGTCCTAAGGCCCTCATAAAATGAACTTATAAGACCAATAAATATATAGTGATAGTGGGACTCATATTATCTCTGGTGAGTAAAGTATTATGGGTGTGTTCTTATCTTTTTTAGGGGTTCATTACATGTGTAAATAGTGATTGAATTGGGTTGAATTTAATACTTAAAAATACCAGTCTAATGTTATATTATCTTCCTAATATCAAGATGAATCACATTAAATGAAATATCATTGATCACCATTACCTAGTTGTTTTGGATAGAATAAATGAATGCAACAAACATTTTATTCCTCTAATCTTACCTAGCCTTATAAACACCTCTATTGTCTAAATAAAATAGGAACTTCCAAAGGAAATACGCAGTTGGTATTTAAAAATTAAAAAGAAAATTCACCAATAGGAAAGAGGTATATTCTCCAAGGCTCGACTACTGATGGAATAGTGTTCTATCATAGGATAAATTATAGTAAATGGAAAATAAAATAAAGTAGCAGCAACTCAGTTTGATTGAGTAGTTGTGGAAGAACCCCCCCCCCTCTTATAGTGAACAATATTCTTCTTATATATTCTTTAGGGTTCTTATCACACTCTTTAGTATCTCTACACCCTAGGTGAGCAGCATGGGCTTCTCTTACTCCTTCAACAATTTCAGTTACCTTGCAAAATTCCACAAATATAGTGCACAACTCCTTTTTCTTTGATTTCCACTATGTGTATAACTTGAGGGTTGCAATTAATGAATTTGGGAATCCTAGATCTTTTAGATCTTTCATGATACTCTCCAAAGATATTAATCCTATTATTTAGCTCATATTATCTCCTTGTGGGTGATTTATAGATTCCTCCCTATTTGGAAAATCATTGGGAGTATATTTTTATTTGATTTTAGGTCGAGTTCACCCATTTTGGGAATTTTATATTTTGATTTTGGTGGTGTAGATATTTGGTTAAGTATTGGATCGAATGCATGAAGGAAATTCATAGTTGATTAAATTAAACCTATGATTGATCATATAGAATGATCAGTCATGTGATCACTTTATAGGAATAGTTGGTTAACATGCATGGTCGAATGATCTTCATTTGTGGCTGCTTCAACTCTTGTAGAATCTTCAACCTTTACAGTAGCTTGGAATTCTATGAAAACTTAAGGATTCATGGTCAGTTTTATTTTCTCTTGTGTTTAATTTTATTTTCACTTGAGATATATTTTCTTCCACTATTGATCAAGTTGTATGGTTAGTCATGATCAACATGTTTTCAATTCAATTCTTCATACGTTTTTCATCCCGATCAGTCAAGTGGTAGCTTTAACATGTGGTCGATAAACCTTTAAGGAAGCCTAAACCTATAGTTAATTCAGCATGTGGTTTATCTAGTATCATAGTAAATTGCCTAATATGGTCTCTTGAGATGCATAGTCACTTGAATTTTCTATTTTTAGAATTGTAGTAGTGAAAATAACACTTAATTCAGGCTTTTCACAAATTAGTATCATAATGAATTAAATCAATAAAAATCAGAAGTAAATAGACTTTAAAAAGGTAAATTCTAATTCATAATAAAATCATGGATTCTCAATTAATTCCAAAATTAATAAAAACACTTAAAACCCAAGATTTGATCAATTAAACAATTAATTTCTAGATTTCCAAAAGTAAAAAAATTGAATTAAATACCCTGGTTTTATCTATATTAGGGGGTTAATTTCCATTGAAAATTAGTTCAAAATTAAGGAAAAATTAGCTCTCATTAGAGGAATATAAAAATCAAGAGTTTTATAAAGGATGTAGTAATATAAAAAATTCTTTTTCCTACTGATTTTTTACCATATCAAGTGCTTTTTGTGGAATTACATATAAATAAATGTTGATGATGTTGGAGTTGTTTCATGATGAACTTCTTAAAGCTATGATTACTGAATCATTTTATGAGATGAATAAAGTTGTTTACAAGCTCGGTCTCAATTATATAAATATAAATGCATGTCCTAATGAATATATTTTATATCAGAGAGAAGATTTAGATATAGAATAGTGTAAAATGTTTTATACTTCAAGATAAAAATTGGTGAAATGTGATGAAAATTTAAAGGAATATACTATAAATAAGAATATAAATAAAACTTTTTTGAAGTTTTTTCATTACTTTACATTAAAAATATGATTGTAAATATTGTTCATGCCTTCTAAAATGAAAAATAAAATGAAGTGGCATTCTATGGTAAATAATAATTATGGGTTTATATGACATCCGAGAGACTCAAAAGACTAAAAATCATTTGAATTTTTATATAAAAAATATATTTAGATCCTGTGAATGTGTGTTTAGGATTAGCTACTAATGGATCCAATCCATTTGAGGCTCTAAGTATAACTTATATAATATGACCAATTATTTTGATCCCTTATAATCTACCTTCATGGATGTGTATGTAACAAACTTCATTCATTATTTTGATAATAATTCTAGGAAAGTTAATGCCTAGAAATGACATTGATGTATACCTTCAGTCCTTAATAATAAAATTTCAAGAGTTATGGGACAATGGTAAAGATAAATATTATGCATTGACTTATAAAATGTTCAAAATGAATGCTACTCTAATGTGGATGGTTACTAAATTCCCGGGATTATGAAAATTGTTTGATTGGAACACTCACACTAGCTAGGCATGTCCAGTTTATAACTTTCACTTCAATCTTAGAAGACTACTATATAAAAGAAAGTGGTTTTTCATATATCATCATTGATTCTTAGATACATCTCATAGATTTTGGATTAACAAGTCATGATTCAATATATGAAATGATTTTATGCCACTAAAAAATTATTATCAGGTTCGTAAATCATGTCATATTTATCAATTTTTTATGTATAATTTGGTAATGAGTATCAGTTGAACATTTCTAGAAAAAGATTTCAAAGTGAATCAGATATAGTTGTTACACAATAATGGATGAAAGAGAGTAATTTTCAAACTTTCTTGTTGTGAATTTCAATTGTTACTTCATAATCTCAATGTTATGAACATTGAAAATAATTTATGTGACAATTTGGTTTTTACAATATTGAATGAGCTGGGAAAATAAAAAGATCATCTTAATTCTCATAAGGACTTAGAATAAATGAATATACAGTGTGATCTATGGGAAAATTAAAATGGAAGGTATACTCCAGTAGTTTTTTATAAAAAATAAATAAAAGGATATTATCTTTATAATAAGGAAAAATGTGAAAGCACCTAATGGATATTCAAATAACAGTTCAAGATGTGGTGACTTAATACATCATAAGTTACATGGGATTAAAACTCACAACTCAAATATTTTTTTGGATTAATTACTACATTTGGAATTGAATAAATTGTTACCTGATAAAACAATAGTTTTGATTGAGTTATGAACCTTCTTCAGACTGCTTTTTGGGAAAACTATATACCCCATTTAAATTGAAAAACATCAAGATATGATTTTAATGAAAATTTGTAATTCAGAGATGATATTACCTCCATCGTTTTTCACTATAATGGTTTATCTAACTATGTGTTTGACCGAGGAAGTTAAATTTGGAGGGATTATACATTATTGATGGATATATCCTATAAGAGGTATTTTCATATTACTTATTTATCATTACTACATTAAAAATTTTAAACTCATTACATTTATGGTTTATTCATCTATGTTCCTTTTTTTAATTAGGTATCTAGGTCATTTGAATTATTTTATGAGAAACAAAGTTCAACTAGATAGCTCTATTATTGAACGTTATATGAATGAAGAGTGTTTTGTATTTTATTTGATATATTTGGATAATATTTAAATATGATTTAATCAAGTTGGATGTATTGATGATAGCGAAAATCAATTACAATCCTATAGTAAATCAATAAACTTTCTAACATTAGGTCGTTAGGTTTGTAAAATATCATTAGTTTCATTGATAAGAATAGATTTTGTACAAGAACATAGATATGTTATACTCAAAGTGATATTACATATCAATACAATGAAGAATTAAAGATGAAAACAAATAGATAACTTCAGAGTCAAACAAGAAATGAGAAAGAGATTACAAAATCCATTAACATAGACATTATTGATTGGTTTGCATGTCGTGTAAGATCGTAATCTATTCCATATTCATAATATATTGATATAATTATATTATGTAACTAATAATATTTTATATTTATACATTTAGATCATGAATGTTGATAATCGAGCTAGAGTTCCAGATGATTTGATATATTTGGCTCGAGGACCTTGGAAGCATTATGGGAGATTCAATGTTTATAATATCAAAAGGTTCATGTTTTGTATGGTTTTTTTCAAGGAAGGTTTGAAAGTAAAAAATAGTGGCACCTTCCTAAAATTTACAAGGTTAGGATACTATTAAAATTTTATTTCCATTATCAAATTAAATTATCATAAAAAAAATTATTTA
The DNA here is from genome assembly GCA_963277665.1 of Viscum album. Taxonomy (NCBI): domain Eukaryota; kingdom Viridiplantae; phylum Streptophyta; class Magnoliopsida; order Santalales; family Viscaceae; genus Viscum; species Viscum album. The sequence continues at coordinate 647,762,648 of OY728147.1, read as the reverse complement.
TGTTATTCAATTGAAAGTGGGTTGATATTTATAGGGGTATTAGGTAAGATTAATTTCAATTTACTTATGTTAACTCATATTACTTGATCAAAACTGATGGTTGTGAAGAACATGGTCCATATATTTTGTCTTCATAAGATAAAATAGTCTATTATGTGTATAATAGAGTTAATGAAGGTGGAATATTGTAGTCCATGTAAATCCAAGAGAATTGTATGATATAGGTGAATTTGAAGAATTTTTTTGTGATAGTGAACCTCATCAACAATAGGAGATTGATCTATCTATCTTTGAAGATATTGAAATTTTTAGTCTTACATAGAAGGGTTAATATGATGAGATAATGTTAATGGTGGGGGATGATAGTAATATGGTTAATTATGAATAAATTTATTGTTTGTATATCCCTCCTTTAATCAAAAAAAATCAAAAAAATCTTTTTTTATATCATATATCATGTCTTATATTCTTTTTGATATAGGAGTTCCAAAAACCAAATGTTTTAAAGATACAATCAGGTCTTCAACAAATCTTATGTCATCGAACACATCTGATATGCTCCTTAGTTATGGTATCCCCCCTTTTCTGTTTCCAATACATGACTCTAATAAATTTACAAAAAAGAACAAAACATGATACTCTTCAACAAAATAACTTTCCTAACACACAAAGAATTGATTTTTCTAATTCACTCTACCTTATATATTCTTATGAAGGTTCTAAGGTGCAGTAGGAGAAATCAATCTCATGCCCAATAATGGAAATTTTTCAACTTCTTTGTATTTTTCCTCAGAACTAGATGAATATCAACCTCAGAATCCATCATACTGAATTATCACATATAATTTATAATAAATTTATATAAATTAAGAATTACCTTATATTATAATTCTTTCTTCATTAACAATGGTGGACCTATTCTTGTCATAATGTCATTTTATTATATTATTCAAGTGTAGAATATCATTATCGGTGATCCACACTTACACTATAAACCTCTAAACATAATTGTATAAATTCTTAGGTACTGGCATAGAAGATTATAGCGCTTGCGTCGCTCATCGTTGATTTACACAAGAATCACTTCGAAGGTGGAAGGATTCTTCTTATTCTATCTATAGTCAAGATAATGGAAGAGGAAAATTATTTTGTGTTCTTAGATTATTCTAGTGGAAGATCTCTCTAGGGATTGAGAGATAATTCTCTCTATACTTTCATTAGTCACAATAATGATTATGGTTGAGATTTATATAATTAAGTTTATATAAAGTTTTTTTAGAGAATAAATATTGCACATTGTCCCTTTTTATTCTCTTAATCCATGAAAACCCACATGTTTAAATAATAATATTATTATTATTATTTACTTAACATGTATTAAACTCATAGATAAATAAATATCATTTCTTGAACAAAATAAATTAATATTTATTCAACTGATATTTAATATATCATTTTCATTTGACCATAAACTCTTCTCATCCTTCCTCATTGATTCTTATCAAACCTCGAATAATGAATATTTATTTAAATAAATAAATATTACTTAATTATTCACAAATAAATTAGTAAATATTATATTTAGTAAATTAGAAAATAAATATTTATTAAATATTCAACTCACATATATTATCTTGAATAACTAGTAACTAAATATTTAAAATCAATCAAACATGAATAATTATTAAAATATGTATGAGAATAATATTTATCCAACATGTTAAATTTAAATGGAATTTAACTTAGTTTCTCAATACACTTAGTGTGTAACCCTCTAGTCCCCTTTCTCAGTGTTATTATGTAGAATTGCCTAAAGTCCAAGGTCAGTTTCTAGAAACATGCCACGACACCCGTAGAAAAAGGTGTTATTATTTCAATTCCATACAACCTCATATGAATATTCATTGTGTAGTATAATCTCTTTATCTTGATATCTCTAAACAAGAAGGTTGCATACCGGTATCATCAACCTATGTGATTGATATCTCGTTATTTGAATTTTTGGAAATGAACTTTCCAATAGAACACCATGGCCATATACTTAATTAGTCAGTTCCATTCTCATCAAAGGGCCTGAGATATCAACTTTATTTAAATAAAAGAATGGTAATCCTTCCTCAAATTATTCATTAATGAAATATCTATCATGACGCACCCAATGCATCATACCTCATTGTTATCATATATCATCGTGATTTTCGTCAATACAGAAAATTGCATGACTTGTTATATGAATTAATAGTAATCTTAAAGTATAAGTACAATTACACATGTCCACGAATAGCAACATCCAATGACACATACAAATGTATATTTTCTATTGGTGGGTAAAGTTCTCATAACCTCCTTCTCTTGAAGATTACCAAGGGAGAAGTTCATGAGAATAAGTCTCAATTTATTATGAGCCTCATACCCTTGATAGTTTGTATCATTTTTATCTTGTCAAACAATATCATTCAAATATAGAATATATATTTAATAATATTGTCATAGCACATCTAGGTTCTCATCATAGAGATGAACTATTATGACCCTTTAGTGTGACAGGTACCCTTGGTACATTATCACATACAATTTCATACATAAGAATAATCATGATGTGAAAATAACATTATTAATTCAAGTGATAATAAAGTACATAGAAGTTGGTTCTAGGGAACCAACTCCAACACTCTACACTAAATGGCTTCACTTACCACACTATATAGTCTCGTTATCATGCCCTAAATACTAATTTTTATACATAATACCCTATTAAGATTACCCACTCAAGATCTTATCGAATATTGATACTTGAATTACTCAACTTGGGATTCTCAATTTATAAAATATCTCAAGTACTATTAAAACAATCAATTTTAGATGTTCATAATAAATTCTAAAAAAATAAAATTTTCAATATAGTTGGCCACTATAGACACAGGTAATATAATTTCTCAAAAAATGGTTTTATATCTACCATTGGTGAATTTTATTTTATATTTTAAATATGTACTCACCCCAAACCAATCTTAGGGTAATTTTTTAAAAATACCATTGTATTGATGTCTTCTGTTTTAGGGATGTCAGGAGGATCGGATGGAGAAGATGAGGATTAATCTTCAACTGAGCATAGTTACCATCACTAGGGTATTGGAAGGTGACCGTGATTGGTATGTAATTGTTAATGTGAAAAAATATTTTATTATATCTATATACTAATTGTGCCATTTGACATGTATTGGATGCCTGTAGATGATGTCAGAGGCTTATACAGTTGGATCTTAGGGTAATTAGCATATGAGACTTCATCCATTTCCATCACGTATCGTGATTGGAGGCACATTCACATTGCTTGGAAGAATGAGATTTTTTATGAACAAGTAAAATTAAGTCAAAATAAATATTTCTAGTTTATTTTATTTTATATTCCTATCAAATATAACTATAATTATTTTTCTGCATCTATTCTAAGGCATGAATGTGATCTTTCCTTCAGACATTGCATCCTTGACTTAAAGGGATAGATCTAATGTTGGATCCCTATATTCATGTGTTCTATATTTGTTATCAAAATTATATATGTTTAATTTGAATCATTTTACTGAAACAAACATATTTTTTTATATAAAATTTTGTGTGATATAATTTTTATAATTATTTATCTTTTTTATTTTTTTACTATTTAATGTATTGAATTCTGTATATTATAGATATATCTATATTTTTGTATAGCAAGTAGAGGGTATTAAAAATTGAAAACAACTCACACACCTAGGTACCCCATAGGTTCAAGATCCATATCTCCCTATAAGGAAAGGAAAGCACCCACTATACATATTTTATTACATTTTTATAGCCTAAAGACCTTGTGAATTTGAAATACCTTTCTCTAAGATCAAAGGCACATAGCCCAAAGGCCCATAGGCCCCTAAAGGGGGTGACCCAAATGTTTAACATAAGTAACCTATTGGTATTTGTGAATCCACTTCAGTTTTTCCAAAAAGGGATTTTCCAGAAGGAGCCCTTTTTTTATAAAAACATTTTTTTTCAGCGGTTGTGGACCTTGGATTTTGGAGAAGTAGTCTAGATGAATCATGTTATTCCAATGATCTATTGAAATTATTGGAAGGAAATTTTTCATACTTGGGAAACACACATGTTTTTTAGTTATCAGCAGTCAATCTGAATGTGTAACAATTTTTCGAAGGTTCCCTCAGCCAATGGAAGGACATTCGTGAATCTTAGGGGTTAGTGAAATTAGTTTACTGGATGAAGACCTCTATATATATGAGGTGGGACCAGCTTCCAAGATGTATGAACATCAATGTAGAAGTAGATATGAGATTTTTATCTTCATTTTATGTATAAATGTGAGGAGAGTAAAGATTTTTGTAATCTCTTATACTTTCATTTATCATAGCGGTTGCAGTGTTCTTCCATGTGTTAGAGTTGGTGGCCTAGAACCAACTAATTTGTACTTTATTCATTAATAAATACCTTATCACATCTTGATTGTTCTTCTTCATGAAAATGTATGTGATAATGTTCTAAGGATATTTTTTGAATTAAAGGGTCATAGAGGATCCCTGCTATGATGAGAACCCGAAAGTGCCATAACACAGTTCTTGAATATATGTTCAATGGCCAGATGATGTTATTTGAGGGACACAAATAATACAGGCCATTAGGGGGGAGGACTCATAAAACTTTGAGGCACCTTCTCATGGTGTGTTCCCTTCGTAATATCTAGAAGGATATTATGAGAATGAGACCCACCAGTAGGAAATCCACATTTCATGGTTTCATTGGATGTTCCTATCTGCGGACGTGTGTATTGGTCCTTAGACTTTAAGATTATTATTAATAGGTATTACAACTCGCGCACTTAGATGTATTGATAAAAACTGTGATGACACACTGTTCGCAGCGAGTTAGGATATGTTGGGTGCATTATGAGTAATACTGCATTAATAGATAATGCGAGAAAGGATTTGTCCCTTCTATTCCATAACGGAAGTAGATATCTCAGGCCCTTTGATGGAATTGATATAGCCTAAATAAATCCATGGATATAGTGAGGAATGGGAAAGTTCAATTCCAGAAAGTCAAAGAAAGAATAATCGAGCACATGGGTTGATGGCACTAGCATGCAACCCGATTGATTCGAGATATCGAGAAAAAGGGATTATATTACACAGTAAGCGTTTGTAGGAGGTGACACATCATTGCGGTGTTAACTTCTTTCTCTATGGGTGCCTTGACGTGTTGATAGATTCTAACCTTGAAATCTAGGTAGGCTCCACCTAATGCCACTAAGAAAGAGGCCAAGAGGGTCACACACTAAGTGTGTCCAAGTATCTCAGTTAAATATTAATTTAACAAGTTGAATAAAGATTATTCCCGATTGTGGTTTAATAATTATTCAAGGATGCCTGATTGCATTTATTTCGACACTAGTTATTCGAGAGAATATATTGTGGGCAAAATAATATTTTTATTATCAAGTAATGTAGTGATATTTATTTGAGAAATAAATATCCATTATTTAAGGTCTAATAAATGTGGTGAAGGAAATAAAGAAAAATGGAAAAACAAAAGTATAGGTTGTGTATATTAAATATACATGCTGTGTATTTTTTTCTGGGAATTTATGAGAAATAATATTATTTATTTAATTAAATAATATTAGGCGTAATTCGTTGGGCGCATGTCAAGTAATAATAATAGTCAACTGTTATTATTAGACATGGGGTATTACAAAGAATTAAATTAAATGAATAAATGCTTTGGGTAATTAATTCATTTTATTATTCTATGTAATTAAAATCCCAATTATATAATTATCATTAGCCTAGCCATTTTTGCGGGTTGTTGTTCCCAATGGATATAGAGAAAGATCTCAAGCCAAGAGATAATTCTTTTCTTCCAAGAACTCTCTCAAGCTACGAGAGAGAGATCCTCCTCCACTAGATCAAGGCGATTGAAGGCGGACATCGCAAGCGAAGGATCTTCTGCGCCAGCACCTGGAGATCCCTTCGGTGATGTCCAGAGATATGTAGAGCACGTGTGGATCACCGCTAGAGGAATCCTACACTTGGATTCTATGATGCAACGACGGATCACATCGAATCGTGACCGGAAACATCAACGAAGAAAGAATTTCATCATGGTAATTATTTTCAATTAATTAAATTAATTATAACCAACATATGATGATCATATATATGGTTTCAGGACTCCCCCTCTTTCTTTTTATTTCTTCATTCTATTTTGAAGATCCTTTGTTTTATTATCATGACAGATCTCAGATTGATCGTTGTTAGCGCTAAAATTAAAGTTGGGTACACCCACCAACGCGCTTCTGCTGTGCCAGAAACCTAAAAGTGGTATCATAGGGGTCATATTGTTGATTATAATTATTTTGTTTTTCATTCGTGATTTATGAATTTAATAATTTAGTTGTTTCAATTCAATTTAATTGTTCTTTAAAATCTTAATCTCGAGATTTGTTCCTCCCCTCTCGTTTCTTGTTCACCTTACATAAACAAATTTTTCTATTAATTTTGATTAAAATAAAATAGAGGATCTCATCCGGAGGTGCCAAACGTTCTTGGTTATACAACACCAGAATACACAGCATGTATTCAAAAGTACAAGCTGTGTAGTCTAGGTTCAATACATCAGACTGTTCCACCAAATCAGGTCGTGTGTTGAAGTATTTCTAAGTCATAAATGACATTGTGTGTTGACCAGGAACACATGGCACACAGTTTATAGATTACATGTTGTGTGGTCCACTGAAAACGGCGTGTAGTCCCTTCGGGTTAGGGTTAGACCGTGTACCTCGTACACGGCTTGCCCGGCTAGAAACTATGTAACATGGATACTACACGGCGTGTGTCCCACTGAACATGTTGTGTACTCTAAAAATTTCTGAAGTACATCTACACGCCATGTCCCTGATTGTGTACTTTGGATGGACGGTGAACAAAAGTACATGCCGTGTAGTCGGAACTACATGTCATGCACTCATCCAAATTAAACAGATTTATTAAAATTTATTATTATATTATAGAAACCCTTGAGACGTGTACCATTGTGTAGGCGTAAAGCTGAGGCACAACACGTGATAGGTGTTTTATATATATGTGTTTAATTTAACATCAGCATAATATTCATTTCTACTCATTGGGTAGTTATGAACGGGAATTCACCGGGTTGCCTCCAAGGTACAAGTTACGTACAAATATAATTTTAAATGAATTTATTTGTTTAAAATTATGATGGATGAGAATCTCAAGGAAATTCAAAAAAAGTGTTTAAGATAAAAGGAATGATTAATTAAAGATAATTAATTGATTTGAGGGTGATTTATATTAAACAAGAACGATTAAATAATTGAATTATAGTTTTATTTATGCGTAAATATCATTGCATGCATGGATGATCATGAGATAGACCAAGACCTTTGTATGTGAATGGTTTATTTTAATTTATTTATTTAAATTAAATTTGTTGGCCTATGAGCATTCTCCTCATTAATATGTAGGTCATGTGTGCCCAAGGTTTCTTTTATGTAAAACCCCATTTTACCCCTCACCTGTGTGTGAGATAAAATCATATGTAATGGATGGAGCTCCCATGATAGTAAAGGTGGCTCAAGTTAGGATCCAAGGTGAAACCAATCCAAGGAGATACAAAGGTGGACAGGTGGAAAGCTGTAAACACGAACCCAAAAGGTTCAAGGTGTTTCTCCCCTAGGTCTTGGGTTAGTTTATCAACCTCTAGATAAACTAACCAATAGAACAAGATCATGATTATACCATTTATTTTATTTATGTCAGTTTCATGGTTTATTTATTGTGGGTGTGTTGTCACGATCACACAATTAATGAATTAAACAATCATGCAAGATAGAACTAAAATAAGGCCGGCTTATGTGTAAATATTATCTTAGACATGTTTAATCACTTAAGAATATCCCACTTAATATTAACAAGCATGTAATCAAAGATAATAAAATGTAAATTTATGTATAAGGATAAAATCCCTCAAAGAAATGTTAAGTCGGTATAGCCTTCCATAATCTTGGTTAGAATCGAACCATAGTTCAAAGTGCTTGACCAACCCTAGTTGGGGTGCTTTCAATTATCGAGGAATTCTAATTCAAGGTTTTGGGTTGACTTGACTTGGTTTGCATCAAGGATTAACTGCCACAACAAGACTTGGTGTGACCAATAGGCAAAGGTTGAGGAAATCCAAAATAAAAGGATTTTAGGATTGGGGAGTCCACTCAACGGATCAAGGAGCTGCGAGTTAATGCAATTGGCATTTGGAATGCCTAACTAAAACCCTTCAAGTTTCTTGACCAATCCTAGTTGGGGTAATGCGAAGGGAAATATGGATCCTTACCACTAGAATATTCAGGAAACATAATATTCTGAAGTCAATGGTGAGGGCTATTGGATTTCAATAAAATAGTGGAAGACTAAAAAGTATTAATTTATTTATTTGTCTCGGTTTTATCATAATCAAGTACTAAACCTTTGCTCATCTTAATTTGTATAAATGGAAAGAAAAATGACTTCAAACATATCATTTTGAACCATACTTGAGAAGGAAAAACTTCTCACCAGCACCAATTTCCAAGAGTGGCAGAGGTGTTTACACGTCATCCTTCGCCACAAGAGGAAATTGTATGTGTTGGAAGAGCCTGTTCCAGTTGCACCTGGGAAAGAGGCCAGTGATGAGGAACTATCTATCTATATAAAATATATGTATGATGCCATAGATGTCCAATGTTTCATGCTATCGGCCATGTCTAATGAGCTCTTAAAGCAATATGAAAACATGGACGTGTATAGCATGATGTCTCACCTTAAGGATCTCTACTAAGAGAAGAAATACAGGAGAGATGTGAGATCTCCAACTCTTTATTTACAACTAATCTTAGAAAGTATGTGCCAGCTGGGCCTCATGTAGTCAATCTTATTGGCTACATTGAATGCATAGACATCTTAGGGATTAAGTTCCCGGATGAGTTTCATACAGATCTCATCCTATCATCACTGCCCAAGACCTTATCTAGCTTTATTGTCAACTATAACATGAGAAACAATGAGAAGAGTCTATCGGAACTTCTGACCTTAATTCTCTAGGTAGATAAGGACATGGGTCATGACAAACCCATAGTCCTTATGGTGAATAAGAAAAGGAAGGACAAGGAAAAAAGGCCAAGGACTTATAAACGGTCTGAAGCCCCTGAGCATCATCCCTCCAAGAAGGGGAAGATCCAGAGGTAGGGTAAGGAACGGAAGGTGGTATGTTTTGCATGTGGAAAGCAAGGCCACTGGAAGAGGAACTGCACCTAGAATCATGGGGACTCTAAAGGTGTGTTTGTTATCGAGTGTAATCTTTCCATTTCTACACATTGGGTATTAGATACAGCTTGTGGGGGTCACATATGTATTCAAATGTAGGAACCAAGTAGATTTAGAAAGATTGTCAGAGGAGAGGTGGATCTTCGAGCTTCCAATGGTACGAGACTGGCTGTGTTGGCCATTGGAGATTACCATCTCTCATTTCCAACTGGGATGATTTTGGTTTTACATAACTGTTATTATGTGCCTAGTGTTACCAAAAACATAATTTTTGTATCATGTTTGGATATGGATAGATTTATTTTCAAGTTTAGAAATAAGGGTTGATTATTTTATAAGAACAATGTATGTTATGGTATGGCGCATTTAAATAATGGTTTGTATGTATTAAATTACAAAAAACAAGTGTTAGCAATCGATAATGAAACAAACTCACATGACTCATACATCACCTAGTTGTGGCATCACCGTCTCAGTCATGTAAACGATAAGCGCTTGACAATGCTCTGTCAAGATGGCTATTTAGACTCTACTGATCTAAAACCACTTGATAGATTTCATGCTTGTTTACAAGGTAAAATGACCATTACACCTTTCAGTGGACAGGGTGAAAGGGCCATAGATCTTCTAGGATTGGTGCACACGTATATGTGTGGACCATTTCCAGTAGAATCTAGAGGTGGATATTCTTACTTCATTACTTTTACTGATGATTTGAGTAGATATGTCTATGTCTACTTAATTAGGTATAATTCAGAGTCCTTAGAGAAATTTAAGGAATTCAAGAATGAAGTAGAGAATCATCTTGGTAAGAAGATAAAGAAACTTCAATCAGATCGAGGTGGAGAATATCTTAACCAAGATTTCATCGATCTTCTACGGGATTCTGGGATTCTATCTTATCTCACTCATCCTTATACACCACATTGGAATGGTGTTAGTGAAAGGAGGAACCGCACCTTGTTGGAAATCGTGAGGTCAATGATGAGTCATGTAGATATTACATTATCCTTTTGGGGATATGCATTACAAACTGTAGCATACACATTAAACTGAGAACCAACTAAGGTGGCAAATAGAATTCCCTCCGAGTTATAGAATGGAAAGAAACCCATTTTGTCACACACACGTGTATGGGGATGTGAGGCATTTGTTAAGGCCTTCTTAGGCAACAAACTAGCACCTCGAAGCACGAGGTGTGTCTTTATAGGATATCCCAAGGAAACGAAAGGATATTACCTATATAACCCTTCAGACAAGAAATTGATTGTCACTAGACAAGTCGTCTTTCTTGAGAGGGAGCACATCCTCAAAAAGGATAGTGGGAACAAGATTGAATTCAACGAAGTTGATGATCAAGATACATAGGAGTTGGTACAGGAACAAGTTCCACAAGTCCCTGTGGAAGAAGTTCTAGAAACACAAGTACTGTTTAGGAGCTCAAGAGAGGTAAGGGAAACAAAGATATTTGGTTTCCTAGTCACTGAGGATGGTTAATCATTATTGTTGGACAATGATGAACCTCTCTCCTACAAGGAAGCAGTAGAAATATTAGAAGTTGTAAGATGGCTAGAAGCTATGAATTCTGAGATGGATTCCATGTATCAGAACCAAGTCTAGGTTCTGGTCGATGAGCCAGTTAATGTAAAGTCTGTTGGATGCAAATGGGTATTCAAGAGAAAACTGGACATGGAAGGTCAAGTTAGCACCTATAAATCAAGGCTAGTGGATAAAGGATTCAAACAGCATCAAGGAATTGAAAATGATGAAACCTTCTCTCCAGTTTCCATTTTTAAATCCATAAGAATCATAGTTGCCATAGTAGCTTACCATGACTACGAGATTTGGAAAATGGATGTCAAAACAACATTTATTAACAGGAACCTTCAGGAAGATGTTTATATGACAGAACCAGAAGGGTTTGTGGCACCAAGTGAAGCTAAACGGGTTTTCAAGTTGCATAAATCCATTTATGGATTAAATCAAGCATCTGGGTCATGGAACATTTGATTTGATGAATCCATAAAGGAATTTAGTTTCATTAAGAACAAATGTGAGACATGTGTTTATAAACGGTTTAATGGGAATTCATTCGTTATCCTAGTAGTATATGTTGATGACATATTACTTATTGGAAATGTTGTACCAGTCTTATAGTCAGTTAAGGACTAGTTGAACAAGTGTTTCTCCATGAAGGAATTGGGTGAAGCAGCCTACATTCAAGGGATCAAGATCATTCATGATAGATCCAAGAGGCTTCTTGGACTAAGTCAGGGTACATACATTGACCAGATACTAAAGAGATTTAGTATGGAATAATCCAAGAGGGGATTGGTTCCAGTGTCACATGGCCTACATCTTTCTAAGAAAATGTGTCCTGAGACACAACAGGAGAAAGATACAATGAGTAAGATCTCATACACTTTGGCTATAGGATCCGTCATGTATTCCATGTTATGTATCAGGCTTGATGTTGCCTATGCACTGACCATGGTAGGCAGATATCAAGAAGATCCAGGAGAACAGCATTGGACTGCTGTTAAGACAATCCTTAAGTATCTGATAAGAACTAAGAATATGTTCCAGGTGTATGCAGGAGATGAGGAGCTTGTCATCAGGAAGTATACTGATGCTAGCTTTTAGATAGATTAGAACGATCTAAAGTCACAATCTGGATATGTTTTCTATCTCAATAGAGGAGCTGTGAGCTAGAATAGTTCAAAGCAACCAGTTGTCGCTGATTTTATAGCGGATTCCAAATATATAGTGGCTTCTGATGCAGCCAAGGAAGTCATCTAGATTCGGAACTTTATCCAGGATCTTGATGTGGTGCCTAGCAGTAAAGATCCTATCACATTGTATTGTGATAATACTACAGCGGTGGATCTTGAAAAAGAACTAAGATCAAATCAATGGAAAAAGAACATACTCCGAAAGTATCACCTCTTGAGGGATTTCTATCAAAGGGGTGAAGTTGTAGTGAGTAGAGTCTCCACAGAAGAGAACATGGAAGACCCCGTGACTAAATGCATATCTCAGAATATGCATGAATATCATGTGAGAGCTAGTGGGTTAAAGGTTGTTAGTAGTTGGCTCTAGTCTAAGTAGGGGTCTGTTAGAGTTGGTGGCCTAGAACGAACTAATTTGTACTTTATTCATTAATAAATACCTTATCACATCTTGATTGTTCTTCTGCGTGACAACGCATGTGATAATGTCTTAAGGATAGCTGTTGCATTAAAGGGTTATAGCAGATCCCTACTATGATGAGAACCTGGAAGTTCCATAACACTATTCTTGAATATATGTTCTATGGTTGGATGATGTTATTTGAGGGACACAAATAATACATGCCATTAGGGGTGAGGACTCATAAAACTTTGAGGCACCTTCTCATGGTGTGCGCCCTTGGTAATATCCAGGAGGATATTATGAGAATGAGACTCACCGGTAGGAAATCCACATTTCATAGTGTCATTGGATGTTCCTATCTGTGGACATGTGTATTGGTCCTTAGACTTTAAGATTATTATTAATGGGTATTACAACTCGTGCACTTAGATTTATTGACAAAAACTGTGACAACGCACTGTTTGCAGTGAGGTAGGATATGTTGGGTGCGTCACGAGTAATACTGCATTAATAGATAATGTGAGAAAGGATTTGTCCCTTCCGTTCCATAATAGAAGTAGATGTTTCAGACCCCTTGATGGGATTGATATAGCCTAAATAAATCCATGGCCATGGTGAGGAATGGGCAAGTTCAATTCCGAAAAGTCAAAGAAAGAATAATCGAGCACATGGGTTGAAGGCACTAGCATGCAACCCACTTGATTCAAGATATCGAGACAAAGGGACTATATTACATAGTAAGAATTTGTAGGAGGTGACGCATCATTGCGGCATTAACTTCTTTCTATATGGGTGTCTTGGCGTGTTGATAGATGCTAACCTTGGACTTTAGGCAGGCTTCGCCTAATGCCACTGAGAAAGAGGCCTAGAGGGTCACACACTAAGTGTGTCCAAGTATCTTAGTTAAATATTAATTTAACAAGTTGAATAAATATTATTCCTGATTGTGGTTTAATAATTATTCAAGGATACCTGATCACATTTATTTCGACACTAGTTATTCGAGAGAATATATTGTGGGAGAAATAATATATTTATTAGCAAGTAATGCAATGATATTTATTTGAGAAATAAATAGTCATTATTCAAGGTCTAATAAATGTGGTGGAGGAAATAAAGAAAAATGGAAAAACAAAAGTGCATTCCATGTATATTAAATATACACGTCGTGTATTTTTTTTGGGAATTTATGAGAAATAATATTATTTATTTAATTAAATAATATTAGGTGTAATTCGATAGGTGCATGTCAAGTAATAATAATAGTCAACTGTTATTATTATACATGGGGTATTACTAAGAATTAAATGAATTGAATAAATGCTTTCGGGTAATTAATTCATTTTATTATTCTATGTAATTAAAATCCCAATTATATAATTCTCATTAGCATAGCCATTTTTGCGGGTTTTTGTACACAATGGATCTAGAGAAAGCTCTCAAGCCAAGAGAGAATTCTTTTCTTCCAAGAACTCCCTCAAGCTACGAGAGAGAGATCCTCCTCCATCGGATCAAGGCGATCGAATACGGACATCGCAAGTGAAGGCTCTTCCGCGCTACCACCCAGAGATCCCTTCGACGACATCCAGAGATACATGGAGCATGTGTGGATCACTGCTAGAGGAATCCTACACATGGATTCTACGACGCAATGATGGATCACATCGAATTGTGACCGGAAACATCAACGAAGAAATAATTTCATCAAGGTAATTCTTGTCAATTAATTAAATTAATTATAACCAACATATGATGATCCTAACTATGGTTTTGGGACTCCCCTCTTTCTTTTTTGTTCTTCATTATATTCTAAAGATCTGGCATTTTATTATTGTGAAGGATCTCATATTGATCATTGTTAATGCTAAAATTAAAGTTGGGTACACCCACCAATGTGCTTCTGCTACGCCCGAAACCTACACCATGGACGTAAGACTTTTGTCTAAACCACATAATTTCTATGCATTCTTACATTCTTCTTTCCTTATGCAAGAAATGTGTGTATGGATAATTTCATGTGGTCATTAGGTTGTTGTTTTTTCCTAGTTCTATAATACAAGATCAAGGGGCTATGAAGACTTCCTAAAGGTAAAAATTTGGAAGGATGTTCTTACAAATTGTTGTTGTGAGAGATCTTATGGCTCAACTTCCAACAAGTGGTATTAGAGAAAGGTTCATTTATACACACCTGGAAGCAAGAAGAATGACATAATATGAAGGAAAAAACTTTATTGATAAGTTTTATGGGATTAACATTGGATTTTGGTGGATATAGTTAGAAGATATTATGATATAGAAAGATCTTGATGCTCCATTGTTTAGAAAGTATCCAGAGAAGATGGAAAAATAAAAATGGGAGCGGTTTGATAGAAAGGCTCTAGCCTTGGTAAGAATGTATCTCGCATAGAATGTGGCTATTAATATTAAATAAAAGAAAAGTATTACGAAAATTATGATAGTATTGGATGACATATATGAGAAACCAATAGTGCTCAACAAATTCTTCATTGTGCGATGATTATTCATCTTGAGACTATTGGAAGGAATATCAGGAGCGCATCATGTGAATTATTTCAATATAATCCAATGGAAGCTCAAATCAGTGAAGGTTATTTTCACAAAAGATGTATGGGTGTTACTTTTTTAATACTCACTTCTAGAAAGCTAGGATGTTATAGTAACATTAGTGAGTAATTTAGGTAGAGAGACAGAACTTGTTTCTTATGAGATTCGGAATCTGATTCTTAATGAGTAGTTGATGTGTAAGGAAGTTCAAATACCCTCTGAAGGTTCTCTTAATGCTAGTGGATGAGGATGGTCACCTTAATGGAAGGACTAGCATAAAAATCCATCAGAGGATAAATCACAAGGTAGAAGTTAGATTAGATTGGATGGTCAAGGACCTATTTGTTGTCTTTGTATAAAGAAGGGATATATTAAGAAGGAATTCATAAATTGAAAGGATTCAACTTTAGGAATAAAAAATTATATCAGTGTGACAGAAGGTGGTGACAGCTTGTTGCTGAGTGTGGATAATTTGGAAGAATCGTGGGTTATTGAATTAGGTGAATCATTCCATTCAACTGGTGAGTGGGGGTACATGGTGGACTATGTCTCTAGAATATTGGGTAGAGTGCATCTCGTGGATGATGAAGCTCTAGAGATAGTTGGAAAATAATATTTCAATATTTGAATTAAGAATGGAGGTGGATTGAAGATGGAATATGTTATACATATTCCAAGTATTTGGAAGAACCTCATATTAGTTAGACAACTTGATGAAGTTAGTTTCAAAACCAACTTTGTGGATAGAGTGTAAAAGATAATCAGAGGATCTATGGTGATTTATTAGGGGGTGAAGAATGGAACCCTATACTGGACTAGAAGAAAATAAGATGTTGCAATGATCGGAAGAACTTCATCAAAAGATTTGGAAGTGTGGAACTGTAGATTTGGACACCTTAGTAAAAATAATATGAAAGTTCTAGACACAAAGGACATAATTAAAATAAATCATATGGATTTTGGATGCTGTGATAGTTATATTTTGGGAAAATAGAATAAAGTGTCCTTCAATTTGGATGGAAGAAATCCTAGGAATTGGAAGTTGGAACTTGTTTATTCTGATGTTTAGGGACCTTCCCCTAAGAATTCCAAATCTTGTGTGACAGCCACCTCGCCAGACCAACCCGAGGAGGAGAGGTGATACCTGAAGACAGAGTAGAGTAACAGAAGCATGGAGTCTTCATAGAGAGTCATGATCTTCACCGACATCGCCCATCCAAACTAAAACTCCATTGTTGCCTAAACCCAGGTTAGACCACCTGGAACCCCCCCCCCCCCCCCCACCACCACCACCACAATGCACAACACAACCCAAACCCTCTTAGAAACCATCACACCCGATCGACCTAGAAGGGAGGAGTGGATTTGGAGGCCAGAGAGGAGTACAAGCGGGCAGGACTTCCATAGAAATTTGTGACCAAGGAAGCATCAGACTCACCATAAAACATCATCAATGAACCTTCACCAGGAAACTAGAGACCACAGATCCATCTAAACTCCTCAACAAAAACAGAAACGCAACCCATAACCACCATGGAACAAGGTAGGAGAAAATAGGATTGAAACCCTAAAATGAACACGGGACTGAAACCCAAAGAAGAAAGAATGAAAGGGAAAGTCGAAGAGGGTTCGGGGATGAAACCCTAAACAAAAGGAAGTAAGCCGGAAAGATGCTCTGGAAAAGAACATCAGGGGATAAAACCCTAAGAATAAGGAAGGAGATCACTCCAGGGAGATCGATGAAAGATAACAGAGGCCGAGAGGAATCTCCATTGCTGGTGGAAGGAAGTCGAGGAGGAAGAAGAGAAGCGTGCTCAGGAAAGCACGTCGGGAGAGAATGGGGCCATCTGGAAGATCATGTATGAGTCTTCATTCCAGAATACCAAAGGGAATTTGGGTTAAAGGTATAAATATGGTGGAATAATTGCTCAATAGAAGTCCAGTTTTAATAGTGGGACAAGAACTTCCTGAAGAATTTTGGTCTAGTAAAATACCAGAAGTGAACCATCTCAAAACCGGAACTGTGGAATATGTTCAGGTTGATTCCAAGGACAGAGATCAGTTGGAGGATAAATTCAAAGTGTGTTTTTTTAGATATGGTGATGAGAAATTTGGATATCATTTTTGGGATGATGAGAAGAATAAAGTCATCTAGAGTAAATATTTTACCTTCAATGAGAAACATTTGTGGAAATATTGAAACTTTATAGAGAAAGAAGTTGAGGAAAAATCATTTATTGATGTTCAAGTTGACCAGAATGAGATTATCGGAAGGACTTAACTTCCAAAGAACTTGAAATAAAGATCAAAAGGTTTTGAACATGTGGGAACACATGAGAGAGTACTAGAAGCAGCGATTCTGGAAGGAATATTTGAACCAAGTTATATAAAATAACCAATTCTGTTGAGGAGATCAACTGGAATCAGGAAACCGGTTCAGAGATTTGGGGCGGATAAAAACTTTATCCTCTAAACAAATGCTAGTAAACTAGAAAGTTTAGAAGAAGTAACTACCCTTAGTGACTTGGAGAAATGGGAGTTGGCTGTGAAGGAGGAAATAAATTCCTTAAAGCTCAATGAAACATGGGAGCTAACTGAACTTCAAGAAGTAAAGTGGGCACTATAGAAAAAATGGGTTTTCTATTCGAATAAAGAAGTTTATGGAAGTATGAGGTATAATGAATAGTTGGTGGTAAAAAATTTCCAATAAAAGGAATAAATTGAATGTTTTGATATTTTTTCACCAGTAGTCAAGAACGCTACTATCCAGACAGTGGTGAACATTGTTACCTCTGATAATTTTCACTTTGAGCAGATGGATGTCAAGACTTCCTTTCTTCATAGTAATTTGCAGGAGATGTACATGGTTTGGCCCAAGGATTATAAAGATTATTGGAGGGAGAAACTAGTCTGTAATTTTAATATAAGTCCATATGGCTTGAAGCAATCCCCTCAATAGTGGAATCAGATGTTTGATACTTCCATTCATGAAGAAATCTTCACTCAATGTGATTCTAATCATTGTTGCTATCAAAAGTAATGGGATGATGGAACATTGATTATACTGCTTTTGTATGTGGATGATATGTTTCTTGTGGGGTAGAAAATTCACTACGCCAAAATTTGTATTTAGCGGCGGTTTTTTTTCGTTTAGCGGTGGTTTTTTAAAACCGTCGTAGAACGATTTAGCGGCGGTTTTTTAGCGGAGGTTTAAACCATCGCTAAATCATTTTTAATTTTTTTATTATTACCACACTCATGCCCATCTCTATGCACAAGTCCACATCTATGCACATGTCCATGCCATATATAGAAACTCTGTGTTGGGTGAGATTTAAACCCCTTAACTCTTGTTTATTCTCCAAAGACTTTACCACTCCAGCAGACTCTTCAAGTGGTCAATAAATCGAATTTAATATACTTATACATATAGATATTAATTGGAAAAACAAGTAATGCATAACAAATAGATACACACTAAATAATTATTAATCAATAATTATTAATCAATAATGATTAATCAATAATCAGTAATTAATAATTAATAATTAATATTATATATTATGTATTATGTATTATGTATTATATAATAGATAATATATAATACATAATATATAATATATAATATATAATACATAATATATAATATATAATAAATAATATATAATATATAATATATAATATATAATATATAACATATAATATATAAGTAATGTATAAATAATAAATTAATTGAAAAATAATTTATATATGATAAATAAATAACGAATTAATAATAAATTAATAAATAATAGATAAATAAATAAATAATAAATAATAAATAGTAGATAGTAAATAATAAATAGTAAATAATTAATAATTAATAATAACTAATAATTAAAAATTGATCATTAAGAATGAATAATTAATATTTAATATTTAATATTTAAAAAATTATAAATTATTAATGAATTATTGATAAATTATTAATAAATGATTAATTAATAATTAATAAATATTGAATATTGAATAAATAAATAAATAATAAATAAATAAATAAATAATGAATAATAAACTAATAATAAATTAATATTTAGTAAATTAAAAAAAATTAATAAATAAAAAATAAAAAATAAATACATAAATAGATAAATAGATAAATAATTAATTAATTAATTAATTAATTAATAATTAATAATTAAGAATAACTAATAATTGATAATTGATAATTATAAAATCAATAATTCTTAATTAATAATTAATATTTGATATTTAATATTCAATATTCAATATTTAATATTTAATAAATAATTAATATTTAATTAATAAATAATCAATAAATAATGAATAAATGAATAATAAACTAATAATAAATTAATATTTAGTAAATTAAAAATAAATTAATAAATAATAAATAATAATAAATAAATATATAAATAATTAATAATTAATTAATAATTAATAATAACTAATAATTAATAATTGATAATTGATAATTGATAATTGATAATTAATAATTCTTAATTAATATTTAATATTTAATATTTAATATTTAACATTCAATATTTAATATTTAACAAATAATTAATAAATAAATATTAATTAATAAATAATGAATAATGAATAAATAAATAAATAATAAATGAATAATAAACTAATAATTAATAATTAATAATTAATTAATTAATAAGTTAAAAATAAATTAATAATTAATGTGTACATAATAACTAAATAATAAATAAATAAATATTAAATGTTAAATAAATAAGTAAGAAATAATAGATAATAGATAAATAAATAAAAATTAATTAATGAATAAATAAATATTAAATAATTAATTAATTAATTAATTAATTAAATCATAAAACGTTAAGAGCCTCTAAAAACCCTAAAAACATTGAAATGACCATAAAATATGATCTGAGACTCTTTTTTCAGCGCCACAACCAGTCAAATCGAATATCATGAAATGAGCTTCGATGTGATATGTGGTACAGGCCGAACGGACACCTGGATCGAAAGTTATAACCGTTTGAATTTTAAAAAAATCGGTATCTGCAACTAAAACCTCTGTTTCGGAGGCCTTCTGGGCCTTTGTGGCGGAACAAAAAAGGGGTACAATACTCATAGAGTTGGTGCTAAACCTAAGATCTGTGGAGCTCGTCGCAGGCTTCGATTTGATATGTGGTAGAGCTCAAACGGACACCCGGATTAAAAGTTATGGTCGTTCGATGTTCGAGTTCGATTTTCGACTTTTGAAATTTGAATATATATTTTTCCTTTGATTATCACATGATTTAAATCTCACTTGGTTTTTGCTCATTTGATAAACTTCAATTTGACTGGTTGTGGAGCTGAAATGGACTCTCAGAGCAGAAGTTATAGTCATTTGATGTCGAAATCTGTTCTACTTATTGAAGATTTGTTTTCAGTTTAAAAATATTATTAACTAAAAATTATAAATATTAATTAATTGACACATTATAAATATTTAAAATTAAAAATAATAAACTATATTTAATTGTAAATAATAAATAATAAATTAATAATAATAAATAAAGAATTTTTTTAAAATTTCTTCAATTTTGCGGCGGTTTTGAAAAAACCGCCGCTAATTTTTTGATCGAAAAAAATTTAGCTGTGATTTTTAAAACCACCGCTAAAACACTATTTTCTTATAGTGATTCAACATATTGAGATGTTGAATAGAATATTGGATGGAATAATTGAAATGACGGATCTTGGACATGCCTCGAAAATATTGAGGATGAAAATTGAGAGGGATGGGATCGTCAGAACTTTGGTGTTATCCTAGAAGGAATACATTTGAAAGGTCATTGAAAGATTTGAAATGATCGGATGTAAACCTGTCATAAGTCCCCTTCTCAGACACTTCAAACTTTCAAAGGCATAGCCACCATCTTCGGAAGAGGAAGTTCAGAGCATGAAAAAGGTTCCTTATGCTTCAGCTGTTGGAATTTTGATGTATGTCATGATCTGTATGTGGTCTAAAATTTCCTTTATAGTGAGAGTTGTGCGTCATTTCATGTCAAATCTTGAAACGATGCATTTAAAGGCTTTGGAAGGAGGCATTTAGAGGCTTTGAAATGGATAATCTGATATTTGAAAGGTTTGAAAGACGCAACATTATATTTTGTTGATGATGAACCATTGAAGGGTTTTGTGGGTGCATATTTTGCTGGAGACATGGATTCACGGAAGAGCATGACAAATTTTGTGTTTACTTTTAGAAGGACGTCAATCAGTTGGACGTATCAATTGTAGCTTGTGGTTACTCCATGAACAACATGAGTTGAATATGTTGTTGTTATGGTTTTGAAATTTTATCGTTTTTCATATTGTAGTTTTATTTATAATTAAATATATACATATTTGTTTATATTTACATATAATAAATCAATTGTAAAAAAATATGTAAACATATTTACATAAAAATGGATTTTTAAATATATAAACCAGTGGAAATAAATATTTATTATTTATTTTATTTGAAATTAAACATTCCATTTTATTTACCTTATAAAAATGCATTAATATATATATACTTATACAATTAATGTTTATATATTAATATGTGTGTTAATAAATAAATATATATTTATGTGTATATTCTAATATATGTAAATAAATACATATATGTAAATATTTGTGCATGTATGTGCGAAATATAAATGTGTATGTGTATGTTTAAATATGTGTTTATGTGTGTGTCAACATATTATTGGGTTTTTTGAAGCCTCTAGGTTTTTTTTAGAAGGAGACCTTTTTCCAGAATGACGCTTTTGTCGACGGTTGTGAACCTCGACTATTACATAAGGGGTTTTGGCCAAAGCATGTTGTTCTGATAATATGTTGAAAGGACTTTTCGATACTTGGACAACATGCATGTTTGCCGGTTGGTAGTGGTCAATTTGAAGTTGTAACAATATATCATAGGTTGTCTCGTCCAATGGAAGGACAATGTGAATCATGAATGGTGGTGGAACCGATTTACTGGAAGAAGACCACTATATATATAAGGTGGGACTAAGTGCCAAAATGTATGAATATCATTGTACAAGTAGAGCTAAAAGTGTCATCTTCAGTTGATGTATGAATGTGAGGAGAGTTGAGATTTTTGTAATCTCTTGTACTCTCATTTATCAAAGTGATTGTAGTTCTCTCGTAGACATCGAACTTTTGTTCAAACCACATAATTTATGTTCATGCTTATGTTCTTATTTCTTTCTATAATAAGGGTGTTTATAGATGATTGCATGTGGTGATTAGGTTTTGGTTTTTCCCAAGTTCCAGAACACTATGTCAAAGGGATGTGAAGACTTTCAAAAGGTAAATATTTGGAAGGACGTTCTTCCAATTTGTTGTTGTGAGAGTTCTTCTCTTTTAGCTCCCAACATAACTTGCATTATATTCGTATTTTTAATTCCAGGAAGTATCATATTCAAATACCCATGTTCTATGTTAAATTTTCATGGTGTCTAGTGGCAGGTTAAACGGTTGTAAAATTAAAAAAAAAGTGTCCCTAATTATTTAGTGGTGATTTTAACTGCAGTTATGTACTGTTAAACCGACGCTAAATATTGGTATGTACTGCTAAACTACCATGAAATATTTTCACAGTGGTTATAAACGCCGCTAATATATGCAAAATTATATAACTAAGCTAACTGCCTCTAAATATTATAATAATATTAGAATTTGAACCTCCACAACCATTATAGCGATGGTTTCAAAACTACCACCAATTACGGATTCATAGCACTTCTACGAGACCACCACTAATAAAGAAATAGCCATAATTAATAGTTGACTATGAAAAATGTGATGGTTTGAGAAAATGTTGTCAATCAACAAGTGGTGGTTTAAACTACCATATTAATTCAAAAAAAATGTTATAGGCCATTCTCTTGTAGTGGGTTCAAAAGAATGGTGAGATAGATATCTAGTACATTAGATCATATGATAATCTTGTAAAATTATTTACAAAAAAATTAACAGAAACAAATTTTTAGAAGTTGACTTATAAAATAGAGATATGAATATTACAAAGTTTATCATGATTTAATTATGAGAAGTTGAGAATATTGTACACTTTTTTCCCTTCATCGGGTTTCTTCTCACTAGGTTTTTATGATAAGTTGTTTAATGTGGTTGTAAAAATTAGCTTGAAATTCAATTATTTCCCCCACGAAGTTTTTTTAGTTAAAGAGAAATAATATTTCATGAAATTAATGACATCCATAGGGAAATCTTATGAAATTATTATGGATTGTCATTATTTCCATGGACAGTGATTCTCATAGACAGTTATTTTCATTGATAGTAATTACCAGTCATTCCCCTCTCAAACTCCCCCATATCAACAATCCTAGTTGTCATATTACTATAAAAGAATGGATATTAATCTAGATTGCTGATTATTTTAACATATATCTTATATATATGTTACTGAGATAATCAAATAAGAACTTATTGCTCTATTATTTTTATATCTTGTCTCTATTGCCTTTGTATTTACATTGTGATTGTATTCTTTTTATATGTGTGTGTATTCTAATATATGTAAATAAATACATATATGTAAATATTTATACATGTATGTGCGAAATATAAATATGTATGTGTGTTTAAATGTGAGTTTGTGTGGGTGTCAATATTGTGCAAGGCCATCATAGAGCCATTAAAATATGAAGCTTTTAATCAAAAACTAAAAATTTGTACAAACTTTATTTAAAGTAATTGGAACCAAAATCTTAATCCGAGTCTTGTGAGCAAGCACGCAAAATCTGTAGAAGGCATAGACATGTAGAGGCATGCATTCCAGATGATAAAGTGATCGAACCTCTGCCATTCAACGCCCCGGACCGTCATCCTTCAAACATCAAACTTCGAAAATGACATCACTAAAGAATTCCTTGTAATAAGCCTTGAGGGATTGACCATGACAACACTTCATCAACTCTGTGGTGAGGCTTTTACAGCACCGCTCTGCGGAGCTGCCGGCTGAGCAGAACCTGCAACAGCATCAGTGGAAGCAGAGTACACAGGAGGTTGAGGACCACCAGCAGCAAAGGCACTGTTGCCATTGTAAGGGAGAGACCCTGGCGGCCCGCCATACAGCGGGACACCATACCCAGACTGCATTGCTGCAGTTCCAAAACCAGATGGCTGAGGAATGGAAGAATCAGTCTGACCATAGCTGGCCTGAGCATGTGGCAGCTGGGAAGGTGGGAACTGAACATATGCTCCTTGTGCACCACCGGGTGACTGCTGAGCCTGGCCATTAGATGGCTGACCAACATTAGGTTTCTGGGTCTGGGGCTGTTCATAGCCAGAACCATAACTAGGTTGAGCAGGTACCTGATTCGGGGAGGGCATTCCATGCCCTTGAGAAGGGTAGCTGCTGGAGTTTGGGCTCGGCGGCTGCTGACTGGTGCTGTATCCATGCTGGTTGGGTGGAGCAGTTTGCAAGTTTTCACCCGGAGGTCCATACGAGGCAGCTTGCCCATCCTGGATCGGGTTCATGATGTTGCCATAACCAGAGGCGGAATTGTAACTCTGCTGCAGGACATAACCTGGTTGAGAAGACGGTACAAGATAGCCACCAGCATAGCATTCAGGGGGATAGCCTTGTCCTTGAGAATAACTCGAAGCCAGTAGCTGGTTATAATTGTAACCAGAATTGTCAGCCGATGTAGCTGCTGAAACTGCAGGGCTCTGTTGCTGCTGGCCATAGTAATCATATCCAGCCCCAGCATTAGTCTGCTGGCAGGGAGGGACAGCCGCCTGGTCCCAACCGGCAGAAGGATATCCACTCGACTGCTGTTGAGGATAGTTGGGATAATTTGCCTGAGTCATGTTATACTGAGGGGAGGGGACAGGATAGGCTCCTGGCTGCAGATAACCATATCCAGGAGGCGGAGCAGGGTTGCTCCAATTCATTGAAGGTCGTGTTTGGTAACTTTGCTGAGTGTATCCACCAGTCATTGCTGAATTCCGAAGACGATTATCACTGATCACTTCATCGACTAATTGTTTTGCGGATTCAATTTGTTCACTGCTGCCATCAATCTGCAGTGTTCTTTCTGTTGATGGATCACCAGGAGGCAAGTGCAGTGGTATTACCTGAATGCGTGCTCCAGTCCTGGATTGCAGGCTTTTTATGGTTTCACCCCCTTTACCAATTACCAGACCAACCTTGTTATTTGGAATTCTCATAGAAAACTGCTCAGCGCCAGACTGCCCACCCACTCTTCTGACGACAGTACCAGGACCCCCTGTATCAGCCTCAATGAGAACATCATTGATTAACTGCTCTGCCCTTGAAATTTGCTCAGAAGTGCCCATCAGTTCAACAAGCCTTGTTGTGGAACTAGGATCCGCATCCATATCTCGAGTGACCTGAATCCTTGCCCCAGATTGTAGCTGGAGATACTTGATAGTATCCCCACTTTTACCAATTATAACACCTACCCTCCCATTTGGTATATTGATTTTCTTGCTCGTGCCTTGGAATCCGTATGAACTTTGTGCTGCAGATGGGACAAACGTAGATCCCGACACAAAACCACCGCCGTTCTCTACACGAGGCCGCTTAGGGTCGGCGCTATTAAAGATACGAGCGGCGATCTCCTGAGCCCGCCGCCTAGCGAGCTGGATCTCGTCCACCGGTGCCGGCACGCTGTTGTCTGAAGGTGGAGTGCGCCCGGGGTCCGATGGAAGAGACATGATGGAAGCAGAAAATCCGGTAGGCCTCCGGGTAGGCGGTGCTTGTGGGTCGTCGAACTTGCGTTTATTTGTTGGGGTATTGGTATCAGAACCAGAAGCGTGCTGGGCCTCACCCGCCATTGACAACCAATCACTTAATTCAGATTCGTGAATCAGAGGATATGGAAAGGCGGGGGCGATGTAGAAACCCTAGACAGGGAATGGGCGAGCAGTGGAGAAACTCTACATAGGGAATGAGCGATGGGGAAACCCTAGACAGGGAATGGGAAGGCGATGGAGAAACCCTAGACAGGGGAATGGGCGATGTAGAAACCCTAGACAGGGAATGGGCGGGAGATGGAGAAACCCTAAGCGGGGGATGGAAGCAGGAGCGACGACGATTTAAGTAGATCATACATAAATGTATTTTTATAAATATATTATTATCATTAAATATGGGTCAACAACATTAAATATGGTACATAAATGCATTTGCAATAAATATTTATAAATGCATTCTAAAAAATATATATCTAAATATAAAAGTATAAGTAAATATATTTCAATATATAGACATAAATATATATGTAATGTAAAAAATTTATATATAAATATAGACATATAAAAATGTATTTAAAAATAATTATATAAATCGTGTAGAAATAATTATCATCCATTTTATTTAAAAAAATGTCTCACTATTTTTATATTATAAAAATATATGAATATATATACTCATACAAATGTATATATAATGTTTATATATACATATGTGTATATATAATGATATATGTAAATGAATATTAATATACAATATATTTAAATAAATATAAGTATATATATACTTATATATACATATATATATATATATATCATAAACACACACAAATATATATTTTATAAATATATTTAAAAATTATTATATAAATATATGAATAAAAAAGATGTATGGAAATATGTATAAATAAATAGAAATATCATAAAATATTGAATAAAACAAGTTTTGGACAGTGATAAAGGGGTTCGAATTTCACAACAAAGCTCATAGGATCGAGTCAAAGTGCGAGCATGGGTGATCAGGCAGTCGGGCAGTGGAAAAACGCCGACAAAGGGATGTTGTGAGCATTAACAAAAGGGGGTCCGTCAGAGTGGGAGTGGGGAGCACTACAAAAAAAAAACAGGTTATTAACAGCGGTTATTTTGTGAATTGGTGCCGGTTTAAACCGTCGCCTAATAATATAGCGGTGATTATCAAAATCGTCGTGTATTGAACAGTCACTAGTCATTTAGCAACGGTTTCTTTAATTTTGCAGTGGTTATGGTATGTGTCATTTTTGGAGCATTTAGCGACGGTTTCTTTTTTATTTAGCAGGGGTTTTTTTAATGTCTGGAGGAAAAATGAATAAAATGAAACTAAACGGCTAAACATATGAACAACAGTTTGTTTTAGCAGTAGTTACTCCTAACCGTCGCTAAACATAATTTTATTTAATGTAAAATTGGTGTGAGGTTTGAATTTAGAGAAGCGTGTTGGTATATTGGTGAATGTCATATGAAAACGGAAGCTTTCTCTTCATTAACGAAGGGAAATATATTTTCAATACGTAATTTTCTCAAAAATTTATGATCCAAGATGGTTTCCATTGATGATTTCATCATTAGTATAAAAAGTGGATGATGGGTGAGAATTTCCCAAGATGACAAATCCTGATGCGTCGTCGGAAGCTCAAAACGAGTAAGCGAAGAGGAGCAGCGCAATGTAGCCGAATCGACCAAGGCTTAAAGGCAACGCCACCCGCCAAGGTTTCTCCACGAAGACAAAGTCACTAGCAATGTAGTTGTACCACCAATTCCGGGCAAAGAGAAGAGGCTAAAGCAAGAGGAATGCACAACAAGCTTCCAAAATCTGTCACATTCAAGTCTGCCTATTACAATGGGGTGAAAATACATTATAAAGACAAAATAAATAAAGAAAAATGACCCAATTTGAGTTACAGGGCACGAGGACACTCAAAGGACACATAAAAAAGGCACAAAAACCACTTCCCCGTGCTATTTAATGACCCCGCTATCAAAAGTTGTGAATTCCCATATTAATGATGTTTTTCTCCACCTCCTCTCTCCTCTTTAATGTGATGCTATGAATTTCCATCCTTTGTCATGTGGATAATTAATTTTGGACCCCAAATGAGTGTGTCGTGGCCCACCATGGTGTCGGATGTCAAAAAGTGTGTGCTGATCCTATTCAAATAACAATTGGGCTTAAAAATTTTATCAAGCCCAAAATTATTCTTCTTGGGCTGAATCTGATCCATATCACCCCTTGGTTGGAGAGGATTTTCCCCCAAATCTATGGCATCGTCTTTTTCAATGTATGGAGATAAGTCCCCAATGTTGAATGTTGTAGAAATGTTGCCAAAATCATCTAGTAAATCAATTTTGTAGGCATTGTTTCCTACCCGTTCAAGCACTTTGAATGGACTTTCAACTCATGGCGCCAGCTTGCTCTTCCTTTTGGATGGAAATCTCTCCTTATGAAGGTGAATCTACACTTTGTCTCCAGGTTGGAAAATGGCATGCTTTCAATGCTTGTTTGTCTGCCTCTTGTATGCTTCATTAGACTTCTCTATTTGAGCATGAGTAGATTCACGAAACTTCTTCATCTGCTTTGCCTTCTGCTCTACATCAATATTCACCTAAAAATCAAGAGGTAAAGAGCACAATTCTATAGGAGTGTTTGGATTGATGCCATAAACCACTTCGAATGGAGAATGTTGAGTGGTAGCATTGGGAGATCTATTGTATGAAAATTCAGCGCGTGCAAGCTATAAATTTCAGTCTCTCATACTCTTGTTCACCAATGTTTTCAGAATAGTGTCCAATGTACGATTGGTAACTTCTGTTTGCCCATCCGTTTGAGGATTATGGGATGTATTGAAAATAATTTTCGTACTGAATTCCCCCCATAATGTCCTCAAAAAATGGATGATAAATTTTATGTCTCTATCTGAAACAATGATGCGAGGAATACCATGAAGGCGGACAATCTCCTTGAAAAACAATTTTGCCACTTTCACCGCATCTTCAATCTTATGGTAAGGTATGAAATGATCCATCTTAGAAAATCAACCAATAAAAACCATTATTGAATCTTTACCTCACTGAGTCTTTGGTAAATCCATAATAAAATCCATGTTGAGATCTTTCCATGGCTACTCTAGAATGGTTAACGGAGTGTATAAACCAGACTTGAAATGACTCTTCACTCTTTGATGTGTTCCGCATCTCGAAATAATTTCTTAGACATCTGATTGCATCTTCGGCTATTAGAAATGCTCATTTAGTATCTCCAAGGTTTTATGGATGCCAACATGACTAACAAGCCCCCTTCATGTGCTCCCCGAATGAGTAAGTCCCTGTAACTACCCTTTGGAACATACAACTTGTTTCTCTTAAAGAGAAACCCATCATGTACAGAATAATCCTACACAAATCCATTTTGACATTGGATTAAAATAGCATTAAACTCCATATCATGCTGATAATCTTATTTCATAAGTTGAAATCCAAGAATTCGAGCATCTAGAATGGTAAGTAATGCATACCTTCGAGATAAAGCATCTTCCACCAAATTATCTTACCCCTTCTTGTATTTTGACACAAATGAGAACAATTGTAAGAATTCCACCCACTTTGCATGCCTTGAACTCAGCTTTTTTTGACCATTGATAAACCTCAATTCTTAATGGTCAGAATGAAAAACAAACTACTTTGGTCTCAAATAATTAGACCAATGATCTAGGGCTCTCACAACCGCATAAAATTCCTTATCATAGGTGTTGTAATTCCTCCTTGAATCATTCAATTTCTCACTAAAATATGCAACATGACTATTTCTTTGGGTGAGAATAGTGCATATCCCAACTCCATTTTCATCACATTCTACTTCAAAGACTTGATCAAAATCAGGTAATGCAAAAAATGATGTTTCACATAGCTTTTTATTAATGATTTCAAATGCTTCATTTGCTGCCTTTGACCACTCAAATTTCCCATTTTTCAAGAATTCAGTGATGGGTGCCATGATAGTTTTGGAATTGGAAACAAATCAACTATAAAAAGATGACAAACTAAGGAAACTTTTTACTTATTTGATGGATTTTGGTTGTGGTCAGGACTTGATTGCTTCCACTTTTGATTGATCCACCATGATGCCTTATTTGGTTACCACATATCCCCAAAACACCACTTCTATTGAAAAGAACTCACATTTTTTCAGCTTCCCATATAGCTTTTATTTCTGCATGATGTCAAATACTCACTGAAGATGATCCACATGGATCTCCACATCCTTAATGATATGGATCAGATTCAACCCAAGGATAATAATTTGGGGCTTGATAAAATTTTAAGCCAATTGTTATTCAAATTGGACCAGCCCGCAATTTTTGACATCAACACCATGGTTGGCCACAACACACTTATTTGGGGCCCAAAATTACTTATCCATATGGAAAAGGATGTAAATCCATATCATCACATTAAATATAAGAGAGTAGGTTAAGAAAAGCATCATTAATACGAGAATTCACTACTTTTGATAGTGGGTTCATTAAATAGCACAAGGAAGTGATTTTTGCGCTTTTTATGTGTCCTTTGAGTGTCCCTATGCCTTTAAACTTTAATTGGATCATTTTCCTTTCTTTATTTTGTCTTTATAATTTATTTCCACCCCATTTTAATGGGAAGACTTGAATATGACAGATTTTGGAAGCTTGTTGTGCATTCCTCTTGCTTTAGCCTCTTCCTTTTTCCTATAATTAGTGGTGCAACTCCATTTCTGGTGAATTTGTCTTTAAGCATAGAGAAAAATTGGAAGGTGGTGTTTACTTTAAACCTTGTTCGATTTAGATACATTATGCTGTTCCTCTTCACTTACTCATTTTGATCTTCCAGCGATGCATTAGTTGGTATCAGAGTTGCGGTTTCAACAGGTAAGTTCTATCACATTCTTCTGGTTACTCTCTATCATGTCTCGCAAGAGCGGATATTTTACTCCTCCTGCTCCATGGGAAATTTATAATGCACAACTATAATAAAAAATTACTCAAATTAGTGAGCAACTTGCTCAACTATTGAGAGCACGATGACCTGATTCTCCTCCACCACAACATCGTCCCCGATATCCATCTTCACATAACAGGCACAATCCAACACCATTTTATGAATATTGTGAAAATGGCGATGATTCCAGCGATTCATAGGTGAATATGCGAAGAATAATAGATGATGAAGATATTGAAATAGGGTTTAAAATTGATTTTCTGGATTGGATGTGGGAAATCGAACAATTCTTTGAATTTAAGAATTGTTCTGACAAGAAGAAGTGTGAGGTAACCATTTTAAAATTTAAAGATTATGCATCTCTTTGGTGGTAAAATCTGAAAAACAATGGGAACATGACGGGAAATATAAAATATGCTCATGGGAGAAGTTGAAAAAGATTTTGAGGAGATAATTTATGCCTGAGAATTATAATCAAGAGATTTATTTCTGAATGCATAGCCCACGACAAGGAGATACATCTATTGAAGAGTATATTCAGTAGTTTGATCATTTATTGATGCGAAGTGATGTTCTAAAATATAAAGAGAAAACGATTACAAGGTTTTTGGGTTTATTAAATGAAGAAATTGCACATTTAGTGGAGTTACAACTATTCTGCTCACTTGATGATGTTTGCAAGCTGACAATCAAGATGGAAAATAAAAAACGGACCTCAAAGACACCAATGCTCAAAAACTATAATAGAGTACAAATTTTTATAAAGTTGTTTCTTCTAATAAATCTGGTGTTGGTGAGAAGGAATTTGGAAGGAATAAGATACTGGATAAAGGGAAAGAGGAGGCTATGGAACAACCAAAACGGAACTCCAAATCCTTTGAACATGGGAATCAAAAGTGTTTCAAATGTCATGGGTGCTGTCATTTTCAGGCCAATTGACCTAATAATAGAATTATTACTATAAAGGATATCGAAGAGATTGAAGATGAAATCAAAGAGAATGAACATGGTGGTGAAGAATCTAAAAACGAGGAACATGTTGTGGAAGAAGCTGATGTGGGTAACATGCTTGTGCTACGAAGAGTTTTGCAAGCTCAAATCTATCTGGAAGAAGATCAAAGAGAAAACTTGTTCCAAACTCGTTGCACCATTAATCAGTGGGTATACATAGTGATTGTTGATAGTGGGAGCTATAAAAATGTGGCTTCATCAACACTAGTGGATAAATTGAAGCCTCCAACTCATAATCATCTTCTCTCATATAAATCAAAATGGTTGAACAACGAGAGCACACTCTGAGTCAACAAACAGGTGCTAATTTCATTTTACATTGGTAAGAACTATGTTGATGAGGTATTGTGTGATTTTATTCCTATGGATGATTTCCACTTGTTTTTGAGAAGGCCTTGTTAGTTTGACAGGGAAGTGAAATATGATGGGAGGAAGAACGCATATTCTTTTCGATCTAGGGAAAAGAATACCACACTTGCTCCTTTGAAGTTGTCCCAAACCCTTCAAGGAAAATCTATTCCAGAAGTGCCCAAAGATAGTATCTTTATCAATAAATCTCAAGTGGATAAAGCAATAAATAAGCAAAATATAGTTTTTTTATTGATGATGGAAAAATCATGTCATGGGGAGAAGATTCACCACCAATTCTAAGCAAAGGGAAGAGGCTAAAGCAATAGGAATGCACAACAAGCTTACAAAATCCATCACATTCAAGTATTACCATTATAATGGGGTGAAAATACATTATAAAGAAAAAATAAAGAAAATTAAATGAAACAATTCCCTATGATATTTAATGATCCCACTATCAAAATTTGTGAATTCCTATATTAATGATTTTTTTCTTCACCTCCTCTTTCCTCTTTAATGCGACGTTACAAATTTCCATACTTTTCCATGTGGATAAGTAATTTTGGGCCCCAAATAAGTGTGTTGTGGCCCAACATGGTGTTGGATGTCAAAAATTATGAGCTGGTTCAATTCGAATAACAATTGGACTTAAATTTTTTATCAAGCCCAAAATTATTCTCATTGGGATAAATCTGATCCATATCAAATCCCCTAAAGCTTCAGTGTTTTTAAATTTGGGATGGAGCGACACGAAACAAATTAGTGATGTATCTATCATTGATGATAATTACTATATACTAGAGATTTATTCATATAAAGATAAACTTATGTTTCTTGGCATGACGGTTGGATTTGATCAAAACTACTGGATATACACTATAATATTGTATTTCATATATTATATTTATTTATTTATTCATCATTTCATATATACACTATACTTATTGTTTATTTTGTAGTTAAGAATGTTAATTTCCATGTCTTGAGATACACATTCAAGTAGATGTTATTAGACTTGTTTAAGAACATTAAGATATTCTTCCATGTGTTTTTCAGTGTTCAAAGAATTGATTAATAATTATTTGTTTCTAAATTAAATGTATATTCATTATTTGTTCTACAATTTATTCCATTTAGTTTATAGGTTTAGATTTTAGAATTATTTATACCACACTAAGAGCTAAAAATTGAATTATTTCCTTTCATAAACCCATTTTAGTTCAATGTGAAAAAACCCTCACATTCATCATTCCTCTTCCTCCCCTCCCGATTCCCCATATTCCTAGATATCCCTATTGCATTTCCCTCTAATTCACTCACTCTTCCGATGACTATTTCTTCTTTTCTATTTCGTCTTTTGGTGGTCAAAATGCATGATGATATCAAAGGGAAAACATCAGAAAGTGAGGATAATACAAGTACTGTAGTGTGGTTTTTAGAAAACCATCAAAACTAAAGAAACACATATAAAGTCACTCTCTCAAGGTAAACGATCATGATTATGCGTTGCTTGTCTACATTTTTTATGTTCAGTTGCAATATTTTTTATTTTTTTTCATGAAATGATCATGAATTAAGATGAGACATATGCTCTAATTTTGCTGGTTGTATAGTTTTTCTATCTTTGATTTATATATTAGTTAGACCGCATCAATATTCAAATTGGTTGGAATTATTTGGAGTCAATAACAATGAATCGTATTGGATTAAAAATTAAAACAGAATCAAAATAAATTGGGGTATCAATTGACCACTTGATTCTCTCCTTTAATCTATTTATCCATGTTTTGAAATCATCGTGGTTTTCATTGATCTTTAATTACTGAAGCTTTTTTATTATGAGTATCAATTTCACAATTTTATTTATTCTCTATTTATTATCTTATTCAATAATTGAATTGGTTTATCACATTGTCTTTCTGTTAACCGCATATAATGTTTTTTAGTGTTCTAATTGTTTTTTTGTTCCATTTTAACATTAGGGTGATATCAAAGGGAAAACACCAGAAATTGAGGCTGATGTGAGGAATGTGATGTGAATTTTAGAAAGCTAGAACATCTAAATAAAAACATGAAAAGTTAGTCTCTTGAGGTAAATTAACATGATTATTCATTTCTTATCTACAATTTTGAAGTTTAGTTGCAATAATATTTATTTTTTTCATGAAATGATCATGAATTAAGATGGTACATACGATCTGATTCTGTAGGATATATAATTTTTCTATCTTTGATTTACATATTTGTTAGAATGAATAAACATTCAAATTGGTTGGAATTATTTGGATTCAATACCAATGATTCAAATTGGATTAAAAATTAAAACAAAAGTAAAACAATTGGAAGGGAAATGAAACCTCAAAAAATCATGTTTCTTTCAATTTGTTTCTCTAGGAAATAAATAAACCTATGGTTTTTTGTCATTTTAAAACAACCCAAATCAAATCACAATCAATTTTAATATTTTTTATGACTCGTCTCTTTCTTTCTCAATCTAATGGGTACCATATCAGACTTTTTTTCTTCTAAAGTTTCATTATATTAGAGAATATTTTTTTTCACTCATTCCTTTTCAGGCCATTTCATTTCCTCCTAAAAAAACTCCAATCCTCCACTGGATAAGGTTATGTATCTCTATCCCTATCATAATTTGAAACTATCATATTGTGTGCATGAATATATATTATGTTGGGTTAGTTTAATGATTTGAAATAATAGGAAATCCATAAGATCTTTGGAGGTGGAAGGGTTGATATATTCAGCAATCAATTACTGCCATTATAAGTCGATTGTCAATGGTTCAGTAGGTGAGTACACTACAAAAAAAACAGAAGATTAGTGGTGGTTTTTTAGAGGGGGTTATGCCCAACCCCATATAAATTCATTTTAGAGAGGATTATGCACAACCCCCTATAATAATTAAATTTAGAGGGGATTCAAAATCCCCTCTAAATTTTTAGCATTATTTTTTTAGTATTTGGCTTGATTTTAGAAGTGGTTATGTCAAAACAGTCGCTAATTTAATAATTAGTGGTGACATATATTCGTTTGGATTTTAGAGGAGCTATATATATATAATTTTTTTTTAAAATAAATAGTGGGGGTTTACAACCCCTTCTAATTTAATATATTAGAAGGGCTTCATGAACCATCGTTAATTCCTTAAATTAGAGGGGGTTTTGAACCCTCTCTAATTGATGAAATTAGAGGGGGGTTTGAACCCCCTCTAATTGATGACATTAGAGGGGAGTTTGAACCCCCTCTGATTGATGACATTAGAGGGGGTATTTAACCCCTATAATTCAATAAATTTGATGGGGGGATGAATCGTCATTAATCCCTTTGATTAGAGGGGGTTTTAAACACCCTCTAAATTTTTATTTATTTTTTAAAATAAATCTCTTATAAATTCAAATTTTATAATATATACATGTGTGTGTGAATGTGTGTGTGTGTGTATATTACATAAAAATATTATATAAATGTATTTAAATACTTTAAATAAATACTTATACATATAAAAAAATTTATACATATATAAATATTGGTATACATAATATAAATTTAATTATAAATATATTTATTCAAATTTATAAAATTTATATATGGTTTTATAAATAATATACATTTATATTATGATTTATATTATACATATATTATATTAAATACATTTTTATTGTATATTTTTGTATAAATACATTTATATTATATTATGTATATAAATATATATAATATAAACAAAATTAAATATAAATATACACATATATATATATATTATAATTATATTATATTATAAATATTTAATTATATATATATATATTATAATTATTCTGTATATATTGTAATATACCATATTAATTATAAATTAATTTAGTATATATATATATATCATTTAATTATATTATATATTTTCAATTATATGAATGTATTTAGTTGTGTGTGTGTGTGTGTGATATAATATAAATGTATATAATCACATACATAAATATATAATGTAAACATATTTAATATAACATATGTATAATATAAATCATAAAATATATAAATGTATAGTATTTATAAAACCAACATATAATTTTTATAGTTTAAAAAAAAGTGTATTAAAAATAATAATAATTAATAATATTATTGTTACACACACACGTACATATATACAAATATATAAAAATGATTATATAAATATATATACTATAAATATATTATATCTATAAATATTATATAATTACATAAATACACACAATATAAATGTATTTACATATATATATAATTATATATATATATATATTATACACAAATATATTATACATTATCTAATATTTATGTATCTAATATTATATATATATATATATATATATATTATAAACAAATATATACATCATATATTATACACAAATACATTATATATATATAATTATTATACACAAATATATATTATATATAAATATTATATATAAATATTATACACAAATATATCATATTTAAATATCTATATCTATTTAAATATCTATTCAAATAATATATATTTGAATCACCTTCCTAATATATATAAATATAATAACGTGTAATTAATATCCTAAAATTTGTTTGCCATAGTGGGAAAGGGGTGGGTTATATATGTTGGTGGTGAGGGAGGGGCGGGACGGGACTAGACCAGAATGGGAGGGAGGGAGGGAGGGAGGGAGGGAGGGGCGAGACGGGACAGGACCAGACCGAACCAGACCGGGAGGGGGGTGTGGGGCGGAAACATGAGAGGGAGGGTTTTGGGGTGGGGTGCTCACAATTTACAAAAAATAAATAACTAATTAGAGGCGGTTATGAAAACCGCCTCTAATATGTCATATATTAGAGGGGTTAAAACCCCCTCTAATTTAGCCTTAAATAGAGGTGGTTTTGGAAACCGCCTCTAATATATAACATATTATTCAAATTGTGGTGGTTTCCAACCGCCTCTATTATGGTAAATAGATTAAAGGGGGTTAAAAACCCCTCTAATATGAGACTTTGTGATGAAATTAGTGGGGGGGGGTTTAACCCCCTCTAATCTAACCACCACTAATTTTCCCATTACTTTACTAGCGGTTCTTCAAAACAACTTCTAACAATATTAGGTAGGCACATTAGCGGTGGTTCCTTATAACCGCTGCTAATGTGTTTAGAGGGGGTTATAACCCCTTCTAAACTATAACCCCTTCTAAACTAAAAAATAACTCCCTCTAATCGGTTCATTTTTTTTGTAGTGGTAGTTCACCAAATTCCATTTGCCCCTCTAAATATGAGAATCTTCTAAAGCATAAAAAATGTCCATCTTCATTAAATGATGTCTCAAAAACCACCTCCATATATTTTTGATCCACATCACTATCGTAACCAAATGAGTCTTCAGCCACAATTTCTAGAATATTTTAATCAAACTCTGCACCATATTTATTATGGTATTCAATCGGTTTAGTCTACACAGATTCATGAATATAGCCTTATTAAAGAGAAGAAACCATTCATGTTAACAAATCTACATGGTATAATTTTGAGAATATGCATAATCGTGTACATGGGTGTTGGTGTATTCGATGAAAATAATCACCATTATTTAAATGTTTTGAAATGTATAGGTTTTCATTTTCATGTGGTTTATGTTATATTTTCATAGTATGAAATTGAATATACATTCAGTCCATTATACATGAAAAAAATAAATGTTTCATGGGTATATTGGTTAAAATTATTTGGAAATAGTTTATTTAACACAAATCATAATGCATTCTCTAAAATACCCATGAATTCAACATTTATATTTCATATTCTTCTTGATTTTCATTTGTGATCAAGATAAAATAAAATTCATTTATTTTCATTATAATATAGATTTGATTGTCCATGTTGGTATATATACGATGCTTTTTTAAATTAGTTTTCATTAATTTACACATGCATAAAAACACATATAGAGGAAAAAAATCAAATTTACAAGTTAAATTTTACTTAAGTTTGTTCATCAAGTAGCATAATATTTAGGTATATTTACAAATTTATAATTCATGTTTTTTTATAAATTAAAACTTCTAAACTAATTTCTATTCATATATGATATGAGTTTTTTTCTTCAATGATATGTATTCAAATTATATTTATATTTAGTGCATTTTATACCGTTTTAGCATAATAGATGTTTCAAAATTAATGTTAAAATCTGAATCTAAGGAGTTGGTATTAAACATTTCATCAACAGGTGAGTGAGGATGCAACACCCCTGGTTCAAGGTACTTAACTATTTTATTATGTGTTTTTTATTATAAGAGGTTTTGGATTGGTTTTAGGAAGTTATGGGTTTTTTTGGATTTTTTGTTTGGGAGCTTAGTTTTAGAATGAATTATTATCTCTCTGGGCTTCAAAACACCCATGGAATATCCCATGGTGGGGGTGTTTTATTTCTGTTGGAATGATGAGTTTGGTTTTCTTAAAGGTTCGTGTTTTTTAACAAGTTCGTATTTTTTCTGATTTGTTCACATGTTTTTCAAACATGTTCATATTTTCTTCCATACATGTACCTATTTTTTTGCTCATATAGGTAACTGTTTTTTATGTTTTTTAGAGTATTAGTTCATATTTTTTTATTACTGATTCCAATCCAATATTCAAGTTTATATTTTTCAAGTTTTTTCATATTTTTAACCCCTTTTTGTTATATTTAATCAAATTTATTCAAGCGGGTTGATGTTTTTTTAAAACAAGTTCATATTTATTCATATTTTTTTACATAGCTTCATATTTATTAACAAACTAATAAATTTCACTTAAATATGAAGTCTTATATTTTTTTATTATTATATTGATTTTTTTTGTTAACAATAATTTTTATGTAGGTTCATGCTTGTTTGTTATTGTATGAAAAATTTCATATTTGTTCATATTTGGTTGATTTTTATATGAATAGGTTCGTTATTTATTTGTTACTAGGAATGAAACTAAAACTTTTTCAGAGGTGTAATTGTAATCTGCATACTACTTGTAGGTTTCGGGCGTATCGGAAGCACAATTGTGTCGACACCCAACTTTATTTTTTTTCCTATTCAATGAACAATCCGGGATCAATATGACGATGAATGCCAGTATCTACAAAATTGAATCAAGGATTTAGAAAAAGGAAAAGAAACTCAGAACCAAGATATAGGATCAACATATTTTGTTTATAATTAATTTAATTAAATTAAAGAATACCTCCAAGGTGATTCTTTCTTCGTTGATGAGTTTGACCACAAATCTATAGTACGCATTCATTTCATTGTAGAGATCAATGATATGTCTCCTATAGTATTGATCCACATGTGCTCAACGAATCTCTGAACATCACCGAAGGAGTCTCCAGGTGCTAGCATGGAAGATCCTTATGCTTGGGTGGTCCACCTTCAATCACCTTGAGAACCACTTCCAAAGTGTTCTCCTTGATCCGGTGGAGGAGGACCACTCTCATTCTTGAGAACATTCTTGGAGAAGAAGGAACTTTCTAGTCTCAAGATAAATTCTTCAAACTATTGTGCACAACACGATTGGCTAGACCGTGGGTTGCTCCTTGGCTAATTAGAGAATAATATAACTGTGAATTTAATTCACTAGGTAATCATAAAATAATTTGCACAAGAGCATTAATTATTTTATTAACCAAGTGAAACCCCCATGTCAAATAATAACAACAATGTATTTATTTCTTGACATGTTCTTAACTTTAAAGTTGTAATTAAATATTATTTTAATCAAATAATATTTAATATTATTATTTCTCACCAGACCCGAAACTTGATCCGTCAATCCTACTCAATATTTATCGAGCCTTTAATAATGACTATTTATTTATTAAATAAATATAACTGCATCATTCTCCAATAAATAAATAAATATTATATTTACTAAAAATAGAAAATGAATATTTATAAAATATTATGACCACACTCTATTCTCTCAAATAACTAGTGACAAAATAAATGCGATCAGGTATACATGAATAATTATTAAACCTCAATCGGGAATAATATTTATTCAACTTGTTAAATAATAAATTATTTAACTGAGATTATGGATACACTTAGTGTGTGACCCTCTATGCCTCTTTCTTAGTGGCATTAGGTGAATCTACCTAAAGTCCAAGGTTAGCATCTAACAACACACCAAGACACCTATAGAGAAATAAGTTAATGCCGCAACAACATGTAACCACATACGAATGCTTACCATGTAATATAATCCCTTTGTCTTGATATCTCCAATCAAGTGGGTTGAATGCAAGTGCCATCAACCCATGTTCTTTATTTCTCATTCTTTGACTTCTTGAAAGTTGAACTTGCATATAGAAAACCATTTCCATGGATTTATTTAGGCTACATTGTTTCCATCAAATGGCCTGCGATATCAACTTCTGTTATGGAACATAAGGGAAAAATCTTTTCTCGCATTATTCATTAATGCGGTATTACTCGTGACACACCCAACACATCCTATCTTACTGAAAACATATGTCATAACGGTTTTTTCCAATACATTTAAGTGCACGAGTCATAATAATCATTAATAAAAAATTTAAATTCCAAGGACCAATACACACATCCACAGATAGGAACATCCAATGAAACTTATAAATATGGATTTCCTACTGGCGGGTCTCCTTCTCATAATATCCTCCTTGAAATTACCAAGGGAGTATTCCATGATAAGGTTCCTCAAATTCCTATGAGTCTCTACCCCTAATAGCATATATCATTTGTGTCCCTTCAAATAATATCATTCGGCTATAGAACATATGTTCAAGAATAGTGTCATGGCACTTCCAAGTTCTCATCATAGTAGGGATCCAGAAATTATCATACATAATTTCATGCATAATAATAATCATGATGTGATAAAGAGTTTATTAATATCCATACAATGAATATATGTTTATCATAAAGTACAAAAGAAATTGGTTCTAGGGCACCAACTCCAACAGACTCTCACTTGCACTAGAGCCAACTGCTAACAACCTTTAGTCTTTTATCTCTCACATGATACTCATGTTTCTGCTGAGATAGACCTTTAGTCAAGGGGTCCTCCACATTCTCTTCCATGGATAATCTGTTCACTACAACTTCACCCATTTGATAAAAATCCCTCAATAGGTGATACTTGCAGAGTATGTACTTTGTCCATTGATGCGACCTTAGATCTTTTGAAAGATCCACCACTACAGTATTATCACAATATAATGTGATAGGGTCTTTACTACTAGGTACCACATAAAGATCATAGACAAAGTTTTGAATCTATACAGCTTCCTTGGAAGCATCAGAAGCTGTTATATGCTCAGATTCCACTATAGAATCAGTGACAGCTGGATGCTTTGAACGCTTCCATCTCACAGCTCCTTCATTGAGATAGAAAACATATCCTAATTGCGACTATAGATCATTCTGATCTATATAAAAAACTATCATCAATAGGAAAATATTATTCTGATCTATGATGACACACTCCTCATATCCTCCATACACCAGGAAAATATCCTTAGTTCTTCTCAGATACTTAAGGGTAGTATTAACAGCAGTCCAATATTGTTCTCCTAGATCTGCTTGATATCTTCCTACCATGCTCAGTGTATAGGCAACATAAATTTTAGTACATAACATGACATACATGATATATCCTATCACTGATGCATATGAGATCTTACTCATTCTATATTTATTTTGTTGTGTCTGGGGAAATATTTTCTTAGAAAGATGTAAACCATGTGACACTGGAACCAATCCCCTCTTAGATTTTTTTCATACTAAATATCTTTATTATCTGGCCAATATATATACTTTGACTTATTACAAGAATCCTCTTGGATCTATCGTGAATGATCTTGATCCCTAGAGTGTAGGTTGTTTCACCTAAGTCCTTCATGGAGAAGCACTTGTTCAACTGGTCTTTAACTGATTGTAAGACTAGTATGTCATTTCTAATAAGTAATATGTCATCAACATATACTACTAGGATAATGACCACATTCCCATTAAACCTTTTTGTAAACACATGGCTCACATTCATTTTTAATGAAACCAAATTCTTTTATGGATTGATCAAATCAAATGTTACATAACCTAGATGCTTTCTTTAATCCATAAATGGATATATACAACTTTTAAATCCTTTTGGAATCAACTAGTGTCACAAACCCTTCTGGTTGTGTCATATAGAAATCTTCCTGAAGGTTCCCATTAAGGAATGAATTTTTGTCATCAATCAGTCAAATATCATAGTCATGGTAAGTTATTATGTCAATTATGATTCTGATGGATTTAAACATGGAAAATGGAAAAAAAATCATCGTAGTCAATTCCTTGATGTTGTTTAAACCATTTATCCACTAGCCTTTCTTTATAGGTACTTACTTTACCTTCTATGTACAGTTTCCTCTTGAATACCCATTTACATCCAATAGGATTTACATCAACTTGCGCATCTACCAGAACCCAAACTTGGTTATGATACATGGAATCCATCTCAAAATTCATAGCTTATAGACATCTTGAAACTTCTAATATCTATAATTTCTCCTTATAGGAGAGAAGTTCATCATTATCCAAAAATAATGAATCACCATCCTCGGTGATAAGAAAAACATATCTCTCTAGTTCCTTACCTCTCTTACCGTCCTACGTAGTAGTTGTGTTTCAGGAACTACTTCTTCCATGGGGACCTGTGGAACTTTTTCGTGTACTAACTCCTATGTATCTTGAGAATCAACTTCATCGAAGTTAATCTTTCTCCCATTATCCTTTTTGAGGATGTGCTACCTCTCAATAAAGATGGCTTGTCTGGAGACAATTACTTTCTTGTCTGATGGGTTGTATAAGTAGTATCCCTTTGTTTCTTTAGGATACCTTATAAAGATACAACTCATGCCCTGAGGTTCTATTTTGTTTCTTGATAAATCCTTAACAAATGACTCACATCCCCATACATATGTATGTGACAAAATGGGTTTATTTCCACTCCATAACTTGAAGGGAATTCCATTTTTCACCTTATTTGGTACTCGGTTTAATGTGTATGTCGTAGTTTGTAATTTATATCCCCAAAAGGATAATGGAAGATCTGTATGACTCATCATCAACCTTACCATGTCCAACAAGGTACGATTACTCCTTTCACTAACACCATTCCACTATGGTGTATAAGGTGGAGTGAGTTGAGATAGAATCCCAAACTCCTGTAGAAATTTGATGAACTCTTGGTTAATATATTATCTACTTCAATCTGATCGATGCTTCTTTA
Source organism: Viscum album (assembly GCA_963277665.1). NCBI lineage: Eukaryota > Viridiplantae > Streptophyta > Magnoliopsida > Santalales > Viscaceae > Viscum > Viscum album. The sequence continues at coordinate 647,719,170 of OY728147.1, read as the reverse complement.
TATTTTTACCAAGATGGTTCTTTAATTCATTATTGAATTCCTTAAATTTCTCAAATGACTCGGACTTATACTTCATCAAGTAAATATATTCATATATACTCAAGTCATCAGTAAAATTTATAAAGTGAGAATATCCATCTCTATCTTCTACTGGAAATGGTCCATACACATCAGTGTGTACCAATCCTAGAAGCTTTGTTTCCCTTTCACCCTATCCAAAAAATGGAGGTTTGCTCATTTTTCCTTATAAAAAAGCGTGAAATATATCAAGTGGTTTTAGATCAGAAGAGTCTAAATAACCATCTTGATAGAGCTTTGTCAAACGCTTCTCGTTTACATGATCGAGATGGTGATGCCACAATTGGGTGTTATATGAGTCATGTGAACTTGATTTGTTATTGATTTCCAATACTTGGTTTTCATAATTTAATACATAAAATCCATTATTTAAATGCGCCATACCATAACATATGTTTTCCTTATAAAAGAAACAACTTTTATTTCCAAATTTGAAAATAAAATCATCTGTATCTAAACTTGATAAAAAAATTATTTTCATAGTAAAACTTGGTACATAATAAAAGTCATGTAAAAAAAAATAATCCTAGTCGGCAATAAAAGGTGGTAGTCACCAATGGAAAGAGCAACCATCCTCGAACCATTGGCAGCTCATAGATCCACCTCTCCTCTGGAAATTTTTTGAAATCTATTTGGTTCCTGTATTTGAATACAGATGCAATCACCACAAACTGTATCTAATATCCAATGTGTATAAAATGGAAATATTTCACTCAATAACAAATGCACCTTTGGATTCCCCTTGCCTCTAGGTGCAATTCCTCTTCTAGTGGCCTGACTTTCCATATGAAAAACACACTGCCTCCTTTTCCTTACCCTACCTTTGGATCTTCTTCTTCTTGGTCAGACAGTGCTTGGGGATTTAGACTGTTTATAGGTCTTATACCCCTTTTTCGTGTCCTTCCTCTTCCTATTCATCATAAGGACTGTGGGTTTTTCATGCCCCATGTCCTTATCCACTTGGAGAATTAGGGTAAGAAGTTCTGATAGACTCTTCTCATTATTTATCATATTATAATTCATACTAAAACTAGAGAAAGTATTTGGAAGTGATGATAGTATGAGATCTTTACACAACTCATCTGAGAATTTAATCCCTAAGATATCCATATTCTCAATGTAGCCACTAATCTCAACTACATGTGGCCCAACTGGCGCAGACTCTCTGATCTTAGTGGTGAACAAAGCATTGTATATCTCATACCTCTCTTGTCTTGACTTCTCTTGATAGAGATCACGAAGGTGATACATCATGCTATAAGCATCCATTTTCTCATGTTGCTTCAAGATCTCATTGGTCATGGATAATAGCATGATGCACTGAACATCCGCAACATCATTCAAATATTTCTCATACACAGAGATATCCTCATCACTTGCCTCATTTCTAGGTTCAACTGGTAAAGATTCTTCCAGCACATATAGTTTCCTTTCATGGTGAAGGATGACACAAAGGCACCTTTGCCACTCCTATAAATTAGTGTCGGTGCGAAGGTTTTACTTCTCAAGTATGAATTGCAACGATATGTTTGATGTAATTTTTAATGTCATTTCTAAAAAAAATTGAACAGATTTTTAGTACTTTATCTGATAAAATTAAGAAAAATAAATAAATATTTATTTATTTGTCTCCCATTATTTTATCGAAACCCAATAACCCTCACCATTGGCTTCATAATATCCTGTTGTTTGGACAATATGGTGGAAAGGATCCATATTTCCCTTTGCATTACCCCACCTTTGGCTAGTCAAGAAATTTGAAAGGTTTTAGGTAGTAATTACAAATGCTAATTGCATTAACTCGCATCTCCTTGATCTATTGAGTGGACTCCCCAATCCTGAAATCCTTAATTTTGGATTTCCTCAACCCTTGCCTCTTAGTTACATCAAGTCATACTTTGGTAGTCAACCCTTTATGTAAACTAAGTCAAGTCAACCCAAAACCTCATATTAGAATTCTCTGATAATTAAAAGCACCCCAACTTTGGCTAGTCAAGCACTTTGAACTATGGTTCAATTCTAACCAAAGTAATGGAAGGCTATACCGACTTAATATTTTATTGGGGGATTTTATCCTTTATGAGTAAATTTCCATTTATTATCTTTTTACGTACTTGTTAATATTAAGTGGGATAAGATTAAGTGATTAACCATGTATTAGATAATATTTATGCATAATCCAATTTATTTTAGCTCCATCTTGCATGCTTGTTTAATTCATTAATTATGTGATCATGAAAATACATCCATAATTAATAAACCATAAAATTGAAAAATAAAATAAAATAAAGGGTATGATCATGATCTTGTTCTAATGGTTAGTTTATCTAGCGGTTGATAAACTAACTGCTGACCTAGGGGAGAAACACCTTGAACCAATTAGGTTTCTGTTTATAGCTTTCCACCTGTCCACCTTTGTATCTCTTTAGATTGGTTTCTCCTAATCTCCTAACTTGAACTGCCTCCACTAGCTTAGGATCTCCATCCATTATATATGATTTTACTCACACACAGGTGAGGGGTAAAAGGGGTTTACATAAAAGAAACCATGGACACGCAGACCCTACATATTAATGAGGAGAAAAGGCACGCATACCAACAATTTAATTTAATAACAAATTAAAAGGGAAACCAATCACATAAAAAGGTTTATTCTAGCTCATGATCATACACATGCATGAAATGAATTATATATTTAATAAAACAAGCATTCAATTATTTAATCATTCTTATTTAAGATAAATCATGCTTGAATCGATTAATTATTATCTTTAATTAATCAATCCTTTTATCTTAAACCTTTTTCTGAATTTCCTTGAGATTTTCATCCATTATAATTTTAAACAAATTAATAAATTCATTTAAAATTAACTGTGTGCATAACTTGTACCTTGGAGGTAACCTGGTGAATACCCATCCAAAATTACCCAATATGTATTATACTTGTATACACTTTATTCTTTGTGACATGTAGCATGCATGCAGAATTATAATTGTAATACAACTCATGCATGATGTGTAGATCTTTGAACATTATGCAGATGTTAATAAACACACACACACACACAGACATATATATATATATATATATATATATCAAACACCTATCACATGTTGTGTCCCAGCTTTACACCCACACAAAGGTACATGTATCAAGGGTTACATAATATAATAATAAATGTTAAATCTGCGTAATCTAGAAAGCGTACACGGCGTGTAGATCCGACTACACGGTGTGTACCCTCCTCACTATCCATCCGAAGTACACACTTGGGGAAATGACATGTGAGGTGTACTTCAGAAATATTCGGAGAACACAACATGTCAGGTGGGCCACACACCGTGCAGACTCCGCGTTACATGGTCACCAGTCGGGCAAGCGGTGTATGGGATACACGACTCGACCCTGACCTGAAGGGATTACACGTAGTGTCCAGTGGGACACAAGGCGTATAGTCTGGATGACTGTGCATCAGTCTGTCCTGGTCAACACACGATATAATAATTAACCACACTGCATGTCATTAATTCGCACGACTTGAGTAATTGATAAATTACTCCCGATACGCTGAACACAACTACACGGTGTGTGATCTGGATTACACATCATGTATAGAAGATTACACGACATGTAACTCTGAATACACGACATGTACTATCGTGTTATCTGGACAGAATCATCGACTCCTCTTGATGAGATCCTCAATTTAATTTTAATCATAAAATTATTCATTTATATTAGATCTGTGAGAAACGATAAAGGAGGAATGGATCTCAAAATACAGATTACAAGAATGATTGAAATTGAATTGAAAAAATAAATTATTAAAGAATAAATCATCAACGGATTATTTAAATAATTATAAACAATAATATGCCCACTCTAATACCACTTGTAGGTTCTGGGTGTAGCGGAAGCGTGGTTGGTCCAGCGCTCAAATTTAATTTTTGTCATATTCAATGAACAATCTGAGATAAATACGACGATGAATGCCAGTATCCACAAAATTGAATTAAGGATTTAGAAAAAGGAATATAAACTAGGAAGCAAGAGTGAGGATCAACATATTTTGTTTATAATTAATTTAATTTAATTAAATAATTACATCCAAGGTGATTGTTTCTTCATTGATGTGTTCGATCACAAATCTGTAGTGTGTCTTCATTGTGTTGTAGAGATCAAGGGTAGATCTCCTTTAGCGGTGATCCAAACATGCTCTGTGAATCTCTAGACATCACCAAAGGAGTCTCTAGGTGCTAGCACAGAAGATCCTTATGCTTGTTTCATTCGCTTTTGATCTCGTTGAGAACCGCTTCCAAAGAATTCTCTTTGATCCGGTGGAGGAGGACCTCTCTCATTCTTGAGAATTTTCTTGGAGAAGAAGGAACTCTCTATGCTCGAGAGAAATTATTAAAACTGTTGTGCACAACATGATTGGCTAGCCTGTGGGTTTCCCCTTGGCTAATTAGAGAATAATGTAACCAGGAATTTAATTCACCAGGTAATCATAAAATAATTTTCATAGGAGAATTAATCATTTTATTAACCAATTGAAACCCCCATATCAAATAATAACAACAATGTTATTATTTCTTGACATGTACTTAACTTGAAAGTTACAATTAAATATTATTTTAATCAAATAATATTTAATATTATTATTTCTCACCAAACCCAAAACTTAGTCCACCAATCCTCCTCAATATTTATCAGGCCTTGAATAATGACTATTTATTTATTAAATAAATATAACTGCATTATTATCTGATAAATAAATAAATATTGTATTTACTAAAATAAAAAATAAATATTTATTAAATATTTCATCTGTAATATATTCTCTCGAATAACTAGCAACAAAATAAATGAAATCAGGCATACATGAATAATTAATAAACCACAACTGGGAATAATATTTATTCAACTTGTTAAATAATAAATTATTTAACTGAGATTCCAGATATACTTAGTGTGTGACCCTCTAAGCCTCTTTCTCAGTGGCATTAGGCGAACCTGCCTAAAGTACAAGGTTAGCATCTAGCAACATGTCAAGGCACCCATAGAGAAAGAAGTTAATTCGGCAATGAAATGTCACCTCATATGAATGCTTATCATGTAATATAATCCTTTTGTGTAAATATCTCCAATCAAGTGGGTTTCATGCAAGTGTCATCAACTCATGTGCTCAATTTTTCATTCTTTAACTTCCTAGAAATTGAACTTGCCTATAGAACACCATGGCCATGGATTTATTTAGGCTATATCATTTCCATCAAAGGGCCTGAGATATCAACTTCTGCTATGGAACAAAAGGGAAAAATCCTTTCTCACATTATTCTTTAATGCAGTATTACTCATGATGCGCCCAACATATCCTACCTCACCACAAACATATGTCATCATGGTTTTCACCAATACATATAAGTTCACGATTATTAATACCCATTAATAATAATATTAAATTCTAAGGACCAATACACATGTTCACAGATAGGAACATCCAATTACACTTATAAATATGGATTTCCTACTGGCATGTCTCATTCTCATAATATCCTCTTAGACATTACCAAGGGCGTACGCCATGAGAAGGTGCCTCAAAGTCCTATGAGTCTCCACCCCTGATAGCCTATACCATTTGTGTCCCTTTAAATTATGTCATCCGGATATAGAACAAATGTTCAAAAGTAGTTTCATGGAACTTCCGGGTTCTCATCATAACAGGGATCCGCTATGACCTTTTAGTGCGATAGCTGTTCTTATGACATTATCACATATAATGTCATGCATAAGAACAATCATGTTATGATAAGGAGTTTATTAATATTCATCCAATGAATATATTTTTATCATAAAGTATAAAAGAAGTTTGTTCTAGAGCACCAAATACAACACTATTGGATGCTTTCACTGAACAAATGAGCTCTATCTTGAATGAAAACTCACTATCAAACACTATAGTGATGCAACTAGTTTGTGCTAAACGACTTAGTAGTAAGTTATTTCAAATATCAATGTACCATTTATCGTCACTAATATAAAAATGTTATTATTTATTCAATTGTATCTTTTTCAAATAATATCTTACAGATTCTAAAATTGTTACTATAAGCCTGTATGGGATGAAACTAATGTTAAATTATGACATTCCATTTGTGGAAACATTAAAATACAGATGATTTATTCTGTACAAACTGCATGTATACATTATGTGTAACCAATGCTCATATACTTAATTATTCATATTCTTTATATCCAGTCATACTATATAAAAAAATTATATTCATAAATTATGTAATAATTGTTCATATATTTTTGTATTCATGAACTTAAATTTCAAGTGAACACCACTATCATCTTCCCAATTTATTAATATGACATGAACGTCACTTGCGACTGTATATTCAACTTCACCAATATTTCATATCATCAAGGAGATGAGACTTCAAATCAGTAGATTTTTAGAGGCAATTTCTATCTTCATTTAGTTTTCAATTCTTACAAAAAACCAAGTCTACAATTGATGGTCTTTCCATTTTTAACTAATTTTAATTTTCTAAAACATCTTAAAAACTATTTATCTGAAGTGATAACTACTAAAAATTGGTTAATTCTTAACACATGGTTCCATTTCATGTGCACATAAATTTTTTCTTTATAATTATTTTGAAACTGTTTATTGATTTATTGGTTTTCTACCCCATTATTTTAATTAATAATTTAATTACATCTATTTTAAGATTTATAGAATAAAGACTATTGATTATTTGTTTTTTAAATGATTATATATTTTCATAGTTTACTTTGTGATTTTTGAAGTAATATTCTCTAATTTTTATTATTAAACTACAATAGAACCAAAATACCAATTGATTAAATGTAAAAAAAATATTTAAAAATGTGGAATAAAGGTTATTACAATGATTTTTTTCTTAGATTACATTCACCAAAATGGTTTCCTAAACATTATTTAATTATATTTGTTTTCTTTTATATATTTTTAAATTGATACTTTATAAAATACATATTTCCCACTCGAATAACGATGTTAAAATTTTCTATGGTATTCTTCGTTTATGGTTTTGATTTATTCATTACCATTTTTACTCTACAATATACATCCAATATTTGTTTCCATATTACAAAATTTGATTTAGTTTTTCAGTAAGTAGTATACATATACTTCAACACATGTTACGAAGTTTGTATTCATACACTAAATATGAATTATTCATATATTTAACAACATACAGTTACTGAAATTTAAATTTTAAATATACTCGTACTAAATCTCTAACATGCAATACTCATTTCATGTCAACTGATAATACTAACTATGATATATGAATAATATTATATATGACTTCATTAAATAATATGTAGAGTAACTATACTTTGTTTGCAACTAGATTATCAGTAACTAGATTCACATATATAGAATAACTACACTCTTTCATAATATATAAGATACATTTTTCTCATTTTTCATAATATTTATCATATATGTTTATTATTTGTAACTTCAATAGTGTATTTTTGAGGATGCACCATTTAAATAGTAGACTTAAAGTTCCTCTCAAGAGGTATAATTTCATTATGCGAGCACTTTTAGTGAACACACCAGATGCACAGAGTCATTCAGATGTAGTTGTTTCTCTTCAAGAGATGGTCTTTGAATTTTTCTTTGGTTTCTCTAATATTTTGATGTATTGGATCTTCCACTTTATAATAGAGTCTTATGACATGCAGAAAGAAACCACCACCAGTGTCATAGTGGAATCTCGGTCTTTTCTCCATGAAAATGAGTTTCAACATTGCAATTACATGATGGATCATTTTATGGTTGGTTCATTGTTTCATAATATGCATTTTCAAGCATCTATATGATTTCATATAAAGATAACTATAAATTGAGTTGTTGATCTGATGTCCACATGTGGATTATTTCAGATTGATTCTCTCTATTTTTATTTAATCCTTTTGGTTTATATTTTCTTATTTCAAATATGCTGCAATTTTATTAATACCCACCTAGATGTGTTTTGAGGTCATGTTAATTTAGTTATAAGGAAATATTTTCTTCCAATAAAGTTTATATTAAGATTTTTTGGGAGTATTTGATAATTTTTTATTACATGTAATGCCTCGACCCCAGTTATGGGAGTCAGTGTATTATTTTAATACATTGGCATGATTACAAGGAATCAAGTCCCAAAATAATGATCAGTTTAGCAGTCTTGGAAAATAGATTACATACATGAACATTACATTACACATTAGAAAATAAAACATAACATAAATGATCCATTTAGAACACCATTAATACCTTAGCTTAACCCTGCTTATTAATCATAAAATACTTCTTCACATCCTAGGAAAAATAAAACATAGAAATGGGTGAGCTCAAATGCTCAGTAAGGATAACAATATAGTGGAAACTTTCATAAATAAGCATAAACATTTAAGGCAATGTATTAGACTAAAAAAATCCTTTTAAACTTAAACTTCAACATAATATGGCAAAGATAAAATCAAATAATGCCATTTACTTATTCACATGGATATTCTACTAGTTGAATAATCACATGCAATATCAATATCCACTTTCATAATGATGGAATGCATAATGCCAGACTTCACAACCACATAGTCAAGGCCTTGTGCCAAAACTACAAATAAGATTTTGTCAAGGCCTTGTGCCAAGACACTAGTTTGTCTCATGAGACCTACTGATGCATCGAGGAGCTATAGCGGGCTTCACCCATCACTTACTAAGTCTAATGCATTCCTCATATGAAAAGATTTAAACATAACATAAACATTCATATTAAAACTATAATACGAAATGTCAATACTTTATCCATAAACCATGAATGATATAAAAATAACACATCCACAGTCAAACATATCACAAAACCTTCAATAACATATGGAAGATTTGTATCATAATAAATCAACTTCATACAATTTTAAAATCCATCAAAGGATGTTTACATAGATGAAAAAGATTTATAAAACTCTTTGAGAGAAATATCCATTTTTCATGAAAACATTTAAAAGTTGCACAATTTAGAAAGGAATACATTTAAATAAATTTTTGAATCAAAGTGTCTCATACCACTTTGAAACTTTTGAAAGGAATTAACATTTTAAAAACATTCATGTCTATATAAATAAATCCTTAAAACCCATTTTGAAAACATGGACATTAATGAGAATGATTTAGAAGAATAAATATTTAAAACATTTAAAATGATGTTTTAGTAAAAAAGTCACTTAAAATAATTCCTTTGAAAACTCTTTTATGAAAAATGGACATGGATAATAAATATTTCCCAGTAGATACTTATGTAAAAACAACCTTAGATAATAAAGAGATTGTGAAATTAACCCGTACATTGTACTTTCCTTTAGTTGAGGGTACGTTTAACCTCCTGTATAAAGACCGTAGTATGTTATTAAATTATAAAAAAACAAAATTAATATTTATGATATCATACATTATTCATTTATGACTTTATACTACCATTTAATAATAATTTCCATGTTAAATTAACATTTCGGGTAATAATCGCTTTCTTTATCGTACGTGTTTTAACTTGTTACTCTTGATTGTATCACTTAGATCGTGATTTAAATACTTCCAGAATATAAAACATGATTTATATATCATATATATTTAGAATATAAATATTTATAATAGACATATATATGTAATGGAAAACACCGTTTATGGAGACAGTAGGTCGTACGTATGCATAAACGCTGTTTCCGTTTTCATATCGTATTGAACAGAACTAAGTGAATAAGATATATGTAAGTATATATATATATATATCTAAAGTATCATTATTATATCATATATTACATACTTATTAATGATATATATTTTATAATCATCATTGAATGTTGAATGTGGAAATGAATCTCATCATGTCGTGGAGATGATAATCTGTACGTACGCACGAGCGACAATATCATTATATTGATGGAGAAATCGTATGTAATTTGATGTTATATAATATATAAATAATCATTAACATGTTATATTTATTATTTACATTATTTATACTCATTATTATACCCATCCAAATAATGAAGTGTTTGAATAACAAACCACACCACGATGTGGAGACGGTAATCCGTACGTACGCACGTATGGTGACTTTTTCATTTATAGGATGGATAGAATATTGAATATGGTTGTACCATTTTTATAATAAAATCAAATTATATATAATATAATGGAGTTATTATTTTAGAATGGAAACAACAAATAAAGAGTAAGTGGAAGAAGAAAAGAACTTGAAAGAGGTGATGAAATATTTACCACTTCTTCGGGTTCTTCCTTTTGATTTGATCAAAAGGGATCCTTAGATTGGATTTATGACCAAAGTAAGGCCTCTATAATTAAGGGAGTAAAATTGGGAGTATATTTGGGTAGGTTTGGGACGATCCAAAAGGATTTGGAGTTGTGAAATTAAGAGAATGGGAAGTTCCCTTTTATAAGAGAGGTGAGGGTCACTTTAGGAAAAGCTTGAAATATTATTTTATAATAAAATCATTTTTGGTTTATAATGGATAAAAAATGAATTATTTAGAGTCTAAGGTGGGTATGGGTCTAAAAAATCTCAACCAATAGGTTTTATACAAGTTTAGGTTACCATTTTAACCTTATCTTTTAGATTTAACTCTTAGTTAAATAGTTTAACTTTTACCGTGTCTTCTTGTATTCTTACACTATATGGTTAATAAACTTACTCTAAACTTCCAAGAGAACCTCAATAGGTTCATTAATTACATATATAATATTATTAAGTCCCTTTTTCCGAACATTAGAGTTTTAGGAATATTATATCAACCAATAATATAGTATTTGTTTTACAAACTCAATTATGTCAATTTTGACATTATTTAATAAATGATTTTTGTTAAAGTCCTAAAAACTTTATTACTTAGAAATAAATTCATATGTTCAATCCTAAAATGTCATATTAACCTAGAAAATTAGTTGAATTCATCAAAAGTCTCAAATAACATTTATTTGGATATTTATAATATCAATTATTTTAATATTTCATTATTAAGGTAATTACTTCTTCATCGTTGTGTCAAAAATAAATTAAATTATTTAATGTCTAAAAATTATAAATAAAATATCATTATGTAGGAAATATTTTTATATTTCTAATGAATATTTATAGTCTAATTTATATTATGTATAACCCTATATTAAAAATGTTTTAGTTATTAAACTTTGAGTTTAACTCTTTTAACTCTTCTTTAAATAAAATAATAATAAATGTCCTAATCTAATCTAAGTGGACCAAAGAGGATCATATTTTATTCCTAAATTTGTTTTTGGTCGAATTATACTTATCCAATAGAATTAGGACATGTGTTATGGTAATTATGATATCATTTTTACCCTTAATCACCCTATTTACTTTTAACCGTGGTAAATAAAAGTCAAAAGTTACTATTCACCAAAAATTATTTTTATCTTATTGAACCACATTTTACTTACTAATATTAACTATGTCTCTTAGATTTTTGAAATTGAACTCAAAGAAGTGGTAAAATTATGTTTTATGTAAATTTTCAAATGCTCCTAGGAGGTGAGTAAAATTGGTTAAAAAGTTAAATAAAATTTTGTACATCTAATTTTATTATAAAATGACTCCAATGAATTACATTGAACTTATATAGGTATTATATATCTATTTTGACTTAAAATAAATTTAAATAAAATAAATAATTATTTAAATAAAAAGTCGGTTTTAAAAATAACATAGTGTTTTTCAATATTCATCAAAAATTGAAAGTTTTCAGAAAAATTCCAAAAATTCACCATAAGCTAATTTTGATGTTCCGAATTCAAAAATAAATTCTATTTTACTAAATTCAAAACATATAAGTTTTATTTATTAATTTAAAATCAATTTTCGTTGTCAAAACCAAAAAGCGGGTTTTTTAAAAAGTAAAAACTATCAAAAGATTGACATGTGTTTATGTCAAATTTAAATACGAAATTACTTATAATGACCTACATTGTATTAAATTATAAAATATAACCTAATTATAATTTAAAACCATTCAAATGCATAATTTAACACTATAAATTATTTCGATTAAAAAAGTTTTTTTTAATTAAAACATAATATTTTTCACTATTCATCAAAATATGAAAGTTATCAAAAAAGTACCAAAAATTTATCCAAATTAAATTTTTATGTCCTGCTTCTAAATAAGAATTTAATTTAATTAAATTGAATATATAAAAGTTTCAAATATTGGTTTTAAAAAAGGTTCACCATTAAAAGGCGGTAAAATTGCATTTTTTGAAAAATACTTCTTTTATCTGAAAAGATGAATTTGTTCTTATACTATGTCTAAGAAACACATAATATGAATGATAAAATTATATAGAGTATATAAGATTCAAAATGCATTTAATACTATTCATAACCGCTTTTTGAACGGTTAGCGTGGTAAGTTGTGGTGCACTCGAACTCCATGTTGCGTGTAACGCAAGCTATTGAATTACTTTAATGAGATAACGTACTATGAAATCATGGGGTGTTACATTCTCCCCTCCTTAAATAAATTGCATCCTCACAATTTGAAATTGTTATTCAAATATAAATGGTCAAAAATAGAAAATTACCTTTGTGGAAAACCCACATCGGAAATTGGGTTAATAAAATTTATTCTTAATAAGAGGGAAAAGGAATGAAAAAGTTACCACCAAATTATGATCTCGATTAGGAGAACATTTGTGGAAATTAGAGACACATAATTGGAGGGAAAAATTAAATATTTATAGGGAGTGATTGAGGTCATCAATCACAAACAAGTGTACAATTGAGAGCCTCAAAGCCGTCAATCTATGATGATTTAAAATATCATCGGTTCAACAAAACATAAGGTATTATGATAACACATTTTTAGTTTTAATACCCCTTCCCTAAAGTTTATGAATTAATTTATTCATAGAATAAGAGGGAAAATATATACTTGACAAGTAGAGTTTCATGCTTCAACTAATTCCTACCACAACTCATCTTTTACTCCAAAAGATAATAGAATTCAAAAATATTCTATTTATCCTAATCGTATAGGGTTACAAAAATAATGAATTTATAATTCATTTTTCAGACTATTTAAAAAAACTAAATTATACAAACTAGGATATCATGTAGGCTAGTGGTAGGTTATGAACCCTTGTCACCCTTCGGTTGCGGGTTCAAGTCTCGCGGCCTTGCCAGACACGACGGGTTGTCATCCGACCTCCGGGTTGTCCTTTTTATGACAATCCAAAAATAATCTCAAGAAATGATTTAACCTTAACAATAGTATCCAATGTCAAACTTAATCTATTCCAACCTTTAGACTTATCCAAAATACTTCTGTCCAAACTCACGGTCCAAAATTTATAAGGAAGGTAAACACAATGGAGATCCTTTTTTCCATGTAATAACATGTGAATACCTTCATCATGTATTCTTTTAAAACACGGTAACACCCTGAATTATCATATAACCACATTGATTACAGTCATGCTCTCTTATTCCTTATAGAATACTGGATATACTCCTTATATCCAAAAATGTTGTAAACTTCAACAATGATGGAATAAACAAACCATTAACCAGTTCCAAAGATGTCAATAATATCCAATATAATTTATCCAAATCAATCATCTCTTATTCCAAAATAAATACCTCAGTATCAGGACCATATTAAATTTTTGTCTCTCCTTCAACCATGTATTTTCCTAGAATTTTAACTTGTCATTGAGTCACTTTTCTTGGTTCTATTAATCTCAAGTCCTTAATGAAATAGTACTTCAGTACAATCCTTATATACTCTATAATTATTATAACATGTATATCATTAATACAATACTCAAACAACACAATACTTTAATAACAACATAAGAACTCTTAATCATTACTCTTCATCTTCGGTAGTATCATAACTTGATTATTATCCAATAGCAGCATTTTGGGTATACTCTGATGATTTAGATATTGATTCGTGTAGTGTCTCAACTCCTTGCAGGTGAAACATTATACATTTGAAACCTTTTTCTCACCCTTGCAATCACGTACTTGGTGTTCTTTTCCTCCACACTTATAACAAACTCTCATTCACTTTAAGCATTTACCAAGGTGATTCTTTCCACAGTTATCACATATGGAAAAATCCCTCTTTCCCTTATTCCCTTTATCCATCTTTCTCTCTACCATCTTTTTCTTCTATGGCTTCCCTTAAAATCCACAGGACTCAGAAAATTCTTTACTTATCTTATTAACACATGATACTATTTCTTCATATGATGATAATACGTGGGATACTATTTCCTTTCTAAATGTTGGCTTAATACCATGAAAGATATGATCCTTCTTACTCTTTGGATCATGCGTATTGTTGGAGGTCTCATTCCATCTACTGGGCACCATTTCTAAAAAATGGCATACACTAGGTTAGTTTATTAATCACAATGAATAATTCCAAACTTATAAAACAGTTAACATAAATTGAATAGTTCATGGATATAATCCATAATCATAAAAATGTTTTCTTTGAGGAGGTATATACTCAAAAACCTTTCATAGTGGTTTGTAAATAAAATGTGAATTATCCTAAGCATATCCCCCAGGAGTGTCGTAACCAAGAGTATAGCAAGGCCCATTGTCGTGCACCAGTTCCCATTCGAGTCTAGCTCAAAGCAGTGTTTTTGGGTTTTACCCCTAGGTACATCTATGTCAGAACCGCATCTACTTGCTCGTATCCAGACAGAGATTTATTGCTTGGAAAACTCACAAAATCTCTACAGTACCAAAATTATAAGAAGTTCTTCTATACTAATCCTTAAATTCTATCTTAGGGTAGTGTTCTCTAATCAGAGTTTTTCTAAATGTAGTTTCCAAGGTTATTTATAAACTTCCTCTGATACCAACTATAATTCCCTGACCCTAGTTATGGGAGTCAGTGCATTATTTTAATACATTGGCATGATTATAAGGAATCAAGTCCTAAAAGACCGATCAGTTTAGAAGTCTTGGAAAATAGATTACATACATGAACATTACATTACACATTAGAAAATAAAACACAGCATAAATAATCCTTTGAGATCACCATTAATCCCTTAGCTTAACCCTGCTTATCAATCATAAAATACTTCTTCACATCATAGGAAAAATAAAACCTAGGAATGGGTGAGCTCAGATGCTCAGTAAGGATAACAATATAGAGGAAACTTTTATAAATAATCATAAACATTTAAGGCAATGTATTAGACTAAAACAAAATCCTTTTAAACTTAAACTTCAGCATAATATGGAAAAGATAAAATCAAATAATGTCATTTACTTATTCACATGTATATTCTACTAGTCGAATAATCACATGCAATATCAATAGCCACTTTCATAATGATGCAATGCATAATGCCAGAATTCATAACCACATAGTCAAGGCCTTGTTCCAAAACTACAAATAAGATTTTGTCAAGGCATTGTGTCAAGACACCAGTTTGTCTCATGAGACCTACCAATGCATCTAGGAACTATAGCAGGCTCCACTCATCACTTACTAAGTCCAATGCATTCCTCATATGAAAAGGTTTAAACATAAAATAAACATTCATATTAAAACTAGAATACGAAATGCCAATACTTTATTCATAAACCATGAATGGTATAAAAATAACACATCCACTACCACAAAAACAGTTTTTCGCAGCGCCCCCCCTTTATCAGCGCTTTTTTTAAAAGCGCTGATAAAGGGTCGGCTTCAATTTTTTTAAATATATTAATATATTAATATATAAATATAGTTATATTGATATATAAATATAATATATAATTTTTAAATATATTTTAGATAACTATAAATGTACATTTACACTTATTATACATAATATATAAGATATTTAGTGAAAATGGCTTCTTAAAAAATTAAAAAAATATTTTTAATTAATAATTTTCTAATAATTATGGAGTAATAGTCATTTAATAACAATTTGAAGACTAAAAAAATTAAAAAAATTAAAAAAAGATCCAAAATATGTTGAAAACGCAACTCAAACTTCAAACGGTCATAACTTTTGATCCGGGTGTCCGTTTGAGCTCTACCACATATCAAATCGAAGCATGCGACGAGTTCTACGTCGCTGTGACCGGGGGAAGCCCCGGTCAAGCGATTTTAGAGGCCCAGAAGGCCTCCAAAACTGAGTTTTTAGTCGGGGTACCCCAATTTTTTAACATTTTGTGGATTTTCACCCTCGTTTAAGGGGGTATTATTGGATTTTTTTGGTGGGGTATGAATTTATTCCAAGGTATTACATTCATATTGATATTATGTCTTTGAAATTTCATCATTTTTTATAATGCACTGCTATTTATAATCAAATATATAACAATATATTCATATTTTTTAAATATTCACACCTAAAAATTTAATTATAAATATAAATAATAAAATATATTTACATATAAAATATATTAGCTTTATCTAAATAATAACTAACATCCATTTTATTTAAAATACAATGAATATTTATATACCTATGTATAAATCTAACTATATATATATATTAATCTAACTATATATATATATTAATCTAACTATATATATATTAATTTAACTATATATATATTAATCTAATAACTATATATATATTAATATAACTACATATATATATATTAGTATTACTATAAATATATATATTAATATCACCATAAATATATATATTAATATCACTATATATATATTAATATAACTATATAAATATATATTCATATAACTATATATATGTTAATATAACTATATATATGTTAATATAACTATATATATGTTAATATAACTATATATATATGTTAATATAACTATATATATATTAATATAAATATATATTACTATACGAATAAATATAACTAAATATATATATATATATAGATAGATATAGATATATATTAATACCACTATATATATATATATTAATATTACTATATATATTATAATATATCTATATATATATTATAATATAACTATATATATATATTAATATAAATATATATTACTATATGAATAAATATAACTAAATATATAAATATATATATATAGAGATATCATGAATTGGAAAGCAAATCAAAATAAAGTAGTGGTAAGGGCTTAGGCGCGCAGGGGGGAGGTCTCGTGTTCAAATCCTGGTGGAGGCAGGGGTGCGTGCGCATGAGGAATATTAGAGAAAGCACTGTTAAAGGGTGGAGGGGGGTGCGTGGGGTGCGTGGGGTGCTGTATAGGGGCCGAAAAGCGCTGTAAAAGGGGGGGGGGGGGTCAAGCGCTATAAAAGCCCCCCCGATTGGCAGTATTTTTTAATTTTTTTTTAATTTTTTTAAATTTTTTAAATTTTTTTAACTTTTATCGGCGCTTTTTTAAAAGCGCTGATAAAGGAAGCGCTGATAAAGGGGACCCCCCCTTTATCTACGCTGGCTTTATCAGCGCTTTTCTAGCGCTGATAAAGGCCGTGTTTGTAGTAGTGATCCACGGTCAAAAATATCACAAAACCTTCAATACAATATGGAAGATTTGTATCATAATAAATCAACTTCAAACAAGTTTAAAATCCATCAAAGGATGTTTACATAGATGAAAAATATTTGTAAAACTCTTTGAGAGAAATATCTATTTTTCATGAAAACATTTAAAAGTCACAAAATTTAGAAAGGAAGACATTTAAAGAAATTTTTTAATCAAATTGTCCCATACCACTTTGAAACTTTTGACATTAATTAACATTTTAAAAACATTCATGTCCATATAAATAAATCCTTAAAACCCATTTTGAAAACATGGACATTAATGAGAATTATTTAGAAGAATAAATATTTAAAACATTTAAAATGATGTTTTAGTAAAAAATTACCTTAAAATAATCCCTTTGAAAACTCTTTTATGAAACATGGATATGGATAATAAATATGTCCTAGTATATACTTACGTAAAAACAAATTTGGATAATAAAGAGATTGTGAAATTAACCCTTACCTTGTACTTTCCTTTAGTTGAGGGTACGTTTAACCTACTATATAAATATTGTAGTATGTTATTAAATTATAACAGAACCATATTAGTATTTATGATATCATACATGATTCATTTATGACTTTATACTACCCATTTAATAATAATTTCTATGTTAAATTAACATTTTGGGTAATAATCACTTTCTTTATCGTACGTGTTTTAACTTGTTACTCTTGATTGTATCACTTAGATATTGATTTAAATACTTCCAAAATATAAAACATTATTTATATATCATATATATTTAGAATATAAATATGTATAATATACATATATATGGAATGGAAAACATCATTTATGGAGATGGTAGGTTGTACGTACGCATAAACGTTGTTTCTGTTTTCATATCGTATTGAACAGAACTAAGTGAATAAGATATATGTAAGTACATAAATATATATATATATATATATACAGTAGCATTATTATGTCATATATTACATACTTATTAATTATATATATTTTATAATCATCGTTGAATGGCGAACGTGGAAATGAATCTCATCGCGTCGTGGAGACGGTAATCCATACGTACGCACGAGCGACAATATCATTATATTAATGGAGAAATCATATGTAATTGGATGGTATATCATATATACAGAATAATTAACATGTTATATTTATTATTTACATCATTTATACTCATTATTATACCCATCCAAATAATGAAGTGTTTGAATAACAAACCACGCCACGACGTGGAGACGGTAATCCGTACGTACGCACGTATGGTGACTTTGTCATTTATAGGATGGATAAAATAACGAATATGGTTGTAACATTTTTATAATAACATCAAAGTATATAGAATATACTAGAGTTATTATTTTAGAATGTAAACAAAAAATAAAGAGTAAGTGGAAGAAGAAAAGAACTTAAAAGAGGTGATGAAATATTTACCTCTTCTTCGGGTTCTTCCTTTTGATTTGATCAAAAGGGATCCTTAGGTTGGATTTATAACCAAAGGAAGGCCTATAGGATTAAGGGAGGAAAGTTGGGAGGATATTTGGGCAGGGTTTGGCCGAGCCAAAAGGCTTTGGAGGTATGAAATTAAGAGAATGGGAAGTGCCCTTTTATAAGAGAGGTGAGGGTCACTTTAGGAAAAGCTTGAAATATTATTTTATAATAAAATAATTTTTGGTTTCTAATGGATAAAAAATGATTTATTTAGAGTATAAGGTGAATATGGGTCGAAAAAATCTCAACCAATAGGTTTTAGACAAGTTTAGGTTACCATTTTAACCTTATCTTTTATATTTAACTCTTAGTTAAATAGTTTAACTTTTACCGTGTCTTCTTATATTATTACACTATATGGTTAATAAACTTACTCTAAACTTCCAAGAGAACCCAAATAGGTTCATTAATGAAATATATAGTATTATTAAGGACCTTTTTTCTGAACCTTAGATTTTTAGGAATATTATATCAACCAATAATATAGTATTTGTTTTAAAAAGTCAATTATGTCAATTTTGACATTATTTGATAAATTAATTTTGTTAAAGTCCTAACAACTTTATTACTTTGAAATAAATTCATATGTTCAATCCTAACATGTCATATTAAACTATAAAATTAGTTGAATTCATCAAAAGTCTCAAATTACATTTATTTGGATATTTATAATATCAATTATTTTGATATTTCATTATTAAAGTAATTACTGCGTCATCATTGTGTCAGAAATAAATTAAATTATTTAATGTCTAAAAATTATAAATAAAATATCATTGTGTAGGAAATATTTTTATCTTTATAATTAATATTTATAGTCAAATTTATATTATGTATAACTTTATATTAAAAATGTTTTAGTTATTAAATTTGAATTTAACTCTTTTAACTATTCTTTAAATAAAATAATAATAAATGTCCTAATCTAATCCAAGTGGAACAAATAGGATCATATTTTATTTATAAGGTTTTTTTGGGTCTAATTATACTTATCCACTAGAATTAGGACATGTGTTAGGGTAATTATGATATCATTTTTACCCTTAATTACCCTATTTACTTTTAACCGTTATAAAAAAAAGTCAAAAGTTACTATTCACCAAAAAATATTTTCATCTTATTGAACCACATTTTACTTACTGATATTAATTGTGTCTCTTGTATTTTTTAAATTGAACTCATATAAGCGGTAAAATTATGTTTCATGCAAATTTGCAAATGCTCATAGGAGGTGAGTAAAATATGTTAAAAAGTTCAATAAAATTTTGTACATCTAATTTTATTATAAAATGACTCCAATGAATTACATTGAACTTATATAGGTATTATATATCTATTTGACTTAAAATAAATTTAAATAAAATAAATAATTATTTAAATAAAAAGTCGGTTTTAAATAATAACGTAGTGTTTTTCACTATTCATCAAAAATTGAAAGTTTTCAGAAAAATTCCAAAAATTCACCATAAGCTAATTTTGATGTTCCGAATTCAAAAATAAATTCTATTTTACTAAATTCAAAACATATAATTTTTATTTATTAATTTAAAATCAATTCCCGTTGTCAAAACCAAAAAGCGGGTTTTTAAAAAAGTAAAAATTATCAAAAGATTGGCATGTGTTTATGTCAAATTTAAATGTGAAATTACTTATAATGACCTAAATTGTATTAAATGATAAAAATACAACCTAATTATACTTCAAACCCATTCAAATTCATAATTTAACACTATAAATTATTTCGATTAAAAAAGTTGTTTTCAATTAAAACATAGTATTTTTCACTATTCATCAAAATATGAAAGTTATCAGAAAAGTACCAAAAATTTATCCAAACTAAATTTTTATGTCCCAATTATAAAGAAGAATTTAATTTCATTAAATTGAATATATAGGTTTCAAATTTTGGTTTTAAAAAGGTTCTCCATTAAAAGGCGGTAAAATTGCATTTTTTGAGAAATACTTCTTTTATCTGAAAAAATAAATTTGTTCTTATACTATATCTAAGAAACACATAATATGGATGTTAAAATTATATAGAGTATATATTATTCAAAATGAATTTAATACTATTCATAACTGCTTTTTGAACGGTTAGTGTCGTAAGTTGTTGTGCGCTCGAACTCGGTGTTGCGTGTAGCGCAAGCTATTGAATTACTTTAATGAGATAACATACTATGAAATCTTGGGGTGTTATATTACAATTGTTTGATGTTATATTCTATTCTAATTTTTTGTCATTCCTGATTTTGTTGAATGATTTGAAAACTGTGATTCTCTATATTGATCTTAGAATTATGTGATCTATCATACTTCATAAGATTAAAATAGTAGGTTTGTTAGATAGAAATGAATTTTTCAGATTCTAGATACTCTATGGAACTTTAGAATGTATTCACTTATATGTTTTCATGCCAACACAATTATAGTATCTGTTATTAAAGCTCATATTTTATTTGCCTCCTAAGTACATAGTAAACTAGACATTGATTCCCAATACATAGTGACCAAGATAATCAGTAGATGTCCAATGCATTTTATAATTATTTCGAGGTGAAATTTCAGTGTAATGTTCAAGTAAATCTAAGCATCCATTCAACTCCATTTTAGTATACCATGTTTCCCAATACCCAATTCCAGGTGTATTATTCAATTCAAGCACATTTTTATGCTTACATTGTCTAATTTTTTATTCATGTTTTTTAGATTTTGTTGAATCTGGGGTTGACACTGTTGTTCACAAAATCACGAATCCTTGAACTTTAGGTACCTTTTCTCTCTAAATTTCTTCACATAACCTGATCTATGATAACTATTCCTATAATTTCCCTCTTCACCTATTTAAGGACTAGATTACTTGAATGGAAACATTTGGTGTCATATACATATTTTACATAAATTATTTTGTTTAATTCATTTTTTACCTATATTAACTTTATATTTCTATAATATGATTTTATACATTTTGTATTGGATGTATTACATAAATTTAACATGTAACATCCTAAGTAATTATAGAATAAGACTTTTTCTTAACTATTAATATTTATGAATTAGATATTAATTTTACTTTAAATGGGATTATTTTTCTGATAGCATACCTGACACACAACATTGGGTTTCTCTGAAATCATACGTTTCATACAAGATTTAGTTATACCGAAAAATAATACATTATTAATATTATTATTTTAAATGGTAGTTATCACCTAGTCGTTGTATTGACAAGTTTGAATAAAAATAACTATATTATGTTTACGAATATTTATTAAATATTTTTACTTTTTCCAATAAATTTTATGGTCTTAAAATAAGAATAAATCCAATTTTAGGCATAAAAGCTCTAATATTTTTAAAAGGTAGTTTTACCGCCTTTTGATGGTGAACCCATTTTAAATCTAGTTTTTGACACATTAATAAGTTCTATTTGAAAAAAATAAACTTCTTCTTTGGAAGCGAGACATAAAAATTTAATTTGGATAAAGTTTTTGGTATTTTTCTGATAAAATTCATACTTTAATGAATAGTGAAAAATACTGCATTTTAATTCAAAACTGCTTTTTCATCTAATTTATTTATATTGTTAAATTATATTTTTAATTGGTTTTAAAGTATAATTAGATTAAGTTTTTATTATTTAATCCAATTTTGGTCATTGGAAGTAATTTCACATTGAAATTATATATAAACGCATATGTCAATCTTTTGATGGTTTTTATTTTTTAAAAATCGTTTTCTCGTTTTGACAATAGGGAATAATTTTAAATTAATTACTGAAAATTATGTATTTCAAATTTTAAAAAATGGATTCCATATTTTAAATCAGTGGGTCAAAATTATGTAAATAGGGTCCTTTTATTTTTTTGGATTTTATGAATAGTGACTGGTAATTTTTAATTATCACGGTTAAAGGTAAATCAGGGTAATAAATAATATGATAAGGATAATAAAATTACTCTAACACCAAAAAAAATCCTATTGGATGAATAAAAGTATACTCTTTCACTTAAGGATCATAATTGACTCATTTAATTTACTTTTTCCATGAAAGTGATATAAATATTATTAAAACAAAAGAAAGTGACAACATGTTACCCTATTATTTTTTATAGGTATAATAATTTTAATATAGTGATAAATATGATATAACTTCAATAATAAATCTTATATAGAAAGATAATGAAATTATATACTTCATGGAAATTTATTTAAAATTTTAGATATTAAATATTTACCATAAATACTGACACAACAGTGACACAGTAATTATTTTATTAAGAGATACATCAAATAAATGATATGAAAAATATTAAAATAAATATAATTCAAATTAATTAGGACACTTTTTATAGGTGACTATGACATATTATAAGTCTATTAAATTATTTTTTTCAAAGTTATCTCTCTATTTGGATTTTATTTAAATTCAATGAAATGAAGTGTCAAAATTGACACTATTGATATTTTATAAAAATAATATTTTTTAAATTATTTAAAAATCATAAAAATCCTTTAAAATTATAAAGTGACTATGATAAGGTCTAAAAGATCATACAGTGTCAATTTATGGGAAATTTACCCCATATAAGTAAAATTTATCACCTCTTAATATTGAAAATCTTGTTACCACAATTAAAATTAAAATAGATTAATTAAGGGTAAATCGAAAAGATAAGGTTTGAGATAAAATAAATACATGTATAAAAATTATTGGATAAGATTATTTAGAACAATAATCATCTTATATTTTACATAACTCAGGTTGGAGTCATTTAGATTTTAAAAATAATTTATATTAATTTAATATTTTAAGAGTTTCCAATGGTGCCTCTCCCCTATCCTATAAAAGGCACTCATTCCTCTCTATTACTCACACTTCCAAAATATTTTAGTCTATCAAAACTCTACCCAAAACCCTTCCAAGAATACCTCCCCACATTCTTGAAGCCTTAGTTTAGGCAGAACACCTTCCTTATAGGTGTTAAGGTGTTCTTCAAAGGTGATCAACCGAAGAAGAGGTATCGTTTTCTTTAAGTATTTCTATTTTATTTATTCTTCCACTTACTTCAAATATTATTATCACAAGATTAAATAATAAATCCAGTATCCTAAATATACTGAGATGTTATTATGTTAATATCATCATATAAATCCATCTCCACTTCCATTAAATGGGAAAGGAATTAATCGTTCGTGCGTACGTGTGAACAATCACCTCCACGAACCGATCTAATTCATTTTCCATAGTCATCTCTCATGATTGGTTATAATAATTGAATTAATGTTCATATGTGATATTCATTACATATTAATCATTATAATATAATAATATATCAATTAAATTTTTACTTCCATGTGCATAAAAATGATAATGTTGTTCGTGCGTACGTGTGAACTATCACCTCCACGAAGTGATGTGACTCATTTTTATTCATTATATCACTTGTGTGATATATATATATAAGTATATTTAAATGATTAATATGATATTAATTATGTTATGATAATTATGGAAATATAAAATAATACTTAACTCATTTCCATAACGATCAATGGAAAATGGAAAACGTTACTCATGTGTACGTACGACTTACCGTCTCCATGATTATAATGTTTTTCATTTTTCATAACCAGACTTCATGGTTTGATTTAAAGGTATAATTTATGTATAAAAATAATAATAATTTCTTGGATATTATTCTGGAGATGAAGGACTTATAACCAAATAGATTATTGACATTGTACCAAGTTCATTTTCGACTCAAGTACCAAATATCGACAAAATGCCCGATGAGAACTTAAATCATTATGTAATTGTTATAACATGGTAATAAGTGATATAAAAGGAATAATTAACATGAAAAAGGTTCTCAAGCAAGTATAAATTAACGTAAGTTTATTATTCAGGAAGATAAAGAACGTACGAGATGATTCAGACTCGAAGTAAGGGACTTCATCTCAATCTTCTTTCATTGAGGCATATTTCGATAATATACACCACCTTCTTTTATACGGTGTATAATTAACCCCTTTGACTTTTAATTCAATTCAAAGGTTTTCAAAAGCAATCTTTTTCTATGAAGTGTTTTACTAAAGGATAAAAGGAATGTTTTTTTAACGTATGCGGCAACAACGACCTTTCCCCCGTTGTGATCATTATTTGATATTTGGATTCCTCTACAAGCAGTAATTTTTTTAAAAGAAAAATAAATATCATATTCCATTTTTCATGTATTTTGGTATTGAAAATGGTTTTGAGAAGGGATTGATTATGTCAATATCTTGAAATTATATATTGTTATTACAATGTGTAAATGTTATTTTTCCTTTATGTTTGTTAATGTGCTATGATTATATTATGGTTCTTGGGAATTACTTATGTATATGAGTGGTTCCATGACAAACCAAGGGTGGGTGAGCCCGTGATAGCTCTCTAATGCATTGGGTAATGAGATGGAGTTAAACGGCTGGGTTTCTCCTAAGAGATTTAGGGAATATACTATGATGGGTATTCCAAATGTAACCATAAAGGTTACTCCCTATGTAGCTGTGAAAGCTACAATGTAAGTATGATATGGATGTCAAAAGTTACCTTTATGATTTATGATTACTAAGAAGTTTTTCAGGAATCTTATAATTTCATGAGGTATGTTAAAGAGTTTATGTTTTTGTGAAAATGTTTTCATGAGTTTAAAATATTCATGGACTAACGGTTTCATTCCTTATTTTATATCAGTTACTGAGATTTTTGTGTTCATCCCAAGTTTTTGAAATGTTTTTCACAGGGTATAAGGATGGGTAAAAGAAATGAAGAAGTCAAGATGAATGTTGTGAATATTTTTATCAAGAAAAAGAAATCATGTTTTATTTTAAAGAGTTTCATTTTGTGAAAAAAATGGATAGTGAGTGCAAGTGTCTACTTTGTAATATTTGAGTTGTTATGTAATATTTATGGCATAATTCTCTAAAACACTAAACCTGAAATGATCCTCAATGTGAATTCTTGATTTAAATCAAGATTATGTAACGTTTAAGGTTGGGGCCTTATATAACATCTGCATGTATTATTTTAAATTGAAATTCTATTCGTGTATTTTGATGATATTATCTAACATATTCAGAATTCCTTTAATTTATCAAATATAAATGTTTCTAATTAAGAGTATTGTGTTTTTATTTTTTGAACAATGTTAGTTGATGGTTAACTTAAAATATGGGAAATTTATAAAAGATTTGTCATCCTTAAGTATTTGAAATTTTCATTCAATTTTTCTACAGAAGAATTAATCTATGGTGTTCATTTTTTTTTTATCCAAATGATTTTTTTCCTTCTGTAGCTCATCGGTTGTGAAAACGTATTGATGTTTATGATTAAAATCATAATTTCCATGATATTATTTATATGTGGAAATATTGGAGTTGATTGTCTGATATTATTTGCAGGTCAATATGATGATAATGAAACAATCACTAAATATGCTCTAGATGGGTGAGGAGGAACATTGATTCACATGAATTTGCACTACATTGATTCATAGGTGTTTTTACATCATGAAAAGGTGTTTGTACAGTGGTATACCTTAGTTATGCGTTGATTTAAGTGAAAAAGTGTGTGGATTGAAACCTATGAATTATGTCTATTATTGGTTTTATACATTAATGTTTTTTATTTTATTTATTCTTATATTGAGCGTTTCATGAAAAAACTAGGTATTTCAGTTTACTAATTGTTGTTAAACCAGTGGGTCATGTTGATAATTAGGCCTTCTAAAATTTAATGGCATTACTCCTTTTTGAATAACTTGTGTAACTAATAAATATAATGTTATATAAAATTTATTCTTCTAGCCAAACATGCATACATTTTCAGTTTTTTATACATTCCATAAGAGTATGTCTGCTTGGTCATAATTGTGTGCAATTATGCATAGTTCTGGTTTGATTTTATTAATTTTTTATAAGAGTTGTTTATTAGGAATTTTTTAGTTTGGGGCATTGAATGGAGTGTTACATTTGTACTTTATGCACCAAATCTAGTAATATTTCATGGAATGTTGGTATACATAGATCGATGTCAAAAGAAATATTATAATTAGGTTGATTCTTGTGATGGTTCATAAACAGGAGCCACACGGTGCAAGTATACGTTTTCATTATGTATTTGACATATACATTGAGGATGAGATGTATATGTATTATACCATTAATTCAAATGTTTTAGTTCCATGTGCGCAAATAAAATTTGAAAGATTCATTCATAATAATAAAACATCTCTAAAAAATCTATATACCTTTTAAGTTTATCAATCTTTATATTTCAATATAGACTTTTATATCATTTTAATCCTACATTCGCCACTTTTTCAACAATATATTCATACATTATATATTGTATGCAATTATAGTACACATTCATTCTACTTGTAGTTTACTATTCTTTCCATGCCTCTTCTACATTAACAAGTTGCATATAATATTATGCATATAGTATGCATACATTATTTGAAATGTATGCATACTTTATGCATACATTGATTTAATTTATATACACATGTGCATATACATGCATATATATAGTTATATAGAATGCTTTCAGTTACACGTGTCACCACTAGCCTTCACTCCATTTTCATGTGTAAGCAACCCACTCAATTCACTTCTTCCAATTTACTCCAAACTCTATCAACAAGTGACACAGATTCCTTAGATCATCACCATAAAGGATCTTAAAAAAGCAATTCAATGAATATCAATGCAAAAAGAAAATAAAAGTTGAATAGACTGACCAAAAGTCAATTACTATGCTCAACTGTTTATTTGTGATTCAGTTTTATTTTCTGTATCAAATATTATTTACTCTTAGGTTTCTATCTCATCCTATATTGCATCTTTCTTAAAGTTTTAGTAACTCCAAATTATGAACATGTGTATGAAAATATGTAATTGAATGATCATGTCATGCAAATGCACAAGTTGGGTACTAATACTTCATACGTTTCATATAATTCACCACATTTACCATGAATTTTAAAATTAATCAATCAATGAATGACTAAATTTGACGACATAAAAAAAACATTTAATTAACCCTTCCATGAATTAATAATGTCAATAAATCTCAATGATCTCCATTTTAATTTGCAATTAATGCAAATATATTTACATGTTAACACATATCCACTTTTCATTAATATTTAACACTGCCTTATAGTTTTATGACAAATTTACCTTTCAATGAAGTAGTCAAAAAACCTTATTGGTCTACAACAGACTCGTTATTTTTACATAGACAATCTTCTAAAATAGAGATTCAGTTATTAAACGACATTGAAACATCAATTGAAACTGTAAAATTATGTTGAAATCGAAACCTCGTCGTCGATCATTCACATATCATGATAATGAACAATGTTGAAAATGAATTCTTGATTTAAAACTCAAGTTTACATAATGATTAAGGTCTTTTATCAACATTTTTTTCAACATTAATAAAGGGAACATTTCTCAATGTTTTTTTAACACTGATAAAAGGTGACATTTATCGTCACTATCTTTTAACACCGATAAAAGGGTTCTTTATCTATGCTTTTACTTATTGTTGATAAAAAGTGAATTTTATCACCGTTATTTTAGCGCTGATAAAAAATATATTTCATAATATATATATATATATATCATTAAAAACCATATATTAATATATAAATATAAGTTATATTGATATAAATATAATATATTTTATAAAATATAATTTATATAAGACTAAATATGCATTTACACTTAATATATAAGATATTTAGTAAAAAATAACTTATGCAAAAAATAAAAAATAATATTAATTAATAATTTGATAATCATTATTGAGTAAAATTCATTTCATAACAATTGGATGACATAACAATTCAATAAATTAATGAACAAATATAAGTTGAAAACATGACTTGAACTTCAAATTGTAATAACTTTTGTTCCGAGTATCCGTTTGAGTTGTACCACATATCAAATTGAATCATGCGAAAAGATTCTACATCATATTAATAGGAAAAAATATGGCTACCCTTGTTCTAAGATCAAAAAAGGTTTTGAAGATCTCCAAAACTGAGTTTTTAATCGAAACATTCTAATTTTTTAATATTCAATGAGATTTCAGCTTCGTTTAAGATGAGTTTTTTGTCCTTTTTTAGTGGAGACTAAATTTATTCTCAAGACATTCATATGGAGATCATGGTTTTGAAATTTTATCATTTTTCATATCATAGTTTTATTTATAATTAAATATATACATATTTGTTATATTTACATATAATAAATCAATTGTACAAATAAATATTTAAATATATTTACATAAAAATGGATTTTAAAATATATAAAGCATATGAAAATAAATATTTATTATTCATTTTATTTAAAATAAAACAATATTCGTTTTATTTACCATGTAAAAATGCATTAACATATATACACCTATACAATTAATGATTATATATAAATATGCGAGTCAATAAACAAATATATATTCATGTCTACATTCTATAATATATAAATAAAGACATGTAAATATTTGTGCGTGTATACGCTAAATATAAACATGTACGAATATATTTAAATATGTGTGTGTCAATATACAGCCAATAAAATATGAATCATTTAATCAAATACTAAAAATTTGTACAAACTTGATTTAAAGTATTTTGAACCAAAATCTTAATCGAGTCTTGTGAGCAACCACGCAAAATCTGTAGAAGACAGAGATATGTAGAGGCATGCATTCCAGAATGATAAAGTGATCGAACCTCTGCCTTCCAACACCATGACCACACTTCATCAACTCTGTGGTGAGGCTTTTGCAGCTCCACTCTGCTGAGCTGCCGGCTGAGCAGAACCTGCAACAGCATCAGTGGAAGCAGAGTACACAGGAGGTTGAGGATAACCAGCAGCAAAGGCACTGTTGCCATTGCAAGGGAGAGACCCTGGCGGCCCGCCATACAGCGGAACACCATACCCAGACTGCATTGCTGCAGTTCCAAAACCAGATGGCTGAGGAATGGAAGAGTCAGTCTGACCGTAGCTGGCCTGAGCATGTGGCAGCTAGGAAGGTGTGAACAGAACATATGCTCCTTGTGCACCACTGGGTGACTACTGAGCCTGGCCATTAGATGGCTGTCTAACATTAGGTTTCTGGGTCTGGGGCTGTTCATAGCCAGCCAGAACCATAACTAGGTTGAGCAGGTGGCTGATTCAGGGAGGGCATTCCATACCCTTGAGAAGGGTAGCTGCTGGAGTTTGGGCTCGGGGGCTGCTGACTGGTGCTGTATCCATGCTGGTTGGGTGGAGCAGTTTGCAAGTTTTCACCCGGAGGTCCATACGAGGCAGCTTGCCCATCCTGGATCGGGTTCATGATGTTGCCATAATCAGGGACAGAATTGTAACTCTGCTGCTGGACATAACCTGGTTGAGAAGACGGTACAGGATAGCCTCCAGCATAGGTTTCAGGAGGATAGCCTTGTCCTTGAGAATAACTCGAATCTGGTAGCTGGTTATAATTGTAACCAGAATTGTCAGCCGATGTGGCTGCTGAAACTGCAGGGCTCTGTTGCTGCTGGCCATAGTAATCATATCCAGCCCCAGCAGCAGTCTGCTGGCTGGGAGGGGCAGCCGTCTGGTCCCAATCGGCAGAAGGATATCCACTCGACTGCTGTTGAGGATAGTTGGGATAATTTGACCGAGTCATGTTGTACTGAGGGGAGGAGACAGGATAGGCTCCTGGCTGCAGATAACCATATCCAGGAGGCAGAGCAGGGTTGCTCCAATTCATTGAAGGTCGTGTTTGGTAACTTTGCTGAGTGTATCCACCAGTCATTGCTGAATTCCGAAGACGATTCTGGCTGATCACTTCATCAACTAATTGCTTTGCGGATTCAATTTGTTCACTGGTGCCATCAATCTGCAGTGTTCTTTCTGTTGATGGATCACCAGGAGGCAAGTGCAGTGGTATTACCTAAATGCGTGCTCCAGTCCTGGATTGCGGGTTTTTTATGGTTTCACCCCCTTTACCAATTACCAGACCAACCTTGTTATTTGGAATTCTCATAGAAAATTGCTCAGCGCCAGACTGTCCACCCACTCTTCTGACGACAGTACCAGGACCCCCTGTATCAGCCTCATTGAGAACATAATTGATCAACTGTTCTGCCCTTAAAATTTGCTCAGAAGTGCCCATCAGTTCAACAAGCCTTGTTGTGGAACTAGGATCCACATCCATATCTCGAGTGACCTGAATCCTTGCCCCAGATTGTAGCTGGAGATACTTGATAGTATCCCCACTTTTACCAATTATAACACCTACCCTCCCATTTGGTATATTGATTTTCTTGCTCGTGCCATGGAATCCGTATGAACTTTGCGCTGCAGATGGGACAAACGTAGATCCCGACACAAAACCACCGCCGTTCTCTACACGAGGCCGCTTAGGGTCGGCGCTATTAAAGATACGAGCGGCGATCTCCTGAGCCCGCTGCCTAGCGACCTGGATCTCGTCCGCCGGTGGCGGCACGCTGTTGTATGAAGGTGGAGTGAGCCCGGGGCACGATGGAGGAGACGTGATGGGAGCAGAAAATCCGGTAGACCTCCAGGAAGGCGGTGCTTGTAGGTCGTCGAACTTGCGTTTATTTGTTGGGGTATTGGTATCAGAACCAGAAGCATGCTGGGCCTCATCGGCAATTGACAACCAATCGCTTAATTCAGATTCGTGAATCAGGGGATATGAAAAGGCGTGGGCAATGGGGAAACCCTAAACATAGAATGGGCGGGCGATGGAGAAACCCTCGACGGGGAGCGGGCGATGGAGAAACCCTAGACGGGGGAATGGCGTGGGCAATGGGGAAACCCTAAACATAGAATGGGCGGGCGATGGAGAAACCCTCGACGGGGAGCGGGCGATGGAGAAACCCTAGACGGGGGAATGGGTGGGGGATGGAGAAACCCTGAGCGGGGAATGGATGCATTTACAATCAGGAGCGACGACGATTTAAGTAGATCGTAGATAAATGTATTTTTATAAATATATTATTATCATTAAATATGGGGTCTACAACATTATATAAATGCATTTACAATAAATATTTATCAATGCATTATAAAAAATTACATCTAAATATAAAAATTATTGTAAATATATATAAATATATATATAAATATATAGACATATAAATATATATGTAGTGTATAAAAATTATATATAAATATACAATATATAGACAAATATAAAAATGTATTTAAAAATAATTATATAAATCATATAGAAACAGTTATTATCCATTTTCTTTAAAACAATATCTCACCATTTTTTTACGTTATAAAAATATATGAATATATATACTTATACAAATGTATATATAATGTATATATATACATATGTGCGTGTTAATAAACAGATTTATATTTATATTTTGATATATGTAAATGAATATTAATGTGTAATATATTTAAATAAATATAAGTATATATATCGATGTATCATACACACACACAAACATATATATTATTAATGTTTTTAAAAATTATTATTTAAATATATGAATAAAAAAGATGTATGGAAATATATATAAATAAATAGAAATATCATAAATTATTGAATAAAACAAGTTTGGGACAATGGTGAAGGGGTTCGAATTTCACAACAAAGCTCATAGGACCAAGTCAAAGTGCGAGCATGGGTGATCAGGTAGTCGTGCAGTGGAAAAGCGCCGACAAAGGGATGTTGTGAGCGTTGAGAAAAGGGGGCCCATTAGAGTGGGAGCGGGGAGCACTACAAAAAAAGGTCGTTAACGGCGGTTATTTTGTGAACTGATGGCGGTTTAAACCCCCGCCTAATAATATTACGACGATTATCAAATTCGTCGCATATTGCACGGTCGCTAGTCATTTAGCACCGATTTCTTTAATTTTGCAGTGGTCATGGTTTGTGTCATTTTTGGAGCATTTAGTGACGATTTCTTTTTTATTTAGCAAGGGTTTTTTTAAATGTCTGGAAGAAAAATAAATAAAATGAAACTAAATGGGTGAACATATGAACAACAGTTTGTTTTAGCGGTAGTTACTCTTAACCGCCGCTAAACATAATTTTATTTAATGTAAAATTGGCGTGAGGTTTGAATTTGGAGAAGCATGTTGGTATATTGGTGAACGTCATATGAAAACAGAAGCTTCCTCTTCCTTAACAAAGGGAAATATGTTTTCAAAACATAATTTTCTTAAAATTTTAGGATCCAAGATGGTTTTCATTAATGATTTCATCAATAGTATAAAAAAGTGGATGATGGGTGAGAACTTCCCAGGATGAAAAATCCTGATGCATCATCAGAAGCTCAAAACGACTAAGCGAAGAGGAGCAGTGTAATGTAGCCAAATCGACCAAGTCTTAAAGGCAATGTCACCCGCCAAGGTTTCTCCACATTTAAAGACAAAGTTACCAGCAATGGAGTTACACCACCAATTTCGGGCAAAGAGAAGAGGATAAAGCAAGAGGAATGCACAACAAGCTTCTAAAACCCGTCACATTCAAGTCTGCCCATTACAATGGGGTGAAAATACATTATAAAGACAAAATAAAGAAAGAAAAATGACCTAATTCGAGTTACAAGGCATGCAGACACTCAAAGGACACATAAAACACACAAAAACCACTTCCCCATACTATTTAATGACCCCGCTATCAAAAGTAGCGAATTCCCATACTACTGATGATTTTCTCCCCCTCCTCTCTCCTCTTAAATGTGATGCTACGAATTTTTATCCTTCGTAATGTTGATAAATAATTTTGGACCCCAAATAAGTGTGTTGTGGCCCACCATGGTGTTGGATGTCAAAATGTATGCACTGATCCAATTCGAATAACAATTGGACTTAAAATTTTTATCAAGCCCAAAATTATTCTCCACAGGCTGAATCTGATCTATATCATCCCCCCTGATTGGAGAGGTGATGTGAGATGCACGGGGTGGCCCGATCTTCACGGCGTAGGTCGGCAGATGAAGGATGCGGTTCGGGGCTAAATGGTGGATGATGGGTATGGATAGTGGATGCAAGTAGTCAATCAACACTATAAGGAGTGCGACCTACTACTTAGACAACACACTCAAAGGAGGGGTGCGATAGCCAATCCACACAACAACACACTTGGGTTGAGACACGAAATTGGGGGCTTTATGATCTTGGATCACCAATCTAGCTTGTAGATTGACAAGGCAAGAATGCACAAGAGCAAGGGGAAAATTCGAAACAATTCTCACACAACAGGGAGAAACAAAGCAT
Source organism: Viscum album (assembly GCA_963277665.1). NCBI lineage: Eukaryota > Viridiplantae > Streptophyta > Magnoliopsida > Santalales > Viscaceae > Viscum > Viscum album. The sequence continues at coordinate 647,684,723 of OY728147.1, read as the reverse complement.
AAGATCTCAATTAAGTCTTGAATGAAAATACAATGCCATGGGGTGACTATTTATAGCCAAGGGGTGATACAATAGTCAAGGGTCTAATACCTTAAAGTCATAAAGGCTAAACCTACATTGTCCCCTTAAAAGTCAAAAAGATAAATTCTAACAAAGACTTTTGGAAAAGTAGCATACAACTTTCCAACTATAGCCCACCGGATTTGACTTTGAGTGCATAGCCCACCAGATTTGACTTTGGTGTCCAAAGATGCCATTTCTAGAATCCTCCATGTGGGTAAGACATCCAAATTCGTGCAACCATGTGAGCTAAGCTCCAAACATCATGTTTGGGCTTGAATAAGTGAGATAATAGGCCCATTTGCTCCATCCATGCAAGGAAAGATCCATTGGGCCTTTAATGAAGCGAGATGGGCGCCCATTGTTGCATTCAACCTCTTTAATATCCCACGCGTCATCGGGCCTTGCAAATCTAGCTCCTCCACTCAGGTAATCAGCTCGATGCCTTCAACATGGTTCACATCATCCTCCCCCTCTTGAAAAGGAGTCATCCTCGACTCTTCATCCTCAACACCCAAAAAAGGAGAAAGATCAGAAACATTGAAAGTGACACTTACACCATACTCATTTGGAAAAACTATTTTGTAAGCATTGTTGTTAATCTTCTCAAGCACTCGGAAAGGTCCATCGCCTCGTGGCATGAGTTTTGATTTCCGCTTGTCGGGAAATCTTTCCTTCTGCACATGAATCCACACCAAGTCACCGGGCTCGAACAACATTTGCTTGCGACCCTTGTTTTCACGATCAATATATTTCTGGGTCATCCGCTCGATATTTATCCTTGTCTTTTCATGGATTTTCTTGATGAATTCTGCACGCCCTTTCGCATCCATATTAACTGCTTCCTGCAAAGGCAAAGGAACTAGATCAATAGGGGCAAGGGGGTTAAAGCCGTAAAAAATTTCAAATGGAGAATATGGAGTAGTGGAATGCTTGGCCCTGTTATATGCGAATTCCACATGTGGAAAACACTCCTCCCAATTCTTGATATTCTTCTTGACAATTGTTCGCAGAAGGGATGATAGTGTCCGATTCACCACCTCTGTTTTCCCATCAGTTTATGGATGACAAGTAGTGGGAAATAGTAACTTTGTACCCAATTTTCTCTACAAGGTCTTCTAAAAGTAACAAAGAAATTTTGTGTCTCGATCCGACAACTGTCCTTGGCATTCCATGGAGTTTGACTACTTCCTGAAAGAAAATTGTTGCAATGTTAGTGGAATCATCAGTTTTGTGACAAGGAATAAAATGTGCCATTTTTGAAAACCGATCCACCACAACAAAAATAGAATCTCTCTCCCTCTTGGTCTGTGGTAACCCCACAATAAAGTCCATTGATATGTCCTCCCAGGGGGTGTTGGGATTGGGAGAGGAAGATATAGTCCATGTGGGTTCAGTTTCGGTTTGGCTTTATGGCAGACAATGCACTTTTCCACAAATTTCTCAACATCTCTAGATATCCTAGGCCAATAAAAATGCTCACTAAGAACACTTAGAGAGTTTTTGCAACACCAAAATTCCCCATTAACCCACCCAAATGTGATTCCTTCAGTAAAAGTAAATGAATAGAGCAATTGGGAATGCAAAGCTTATCAATCCGGAATAATAATCCATCATGTAAATAGAAATTTTCCCAACTAACTCTAGGTTTACAATGTTCATAAGGTTCTCTAAAATCACTATCAGTGGAATATAAATCCTTAATGCATTCAAAACCAAGGAGTTTTGAATCCAACAAGTATAAAAGATAATATCTACGTGAAAGTGCATCGGCCACAATATTTTCTTTACCCTTTTTATGCTTGATAACATATGGAAATGATTCAATGAATTCCAGCCATCTAGCATGTCTCCTATTTAGTTTATGTTGGCTCCTAAGGTATTTAAGAGCCCCGTGATCAGAATGGATCACAAATTCTTTAGTCCAAAGATAGTGCTTCCATGTCTCTAGTACTCTAAACAATGCATACAACTCTTTATCATATGTAGCATAATTTAGAGTTGGGCTATTCAACTTCTCACTAAAGAAAGCAATAGGCTTACCTTCTTTCATGAGTACTCCTACTATGGAAATTCCGCTTTCATCACATTCAATTTCAAAGGTCTTACCGAAGTCTGTAAGTGAAAGTAGAGGGGCGTGGGTGAGTCTCTCCTTAAGAGCATGGAAGGCCTTCTCTTGAGTTGTCCCCCATTTGAAAGTAACCTTCTTCTTTGTCAACTCGTTCAATGGTGCTGCTAGTGTGCTGAAGTCTTTCACAAATCTCTTGTAAAAACTAGCAAGTCCATGAAAACTTCTTACCTGTCCAACAGAGGTTGGACTTGGCCATTCTTGTATTTCTTTGATCTTCTCAGTGTCCACTTCAACTCCATTGCCGCTAACAACAAATCCAAGGAAAACAATTTTATCAAGACAAAATTCACACTTATTTATGTTTCCAAACAAGTTTTCCTTCCTTAACACCTCTAAGACTTTTCTTAAGTGATCTACATGTTCAAGCAAGGTCCTACTATAAACCAAAATGTCATCAAAATAAACTACCACAAATTTTCCAATATATGCACGTAAGACATGATTCATTAACCTCATAAATGTGCTAGGTGCATTGGTGAGACCAAAGGGCATGAATAACCATTCATAAAGTCCATGTTTTGTCTTAAATGCTGTTTTCCACTCATCTCCTTCTTTCATCCTAATTTGATGGTAGCCACTTCTTAAATCAATTTTTGAGAAAATAGTTGAACCATTTAATTTGTCTAGCATATCATCTAACCTAGGGATAGGATGACGATACCTGACCGTGATGTTGTTGATGGCTCTACAGTCAATGCACATTCTCCATGTTCTATCCTTCTTTGGTACTAGAATCACCGGTACAACACAAGGACTAAGGCTCTCTCTGACATATCCCACATCCAACAACTCTTGAACTTGCCTTTGATTTTATTTTGTCTCTTCTAGATTGGTGCGATATGCAGGGCAGTTCGTTAGTGATGCTCCAGGTATGAGGTCAATTTGATGCTCAATGCCTCTAATGGGTGGAAAACCTGGTGGCACCTCTTCAGGAAAGACATCATCATACTCCTGCAACAACGACTCAACAACATTTGGCAAACAGGGTAAGTTGTTAGTATTTAGCAACACCTCTTTGTACATGAGTACTAGGAGGGTTTTCTGTGAAAACAAAGCTTCCTTAACCTCACTCTTTTTTTCCAACATCACATTTTTCTCTTCTCTCAAATTATTTTTCCCACTTGATTTTTCTTTGCTCTCCATTTCTTTTCTTCTCTCATTTTATCTCTTTCCCTCATTCTCTCCTCTTTCATTTTCACTCTTTTTTCCCTCATCACTCATTTTTTTCTTTTCTCTCAAAATGTGATCTTCCATAATTTGTTTGGGGGACATGGGGTTGAGGGTTATAGGTTCCCATCAGAGTATAAAAGAATGACGATTCAAGAAACCGTCATGGGTAACACGCCGATCATACTGCCATGGTCATCCCAACAACAAATGACAAGCCTTCATAGGAACAACATCACACAAGACCTCATCTTTGTACTTCCCGATGGTGAACAATACCTTCACTTACTTGGTGACCTTCAGCTCCCCACAATCATTCAACCACTGAAGACGATATGGATGTTGATTCTTCAAAGTAGGAAGTCCCAACTTCTCTACTAACTCGGTGCTCGCAACATTACTACAGCTTCCTCCATCAATAATAACACTACATACCTTCCCATGGATCTTACACCGTGTATGGAAAAGGTTCCCCTACTGCTCATTCTCTCCCACAGTCATTTGTGTGCTTAGAACTCTCCTAGTGACAAGAATCTCACCATCTTCTGCAAACTCTCCACTATCAATTTCTGGAGATTCTTCCTCCTCCCCTTCTGAGCTCTCTCTATCAGTCTCCCATTCTCCATACTTGTTGATGGTCATGGTGTGCCGGTTTGGGCACTCACTAGCAATGTGACCCCTTCCTTGACATTTGAAACACCGAATATCCCTATTCCTGGTTTGGTTAGCCTCAAAAGTGGGTTTCTTAGGTGGAAGAATTACCTTATCACTTTTGCGATCAGCCACCTCTTTTGCCTTTGATGGTTCTCCAATCTCCTTCCTTTGGTTTCTCCATGGCATGAAAGGGGTAGCAGGTTTCCTCATGTTGCTCCTCCATTTGATTTGTTGCTCGATCTTGGTGGCTTGATGGATCATATCTTGTATTTCCACATGGTGGTACATCTCCACTTGATCGACAATCTCCCGATTGAGCCATGGTTTCCTTCAGATCCTCCTCAATGTTTTCCCGAATCATGGAAATTTGCATATCCATGTAGTAGTATTCTACACTCTTACTCCCTTGGGTGAGGCGTTGAAGTTTGTTGTGGAGATCTCTATGATAATGTGTGGGAACAAACCGCTTCCGCATGGCGAACTTCATGTCTTCTCAAGTGTTGATGGGACATCCACCATATCTAGACCTCTCCTTTTGAACTTGATCCCACCAAATTAATGCATAATCAGAAAATTCAAGGGAAGCAAGTTTGACCTTTTTCTCCTCGGAATATGCATGGCATGAAAAGACCTACTCGATCCGCATCTCCCACTCCAAGTATGCTTCCAGATCGCTTTTCCCTTGAAAAGAAGGGACCTTCACCTTGATCCCGCCAAGTAGGTCATCATCATGTTGTCTCCTTTGTCCTCCTCTAGGTTGTTGGTACAACCTCCTCCTTTGCGGGACATCCTCAAAATCACCATCCAGGTTTTCCATCTCCTCCTCCATGATGTGGGGGCGACGGGGTGCCGGAGCTCCCCGTGGGTCATCATGGACCATCCTTGGTCTTGATTGATTCTCCAGGTTATCAATCCTCTCATGTAGCACCTCCAACTTCCGATCAAGAAGCTTCTTGAAGTGGCTTACCAAAGCTTTCATTTGGAATTGCGTAGCTTCGGGTGCGGGAGATCTACTTCGACTTCCTTCATCACTGACATAAACAATTTTCTTCCCACGATCTTATACCATGATATGTTACACAAACGCAAACACACACCGGGGGGAAACACACACAATAATACACACTCACTCACACACGCGAGATGTACACACACACACACAAGATGTACACACACACACACACAAGGATACACACTCACACACACAAGGATACACACTCACACACACAAGATGTATGCACACACACACACGCAACAAGATGCACACACTCACACGCACACGATATTTTTTTTTGCTTATTTCTCTCCACTCTCAACACTCAATTCAAATTCCAAGATCTTGTGAAATAAAATACCTTTTTTGGGATGATCACGTGCCACCAATCCTTCCCTAATCAAGATTGTGTTGGGGGTTAGTTTAACACAACCCGCTTGAGTGGTAAAGGGTAAAGGGTAAAAAGAGGGTAGAAAATGGATAAAGGGTGGGTGGAAAAGGGGGTAGAAAGGTGGTATTTGGGTTTTGACCGATTGTGAAAGATAAGAAAAATTAATAATGATATGAGTCAAATACAATATGGGGATGTAGCAAAATGATGGAGAAAATGATGTATGAAAATGAAAAGTGCTAATAATGTAAAGCACAATGATGAAGTAACTGTATCCGTTTTTTTTCTTTTTCTTTTCGTCAAATCTCCCCAAAAAGTTTTGTTCTTGGAGTTTTAAATCACAAGATGATGAATGGAGAGTAAGAAAGTTTTTTTTGAAATATCTCAAAGAAAGGATGTGCTTAATTTTGAAAAGCCCAAAATGATGAGTTGAGAGAATTTGATTTTTTTTGCCGGATACAAATCACATATAGAAAATTAAATGCAGAAAGAAGATGAATGAACAATTGACTCAATGTAAAAAAAATTCAATCTTGCACAACAAAGGCCAATTTTGGAGGTTTTCAAGGAAAAGTTTTTTTAATGGTTGGATAATAAAGAAAGATGAGAAGGGTAATAGATATATGGAATAAAAGAGGGTGATAGATGTCTACTGTGTCAACCGGAGCTCTAATACCAACTGATGTGAGACGCACGGGGTGGCCCGATCTTCACGGCGTAGGTCAGTGGATGAAGGATGCGGTTCATGGCTAAATGGTGGATGATGGGTATGTATAGCAGATATAAGTAGTCAATCAACACTATAAGGAGTGCGACCTACTACTTAGAAAACACACTCAAGGGAGGGATGCGATAGCCAATCCACACAACAACGGACTTGGGTTGAGGCACGAAATTGGGGGCTTTGTGATCTTGGATCACCAATCTAGCTTGTAGATTGACAAAGCAAGAATGGACAAGATCAAGGGGAAAATTCGAAACAATTCCCACACAACGGGGAGAAACAAAGCATAAGCTCTCAATTAAGTCTTGAATGAAAATATAATGCCATGGGGTGGATATTTATAGCCAAGGGGTGATACAATAGTCAATAGTCTAATAACATAAAGTCATAAAGGATAAACCTACATTGTCCCCTTAAAAGTAAAAAAGATAAAGTCTAACAAAGACTTTTAGAAAAGTAGCATACAACTTTCTAACTATAGCTCACCAAATTTGACTTTGAGTGCATAGCCCACCGGATTTGACTTTGGTGTCCAAAGATGCCATTTCTAGAATCCTCCATGCGGGTAAGGCATCCAAATTCGTGCAACCATGTGGGCCAAGCTCCAAACATCATGTTTGGGCTTGAATAAGTGAGATAATAGGTCCATTTGCTCCATCCATGCAAGGCAAGATCTATTAGGCCTTTAATGAAGCGAGATGAGCGCCCATTGTTGCATTCAGCCTCTTTAATCTCCCACGCGTCATCGGGTCTTGCAAATCCAACTCCCCCACTCGGGTAATTGGCTCGGTGCCTTCAACATGGTTCACATCAAGAGGATTTCCCTCAAATCCATGGCATCATCTTCTTCAATGTATGGAGATAAGTCCCCAATGTTGAATGTTGTAGAAACGCCGCTAAAATCATCTGATAAATCAATTTTGTAGGCATTTTTTCTCACTCATTCAAGCACTTTGAATGGACCTTTAGCTTGTGGCGCCAACTTGCTCTTCCTTTTGGATGGAAATCTCTCCTTGCGAAGGTGAATCCACACTTTGTCTCCAAGTTGGAAAATGACCTGCTTTCGATGCTTGTTTGCTCGCCTCTTGTATGCTTCATTAGAATTCTCTATTTGAGGATGAATAGATTCATGTAACTTCTTCACATGCTTTGCATTATGCTTTACATCAATATTCACCTAAAAATCAAGAGGTAAATAGCACAATTCTATAGGAGTGATTGAATTGATGCCATAAACCACTTCGAATGGAGAATGTCGAGTGGTAGCATTGAGAGATCTATTGTATGCAAATTCAGCTTGTGAAAGTTGCAAATCCAAATCTCTCATACTCTTTTTCATCAATGTTCTCAGAATAGTGCCAAATGTACGATTGGTAAATTCTGTTTGCCCATCTGTTTGAGGGTGATGGGATGTACTAAAAAGAAGTTTCGTACCGAATTCCCCCCACAATTTCCTCCAAAAAGGGTTAAGAAATTTTGTGTCTCTATATGAAACAATGTTGCGAGGAATACCATGAAGGTGAGAAATCTCCTTGAAAAAAAAAATATGCCACTTTCACCGCATCTTCAGTCTTATGGCAAGGTATGAAATGAGCCATCTTAAAAAATTGATCAACAACAATCATTATTAAATATTTACCTCATTGAGTCTTTGGTAAAACCATAATGAAATCCATGCTGAGATCTTCCCATGAATGCTCTGGAATGGGTAACAGAGTGTATAAACCAGGCTTGAAATGAATCTTCACTCTTTGACATGTTCCACATTTCGAAATAATTGCTTGGACATCTAATTGCATCTTCGTCCAGTAGAAATGCTCATTTAGTATCACTAAGGTTTTATGGATGCCAAAATGACTAACAAGTCCCCCTTCACGTGCTTCCCAAATGAGTAAGTCCCTGCAACTACCCTTTGGAACATACCACTATGGAAAAAATGATCATTTGCGACGGGTCAGGGGCCCGTCGCAAATAACCCTTTTGGAAAGGGTTTTTTGCGACGAGAAACATATCCTGTCGCAAATAACGGCCATTTGCGACGGGAGCGAAGTTGCCCATCGCAAAAAGTTTGGCGTGACTTTCCCGCCAAACCGCGGGAAGAGCATTTGCGACGGGTAAAAGATTCTCGTCGCAAATACCCGATTCAGTTTTTAGTATTTGCGACGAGAATTTGCCCCGTCGCAAATAACGACCATTTGCGACGGGAGTGAAGTGGCCCGTCGCAAAAAGTTTGGCATGAATTTCCCGCCAAACCGCAGGAAGAGTATTTGCGTCGGGTAAAAGATTCTCGTCGCAAATACCCGATTCAGTTTTTAGTATTTGCGATGAGAATTTACCCCGTCGCAAATAGTATGTCGGCAAGTTGTCATTTGCGATGGGATCCGCTGCAAATGACTATTTACTTGCCGACGTAATTACTGCAGGTGGTTGACATTTGTGACTGGCTTCCCATCGCAAATAGACCTGTCGCAAATGATCTAACCTATATATACCATCATCCGTTTCTTCTCCCATTATACTCCTCTCTCAATCTCTCTCTATCATTCTTCTGATTTTTTTTCTAAACTTTTTCATAGTTTAAAGTTTTCAATCGGAGCATAGTTCGTGCATTCTATACTCCGAAAGCTTCAGTTTCAATGTATTTATCTATTTTTTTATTATTTAGTTAATTTATTTAATTTTAAATTATTTATAATTTCTGTTAATTAGTTGCAATTAAATTAAGTTAAAATTAGATATTTGTTTTTTTTTCCAGTTCTTATTTTTTATGAATAATTACGTGTTAGTGTAAATTAAAAATAATTAGAAATAATTAGAAATAATTAGAAATAATTAGTAACAAATAGAAATAATTAGTAATAAATAGAAATAATTAGTAATAATTACAAATAGTCAGTCATAATTAGAAATAATGAGTTATAATTACAAATAATTAATGATAATTATAAATAATTAGTACTAAACTAGTATTAAATTAGTAGTAAATTCTAAAACTAGTAGTAAATTCTAAAAATTAACAATAAATTCTAAAAATTAGCAATAAATTCTAAAAATTAGTAATAAATTCTAAAAATTAGTAATAAATTCTAAAAATCGGTAATAATTAGTAAAAAATAGTTAAAAATAGTAAGAATTAGCAGTAATTAGTAATAATTAGTAATAATTTGATATAATTAGTAATAATTAGGAATAATTTGAGATAATTAGTAATAATTTGATATAATTTGATATAATTAGTATTTATTAGTAAAAATTAGGAATAATTAGGAATAATTAGGAATAATTAAGAATAATTAGGAATAATTAGGAATAATTAGGATTAATTAGTAATAATTAGTAATAATTAGTAATAATTAGTAATAATTAGTAATAATTAGGATTAATTAGGATTAATTAATATTAATTAGAATTAATTAATAATAATTAGTAATAACTAGATATAATTAGGAATAATTAGGATTAATTAGTAATAATTAGGATTAATTAGTAACAATTAGTAATAATTAGTAATAATTAATAATAATTAGTAACAATTAGTAACAATTAGTAAAAATTAGTAAAAATTAGTAAAAATTAGTAACAATTAGTAACAATTAGTAACAATTAGGATTAATTAGTAACAATTAGTAATAATTAGGATTAATTAGTAATAATTAGTAATAATTAGTAATAATTAGTAATAATTAGGATTAATTAGATATAATTAGGATTAATTAGATATAATTAGGAACAATTAGATATAATTAGGAATAATTAGGATATAATTAGTAACAATTAGGATTGATTAGTAATAATTAGGATTCATTAGTAATAATTAGGATTAATTAGTTATAATTAGGATTAATTAGTAATAATTAGGATTAATTAGTAATAATTAGGATTAATTAGTAATAATTAGGACTAATTAGTAATAATTAGGACTAATTAGTAATAATTAGGACTAATTAGTAATAATTAGGAGTAATTAGTAATAATTAGGATTAATTAGTAATAATTAGGATTAATTAGTAATAATTAGGATTAATTAGTAATAATTAGGATTAATTAGTAATAACTAGGATTAATTAGTAATAATTAGTAATAATTAAGAATAATTAGAAATAATTAGCAATAATTAGCAATAATTAGCAATAATTAGCAATAATTAGCAATAATTAGGAATAATTAGGAATAATTAGCAATAATTAGCAATAATTAGTAATAATTAGTAATAATTAGCAATAATTAGCAATAATTAGCAATAATTGGTAATAATTTGCAATAATTAGGAATAATTGGAAATAATTAGGAATAATTATGAATAATTAGGAATAATTAGAAATAATTAGGCATAATTAGTAATAATTTTAAAAAATTAAATAAATTTGAGTACATTGTTATAAATTGGCACAATTTCTAGTGGATTACTGGCTTCCTTTTGCTCAACATATCATCTCCTTGCAACTTTCTCCCACTGAAATTTGTATGAAAAATGTGTTTTAATGTATATGGGAGCAAGTTTTTTATACTAATTTTAGTCAGGGGAAAGTTGCAAGGAGATGAGCTATAAGACAAAAGAGGCTCTTTTTCCTGACGACTGATCTCCTTGCAAGGAGATGAGTCATCGACCAAAAGAGTTGCCGCCAATCTTTTAGAAATTGTGCCAATGGTAATTAAAAATAAATTGTACAAACTAACTGTAATTAATAATAATTAGTGGTAATTATTATTAATTATTATAAATTAATTTAGTTTAGTTTAAAAGTTTAAAAATATTGTATAAATAATTATAAAATAATAGAAATTGTTTTAAATTTATAGAAAAAAGAATTTAATCATCTTCTTTTTTTGATGTTTTTCTTATATCAAATTATACAAAAAACTAATTATTTTATATTCCTTAGAAAAACTATGAAACAAGAAAGTCGATAACAATCATTATTAGATGATCGTGGTTGGATAAATTAACGTAGGAATCCAAACAGTTCTAGTTCAAATCCTGTATATATTGAGGGTGTTCAAGCTTTCTTATTATTTGCATCATAGAAACCAGAATTTTTTTCAGAAAGGACAATTAAGTGTCCTTGTAAAAAATGCGATCTAAGAACGTTTGACACATTTGACAATGTTAGAGGTTATTTATTGTGTTTTGGTTTTCAACCAGATTATGTTTTTTAGTATCAACATGGTGAATGGAGTTCCAGAGAAGATACTAATAATTTGGTTCCAGATCCAGCAAGGTTTCCAAATTTAGTACATGATACGGTAGGTCCATCTATTCAACAAACTGAAATGAAAGATGATATTGATTTAACTCCTGAGTTGGAACCATCTAATTTTTATGAGCTGTTGAGGTCCATTGAGGATTCCTTATATCCTGGTTGCAATATAAGTAAATTTAAAGTAGTTGCTAAATTTATAGCTATTAAATCAGATAATGGAATGTCAAATAACTGTTTTGATCATATATTCTCTGTGGTTAAAACACTTCCACCTGAAGAAAATGTGTTGCCTATAAATTTTTATGAGAGAAAGAGGCTGGTTTGTAATCTGGGTCTCAGTTATCAGAAAATTCATGCATGTTATAATGATTGCATCTTATATTATGGTGAAAATGAGTCATTAAATAGTTGTCCCACATGTGGACAATCGAGGTATAAAGAGGCTCAAGTGGGAAAGTCTGGATTGATTCCCATAAAACAGTTGAGATATTTTTCTATTACACCCAGATTACAACATTTGTTTATGTCTCTGAACACAGCTACATTGATGACATGGCACAAAACCAATATTCCAACTGATAAAAGATTTTATCACCCCTTTGATGGTGATTCATGGAAACATTTTGATCAAGTGTATACATATTTTTCTTTAGACTCCCAAAAAATATGATTGTGTCTTTCTATAGATGGTTTCTGTCCATTTGGTTCTTACAGTAGTCAGTATTCATGTTGACCTATCTTTATAACTCCTTACAATTTACCCCTTTGGATGTTGATGAAAGATCCATATATCTTTTTGACTTGATTAATTCCTGTACATCTGAAAAAGAATATTGATGTTTATTTGAAACCACTGATTGATGAGTTAAATTAATCGTGGAGTAATGGTGTGAGTACATTTGATGTTGCTACAAAACAAAATTTCCTAATGAAAGCTGCATTGATGTGGACAATTAGTGACTCCCCAACATAAAACATGTTATCTGGATGGAGTAAACATGATCTAAAATCATGTTCATACTATATGAGGGACAACAAATAATTTATGCTTGTCAATGGAAAAAAACCTTGTTTCTTCGACTGTCATCGCACATTCCTTCCAACGAATCATCCTTTTCAGAAAAACAAATATCATTTCAAAAAAGGCACAATTGAAAAATATGGACCTCCAACAATGATCTCAGGTACAGAGTTAAAATAATTTATCTCTTCATTACCTCCAATCACATTTGGACCAACAATAAACCAACAGAAAATTGATGGCTTTGGAAAAGAGCACAATTGGATAAAATGAATCATTTTTTGGGATTTTTCATATTATTCTGATTTTTTGGTCCATCACATGTTGGATGTCATGCATATTGAGAAAAACTATTTTGATAATTTTTTTCATATAGTTATGGATACACTAGGTAAGACCAAAGATAATGTAAAGGTGCGATTAGATCTTTTCCAAATTTGCAGGTGACCAAAACTAGAACTGTTTGAAAATGTTAGATCACAGAAGTTAATAAATCCAAAAGTAGCTTATAAAATATATAAAGAGTGTCGCTTATTATTTTGTCAGTGGATTGAAAATTTGAGACTTCTAGATGGTTATGCTTCCAATTTGGGTAGATGTGTTAGAAATGGTCATATTACCAGATTGAAAAGTCATGACTGTCATATTATAATGGAAAGAATTCTACTGATTGGATTGAGAGGCTTGTTGAATTCTATGATTTGGGATGCGCTAATAGAGATATCATATTTTTTTGGAGACATTTGTGTGGAGACAACTGACTATGAGGTAGTAATCAGACTGTAAGAAGATGTTGTTTTAATTTTATGTAAACTGGAAAAAATCTTGCAACCGGATTTGTTTGACTCAATGAAACATTTGATATTACATTTTATACATGAAGCAAAATATGGAGGTCTGGTATAGTTCAGATGGATGTACCCATTCGAGAGATGCATTCATAAATTGAAGAAAAAGTATATAACAAAGCATCGGTTGAAGGCTCAATTTTAGAAGCTTATTTTCAAGAGGAAATTTCTTTATTCTGCTCTCATTACTTTCAATATAAATACCCCTCAAAACACAACCGCATAGGTCGCAATGAGGAAAATGTTGATGGTGACATGAGCAATCAATTATCAGTTTTCAATAAGCCCAAACTTAGCTTCAACAGAGTTCATGAATGATGGATTTCAGATGATGAACATCACTAAGCTCATACATATGTTCTGCTTAACTGTGAAGAAATGTCACCAGTTGTATTGTAAGTTCTCCTACCACTTATTATATAATTTTAATTACATTAAATTAATATTATTGTATTTTTAGGTTATATGATAATCATATCAAGAAACAATTTCCATAAATTACAACAGATTCCCTAGAATAACACCGGCAAAACAATTTTTCCTACTGGTTTCAAAAACTGGTAACATACATTATTTTTTGTTTAACATATAAAATCAATTTATTACTTGTAATAGTTTTAAGAGTTGGTGTCCTATAACCAACTGGTTTTACTTTGATTACATGGACATTTAATGTATTTAAATATTAAACATCTTATTACATATTGTTCATTGTTCTGCATGACTATGATGTAATAATGTCCTAGAGTATTTGTTGTATTGATAAGGTTATGACAGTTCCCCGCTATGATGATAACCTTGAAATGCTATAGCAATATTCTTAAATATAGTTCTATGGTTGGATTACATACTATAATGGGACACATAACATGCAGACCGTCATGTGTGAGTACTCGTAAGTAGATGAGACTTCCTCTCATAAAGTTCGCACATGGTAATCTCCAAGACAGAAGATTATGAGAACAAACCCGCGAGTAGGAATTCCGTATGTTTTTGTGTCATCAAATATTTCTATCTGCGAGTGTGGGTAATGATACTTAGACTTTAATATTATCATTAATACGTGTCACGACTCGCGCACTTTGATTTACTAACGAAAACTGTAATGCAGACAGTTGGTAGGAAGTAGGATACATTGGGTGCACCACAAGTGGCATGTTATTAATGGATAAGCCGAGGAAGGATGTTTACCTTCAATTTATGGAAGTTGATATATCATCCCTTTGATTGAAATAGAACCGTCGCGTGAAATTCCATGGAAATGGTGTAAAAATGAGTTTATTTCAGGTAGTCACAAAATGACGTATCAAACATAAAAGTTGATGAAACTATCATGAAACCTTCTTGATGAGATATTGCGACAAAGGGATTGTATTACACAGTGAACATTCATATGTGGATGTTGTTGTTGCAACTTTAAGTTCTTTCTCTTGGGTGCCTTGATCCGTTTCTAGATAGTACTCTTGGACTTTAGGCAAGCCTACCTAATGCCAATGAGAAATAATCCCAGAGGGTCACACACTAAGTGTTTCTAGTGACATCAGTTAAATTCTATTTAAATTTAATTAATAAATATTATTCTCAAGAAAATGGAATAATTTTATTCAAGTTAAAATGATTTCATAAATTAAATAAATATTTATTCACCGAATTGTGGGTAAAATATATTTATATATTTTATTGAACATTTAATAAATATTTATTTACTAGTTTGTAAATAAAATATTTATTTAATAGAATAATTTATTTATTTATTTATTCGGGTGTTCTATAAATGTAAGTGGATTTAGAGAGGACCAAAGCCGGTCTAGTAGTAAAATAATTATTTTCAAGATGATAAATAATTATTTAACTAGTTGGCACAAATTAAAATAACGCTGCTATTATTTTGTGACACAAAATTTTATTTATAATTCCGTTTTTCACAAGTTGGCACACCATAAATAAAGACACGATATTATTATTAATAGCATGGGTTTTCTCTAAGGTTATGAATATATTTAATTGCTGTTACAAAATTAAATATTGTAATTAAAGCACCATGTCAATAAATAGTCACATAGGTCTATTGTGCCATGTACTGAACCGCACACCCAGTGAATTGAGAATTGTTGAGCTAAAAAATTTCTCTCTTAAATATTCTTCCCTCCCCTCTCAAGAATGAGAGACGTTCTTCAAGGCCAAAGAACAAGTGATCAATAACGACTGCCATAAGACACCCACTTCGCCGCGCTAGCACCCGAAGAACGAGCGGTGTAGATCAGAGGCCATCAGAGCACATGTGGATCACCGCTATAGGGATTATAGTTTGGATCATTACAAGCACAACAAGATAATTTGAAAGGGTCATTCCGAATGATCAACATCATCAATGAAGAAAATACCGAAGATCCAAGTATTATTTTATTTATTAAATTAATTAAATTAATTATAAACATGATGTGCAAGATCCTATCTAAAGGTTTAAGGAATCTTCATTATTTATCTAAATCTTTGATTCTATTATGTGTAGATTGACGTTCATCGTCATATTGATCCCGAAATAATCACTGATCATGCTAAAAATCAAAGTTGGGTTCCGTCCCAACCATGCTTCTGCTGCGTCCAGAATCTTCAAGTGGTATCAGAGCGGTTACATCATAGTTTATAATTATTTAAATATTTCATTTATGATTTACGCATTTAATAATTTAGTTGTTTCAATTCAAGTTAATCGTTCTGCAAATCTGAATCTTGGTATCTATTCCTCCTCTTTCGTTTCTCGTTCACCTTACAGAAACAATCTTTTCTTTCAATTTTGATTAAAATAAAACAGAGGATCTCATCCAGAGGTTCCAAAGGTTCCTGGCCGTATAACACAAGAACACATGATGTGTATTTGGTAGTACACGCTGTGTATCCAAGGTTCAATGCACTGGGTTTGGTCCACCAAACCAATCCATGTCATTGGAGTTTGTCTAAGTATTAATGACTCGGTGTGTTGACCAGGAACAGGTGACATGCGGTTTTCAGATTACACACCGTATGGCCCACTGAACACAATGTGTAGTCCCTTTGGGTTAGGGTTGGACCATATACCCCGTACACAACTTGTCTATATGGAGACCGTGTAACGAGGAACTACACGACGTGTGGCCTACTGGACATGCCGTGTACTCCAAAGATTTCCGAAGTACAATCACACGTCGTTTCCCTGGGCATGTACTTTAGATGGATAGTGAAAAATAGTACACGCTGTGTATTTGGAACTACACGCTGTGTACTCATCCAAATTATGCAGATTTATTAAAATTTATTATTAAATTATACAAACCCTTGAGACGTATACCATCGTGCAAGTGTAAAGTTGAGACACAACACGTGATAAGTGTTTTATATATATGTGTTTAATTTAACATTTGTGTAATGTTCATTTCTAATCATTGGGTAGTTATGAATAGGAATTCACTGGGTTGCCTCCAAGGTACAAGTTATGTACAAAGATAATTTTAAATGAATTTATTTGTTTAAAATTATGATGGATGAGAATCTCAAGGAAATTCAAAAAAGGGTTTAAGATAAAAGGATTGATTAATTAAAGATGATAATTAATTGATTCGAGCGTGATTTATCTTGAAGAATAATGATTAAAGAATTGAATGCCAGTTTTATTTAGGCATAAATATCATTGCATGTATGGATGATCATGATCTAGACCAAGGCCTTTTTATGTGGATGGTTTCTTTTAATTTATTTATTTAAATTAAATTTGTTGGCCTGTGAGCCTTCTCGTCATTAATATGTAGGTCCTACATGCCCAAGGTTTCTTTTATGTAAAACCCCTTTTTACACCTCACCTGCATGTGAGTTAAAAAAAGGCATATGTAATGGATGGAACTCCCAAGCTAGTGGAGGTGGTTAAAGTTGTAGCCGAGACAAAACCAATCCCAGGAGATATAGAGGTGGACATGTGGAAAGCTGTAAACATGAACCCAAAAAGTTCAAGATGTTTCTCCCATAGGTCCGGGTTATTTTATCAACCGCTAGATAAAATAACCATTAGAAAACCTCATGATCATTCCCTTTATTTTATTTCTATTAGTTTCATGGTTTATCATTATGGATGTGTTGTCACAATCACATAATTAATGAATTAAACAAGCATGCAAGATGAAACTAAAATAAACCAGACATATACATAAATATTATCAAGACATGGTTAATCACTTAAGTAAGTTCCACTTAATATTAACAATCATGTGGTAATGATAATAATCAATTCACACATAAGAGATAAAAATCCCTCAAATAAAATATTAAGTCAGATGAAGCATTTCATTAATTGATTAAGGAAAAAACTCAATAAAACTATGTGTTTGACCAACCCTTGTTGGGACACTTGCTTTTATAAAGGAATCCCTTATAAAAGGTTTCGGGTTGACTTAACCATATTATATCAAGAGGAGTACACCTTTCTAGACTTGGTGTAATATTGGAGGCAAGATTTGAGGAAATCCAAAGTCATGATTTCAAGATTGGGGAGTCTACTCAATAAATCAAGGAGCAGCAAGCCTGTAGTTGGAAAATATCTACATACCTAAATACCTTCCAATAGATTGACCAAACCTTTTTGGGGTTATGTGAAGGGGAATATGGATCCTTGCCACTAGAATGTCATGAAAATTAGACATTCTGAGTTCAATGGTGAGAGCCATTG
The DNA here is from genome assembly GCA_963277665.1 of Viscum album. NCBI lineage: Eukaryota > Viridiplantae > Streptophyta > Magnoliopsida > Santalales > Viscaceae > Viscum > Viscum album. The sequence goes on along the minus strand of OY728147.1, from coordinate 647,666,836 downwards.
GGACTTGATAAAATAGTGGGAGACTTAATAAAAATTTATTATTTCTCATAAAATGTAATCAATAAAGTACTAATGATATGGTCTTTTAATTATAGAATAAAAAAGACAAGCTCGTCAACCACACTATCCCTACGATCAATTTTGTATAAAGACAACATCCTCACCAGAAGTAACTTCCAAGAATAGTTTAGACACCTTCGAGTTATCCTAGGCCATGAACGAAAGTCTTACATGCTGGAGTCAGCGTTACTTGACCCGCCTGCCAAAGAGGCGAGTGATGAGGATTTCCTAGTCTACGAGAAACATATGAACGACATGGTCGACATTCAATGTTTGATGCTATCATAAATGTCTAGTGAGCTCATGAAATCTCATAAAAACATGGATACTTATAGCATGCTCGAGCACTTCCATGGTCTTTACTAGGAGAGAGAAAGACAGGAAAGGTTTGAGATCTCTAAGGAACTCTTTCAGAGTAAGCTTGGAGAAGGTTCCCCAACTGAGCCTCATGTAGTCAAGATCATTGTCTATATTGAGTTCCTGGAGGTTCTAGGGTTTAAAATCCCTGAATAAATGGGCACTGATATCATTCTCGCATCACTCCCTCAGATCTTCTCTAACTTTTTTTTTCAATTTCAATATGAAAAACATTGAGAAGTCTCTATCTGATCTTCTTATCCTCATTCGCCAAGTGGACAAAGATATGAAGCATGAAAAGACTTTTTTCCTTATGGTGAATAAGAGAAAAGGGAAGATGAAGAGATTTAATCCCAAATCTTCTTCACGACCTTTCAAGAAAAGTAATATCAAAAGGGAGGCAAGGGAACAAGAGGTTGTTTGTTTCGTATGTGGCAAGAAGGTCCACTGGAAGAAGAACTGCACCCAGCCTAAGAAGCAAGGGGAAGCTTTAGGTGCATTTGTTATTGAATTAAATCTATCTATTTATACAAATTGGCTATTAGATACAACTTTTGGTTCTCACATATGTATCCAAATACAAGAACCAAGTAGATTCAAGAAGATTGACTAAGGGGAGGTAGATCTACGAGCATCCAATGGATCCAGACTTGTTGTTGTAGTTATCGGGGACTACCACCTTACGTTTCCAACTAGGATGATCTTGGTGTTTAAGGTTTGTTATTATGTGCCGTCTATTACTAAAAAAATTATTTATGTATCCAGATTATATAAATATGGATTTGTTTTCAATTTTAGAAATGAATGTTGCTTCTTTTACAAAGATATCATTTGTTTTGGTAGGAAAAATTTATACAACGGTATTTACATTTTGGATTACACAAACCAAGTAATGAAAATCAATAACAAAGATACTTCACATGACTCATACCACACCCAAATTTGGCATCACCAACTAGGTCATGTAAATGAGAAATGCTTGACAAAGTTACATCAAGATGGATATTTAAATTACTTCGAACTAAAACCACTTGGTGTATGTAATGCATGTTTATAAGGAAAAATGAACAAAGCCCCATTTATTGGGAAAGGTGAAAGGGATAAAGAATTCTTAAATTGGTTTATACCGATGTGTGTGGACCATTTCCAGTTGAAGCAAGGGGAGGGTACTCATACTTCACAACTTTTACTGATGATTTTTGTAAGATCCTGGATCTTGTAAAGGTGTGTTCTCGATTATGTTTTGGTTTGAATCCCTTGTTTTGATTAATTAAGTGCATACCCAAGTCCTAGAGGAGTCTCGAGGGTGTTATGAGGGTTCGAGACATGAAAATTGGAGAAAAGGGGGTTTTCTAGGTAGGCCGCATGGTCTGCGCACGGTTAGTTCTAACTGTGTGAACAACCCAGGAAACCGTTCAGAAGGTGTGTTTTTCAGACAATAGCCTCCGCACGGTTTGTGCACAGTTTGGAAAACCGTGCGGCTAAACCATGATAGGTGGCTCCTTTGGGCAAAAGCATCTGCACGGTTTGCGCACGGTTTAGAAAACCGCGCGGGTAAACCGTGCAGCCCAAAAATCTTTTAAAAATTACAATTTTTCCACCCTGGTATTTTTAAACCTAACTTGGAATTTCCTCCCATTCCCCCCCTCCACCCTAGGAACGAACCAAACCTACCAAGGGCTCCAAGAGATCAATCTACCTCGTTTTTAAGGAATTTTTGGTGCCGTTGGTTGCAGATCGAAGTTCCGAGTAAGTCTAATCCCATCCTTGCTTCTCTTTTGAGTTTAGGATTTGTATCTTCTTCTCCTCTCCTTCCGAAGCTCCAAAACCCCACTCTTTGGGCGAGATTAAGGTTGAATCTTAAAAGGTTGTTTGAAGTGGAATTTAAGGACTCAATTAAGAGTGCGTTCACCCATTGAATCGAGGTAGGTGGTCTACAAGTTATATCCCATGGTTTATTTGAGGATTTGTGCATGTGTGGTTTTGTTATTGGGTGCCTCTTGGTATGTTTTTATTACCCACAGAATGTTTTGGTAAAATGGTTATTAAAAGGGTAAAAAGGGAACCCTCACGGTCCTCATGGGATGTGTTGAGGGCAATGAGACTAAACTAGGTCCACCCTTAGGGTGAGCCGACCTTCCTGTACCTAAGGATTTGGGAAGAATAAGTGATATTGTTGTGTAATCATGTAGAGCCCTTGATAAACATGTTGGGGTGACTATTAGTGTTAGATTAGAAGCTAGGTGGTTCACCCAAGCTTGGTAATAACCTAAGGTATGTTGGGTTAATATGTGGAAGTGATTAAAGACCATAAATGAATGGGTTACGAGCATGGTAACGAAGCCTAGTGAGTTAGGCATAATGAACAAGCCTAGTGAGATAGGCATGGTGAATAAATGCTTAGTGATATAAGAATAATAAAATGGGATTGGGTTAAATGGATAAATGATGTGAAATGTGGTAAATGTTTTAATGGGTTGTGGCATGGTGTTAACTCTCATGTTATTGTTATGGTTTATGTTTTCCTTGGGAAATGGTTGTGATTTTGTGTGAATGGTTAATAGAAAAATATATGTATAAAATGTTCACATTTCTTGGTAGTGTGGGGTATTGACCGAGGTTATATACCCATAGGTTGAGTTGGACTGATTCTCTACACTCCACCCCTAATGCACGGGTTAGGGATGAGGACTAATGCTCCATTCCCCTAACGATTGCATCCACCAGAATGATGCTTCGAGGTGAGGATATTTTTGATGGTGAGTTGGACTGACACTCCAAACTCCACTGTGTGTTTTCCCTTGGTTATGGGATTGTGTACTTGAGCCCGTGTAATTTGTTTTGTTTGATGAACCCATGTTAAATGTGTTGGAAATGGTAAGTAATGGGAAATGGGATGAAATGGTAAGTTATGAAAATCGTAATAAATATTGGTAATGGACCTAAACTGGATAATGGCACTTAATCTTTACCTTGTCATTTATTATTCATTTCCCTTTTTTCATGCACATCTGTTTATACTGGATATTTCACAGACACCGTTGGTGGTGGCCTACTGAGTTGTACTCACACCTTGCTCGAGCCACCATTGGGTACCCGAGCATACTTCATGTTTGTAGGTCAGGAGAAGGGAAAAGGTTCTTGTTAGGCAGTTGGGTTAGCATGAGTATATGTGGAGGAGGACCCATACTTGGTGTCAATACCATTTTGGGGATTTTGCAGTTTGTCTTCATTTTGGGTTTTGTTCACTTTTTCACTTGTAGCATGGCATGGAATATTTCCTGTTGGACATGGTTATACCCTATTCGGGGGAATGGTTGTTTATGTATGCTCTTGTATTATTGATTTTTATTCCTCTATTTTGTTTATCTTTTTTTGTGGATTACTCTAATAAAAGGGGGTATAGTCTCCCCAATTGACTATTTAGACCCCCACTACTAGTCGGCAACCTTAGGCATACGGGGAGGTGCGCTTAAGGTCATGTAACCACCCGACTCGGAGCACTGGTTTAGTGGATTCTGGGTCAGGGACGTTACAAAGTGGTACCAGAGGAGTTATTTCTTCTCCTTCTCTGAAATCTTGTTATTTGGGATGGTAGATGAGAGTTAGGATGTGTTGGGCCTTTGTAATGAGCTCATTCTTGGGAGTAGCTAACCCATGTATGAGAGAAAACCCAAGTCACACATTGCGGGAACTGTTGTTCTTGATTGTGCGGTGTTACAGTTAATTATATTTCACCATTGGGTGATGCACATGTTTTGTGATGTGATGGTTTAATGATATTTGGCTCGTGGACTCAATGGCACGAGGTTGTGCATTCATGCATCATTATAGGAACCTAGGGAGGTAGGTGACATGCATCATGGTAGGCACACACGGGTTGGGTGTGTGAGGCATGAAAGACAGAATGCACCTTGCATTTGATAATTAAAAAGGGAAATGTGGTAAATGAAACAATGTAAATGGGTGAAGATAAAATAATGATAAGTGTTGATTAATGAAATATGTTTAATTAAGGGTTCGTAATGAATTGAAAATGTTGTTTGTAACATGTTGTGTGAGCCTTGTAGTGGTGTATGGTTTTTTACCCCTTGTGGACCATGGCCCGAGGTAGGAATGGTCAGGGTAATGTTTTGGGAATGCTAAAGTTTGTTGGGATGGTGCATGTATGGTGGGTTGTTGTGGTCGGTGAAGAGCCTTCTTGTTGTGAATTGTGAAATTTATTTGGTACGTGTTCTAAAATTCGTGTTTGGAAATGTAGAGAAATGCCACCACGACGTTGAGCGCTGGTTGGGCAACAAGAGGATGTTGTTGAGAACACTCCTCCAGTAGAAAATCAAGATAATGTGGTGATCTAGGAAGGTTGGGAGGAGTGGTTCCAAGAGAACTTGGCTCATTTTATGCAGATGATGGATCGAGACCCCGGGTGGGTTGCACCAAGTATGTTTGAGCTGACCAGAGGGTTTCAGATGCAGTACCCTCCAACCTTTACCAGAGAGGGTGGGCCAGAGGCAATAGAGTTCTAGATAGAGTCTGTCTAGATGATACTTGATCATTTGGAGACTCTCGATGGGAAGCGGGTCAAGTTGGTAGCTTATATGTTGCGGGGCCAGTCAAATCATTGGTGGGACATCTTGGATCAGACTGAGCAGGCTGAGGGGATGTTGTGGAAAGATTTCCAGGAAAAGTTTTTGGAGCATTTTTACCTAGAGACTTTGAGGCAAGAGCGGGATGCAGAGTTCATGATCCTGACTCAGGGGTCGATGTCGGTGATAGAGTATGCTGGCCGCTTCACCGACCTGCGACGTTTTGTTCTAGCATTGGCAGGGGACGAGGCAGTAGTAGAGAGACGTTTCCAAGATGGGATGAGACACAAGATCAGGTCTCAGGTGAATATATTTCTCTTGAAGAAGTTTATAGAGGTAGTGGATCGAGCATTAATATCAGAAGTGAACCTGAAGGGAGTTTCAGGTAGTGGGCTTGTCGTGCCAGTTGGGCAGACAAGTGGTGCAACTTATGAGGGCCAGAAGCATCGTTTTGGAAGTTTTCAGCAGGGTGGAAGTGTGTAAGGTGGTCATAAGATAGGATCAACCTCTCAGGATGGTGATCGGGTGTTCTTCTATCAATGTGGCAGGCTGGGCCACATGCGTGGCCAGTGTCCTCAACCTTCAGTTGAGTACCGATCGTGCGGTAGATTGGGACACATGCAGAGGTTCTATAGGAACCCTTAATAGGTGAGCATGAATGTTGGTGATAAGAAGATTCCAAGTGGAGGTAAGGGATCAGTTGCTCCATATCAAGCATGCAGTTAGAGCTCCACGGGCCGTACTGGCAGGGGCGGTGGACGTGGAACTCTGAGGCAGGATTTCCCATGTCAACAGGGCAGTGCAGTGCAGGGCACACAGGTTGGAGCCCAGGGTAGAGGGGCAGGTCAGCTTCATGCAGTTCAGTCTGCACTTGGTGATGGCAAGGCTGGGCTATCGACTATTCTAGGTATGATCCTTGTAGCTTCTACGATTTCTAGTGCATTGTTTGACACTGGCGCCACATAGTCTTTTATTTCTTCTCAGCTCGTGGTAGTGTTGGGTTTTTCTGTGGAGAGTGTGTGTGAGGTTATGTCAATTAACACTCCATTGGGGGTATGAAATGAGGAAATCAGGCATTGCAAGGGCTGTTCTCTCGAAGTCGTTGGGTATCATTTCCTATGGGACTGGTTCATTCTCGATATGTCGGGGTTTGAACTGATCTTGGGTATAGATTGGTTAGTGTTGTATTAGGCACACATATACTGTTACCATCACAGAGTATCGTTTAGGTCACTTGAGGGTGATGCTTATGTCCATCGTCGAGAGTGGGATGTTCGAGCAGGTTGTGTGGGACCATTCTGTTGGTAGTTGGATAGGATCACAACTTAAGTAGCTTGTCTTGTGCTTAATGATGAAAGAGGTGAACATTCTATCTTCCCTATAGCACTAGATCTATTTTAGGATGTATTTCCTGAGGATTTCTCAGGTTTTCCACCCAAGAGGGATGTTGAGTTCATGATTGAGTAGCTGGAGGGAGTGGATCCAGTTTCTATTTCACCATACCGAATGACACCGGAAAAACTCCATGAGTTAAAGGTTTATATTGAGGAGTTGTAATGTAAGGGGTTCATACGCCCTATTACATATCCTTGGAGATCTCTTGTGCTTTTTGAAAATAAGTATGACAGGTCATTAAGGCTGTGTGTTAATTATAGGAAGTTAAATAAGATGACAGTGAAAAATTGGTACCCTCTTCCTATAATTGATAACCTGTTTGACCAGTCGAGGGGTGCATTAGTGTTCTCTAAGATTTATCTGAGATCAGGTTATCACCAGTTGAGGGTGAGGCCTTCTGACGTACCACTGACATCTTTCAAGAGTCGGTACGGGTTGTTTGAGTTTTTGGTGATGCCTTTCGGCTTGACCAATTCACCAACAATGTTCATGGATTTGATGAACCGAATCTTTCATCCTTGTCTGGATCAGTTTTTGGTTGTCTTTGTTGACAACATCTTGGTGTACTTGAAAACTCATGACGATCATGCCCAACATCTTGACATCGTTCTGAGTACACTAAGAGATAATTGGATATACGCCAAGCTATAAACGTGTCAATTATATATTTAAGAATTGCATTTTCTAGGTCAAATCATCTTTGATGAAGGTGTGTTAGTGGATCTAAATAAAGTGTAGGCTGTCGTGTCTTGGGAGAAGCCCAAGAGTGTTTCAGATGTTTAGAGTTTTCTGGGTTTGGTCGGGTATTACCAGAGGTTCATTCAGGATTTCTCTCATTTGGTAGCACCATTATCAGGCTTGACCAAGAAGGGAATCAGGTTTGAGTGGTCAGAGACTTGTGAGAGTGCATTTCAAGAGTTTAAAAGGTGATTGAAAACCACACTAATGTTGATCTTACCCGATCCAGGTAGGAAGTGTATTCTATTTTGTGATGCGTCTAGTATTGGGCTTTGGGATGTGTTGATGAAAGATGAGAAGGTTGTGGCTTATGGATCGAGGAAATTGAGACCCCATGAGTGGAATAATCCCACTCATGATCTTGAGTTGGCTATATTAGTGTATGCCTTAAAGTGCTAGAGGCACTACTTGTTGGGGGAACAGTTCACAATGTATACTGATTACAAGAATTTAAAGTATATCTTTTCACAATGGGATTTGAATCTTTGGTAGTGAAGAAGGGTCGAGTATCTCCAGTATTTCAACTTTGAGATGGTATATACACCAGGGAAATAGAACAGTGTTTCTGATTCTTTGACCAGGAAGGCTCAAAACCAAGTGGTTCAGGAATCCAGCACTGAGTGGAAGGCGATGGATTTGTTCGCAGAGATGCACTTGGAGGTGTGGGAGGAAAATGGATAGGTGACTCTTGCTTCTGTGGAGGTTTAGTTGATTCTTCTGATTCATATTAAGGGAAGTCATCTTGAAGATCCTAAATGTTTTCCCATGAAGGAAAGACTTAATGATGGGGAGCCACCTTCAAGTTGGGACGTTGGTGTGGACAAGGTTTTTTGTGTTCATGATCACGTGGTTGTACCAGTGTGCATGAGGAAAGAGTTGATACGTGAGTTCCATGCATCAAAATGGGCAGTACATCGTGGTTTGACCAAGATGTATCATGATCTCTATAGGCAGTTTTGGTGGCCAGGAATGAAAAAGGAAGTTGTGGGCTTTGTGGAACGGCGCCTTACCTCTCAGCAGGTGAAGGCCAAACATCAACACCCAGGTGGACTGTTACATCAATTTCCCATTCCGGAATGGAAGTGGGAAAATGTGATGATGGATTTTATGGTGGGTCTTCCGAGGATGCCTTGGAAGAATGATGCAATCTGGGTGGTTGTGGATCGGCTAACAAAAGTGGACCATTTATTACTGATTCAAGGGACTTACACAGTTGACCGGTTGGGTGATTTGTATGTTTGGGAAATAGTATGGTTGCATGGTGTACTGTGGATTATAGTTTCGGATTGTGATCCTTGTTTAACATCGGGTTTCTGGAAAGGGTTGTAGAAGGCGTTGGGTACACATGTACTTTTGAGTAAGGCTTTCCACCCACAAACGGATGGGTAGTCGGAGCATGCAATCCAAGTGTTGGAAGACATGTTGAGGGCTTGTGTCTTAGATTTCGGTGGTTCCTAGGAGAAGCACCTATTGATTGTTGAATTTTCATATAGCAGTTTTCAGGATATGGTTCAGATGGAACTGTTTGAGGATCTCTATGGGAGGCCGTGTAGATCTCCACTATGTTGGTTGGAGGCCGGTGAATCCGAGCTGTTGGGACCGAGTCTCGTGCAGGAGACTTTGAAAAAAGTTGAGTTGATTCAGAAACGGATGGCAACATCTCAGAGTAGGCAGAAGTATTATGCATATTAGAGGCATAGACCTCTTGAGTTTAGGGTTAGTGATAGTGTGTTCCTTCAAGTGTCGCCAAGGTTGGGTCACCGACGGATTTAGAACTAGGGCAAGTTGGTGCCCAGTTATGTGGGGCTGTTTGAGATTGTGGAAAGGATCAGGCCAGTGGCGTACCAATTGGCTCTTTCATAGCGATATAGTGGGATGCATGATGTTTTTCATGTGTGGAAAATTCAGTGGTATCACCCTGACCCAACTCACATGGTGAATGTAGAGAATGTTGAGCTTGAGGATGATGCATCCTTTGAGGAGCATTCGGTTTGTCTCGTGGATCATAGTGAGAAAGTCTTACGGGGTAAGGTTGTGCCATTGGTGTGAGTACTATGGCATCATGGAAATGTTCAGGAAGAAACTTGGGAGTGGGAATCAGATATGCAGGCTCAGTGACCTGATCTCTTTTCCTTGGAAGTGTAGTGAAGCTTGGGAGCTCGACTCGAAGACAAGCTGTTATAAGGCGGGAAGGTTGTAAGATCCCAGATCTTGTAAAGGTATGTTCTCATTTAATTTTTGGTTTGAATCCATTGTTTTGGTTAATTAAGTGCGTACCCAAGTCCTAGAGGAGGTTCAGGGGTGTTCTGAGGGTTCAGGACATGAAAATCAGAGAAAAGGGGGTTTTCTAGGTAGGCTGCATGGTCTGCACACAGTTAGTGCTAACCGTGTGGACAGCCCAAGAAACCGTGTGAAAGGTGTGTTTTTCATACAGTAGCCCCCACACTATTTGCATACAGTTTGGAAAACCATGTGTCTAAACCATGTGGCTAAACCGTTTGAGGTGGCTCCTTTGGAAAAAATCATCCGCACAGTTTGTGCATGGTTTGGAAAACTGTGCGGGTAAACCGTGCAGCCCGGAAATATTTTAATAATTAAATTTTTTTCACCCTGGGATTTTTAAACCCAACTCGGGATTTCCTCCCATTTCACCCCTCTTCACCCTAGGAATGAACCAAACCTACCAAGGTATCCAAGAGATCAATCTCCATCATTTCTAATGCATTTTTGGTGTCGTTGGTTGCGGATCGAAGATCTAGGTAAGGCTAATCCCATCCTTGCTTCTCTTTTGAGTTTAGGATTTGTATCTTCTTCTCCTCTCCTACCAAATCTCTAAAAACATACTCTTTGGGTGAGATTTAGGTTGAAGATTTACAGGTTGGTTGAAGTGGAATTTAAGGGCTCGATTTAGAGTGTGTTCACCCTTAGAATCGAGGTAGGTGGTCTACAAGTTATATCCCATGGTTTATTTGAGGATTTGTGCATGTGTGGTTTTGTTCTTGGGTGCCTCTTGGTATGTTTTGATTACCCATGGAATGTTTTAGTAAAATGGTTATTAAAAAGGTAAAAAGGGAACCCTCATGATCCCCATGGGATGCGTTGAGGGTGATGAGACTAAACTAGGTCCACCCTTGGGGTGAGCCGACCTTCCCGAACCTAAGGATTTGGGAAGAATAAGTGAGATTGTTGTGTAATCATGTAGATCCCTTGATAAACATGTTGGGGTGACTATTAGTGTTGGGTTAGAATCTAGGTGGTTCACCCAAGCTTGGTAATAACCTAAGTAATGTTGGGTTAATATGTGGAAGTGATTAAAGACCATAAATGAATGGGTTACGAGCATGGTAACGAATCCTAGTGAGTTAGGCATAATGAACAAGACTAGTGATATAGGAATGGTGAATGAATGCTTAGTGAGATAAGGATAATAAAATGGGATTGGGCTAAATGTCTAAATGATGTGAAATGTGGTAAATGTGTTAATGGGTTATGGCATGGTGTTAACTCTCATGTTATTGTTATGGTTTATGTTTGCCTTGGGCAATGGTTGTGATTTTGTGTGAATGGTTAATGGAAACATATATGTATAGCATGTGCACATTTCTTGGTAGTGTGGGGTATTGACTGAGGTTATACACCCACAAGTTTATTTGGATTGATTCTCTAAACTCCACCCCTAATGCACGGGTTAGGGATGAGGACTGATGCTCTATTACCCTAATGGTTGCATCCACCCGGACTAATGCTTCAAGGTGAGGATATGGTTGATGGCGAGTTGGACTGACACTCTAAACACTAATGTGTTTTTTCCCTCAGGTATGGGATTGTGTACTTGAGCTCATGTAATTTTTTGTGTTTGATGGACCCATATTAAATGTGTTGGAAATGGTAAGTAATGGGAAATGGGATGAAATGGAAAGTTATGGAAATTGTAATAAATGTTGGTAATGGACCTAAACTGGCTAATGGAACTTAATATTTACCTTTTCATTTATTATTCATTTCCCTTTTTTCATGCACATCCGTTTATACTGAATATTTCGTAGACACTGTTGGTGGTGGACTACTGAGTTGTACTCACACCCTGCTAGGGCCACCGTTGGGTACCTGAGTAGAATTCATATTTGCAGGTCATGAGAATGGAAAAGGTTCTTGTTAGGAAGTTGGGTTGTCATGGGTGTACGTGGAGGAGGACCCAAACTTGGTGTCATGACCATTTTGGGGATTTTTCAGTTTGTCTTCATTTTGGGTTTTGTTCACTTTTTCACTTGTAGCATGGAATGACATATTTCCTGTTGGACATGATTGTACCCCATTTTGGGGAATGGTTTTTTATGTATGATCTTGTATTATTGATTATTATTCTGCTATTTTTTTTATCTTCTGTTGTGGCTTACTCTGATAAAAGGGGGTATAGTCTCCTCAATTGACTATTCAAACCACCATTTTTAGTCGGCAACCTTTGGCATATGGGGGGGGGGTTAAGGTCATGTAACCACCAGGCTCGGAGCACCAGTTTAGTGGATTCCGGGTCAGGGACATTACATTTTAGTAGATATAGATATATATACTTAATGAGGTATAAGTCATATTCTTTTGATAAGTTCAAAGAATACAAGAATGAAGTTGAGAACCAGTTTGGTAAGAATATTAAGAAACTACACTCAGACTGAGGTAGATAATATCTTAATCAAGACTTCATTGATTACTTACAAGAGTTTGGGATCCTATCCCAACTCACTCCTCCATACACGCCCCAGTGGAATGGTGTGATTAAAAGGAGAAACCACACCCTATTGGACATGGTGAGATCAATGATGAGTCATGCGAGTCTTTCATTATCTTTTTGGGGATATGTGTTACAAACAACGACCCACATACTAAACCAAGTACCAACTAAATCGATAAATGGTATTCCATATGAGTTCTGTAGTGGAAATAAAGCCATATTATCGAATTTATATGTGTGGGGAAGTGATGTGTTTGTTAAGGCCTCTTTAGGTAACAAACTTGCACCCCGAGGCATAAAGTGTACCTTTATAGGATACCCCAAGGAAACAAGGGGATATTACCTATACAACATATCAGACAAAAAAGTTATAGTAGCAAGACACGTCATATTCCTTGAGAGGGAGTGCATCTCCAAAAGAGATAGTGGGAGCGAGATAGACTTCGATGAAGTTGAGGCTCAAGGTATACAAGAGTTGGTTCAAGAATAGATTCCACAAAGTCCTGTGGAAGAAATAACTATTCCAGAGACACAAGAGCTGCGTAGGAGTACAAGAGAGGTTATAGAATCAGAATGGTGTGGTTTTCTAGTTACCAAGGATGGTGACTCATTATTAGTTGATAATAATGATCCTATAACTTACAAGGAAGCATTAAGTGGCACATATGTTGCCAAGTGGCAAGAAGCCATGAATTTTGAAATAGATTCCATGTACCAAAACCAAGTATGGATTTTGGTAGATCCTATAGTTGATGTAAATCCTGTTGGTTTCAAATGGGTATTCAAGAAGAAATTGGACATGGAAGGACAAGTCAACACCTATAAGGCATGACTGGTTGCAAAAGGGTTCAAACAATGTCAAAGAATTGACTACGACAAAACCTTTTCACCAATTACAATGCTGAAATCCATCAGAATTCTATTGGCCATTGCCACTTACCATGACTATGAGATTTTGAAAATGGATGTCAAAACAGAATTCCATAACAGGAACCTTTAGGAAGATGTCTACATGAAACAACCTGAAGGGTTTATGACTCAAAAGGATTCCAATAAGGCATGCAAGTTAAAAAAATCCATTTATGGATTAAAGAAAGAATCCAGGTCATGGAACATTCGTTTTGATGAAGCCATACCGAAATTTGGTTTTATCAAGAATGAATGTGAGCCTTATGTTTATAAATAGCTTAGTGGGAGTGCGGTCATTTTCCTAATAGTATATGTTGATGACATATTACTTATTGGAAATGAGATACCATTCTTACAGTCTGTTAAGGTATGGTTGAATCAATGCTTCTCCATGAAGGACTTGGGAGAGGCAGCATATATTCTTGGGATCAAGATCCATCATGATATATCCAAGAGATTATTGGGCCTATGTCAAAGTACATACATTGATAAGATACTAAAGAGATTCAGTATGGAACAATCCAAGAGGGGATTGTTTCCAGCATCACATAACATTCATCTTTCCAAGAAAATGTGTCCTCAGACACATGAGGAAAGAAAGATAATGGTAAAGACTCCATACACATCAGGGATTGGGTCAGTTATGTATGTCATGCTATATACTAGGTTGGATATTGCCTACACATTGAGTGTGGTAGGCAGATATCAAGCTGACCTAGGTGACCACCATTGGATGGCAGCCAAGACTATCCTAAAGTATCTGAGGCGTACTAAGGATATGTTCCTAGTTTATGAAGGATATGAGGAACTAGTTATCATAGGATATGAAGATGCTAGTTTCTAGACTGATCAAGATGACATGAAGTCACAAACAGGATACATCTTCACTTTGAATGGAGGTGCAGTGAGCTGGAAGAGCTCAAAGTAGAGTGTGGTCACATATTCTACAATAGATTCTGAGTATATCACAGCTTTTGAGGCAGCTAAAGAAGCAGTTTGGATGTGAAATTTTTTCTAGGATATGGATGTGATACCTAGCAGTAAAGATTCTATCACACTATACTATGATAATACTGCAGCGGTGGATATTGTAAAAGATCCAAGGTCACATCAACAGACGAAGAACATACTTTGAAAGTATTATCTCTTCAGGGATTTTTCACAGAGAGGTGAAGTTGCAGCAAGCAGTATTTCCATGGAAGACAACATGGAAGATCCCTTTACTAAAGCCTTGAGTCAGCAGAAACATGATCACCATGTGTGTCATGACCCATCCCCTGGGGCCCATGCCGTGACTACCCCAATCCCGCCTTCTATAGACCAGGGGCTGGTGACTAGCACCAAAAAGACGTATCCCTATAACGGAAAGGCATTGCCTTTAAAATTGTACAAACACACAATCCAATAACACAACAAGAAGCTACCATTAAGTAAACTATTGTAGTAAAATGTGTGCTGAAAGTAAAGGGGACGAAATACAAGCCCAACTGGAAAGTACAAGTACAATTGAAAAAAACAGCTCCTGGGACGTCCACTGAGGATCTTACTTGAAGGGTAGGTACAGCTCATGATCAATAGTTCTACATCACATCACATCAAATAGTCCACCTCTAAGCACTATCCAGTCCTGGCTCCCTCTGCCTCGATCAATGTTGTCCGTCGTCTACACAAGACACAACAAGGTGCAGGTGAAGCCCGTGCAGGGGTGAGTATAACAATACTTAGTAGGGACCCCGAGACTCCCGAAGGTCTCCCAGAGTTCCACAAAGGAAAACCCACAAAGAAAGACCTCAATAAAAAATCACTAAGTAGTAAAAAACTCTACTTAGGTATATTCCCATACATATACCCAAGTCATCAAGATATACTTGTCTCATACATGGGGGAAGAATATCACAAAGGTAACACTACGAAGGTAAAAGTACCACATAAGTAACACCACAAAGATAACACCATGAAGATAAAAGTACCACATAGGTATCACCATGAAGATATCACCATGAAGGTAAAAGTACCACATAAGTATCACCACAAAGGTAAAAGACTCAGCTCACTCCAGGTATTAGTGAAGTATAGAAGTACAAATGATTAGTCGCGAAGCTATATCATCTTATTCTGTCAAGAGGCACTACTACTGATCATACGAAGTCTGAACCACACAGGATCAATAGGTACTAACCCACGTAGTGATCCAAACAGGATCTGACCCACCCGGAGTCGATAGGTGATAACCCCTGCAATGACCCACACAGGATCTGACCCACACAATATCGGTATGCGCTGACCCACACAGGATCGCTGAGCGATGACCCACACAGGATCACTGAGCGCTGACCCACATAGGATCAGTATGTTCTGACCCACACATGATTGATGAGCGCTGACCCACATAGGATCTGACCCACACAGGATCGCTCAGTACTAACCTACGTATGATCTGTCTCCAACCTCCGCCTCACTGCCAACCACTGGATTCCCACTCATAGTACGCTTGATTCTGGGAGAACCTCTCCTCAAGCCATTGGTCATACCTCAACTACCAAGAAGCTCCAAAAAGAAGTATTCCAAAGGACCTCCATATCGTAAGGGTTCCAACATGCCAGACGGCGAGTCAATCAGACGCTCGGTCTGTGACTTATAAGCATTTTAGTTCCGAGGACTCGGTTGGATTCAGATTTGATTCACCCCAGCCATACTCCAATCTTTATCCAAAACTCAATTGGAGTATACCAAAAGGAACCACTTCCCAAAAGTTATCCCAACGCCACTGATGGCATGTCGAATGGACACTCGGTTCATCACTTATGGTCGTTTCTTTATTCGGGGACCAAATGGGCCGGGACTCAGTCCGACTCGGTCAGGCCAGCCCAACGCAACGGGTCCCGGGGTCCACTTGACCCTAATTTGGTTCGTCCTGATAAGGGTTGGCCCGGTTCACTAGGTCTGGACCATCGGGGTCGGCCCTGTTCGGTTCGCGGGCCCGGGACGCGGTTGGCCCGACCTGTCGGGCGGGGCTCGGCCCACCCGTGTTGGCCCACTAGGCCGCGGGTCCAGCCCAGCCTGTTGAGCGAGTTCGGTTCACTAGGTGGGTCTGGCATAGTCCGCCAGAAGGCGGACCGGTCTTCCCAGCTGGCCTTGCGGGTGCGGGGCCATTTCGGTTAGCTGGTGGGGCACTGTCCCACCGCAATTACCGATCAACCATTTCAATCGACCGGGGGGGGGGGGGGGGGGGGTCCACCAACCTGGTGTGGTTCGAGGGCCACGTCATTCTCCACCTATCGCAGCTTTGAGCTGCGGCCTCATCCAGTTGCGCGTGACGATGCACAACTCCTCCTTCCTCCGTGGCCGGCTGGGGCCACCCGCCGCTGCCCGCTGCAGCCCCCTTGTCCGACGGATCATGACGATGCGCTGCCATCTCCTTCGCGGCCATCCAAGCCTACCGCCATCTCCACTCCGCGCAGCTACAACCATGGTATTCTTCACTGGCGGCGCGCGATGATAGGCCGCTATATTCTTTGCGCCCGGTTGTTACCGACCCCCGCCTTCACCCGTCGTCCCAGGTTTTGTCCAACCCAAACATTTCTCACGAAGGACACATCAACTTCCAACAAAAAGGGTGGAGGGTCTGGGCCTTGTTTGTTTGTCCCACACCCTCCACGTTAGCTTGATAGAAAGAGGGTGGTAAAAGATTTATCAACTCTTGAAATTAAACAAGAAATAAACCCTACCTCAATATCATTGGAGAACGCCCATGATTGAGGAAGAGTCAGCATTCGTCATCCCCACAACAAGCCACCAATGTTGCGGTTGAACGTCTTCCTTCGGTTCGTGATTCAGTGTCGCTCATCACCACCCATTGGAACTAACTCCATCCTCTAAGTGTTGGGAATCGCGACACTTTACCAGAGCTTCGTCGCTTGGTGAATCCGTGCCAATACCTCTCCCCAAGCTCCATATATATAGGATAGTATGAGGTTATGTAACGATCTTGGAATTTATGGGGGTTCTTACTAAATTCCAATGACGCTGTTACTTAGGATTTGAAGGGTCAATCCATTTAATGGCTTGAAACATCACTGGTCCCACACTACCACTTTTCCATTGGAGGAAAAGAAAGAAAGAAATAAAATAAAAAAGTTATTTTAGTATTCTTTTAAAAAGTCCCAAAATATAACTTTTTCTTCAGAATTACTGCGGTCGAAGTGAAAATTCCGTCCGCGCATTTACTGAACGTACCTTGAAAAAATTTCAGAAATTCATTCCGGGCACACCGGGCCTTAGAATCACAAGCCGTCAATTTTCGTAGACTCGTAATAATTCTATATAATTAAAAAAATTACATGGAAAATCCAAGTATTTACATTCTCCCCACCTTAGGGATTTTTATCCTCAAAAGTCAAAACATAGACTAAGGAAACAAATGGGGGTACTGAGCACGAATCTGAGCCTCACGCTCCCATGTTCTCTCCTGGAGGTTATCGTGCTGCCAGGGAACGCAAACTAGAGGTATCGGTCACCCATGAAGGACCTACTTCTATCAATCCTTAATCTCCACTGGGACCTCTGTAAACATTTCCCCACCATCAAATCCCAACTCTCCATGGTCGATGATGTGATATGGGTCATTCATGTATCTTCTCAGCTACGACACGTGGAAAACATCATGCACCAGGTGCATCTGTGGGGGAAGAGTCAGGTGATACGCCACCTCACCGACTTTACTGAGAACCTAATAAGGTCTGATGAACCTTGAAGATAGCTTGATGCCCCGAAAAAATCTCTGTAAACCTCATTGAGGTGAGACCCCTAGGAAGACATGGTCTCCCTCCTCAAACTCCAAAGGTCTCCGTCTCCTATCCGCATAAGACTTCTACCTGCTTTGTGCAGTCTTCATCTACTCCTGGATGATCTGCACCTTCTCAATAGTATCCTGTACTAACTCTAGTCCCATAAGTGCTAAATCCCCTAGTTCTGTCCAGCATAGAGGTGATCTGCAAGGTTGACCATATAAAGTCTTGAATTAGGGGTTTCTAGACCCAACCCAACCCGACCAACCCAACTCGACCCGATCGGGTTGGGTCGGGTTAAAAAATTTATACCATGGGTTGGGTCGGGTTGGGTTATATCATGGTCGGGTTGGGTCGGGTAATGGGTTGGGAAAAAATTGACCCAACCAACCTGACTACTATGAGTTTCCTCTTCATACTTTTCCCTCTCCCCATGCCTCTTGACCCAATTCCCCCTCACCCTCACCCCACGTCATTGTCTTTATCCTTTCCTACACCATCCATTGAGTCCATGCCATCACCCACCATTACATGAATACTCTATTAATCACATAGATTATTTAATTTTCCATGAAATTTCTAAGACAAACATAAAATAAATTCAAAGGAATCGAGACATGTGAAATCATCAGAAAAACAATTCCCGATCAACAAACAAAAACATGAAGATAACTAGATTTCATTCGATTTTGCTAAAAAAACTAAAGAATAAGCAAAAAACCAAAGGATGATAGAACAATTTTAATGATTCTAAGATCCGACGGTGGAAGATCGACTCAGAAAACGATCATTGAACATCTACCTCTCCCTCACCTGTCCAGTGTATCCACTGCGCCACACCTGCATGTACCCCATGCCTCTTCCAACACCTCCATCTCCATCATGACTGTGTGTGGTGACAAATCTATAGGTGCCAAGAACTACCCCATTCTCATCACCCTCTTGGAATCACCTTGAACCTCCTCAAACTTTCATAACTACTTGCAGGCAAGCTAATCAAATCACACCATCGATTCACAGACTGACATTTTTTTGGATCGATTTATTATAGGGTGGAGGATGCAGGCGTTACCTAGTGTGGCGAAGAAGATAAAGTAGAGGAATACGTAACCCGATCAACCCACAGGGTGATATCCAAAAAAATACCTGAATTTTTTTTTGTCGTAACCCGGTCAACTCGTGGGTTGGGATCATAAAAAAATAACAAACAATTTTTTTCCTTAACCCGATCAACCTGACCCGACCCAACCCAATTTGAGATGGGTTGGGTTGGGTTGGGTCTGAATCCAAAAACATCTCTGAACCGACCCAACCCAACCTATTTTTATTGGGTCGGGTCCAAAATAGCCTTCAACCTGACCCAACCCAACCCATGGACACCCCTATCTTGAATGGTGTCATACCAATGGTGGAGTGATAGCTGTTGTTGTATGCAAACTCCACCAAGGGCAAGTGATCCTTCAAACTGCGGCCAAAATCTAGGACGCAAGCACGCAGCATTTCCTCTAGTGTCTAAATGGTCTGCCCCATCTGACCATTTGTTTGTGGATGAAAGGCGGTGCTCAAATGTAGTTGAGTCCTGAATGCCTCCTGTAACCCCTTACATAACCGGGATGTAAAACAAACGTCACAGTCACAGACAATTTTCAATGGCACCCCATTAAGTCGTACAATATCCTGTACGTAGAGGCGTCACAAGCCCTCTACTAATCCCTGCTCTTGGATGGGTAGTAAGTGGGCCGACTTGGTGAGTCGGTCAATGATCACCTAGATGGAATCATGTCCCCTGGACATACGTGGAAGCCATATCAAAAAGTACATGGAGATACCATCCCACTTCTACTCCGGCACCTCTAGTGGCTGCGCTAAGCCTGCTGGAACCTGATGATCGACCTTCACTTGCTGACAAGTGAGGCATCATGAAACAAACTCTGCCACTGCCTTCTTCATCCCTGGACACCAGTGATGATGCCGAAGGTCTTGGTATATCTTCGCCACACTAGGATATACCTCCAGAGGGGATGTATGGAACTCACTCAACACCTCCTCCCGTAGTGCCACTAGTACCATGGTGAGTCCTCTAAAGAGGATGATATGCTCCCCACCTTCAGAAAATCCATCAGGTGCCTGTCCTGTGGATATCTGAGCACGTCATGCCTCGTAGTCAACATCCCCAAGTTGTGCCTCCCGAACTCGCTGAAGGAGTGGGGGAGTGACAGTTATAGACTAGAGGTAAGCTGCTCCATCTCTATCCACAAAGGATATCTGCAACGTGGCTAGGTGCTCTGTCACCTCACTCAGCAAATGTAGACCAGACCTCCTGCTGAGTGCGCCTGCCACCACGTTTCCCTTCCCAGGAGTATAGACTATCTCAAAGTCATAGTCCTAGAGGAAATATGGCCATTGTCGATGTCTCAGGTTCAGGTCCTTATGTGAGAGGATATACCTGAGACTCTTGTGATCATAGTAGACTGTAAAACGTTTTCCCATCAAGTATTGTCGGACTATCTTCAAGGTGAAGACCACTACTTCTAACTCCAGGTCATGGGTAGAATAGTTCAGCCCATGTTGTCTCAAATACCGAGATCCATACGCAATCACTGCTTGCTCCTGCATTAGGACACATCCAAGTTCGTCCCTTGATACATCACAGTAGACTACATACCCAACGCCCTCTTCTAGTAGCCTCAAGATGGGGGAACTCTTCAGTCTCTGCCTCAGCTCCTGAAAACTCTACTGGAATCTCTCCATCCATACGAATTGATGTCCCTTCTTCATCAACACTGAAAAGGGTGCCAAAAATCTGGAAAAGTTGGATACGAATCTACAGTAGTACCCAGCCAACCCCAGGAAACTCTGCACCTCAGTCACACTCCTGGGTGGCTCCTAAGCTAGCACAACCTCTATCTCTTCCAGATCTACTGCAACTACAGCCTTTGAGATAACGTGTTCTAGGAAGTGAACCTCTCGTATCCAGAACTAGAACTTCGAGAGATTACCATAAAGCTGGTGCTCTCGGAGTGTATCCAGAACTATCTGCAGATGATAGGCATGCTCCTCCTCCATCGCTGAGTATACTAATATTTCATTGATGAAGGACACCACAAAAAGATATAGGTATGAATGAAATATCCTATTAATGAGTCCCATGAACACTTTAAGGAAGTTGGTCATGCTGAATGGCATAACCAAGAACTCATAGTGGCCATACCGACATTTAAATTCCATCTTCTGCACATCCTCATCTCGTACGCTGAGCTGATGATAGCCTGATCTGAGGTCTATCTTCGAAAACCATCGAGATCCATTCAATTGATCAAAGAGATCATTAATACTTAGAAGTGGATACTTTTTCTTCATGTTCACCTGGTTCAGGCACTGATAATCCATACAGAGTCTCAAACTCCCATCCACCTTCTTGGTGAACAAAATCGGGGCTGCCCATGGAGAAACACTGGGCCTTATGAACCCCTTTCTTTACAAGTCCTCCAACTATACCCGTAACTCACGAAGCTCCATGAGAACCATCCGATATGCTATTGTAGATATCAGTGCCATCCCAGGGTATAGGTCGATGTAAAAGTCCACATCTCTGCGAAGAGGTAGTCCTGGAACATCATCTGGGAAGACATCGACATAATGGTCCACCACTACAGGATAACTCATATTATCAACACAAAATGTTCTGAGGGTAAGGATAGTCAATTAATGTGTGATCAGGTTCACCATCCTCCAGGAAAGTTCATCCTATACTACAAAGGTTTCCTTCTCACCAGTGAAGGAAAACCTGGTCCCATCCTTGCGGACACACCACACTTTGCGCCTAATACACTCAATCTAAGCATGGACTATGGACAACCAATCCATACCTAAGATGATGTTATATGGACTCAATGTCGCTACTAGAAGACCCCAGGTGAAGCTATAGCCTCCTAGAGTAATCTCACACTATCGACACTAGTGTGTAATCATCGAATATTTTCTCGTATGAGTCTCTAGCCATAAGGATCGAGCCAACGACTCTATCGGAATCTCTGAGCTCCGAACGAGGGTCATGGAAAGAAAAGAGTGACTAACACCTGTGTCTATAAGTACCGCAAATAGGGTAAAATAGACAAATATCATACCTCTAATCATCTTCGGAGCACCGTGGTTGTAGGCCTCAGTTGCCTGGAGCTGAGATCGTCTCTGTCCTCCTGCTCCCTGTGGTCGGGGTGGACCACCTGGAGGTGGTGGTGGCAGAACCTCGAATCGCTGTCCACCACCTACTGCACAACAAACTCCTCTTCCACGTCCACTGCCTTGAAGACCCCCTCTCTTAAATCTCTGCCTCTGCCTTGGAGGTCCCTCTACCATTTATTGATCGTCGGTACAACGGGTCGGGTAGTCACAAGCCATGTGACTCTACCCGCCGCACGAGTAGCACTACCTGATCCTCAACTGTCCTCCTCTGTCCTGTGAGACACTCACCACAAACCCTATATTCTAAGGTCACCCACCAGAAGGTATGGCCCGCTTGGGCCCCTACGTCATCCGTATACTACCTACTGCGGATGACTCCGCTACCCGACGTCCAGTGGTGGCTCTCGCTGTCAGTTCCTGCTCAGTTAAGAATTTCTCCACCAAAAGTGATCTCTCTAGCACCCCAGCCTACGTCGGGATGTTGAGAGATACCATCAAAGCTATGATCTCCCATCAGAGTCCCTTCTCAAAGGTTCGGGCTCTGAATAAAGGGTCCCGTACCATGTCAGTTCAGTAGTGGGAGAGATCAGTGAAACTTTCTGAGTACTGGGCCACAATCATGATACCCTACCGTAAGTGCAGTATCTCATGTATACGCACTGAGCATAAAGTCGCTGGGAAAAACTCTGCCCTAAAAAGGCCCTCGAAGTCCGTCCAGGTGAGGGTCGCCTCGTTGTGTAACTAGAGTGTCAGAATCCACCATCTCCTAGCTGCCTCTGGAAGAGACTGGCAGCTAGGATCACCATCAGATCATCTAGTGTCCCAACTAAGTGAAAAACATTGGCCACAACCTCCAGCCAGTCCTCATCCACATGCGGGTCCATCTCACCTTGGAACCTCGGATCTCTATGATGCTGAAACTCATGAAATGCACTCAGTCGGAGTTCACCCTCTACTGGTGGGGCTGGTGGAAATGGCTTCTTAATGGGTAGTGGTGCTGCTGTTACATCACCCGAAGGTGCTAACACCGTAAGAGGGCTCTGCACCGAGACATCACCGCTCGGTGGGACATCCTCGTGTACTCTCTCGGGAATCCTGGATGGCTGTCTACGTGGCATCATCCTGAAAAAAAAGGTGCACCACGATCAAGAAGTTATACCTAGTGAGCTGACTTAAAGAAATCATAAGAAAAACTTTTCAAAACACGCACAATTAGTGTTTTTGTGCACTGAGCCAGAAATCAGAATTTAGGGTCCTGGTGTATGGATACGTCAGCCACCACACCAACACTAGATTCCCCAAATTGAAAACCACACTCATAACACTTAACACTATTGCCACATAGAAAAGATTAGAGTCCTAGTTCTTCTGTAGAACCGACTCCACTGATACCACTTTATCATGACCCGTCCCCTGGGGCCCATGTCGTGACTACCCCAAGCCCACCTTCCATAGGCTAGGGGCTGGCGACTAGCACCAAAAAGGAGTATCCCTATAACGGGAAGGCATTTCCTTAAAAACTGTACGAACACACAATCTAAGAACACAACAAGAAGCTACCACAAAGTAAACTATTGCAGTAAAAAGTGTATTGAATGTAAAGGGGCCAGAATACAATCCCAACTGGAAAGTAAAAGTACAACTGAAAGAGGAAAAAAACAGCTCATGGGACATCCACCGAGGATCCTACCTAAAGGGTAGGTACAACTCATGATCAGTAGTCCTGCTTCATGTCACGTTAAATGGTCCACCTCGGAGCACCATCCAGTCCTGGATCCCTCAGCCTCGATTAATGTTGTCTGTCATCTGCACAAGACACAACAAGGTGTAGGCGAAGCCCATGCAGGGGTGAGTATAACAATACTCAGTAGGGACCCCGATACCCCTGAAGGTCTCCCAGAGTTACACAAAGGAAAAACCACAAATCAAGACCTCAATCACAAAGCACGAAGAAGTCAAAAACTCTACTTAGGTATATGACCATACATATACCTAAGTCATCAAGATATACTCGTCTTATACATGAGACAAGGATATCACAAAGGTAACACCACGAAGGTAACACCATGAAGGTAAAATTACCACATAGGTAACACTACGAAGATAACACCACGAAGGTAAAAGTACCACATAGGTATCACCATGAAGATATCACCATGAAGGTAAAATTACCACACAGGTATCACCCCAAAGGTAAAAGACTCATCTCACACCAGGTATTAGTGAAGTATAGAAGTACAGATGATTAGTCGTGAAGCTAGATCATCTTATTCTGTCAAGAGGTACTGCTGCTGACCATACGGAGTGTGACATACATAGGATCGATAGGTACTAACCCCTGCAATGATCCACATAGGATCTGACCCGCCCAGAGTCGATAGCTACTAACCACCGTAATGACCCACACAAGATTTGACCCACATAGGATCGCTGAGTGCTGACCCACACAGGATCGGTATGTGTTGACCCACACAGGATCACTGAGCACTGACCCACACAGGATCTAACCCACATAGGATCACTTGGTACTAAACTCTATATGATCTGTCTCCAACCTCCGCCTCACTGCCCTCCACTGGATTCCCGCTCATAGTACGCTTGATTCTAGGAGAACCACTCCTCAAGCCATCGGTCGTACCTCAGTCACCATGAAGCTCCATTAAGAAGTATTCCAAAGGACCGCCATGTTGTAAGGGTTCCAACGTGACAAACAACGCATCAATCGGATGCCCGGTCTGTGACTTATAAGCATTTTAGTTCTGAGGCCCCAGTTGGATTTGGATTCGATCCAACCTGGTCGTACTCTAATCTTTATCCAAAACTCAAGTGGAGTATACCAAAAGGAACCGCTTCCCAAAATGGATCCCAATTCCATTAACAGCGTGTCTAACGGACACTCGGTTCATCAGTTACAGACGTTTCTTTATTTGGGGACCGGTTAGGTCGGGACTCGGTTCGACATGGCTAGGCCGACCTGATGCAACGGGTCCTAGGATCTACCTGACCTCGCTTGGGTCCGGCCCGCTATGGGTCGGCCTGGTTCACTGGGTCCGACCCATTGGGGTCGGCCCAGTTCAGTTCTCGGGCCTGGGCTATGATTGGCCCGACCCGTCAGGTGGGGCTCAGCCCACTCACGTTGGTCCACTGGGCCCCGGGTCCGGCCCGGCCTGCTGGGTGGGTCCGGTTCGTATGGAAGGTCCGGCCCGGTCAGCCGGACCGCATCCAGCCCGATCCTCCAGAAGGCGGACCGGTGTTCCCAGCTGGCCCCACGAGTGCGGGGCCATTTCGGCCAGTCGGTGGGGTGCCGCCCCACCGCAATTACTGATCAGCCATTTCGGCCGATCGGGGGGGGGGGGGGGGGGGGTCCGCCAACCTGGCGCAGCATCGAGCCACGACCTCCTCTAGTGGTGCGTGACGGCGTGCCACTCCGCCTTCCTCCGCAGCTGGCCAGTGTCGGTTGCCACTGCCCTCCACGACTACATGTCGCGACCCCCTTTTCTGACGGCGCACCACCACCTCCTTTGCGGCCGACCGAGCCGGCCTCCGTCTCCAACTGCCGTGATTAGGGTGATGGTCTTCTTCGCCCGCAACGCGTGACGGCATGCCGCTATTTCCTCCACCACCAGTCATTTTCGACCACCGCCGTCACCCGCCGTCCCAGGTTTCGTCAAACCCAAACATTTCTCACGAAGGACACGTCAACTCCCAACAAAAAGGGTGGAGGGTCCAGGCCTTGTTCGTCTGGCCCACACCCTCTGTGTTAGATTAATAGTAAGAGGGTGGTAAAAGATTTATTAACTCTTGAAATTAAAAAAGAAATAAAACCTACCTACAGATCATTAGAGAACGCCCGTGATTGAGGAAGAGTCGACGTTCGTTATCCCCGAAATAAGCCGCCAATGTTGCCACTCAAACGTCATCCTTTGGTTGGTGATTCAGTGTTTCTCATCACCTCCCACTGGAACCAGCTACGTCCTCTAAGTGTCGACCATCGTGGCACTTTACCAGAGCTTCTTCGCTTGGTGAAGCCGTGCCAATACCTCTCCCCAAGCTCCATATATATAGGAGAGGGGGAGGGTAAGTAATGATTTTGGAATTTATGGGGGTTCATTTAATAGGAACCTTCCTAAATTCCAATGATGTTGTTACTTAGGATTTGAAGGGTCAATCCATTTAATGGATTGGCACGTCATTGGTCCCACACTACCGCTTGTCCGTTGGAGGAAAAGAAAGAAAGAAATAAAATAAAAAAGTTATTTTATTATTATTTTAAAAAGTCCAAAAATATAAATTTTTCTCCAGACTTACTGCGGTCAAAGTGAATCCCCCCTTAAGCGAATTCTGGCGCTGTGGATTCAACGGTGCCCTCAGATTTTTAATTCGAGTACCGGTTCAAAAGATAGAAAACGCTGCCCGCACGTTTATTAAACATACCTTAAAAAAAGTTCATAAATTCATTCCGGGAACACCGGGCCTCAGAATCACGCGCCATAAATTTTCACAAACTCGTAATAATTCCATATAATTAAAAAAAATTACATGGAAAATCCGGGTCTGTACAATGTGAGGTCTAGCAGACTGAAAGTCGTAGGCAGTTGGCTCTAGTCCAAGTGGGAGTTTGTAAGAGTTGGTGTCCTACAACCAACTAGTTGTACTTTTATTACATGGAAATTTAATGTATTTAAATATTAAATATCTTATTACATATTGTTCATTATTCTACATGACTATGATGTAATAATGTCCTAGAGTATTTGTTGCATTGATAAGGTCATGGCAGTTCCCCGCTATGATGAGAAACTTGAAATGCTATAACAATATTCTTAAATATAGTTCTACGGTTGGATGAAACACTATTATGGGACACATAGCATGCAAAACATCAGGTGTGAGTACTCGTAAGCAGCTGATACTTCCTCTCACAAAGTTCGCACTTGGTAATCTCCAAGGTAAGAGATTATGAGAATAGACCCGCTAGTAGAAATTATGCATGTTTTGGTGTCATCAAATATTTATATCTGCAAGTGTGTGTAATGATCCTTAGACTTTAATATTATCATTAATACATGTCACTACCCACACACTTTGATTTACTGACAAAAAACGTCATGCAAACAATTGGCGGGAAGTAGGGTACATTGGGTGTGTCACGATTGGCATGTTATTAATGGATAAGTTGAGGAAGGATTTGTCCCTTCCATTTATGGAAGTTGATATCTCAGCCCTTTCATTGAAATAGAACCGTCACATGAAATTACATGTCTATGGTGTAATAATGAATTTATTTCAGGTAGTAAAAGAAGGACATATCAAGCATAAAAGTTGATGACACTATCATGAAACCTGTTCAATGAGATATTGTGACAAAGGGATTATATTACACAGTGAGCGTTCATATGTGTATGTTGTTGTTACGACTTTAATTTCTTTCTCTTGGGTTCCTTGACTTGTTGCTAGACAACACTCTTAGACTTTAGGCAAGCCTACCTAATGCCAATGAGAAAGAATCCTAGAGGGTCACACACTAAGTGTTTCTAGTGGTCTCAGTTAAATTCTATTTGAATTAAATTAATAAATATTATTATCAAGAAAATGGAATAATTTTATTCAAGTTAAAATGATTACATAAATTAAATAAATATTTATTCATCGGATTGTGGGTAAAAAATATATATTTATTTTATTGAACATTTAATAAATATTTATTTACTAGTTTTTAAATAAAATATTTATTTAAAAGAATAAATTATTTATTTATTTATTTGGGTGTTCAATAAATGGAAGTGGAGTTTGAGAGGACCAAGGCTGGTCTGGTAGTAAAATAATTATTTGCAAGACGATAAATAATTATTTAACTAGTTGGAACAAATTAAAATAATGCTGCTATTATTTTGTGACGTAGAATTTTATTTATAATTCCATTTTGTGCAATTTGGCCCCTAAATAATAATGTGGTATTATTATTAATACCATGAGTTTTATCTAAGGTTATTAATGTATTTAATTGTTGTTACACAATTAAATATTATAACTGAATCCCCATGTCAATAAATAGACACATATGTCTATTGTGCTATGTACCAAACTAGACACTCGGTGAATTGAGAATTGTTTAGCTAAACAATTTTTCTCTCGAATACTCTTCCCGCCCCTCTCAAGAATGAGAGGCATTCTTCAAGGTCGAAGAATAAGCAATCAAGAACGACCGACACAAGACACTCGCTTCACCACGCTAGCACCCGGAGAATGAGTGGTGTCAATCAGAGGCCATCAGAGCACGTGTGGATTGCTTCCAGAGGGATTCTAGTTTGTATCCTTGCAATCCCAACAAGATAATTCAGAAGGGCCATTCCGGATGATCAACATCATCAATGAATAAAATACCGAAGATTTTAGTATTTTTTTTTTATGAAATTAATTAAATTAATTATAAATATGATGTGCAAGATCCTCTCTAAAGGTTTCGGGCCTCTTCATTCTTTATTTAAATCTTTGATTCTATTCTGTGGAGACTGGCGTTCATCATTATATTGATCCCAGAATAATCATTAATCATGGTAAAAATCAAAGTTGAGTTCTGTCCCAACCACGCTTCCACTGTGCTCGAAACCTTCAATAGTGATAATTGTTTTAAAAATTTTCAGGTATCTATATATGCTAATAGGATCAATAATTGACTGTGTATATTGAGTAACTATAAGGCCCTGGCCTTAAACATTACAAAATCTTTAATTAAGTTAATAATTCACATTGAGGATCTTTTCAGTTTTAGAGTTTTAGAGAATTAGGCCGTAACTATTACATCACATTTCAAAAATTACAAAGTAGACACTTATACTCTATCCAATTTTTTTCACAACAATAAAACTAATTAAATAAAAAAATATTTATTTTATTGATATAAATATTCTTGAATTATTCTCTTCTCTTACCCTTCCTTATAACCTATGAAAAACATTTCAAAAATATGGGATGAGTATAAAAAGCTCAGTAAGGGTTATAAAACAAGGAAAGAAAACATTAGTCCATCAATACATACAAATAAATGAAATAAAACTTTTTAGTCTTTAACATACCACACAAAATCATAAGTTTTAAGAATAACACATAGAAATCATAAATCATAAAGTTAACTTGTGGCATCCATAACATACTTACATTGTAGCTTTCACAACTACATAGGGATTTATGTTTGGAATACCTATCATAGTATATTCCCTAAATCTATTAGGATAAACATAAATGTTTACCTCCGTCATGTTACCCAATGCATTGGAGAGCTATCTCGGGATCACCCACCCTAGGTTTATCACGGAACAACTCGTATACGTAAACAATGCCCAAGAACCATAACATGATCATAATACATAAAAGAAGCATAAAGGAAAGATAGCATTTCCACATTGCAATCACAATATAACGTTTCAATATATTGAAATAATAAATCTATTCACAAAACCATTTTAAATACCAAAATATGTAAAAATATTATATGGTATTTATTTTCCTTTTAAAAACATCACGTCTTGTTAAGGAAGCCAAATATCAAATAATGCTCGCGGCAGTGGAAAGGTCATTGTCACCGTGTACATTAAAAAGAAACATTCCATTTTTCATTTAGTAAAATGATATGTAGAAAAATATTCTCTTTGAATTAAATGAAAAGTCAAAGGGGTTTATATACCATATAAAAGAAAGTTGTGTATAAATCAAAATATGTCTCAATAAAAGGAGATTGAGACGAAGTCCCTTACCTCCTGTCTGACTTGACTCGTTTATTCCTTGTTCTTCCTGAATAAAAAACATAAGTTAATTTCTACTTGATTTATAACCTTTTTCAAATTTATTATTCCTTTTATATCACTTATTACCTTGCTATAAAAATTATTAATTATTTGAGTTCATATCAGACATTTTGTTGATGTTCGGAACTTGAGTAAAAAAATAAACTTTTTATAATTACAAATTGTCCATGTGGTCAAAAGTAAATTATCTAAAGAATTATATTCATGATTTAGATATCATATATATCCAGTATATATGTATTTAGAATAGTCCATCACATTTGGAAATAATAAATGAAATGCACTGTTCATGGAGACGGTAAGCCGTACGTATGCTTGAATGCCACTTTCATTTATATTTTATATTTAATGGAATGAAAAATTAATTAGACATATGTATATTGTAATTATAGTATAATATCATGTATAATTTCATTAACTCCATCCGTTATACGTTCTACGTATGGCATGAACGAGTCATATCACTTTGAGGGGGCGGTATTCCGCACTTCCTCAAATGAAATTATCGCATTTACCCATTATGGAAACCATAAAGGTATGATGTAAATGAAAAATACAGAAGAATAGAGACAATATAAATATAATATATATCACATATAAATACAGTTCCATCATAATGGCCACCATGAGAGGCAGTAGTTCGCCGTGCACAGAAACAATATGTTCGTATCCATTAAATGGGGGTGTGTGGATGTGTAGTTCAAATAATTCTCATAACAAAATACTAGTATATTTAAGATACTGGTTTTTTATAAAATAATGAAATAAATAGAGTTTAGGGTGTTGGAGAAGGAAAATAAAAGAAAAGAACTTGAGAGAAGACGTTACCTTTAAATCGAGAAACTTCTTTTGATTTGAGGCAAAGGGCTCTCTTAAAATGCCTTCTAACTTGGGGAAGGCTTATA
This sequence comes from Viscum album, assembly GCA_963277665.1. Classification (NCBI taxonomy): domain Eukaryota; kingdom Viridiplantae; phylum Streptophyta; class Magnoliopsida; order Santalales; family Viscaceae; genus Viscum; species Viscum album. Next base: position 647,636,383 of record OY728147.1, on the reverse strand, counting down.
GGAGGAATAGAGAGATTCTGAGAGCTTCTTAGAGTATAGTTTGGACAAGAAAAGGGGCATGAGGTGTGAGTAATGGGTTAGAGGTGGTGGCCTTTTATAAGAGGGAGGAGGGTCTCTTTTGGAAAGTTTGAAAGTATTATTTTATTATAAAATTATTTTCGGTTTCAAAGAGTCCAAAACTTATTTAATTATAAGATAAGGTACATATAAGTCGAAATAAAATCATCCAATAAGAATTGGACAGGTTTTAGGTATTTTTTAATCCTTCTCTGTTTTTATTTAACCCTTTGTTAACTTATTTAACTTTCACCATGTCCTCTTATATATTCATACTATAAGGTTAATATATTTACTATAAAATTCCAAGAGACCCAAAATAGATCATTAATGAAAATTTTAACATCATATATGTCATTTTTCTGAATCTTAGATTTTTAGGACTATTTTATCTTTTAATAAAATATTTATTGATTTAAAAACTCTTTTATGTCAATTTTAATTCTATTCATATCATGAATTTTTTAAAAAATCCAAACCAACTTGATTATTTCGAAAAAACATCATTATTTAAAATATAACAAGTCATAATAATCTATAAAATTCATGTATGGCATAAAAAGGTTCAAAATAAATTTATTTTAATATTCATAATATCATTTATTTGAATCCTTTACTAATGAAACAATTATTGCATCACCATTGTGTCATAATTAAATTTGTTTATTTAATATCTAAAAATTATAAATAAAATATCATGATATAGGAAATATTTTTATCTTTAAAATGAATATTTATAGTTAAAGATATCACTTATATAACCCCATATAAAAATTGTTTTACTAAAAGATATATGTTTATGTTACTTTTGCATTTACTTTAAATTAATTAATATAAAGTTTCATTATCACTATCAAGTGGCTCCATGGGGTCCCAAAATAGAACCAAGGATTCCCTTGGTTGGAAATATCTCATCCAATAGGGTTAGTACAAGTGTAAGGGTAATTTAATATTATTATAATATTATTTTCACCATTATTTACCAGATTTACCCTTTAACCATGGTAAATAAAATATTTACTGAAGTAAATATTCATAATGTCTAAAAATAAAAGTTACCTATTTACACAATTTGGAAATTCTAATTCCAAATATATAATCCATTTTTCCAAATTCAAAACACAGAAGTGACAGAAATTAATTTAAAATTAATTCCCGTTGTTAAAACCAAAAAGCGTGTTTTTAAGAAATAATACCTATCAAAATATTGACCTTTTTATGTCCAATTTAAGAGTGAAATTACTTCCAATGACCAAAATTGGATTAAATGGTAAAAATATAATCCAATTAAACTTTAAAACCAATTAAAATAATAATATAACTATATAAATAAATTAGATGAAAAGGCAGTTTTGAATTAAAATGCGTTATTTTTCACTATTCATTTAAAAATTAACTTTATCAGAAAAATACCAAAAATTCACTCAAAGTAAATTTTGATGTCCTAATTATAAAGAAGATTTTTTTTTTCAAATATAACATATAAACGTGAAAAAAACTATATTTAAAAGGGTTCGTCATCAAAAGGTGGTAAATCGACCTTTTAAAGAACATTAGAGTATTTATGTTTAAAATTGGATTCATTCTCATTTTAAGCCTCTAAAATTTATTGGATAAATGTAAAGACATTTAACAAACATGTATAATCATATTTTAGTTAGTTCTGTTCATTTCTGCCAATACAACAGCTATACATTAACTACCATTTAAAATAATATTATTATATTATTTTTCAGTATGACTCAGCCTTATGTGCAACATGAGATTTTTAGAGAAACCCATTGTTGTGTGTTAGGTACGCCATCAAAGATATCATCCCATTTAAAGTAAAATTACTATTTAATTCTCAAATATTAATAAATATAAAAATTTCATATTGTTTATTTACCTGAGATGTTACATCCTTCCCCCCTTTTGGAAATTACATCCTCGCAATTTTAAAATTGGGCTCAGAAACTTCATTGAAAGTCCCACATCAGAAAAAGAGTCAATAAAACTATCACTTTAAATGAAATAAAGAGAAGTAAAAATGTCACATGAGATAACCCATACTAGGATTCCATGGAAACATGGATATGGAAGAGAAAATAACCATCATGTTCTGATAGAGAGTGATAGAAAACATGATTAAGAGAAAGTTAACCACCAGAAAATCACAAACTTGTGATGGGTTAAATAGTATTTGATTCCCCAGTTGGAAAAGTTAATAGAAAAAGTTTTTATTTTAAGTTACTTTTCATAAAGTTGAGCAATTTATTTATGAGATTAACTAAAAACATAAGGAAATATACTTACTTGTCATATATACTTTCATCCTCTACTAAATTCCTACCAAAAACCTATCTTTTCTCCAAATTATGAGTATTTAAATTGACTTGGTCACATAAAAAGTGCTAGAATAAACTTTTAGAGTATCACATAATCCAAAAAATATGAACTATATATTTTCCTTATCTTTATACATCAACCAAAACCAAAATGTTTAGTATGAGATCAAATAATCCCAAAAAGGATAATCCTTTATAAAAATAAATACTACTCATAATCTCCAAAATTCAACAAATATTACCCAAAGTTCAAAAAATACCATTCAATACATAATTGTCCTTAAAATTATTCAATATAATCCAAACTAATATTTAAACCCAAAACTCAGAAGAATTTGATCACATAGTTTTCCATGATAAATCTTAACATCTATCTCTAAATAACATCGACTACTCTTAAAGTCTTATACTGAAGTGTAATTAACCTAATCACATATTCTCTATGATAGGTTAATCATTTCCATAAATAACCCAAATATCCATATAGCCGCAATAAAAACATAGATTCTTCCAAAATAAAATTTCAACCATTACTCCACAAATGAGATCCCATAGTATTATGTTTCCCTTAAGCATATAATGTTCCCCAAAAGAGAAAACATCTTCCAAAATAACCTTTATCACTTAATCACCAAATCATTTTCCTATATTAAGGATATCCATTTGATAAAACATAAGTTCCCCAAATAAACTTATTCTTGATCCATAAAATCATTTAACTAAAAAGAATAAGTCATACTAACCAGAGACTTCACGTAGGCCAGTGGTAGGCGATGCGCCCTTATTGCCCTTTAGTTGTGGGATCGATTCCTACGACCTTGTCTAACGTGATGGGTTATCACCCATATTATGGGTTTTTATTTTTATAAAACTCAAAAATAACCCTAACATGTTTTAACCTCAAAGGTTTTCTTATACCTTTCATTTTCATCCCAATACATTAAGCCCTCAACATATTATATATTGTCATTTTTTTCACCTCCATATGATAAAATAAAACTATTACCAATAGAAAGAACATCATACCTTGATCATGGTTTCTATATGGTTTCTTCATCATCATATTTTCATGTAGGTATAAGGTCCATGCATTGAAATAATGATTTAGATATCCTTCAAAATCATTTGCTTCCTTCATCCAAATACACCTTGTACAACTTCAGTCATATGGGTGTTCACAGAAAAATAGTTTCGGAAAATAATCATGTATAACATATAATGTCAAAACATCTGATAAAACATGATTTTTATAAAATATTCAGACCAAGTTTTAGTTGAAAATTTCAATCAATATTCCTTTTAAAATACCATAATTATGTGTTGAGATACTATATTGTAAAAGAAAATATAAATAGGTTGCGCAAGGGTCTCCTTCTTCAGCACCTTTTTCAAAATCATAATATGCTTCAAAATCTTATGATAAGGTAAAATATTTGAAAATGCCTTGATAATATTTACCTTTCTTGAAAATATGAGAATATTTTGAAAATAGGATTTTATTAAATAAAACCCATGATCCATAATGATATCGAGGTATAGTAGAGGTGTTTGATATCTCAAAAAACTGCTTGCAGGTGAGTTGTATGAAAGAAAAAGTTTCACAATAATCTGAACATGAATTTTCAATAATTATTTAAAGAATGTCATTAGGAAGAGATAGGAATGTTGTTTGAGATCTCCCTCCTCCCATTTGTAACCGAATTTCCTTGATCTGAAAAAGTTATAAAACAAGTATTTAACTGAAATAATAGACATAGGTACTAACCACGTGTTTAACAAAAACTCCTAATCCCTAAAGTTGTCTAAACTGACCTATGATAACAACTATAAGGCCACAACATTAAACATTAAATAATATTTAATTAAGTTAATAATTCACATTGAGGATCTTTTTAGGTTTAGAGTTTTAGAGAATTAGGCCGTAACTATTACATTACATTTCAAAAATTTCAAATTAGACACTTCTACTCTATCCAAATTTTTTCACAATAATAAAACTCATTAAATAAAACAAGAGTTATTTTCTTGATATAAATATTATTGAATTATTCATTTATCTTACCCTCCCTTATACCCTATGAAAAACATTTCAAAAACTTGGGATGAGCATAAAAAGCTCAGTAAGGGTTATAAAACAAGGAAAGAAAACATTAGTCCATCAATACATACAAATCAATGAAATCATACTTTTCAATTTTTAATATACCACAAAAAATCATAAATTTTATGAATAACACATGTAAATCATAAATCATAAAGGTAACTTGTGGCATCCATAACATACTTACATTGTAGCTTTCACAGCTACATAGGGAGTTACATTTGGAATATCCATCATGGAATATTCCATAAATCTCTCAGGAGAAACATCAAAGTTTACCTCCGTCATGTTACCTAATGAATTAGAGAGCTATCTCGGGCTCACCTTCCCTAGGTTTATCATGGAACCACCTGTATATGTAAACAATTCTCAAGAACTATAACATGATCATAACACATAAAAGAAGCATAAAGGAAAGATAGTATTTTCACATTGAAATCACAATTTAACATTTCAATATATCGACATAATTAATCCATTACCAAAACCATTTTCAATACCAAAATACATAAAAAGAGTATATGGTATTTATTTTCCTTTTAAAAATATTACGGCTTGTTAAGGAATCCAAATATCAAATAATGCTTGCGGTGGAAGAAAGGTCATTGTCACTACATATGTTAAAAAGAAACATCCCCCTTTTCATTTAGTAAAATGCTACGTAGAAAAAAATTCCCTTTTAATTAAATGAAAATTAAAATGGGTTTATATACCGTATAAAATAAAGTCGTGTATAAATCAAAATATGCCTCAATGAAAGGAGATTGAGACGAAGTCCCTTACCTCGTGTCCGACTTGACTCGTTTGTTCCTTGTTCTTACTGAATAATAAAATTAAGTTAATTTATACTTTCCTCATAATCTTTTTCAAGTTTATTATTCCTTTTATATCACTTATTACCTTGCTATAACAATTATTAATTATTTGAGTTCATATCAGACATTTTGTCGATGTTTGGAACTTGAGTAAAAAAATAAACTTGTTATAATTACAAATTGTCCATGTGGTCAAAAGTACATTATCTCTAGAATTATATTAATGATTTATATATCATATATATCATATATATCCAGTATATATGTATTTATAATAGTCCATAACATTTTGAAATAAGAAATGAAATGCACCGTTCATGGAGACGGTAAGCCGTACGTACGTGTGAACGCTACTTTCATTTATATTTCGTATTCAATGAAATGAAAACTTAATGATAAATAGGTATATTATAATTAAAGTATAATATAATATATAATTTCATTAATTCCATCCTTTATACATTCCATGCATGACATGAATGAGTCATATCACTTTAAAGGGGTAGTATTCCGTACTTCCTCAAATGAAATTATCGCATTTAACCATTATAGAAACCATAAAGGTATGATGTAAATGAAAAATACATAAGCATAGAGACAATATAAATATAATATATATCTCATATAGATATAGTTCCATCATAATGGCCACCATGAGAGTCTATAGGAGATAATTGAACAATCGTTGTTTCGTGAGGCAGCAGTTCGTCGTGCACAGAAACAGTATGTTCGTATCAATTAGATGGGGGTGTTTGGATGTTTAGTTATAATAATCCTCATAAAAACATACTAGTATATTTAAGATACTTTTGTTTTTATAAAATAATGGAATAAATAGAGTTTAGGGGGTTGGAGAAGGAAAATAAAAGAAAATAACTTGAGAGAAGACGTTACCTTTAAATCAGGTAACTTCTTTTGATTTGAGCCAAATGGATATCTTGAATTGCCTTATACCTATGGGAAGGATTCTAGGAGGAATATAGGGATGTTGGGAGCTTCTTAGAGAAGATTTTGGATGAGAAAATGGGCTTGAGAGGTGTGATTAATGGGTTAGAGGTGGTGGCCTTTTATAAGAGGGAGAAGGGGCTCTTTAGGAAAGTTTGAAAGTATTATTTTATTATAAAATTATTTTCGGTTTAAAATGTCCAAAAACTTATTTAATTAGAAGATAAGGTACATATAAGTCTAAATAAAATCATCCAATAATAATTGGAAAGGTTTTTGATATTTTTTAATCCTTATATTTTTTTTAACCCTTTGTTAACTTATTTAACTTTTACCATGTCCTCTTATATATTCATACTATAAGGTTAATATATTTACTATAAAATTAAAAAAGACACAAAATGGATCATTAATTACATTTTTAACATAATATATTTCATTTGTACGAATATTATATTTTAGGACTATTTTATCATTTAATAAAATATTGATTGATTTAAAAACTCTTTTATGTCAATTTTAATACTATTCATGTCATGAATTTTTAAAAAAAAATCCAAAACAACTTGATTATTTCAAAAGAATTTCACTAATTGAAATATAAAAAGTCATCCTAATCTATAAAATTCGTGGATGGCATAAAAAGGTTCAAAATAAATTTATTTTAATATTTATAATATCATTTATTTGAATCCTTTATTAATGAAGCAATTACTGCATCACCATTGTGTCATAATTAAAATTATAAATAAACAATCATGATGTAGGAAATTTTTTTAGCTTTCAAATGAATATTTATAGTCAAATATATCACTTATATAACCCCATATTAAAATTGTTTTACTAAAAGATATATGTTTATGTTACTTTTGCCTTTGCATTAAATTAATTAATATAAAGTGTCATTATCACTACCAAGTGGCTCCATAGGGTCCCAAAATCGACCCAAGGATTCCCTTGGTCGGAAATATCTCATAAAATAGGGTTAGGACAGGTGTAAGGGTAATTTAATATTATTATAATATTATTTTTCACTATTATTTATCAGATTTACCCTTTAACCATGGTAAATAAAATATTTACTGAAGTAAATATTCATAATGTATAAAAATAAAAGTTACCTATTTAAACAATTTGGACCTCTTGATTCCAAATATGAAATATATTTTTCTAAATTCAAGACACAGAAGTGGCAGAAATTAATTTAAAATTAATTCCTGTTGTCAAAACCAAAAAGCGTGTTTTTAAGAAATAATACCTATCAAAAGATTGAACTTTTTTTATGTCCAATTTAAGAGTAAAATTACTTCCAATGACCAAAATTGGATTAAATGGTTAAAATATAATCCAATTAAACTTTAAAACCAATTAAAATAACAATATAACTATATAAATAAATTAGATGAAAAGGCAGTTTTGAATTTAAATGCGATATTTTTCACTATTCATTTAAAAATTAACTTTATCAGAAAAATACCAAAAATTTACTGAAAGTAAATTTTGATGTCCCTATTCTAAATAAGAATTTTATTTTTTAAAATAGAATATATAAAAGTGACAAAAACTAGATTTAAAAAAGGGTTCTCCATCAAAAGCTGGTAAATTGACCTTTTAAAGAATATTAGAGTATTTATGCTTAAAATTGGATTCATTCTCATTTTAAGCCTCTAAAATTTATTGGATAAATGTAAATACATTTAACAAACATGTATAATCCTATTTTAGTTAGTTCTGTTCATTCCCGCCAATACAATGGTTAGGCGTTAACTATCATTTAAAATAATATTATATTATTATTTTTCAGTATAACTCAGCCTTATGTGCAACATGAGATTTTTGGAGAAACCCATTGTTGCGTGTCAGGTATGACATCGAACATATCATCCCATTTAAAGTAAAATTAATATTTAATTCACAAATATTAATAAATATGAAAATGTCATATTCTTTATTTACCTGAGATGTTATAGTAACCCACCTTCCAAAATAGTTAAATCTTATAATGAATATGTGGTGAATGGTTATCGCTTTCATACACACATATATGGGGAATCAAAAAAAAATAATGAATAGTGGTGTTTTCTTGAAGGGATCACATCATAGAGAGAATGAAGTTGACTTTTACGGCATGCTTGAAGAAATGATTGAACTGCGTTATATGGGACAAAATTACATAACAATATTTAAATGTCAATGGATGGATACTGAGAGTGGGTTGCATGTTCATCCGACTCATGGAATTTTTGATATTAAATATAAAAGTCTTCTTGCAGTAAATGAACCATTTTTATTAGTTCATCAGGCACATCAAATTTATTATGAAAAATACTATGCTACTACAAGAGAGTTGGGTGATTAGTGGAGCATAATAAAAATTAAATCCTGAGAAAATCAGTTTACTCAAAGTGAATATGGTTCCACTGAAGTGCAAGGAAATGAAATTTTTCAAGAGACTTCTCCAAATCCATCTATTCCACAAAGATATATGAATATCGATGATGACACCCCACAGTTAAGGTTCGATGGTGACTATGATGTTAATGATGTTACAAATGAATTTTAAATGACAAGAGATGATTAAACTAAAACTAATATGGAAATTGGTGATATTGAGGAAGAAGATGAAGACATTGACATTGACAACTATAAATATGAGGATGAAGATGGATATTAACACATTTAAATTCCATTTATAATCAAATATAATTTATATCTATATATAATAGTTGTTTTCAATTATTTGCTAACAAAAATCATTTCATGTTTCAGATGGACCCGGATCTATATCGTCTATTGTAGGAGCCTGATCTACCTTTAGACGAGCAGGATATTGAGTCATCTAACCCTCAGGCTGTTGGAACTTCAGGGAGCACTCAGAGGGGGCACGGTCTTTCCTAACTGATGATTCCTGATCCTATCCCTGAGCGACGTCCATGTCTTGGGTTTGATTCACGCATGCAGAGGTATGTTTAGCTATGTATTTTAGTGTGTTTTAATTATTTTATTTATATTTTAATTATTTTATTATTTTCTCTTTTTTTCACAGCTTTACACATATAGTCGTTGGACAGGGGGGTGCTATATTGCACAATTATTTTTCTAAGGCGTGGGTCTCATGGGATCAGATTCCCGATGATATTCAGCACCACATGTTTAATCATTGGCTAGCACATAAATAAATAATATTTATTTTGAAATAAATTTATTTAATAACTTCATATTAAAAATTATTTTTAGGGTTTATGGTATCCCATCGATGAGAGCATGCATGGCTCTATCTGGGAGGTATGGAAGGGGGTTATGCATTTGTGTTGCAGTCATTTTTTGCACAATTTGAGAAAGAGTGCAATAAAGAAAGCAAGAAAGATAGAATTTGATGAGTCATGTCGCGTCCACCAACTAGATTACATTTCATCTCAGGTTTGGGATGGATTATGTACACACTGGTTGAGTAGGTAGTTTCAAAGTAGATCATCGGTAGGTCTCCACAATCAAGGGAGACATGAGGTGACACATTGAGCTGGTAGACATACATTCAGTACACATAGAAAGCATATAGTAATTAATTTTTTTAAATATTTTATATAACTTTAAATGTAAACAGTTTATTTTATATTCATATAGGCAGTCGTAGAACCCGATATTATGGAGTTCGATGTTTATAGAAAGATGTACAATGATCCAACTACTGGAGAGATTATAGGTGCTCTCCAGCGTCAGATTGTGGTCAGTATAATTTATTTTTGAGTTTTAAATTTAACTGCAAATAATATTTTAACAATTTTAATTTTAAATTGCAATTGAAGGAGTCATATGAGGTCGCGACATCTCAGTAACAGGATGAGATTCAGGTCGAAACTGCTACTCAGACCAGTGTCTACCCATTTGACGAGTCATCATGGATTTAGGAGACCCAGTATGCCTTTGAGAAATGAAGAGTTTTTGGTATCGACTTTCGATTGATGCCTAGAATTTTTTATGGAACCGCTGTGATGTCGGCGTCTAGCTCGAGAAGATCTCATGGAGAGACATCATCATCTGCTGCACAGTATCAGGAGGAGCTGCAAGCTCAGAGTGAGCTTATAGAGAGTATGCGTAGAGAGTAGTAGGAGATGTGTCAATGGCAGCAACAATAGCAGGAAGAGCTCCGAAAATAGTAGTAGTAGGAGGAGGATGAGATGAGTCGATGGTGGAAACAATAGATAGAGTACACGCAATGCCTGACTCAGAGTTTAGGGATGGAGTTCCCTCCACTGTCTCCTCCAGCTCCTCCAGACGACTCCCCCCAGTGATTTAGTTTAGTTTTTATAATTTTTTTTGCATGTAATTGTTTTTTGTAATATTAACTATTTAAAGTTTTAAATAGTGTGTTTTTTATATTATTACGAATATTACATTTTTTAGTATTTATTTTATTTTTTTATATTTTTGCAAATCTTGATATTTTTAACATATTACTAATATTAATATTATTATTTAGTGAATATTAAAAATATTATTATTTAATGAATATTAAAAATATTATTATTTAATGAATATTAAAAATATTATTTTTATTATATTATTTTATAATTTGATAATTTAATTTATGTTGCTAATATTAATATTATTATTTTATTTATATTAGTTTTATATTATTATTAGTATTTTTTTATTTTATTAAATTTTATTACGAATATTACATTTTTTAGTATTTAGTTGATTTTTTAATATTTTTTGGAATCTTGAGGTTTTTAATATATTAATAATATTAATATTATTATTTAATGAATATTAAAAATATTACTATTATTATATTATTTTATAATTTGATAATTTAATCTATGTTGCTAATAATAATAATATTATTTCATTTATATTAGTTTTATATTATTATTAGTATTATTTTTATTTTATTGATTTTTTTATGTTTTTCAAGTATTTTGAATGGGTCCCATCGCAATAACTTGCCTATTTGTGAGGGGTCCCATCACAAATAGTTTAAATAAAATAAGTTATTATGACGGGACCCATCGCAAATAGTTTTTAAATAATCAAGATATTATTGTGACGAGGAATGGCCCATTGTAATATGTTTTTTTAAATGAAAAAACTATTTGTGATGGGGGTACGGACCATCACAAATATTATTATCTAAGACACCTTTTTTCACAACAGATCATTTGTGACGAGCCCCCGTCGCAAATACCACATTTTCTAATAGTGTAAAACTTGATTCTCTTAAAGAGAAAACCATTATGTACAGAATAATCCTAGACAAATCCATTTTAAAATTGGATTAAAATAGAATTAAACTCCATATCATGCTGATAATCTTATTTCATAAGCTAAAATCCAAGAATTCGAGCATCTAAAATGGTAAGTAATGAATACCTTTAAGATAAAGAATCTACCACAAAATTATCTTTCCCCTTATTGTATTTTGACACAAATGATAATGATTGTAAGAATTCCACCCAATTCACATGCCTCGAACTCATCTTGTGTTGACCATTGATAAACCTCAATGCTTGATGGTCATAATGAAGAACAAACTACTTTGGTCTCAAATAACGATACCAATGATCTAGGGATCTCACAACCGCATAAAATTCCTTATCACAGGTGCTATAATTCCTCCTTGAATCATTCAATTTCTCACTAAAATATGCAATAGGACACTTTCTCTGAATGAGAACAGCTCTTATCCCAAATCCACTTGCATCACATTTTACTTCAAAGACTTGATCAAAATCAGGTAACGCCAAAACTGGTGTTTCAAATAACTTTTTCTTAATGATTTTGAATGCTTCATTTGTTGCCTTTGACCACTAAAATTTCCCATTTTTCAAGAATTCAGTGATGGGTGCCATGATGGTGTTAGAATTGGAAATAAATAAATGATAAAAATATTCCAAACCATGTAAACTCTTTAATTCTGTGATGGATTTTGGTTGTGGCCAGGACTTGATTGCTTCCACTTTTGATTAATCCACCATGATGCCTTCTTTGGTCACCACATATCCCAAAAACACCACTTCTATTGAAAGGAACTCACATTTTTTCAGCTTCCCAAATAGCTTTTGTTTCCTCATAATGTCAAATACTCCCCAAAGATAATCCACATGGCTCTCCACACCCTTAATGATATGGATTAGATTCAACCCAAGGAGAATAGTTTTGGGATTAATAAAAATTTTAAGCACAATTTTTATTCGAATCATACCAACCCACACTTTTTGACATCAACACCATGTTGGGCCACAACACACTTATTTGGGGCCCAAAATTACTTATCCATATGAAAAAATATGGAAATTCGTAGCATCACATTAAGAAAGAGAGAGTAGGCGGAGAAAATCATCCTTAATATGAGAATTCACTAATTTTGATAGTGGGGTCATTAAATATCATAGTGAAGTGTTTTTTGTGCTTTTTATGTGTCCTTTGAGTGTCCCCATGACTTGTAACTCAAATGGGGTCATTTTACTTTCTTTATTTTGTCTTTATAATGTATTTTCACCCCATTATAATGGGAATACTTGAATGTAATGGATTTTGAAATCTTGTTGTGCATTCCTCTTGCTTTAGCCTCTTAACTTTGCATGGAATTAGTGGTGAAAATCCATTATTGGTGATTTTTTCTTTAAGTGTAGAGAAACCTTGGTGGGTGGCGTTTCCTTTAAACCTTGTTTGATTTGGATACATTATGTTGCTCCTCTTAACTTACTCATTTTGAGCTTCCAGCGACACATTAGTTGGTATCAGAGTTGTAGTTCCAATAAGTAAGTTCTATCACATTCTTCTTGTTACTCTCCATCATGTCTCGCAAGAGAGGATCTTATACTGATCCTAATACATGGGAAATTTATAATTCACAACTACAATCACAAATTACTCAAATCGGTGAGAAAATTTCTCAACTGTTGAGAGCGCGGTGACCTGATTCCCCTTCACCACAGTGGCGTCCCCGACATTCATCTCCATATAACAGGCACAATCCAACACCATTTTATGAAGATATTGAAAATGGAGATGATTCCAGTGATTCATAGGTGGATATACGAAGGATAATAGATTATGAATATATTGAAAAGGGTTTGAAAATTGACATTCCGTATTTTTATGGGAGTATGAATCTGAATGATTTTATGGATTGGATCCGGAAAATCTAACAATTCTTCAAATTTAAGAATTGTTCGATGAGAAGAAGTGCAAGGTATCCACTTTGAAATTTAAATATTATGCATCTCTTTGGTGGGAAAATATGAAGAAACATTGGGAATGTGACGGGAAAGACAAAATACCCTCATGGGAGAAGTTGAAAAAACTTTTGAGGAGATGATTTCTACCCAAGAATCACTACTAGAAAAATACCCTATAACAACGGTTTGGAATCCTTGGTTTAGACCTCCAAACCGTTGGTATAGGCTATACCAACGGTTTGGAGAACCGTTTCCATGTAAGCCATGGGGATAGGTCTATACCAATGGTTTTGAAAATTGTTGGTATAAGTAATATGAAATCTATACCAATGGTTCCATAAACCATTGGTATATGTAATTCAAAAAATAATCATTTGGTTGGTTTTGATCCCATCACCTCCTGTTTGTGATTGAACGACCTAACCACTAACCTAAATTAATTTTGTGAACATAATTTCATAAATATATATATGTATTATCATAAGTATTTTAAATTTTGATTTATTTAATGTCTGCTGTAAGAAGATTCCATTAAAAATACATGTACCTATACCAATGGTTTTGAGAACCGTTGGTTTAGGTTCTTTGGTTTTGGGACCTATACCAATGGTTTTGGACAAACCGTTGGTATAGGGGGGACCTATACCAACGGTTTGGCCAAACTGTTGGTATAGGGTCTCTATAATGGACCTATACCAACGGTTTTGGCCAAACCATTGGTATAGGTCCAAATTAGTGAACCTATACAATGGTTTAGCCAAACCATTGGTATAGGTCCCCCCTATACCAACGGTTTGTCCAAAACCATTGGTATAGGTCTATATAAATGACCTATACCAATGGTTTTGGCCAAATTGTTGGTATATGTCCAAATTAGTTAACTATACCAACGGTTTTCCCAAAACCGTTGGTATATATCATATTTCCAGTAGTGAATTATAATCAAGAGCTTTATTTCCGAATGCATAGCCCACGAAAAGGAGATACATTTGTGGAAGATTACATTTAGTAGTTTGATCATTTATTAATATGAAGTGATGTTCCAAAATATAAAGAGAAAATAATTACAAGGTTTTTGGGTAGATTAAATGAAGAAATTTCACATTCAGTGGAGTTACAACCATTCTGTTCACTTGATGATGTTTGAAAGAGAGCGATCAAGGTGGTAAAGAAAAAGTGAACCTCAAAGACACCAATGCTAAAAAACTACAATAGAGGTAAAACTTTTTATAAAGGTATTTATTCTAATAAATCTGGTTTTGGTGAGAATGAATTTGGAAGGAACGAGATACTGGATAAAGGGAAAGAGAAGGCTACAAAACAACCAAAAGGGAATTCCAACTCTTTTGAACATGGGCATCGAAAGTGTTTCAAATTTCATGGGTATGGTCATTTTCAGTCCAATTTCCCTAACAATAGAATTATTACTATAAAGGAGATTGAAGAGATTGAAGAGGAAATCAAAGAGGATTAAAATGACAGTGAAGAATATAAAAATTAGGAACATGTTGTGGAAGAATCTGATGTGGGTAACATGATTGTGCTATGAAGAGTTTTGTAATCTTAAATCTACCCGGAAGAAGATCAAAGAGAAAACATGTTCCAAACTCATTGAACCATTAATAAACGGGTATACATGGTGATTATTGATAGTGGGAGTTGTAAAAATGTGGCTTCCACAACACTAGTGGAGAAATTGAAGCTTCCAACTCAGAATCATCCTTAATCATATAAATTGAAATGGTTGAACAATGGGAGTACACTCTAAGTCAACAAAGAGGTGCTGATTTCATTTTCCATTGGTAATAACTATGTTAATGAGGTATTGTGTGATGTTATTCCTATGGATGATTTTCACTTGTTGTTGGGAAGGCCTTGGTAGTTTTATAGGGAAGTGAAATATTATGGGAGGAAGAACACATATTCTTTTCGATCTAGGGAAAAAAATATCACACTTGCTCCTTTGAATTTGTCCCAAACCCTTCAAGAAAAATCTACTCTGGAAGTGCCCAAATATAGTCTCTTTATCAATAAAGCTTTAGTGGATAAAGAAATAAATAAGAAAAATACAATTTTTTCTTTATTGATGATGGAAAATTCATTCCATGAGGAGAAGAGTCACCACCAATTTCAGGCAAAGGGAAAAGGCTAAAGTAAGAGGAATACACAACAAGCTTCCAAAATCCATCACATTCTAGTATTCCCATTATAATGGGAAAAAATACATTATAAAGACAAAATAAAGAAAATAAAATGACCCAATTCGAGTTACAAGTCATGGGGACACTCAAAGGACACATAAAAAGCACAAAAACCACTTCCCCATGCTATTTAATGACCCCACTATCAAAATTGGATATTTCCTATATTAATAATGATTTTATACACCTCCTCTCTCCTCTTTAATTAGATGCTACGAATTTCTATCCTTTTCAATGTGGATAAGTAATTTCGGGCCCCAAATAAGTGTGTTGTGGGCCACCATGGTGTTGGATGTTGAAAAGTGTCAGCTGGTCCAATTTGAATAACAATTAGGCTTAATTTTTTTTATCAAACTCAAAATTATTCTCCTTAGGATAAATATGATCCATATCAAATCCCCTAAATATTCAGTGTTGTTTAATTAGGGATGGATCGAAACCAAACAAATTAGTGATGTATCTATCATTGATGATAATTACTATAGACTAGATATTTATTCATATAAAGATAAACTTATGTTTCTTGGCATGGTAGTTGGATTTTTTCAAAACTACCAAATAAACACTATAATATTGTATTTAATATATTATATTTTATTTATTTATTCATCATTTCATATATACACTATACTTATTGTTTATTTTGCAGTTAAAAATGTTAGTTTCCCTGTCTTGAGATGCACATTCAAGTAGATGTTATTGGACTTGTTTACGAACATTAATATATTCTTCCATGTGTTTTTTAGTGTTCAAATAATTGATTAATAATTATTTGTTTCTCAATTCAATGTATATTCATTATTTGTTATACGGTTTATTCCATTTAGTTTATAGGTTTAGATTTTAGAATTATTTATACCACCCTAAGAGATAAAAATTGAATTATTTCCTTTTTTAAACTCATTTTAGTTCGATGTGAAAGACCCTCACATTATTTTTTCCCATCACTCCCCTCCTGATTCTCCATATCCCTGGATCTCCCTATTGCATCGCCCTCCGATTCACTCTCTCTTCCAATAACTGTTTCTTCTTTTCTATTTTCGCCTTTGGTGGTCAAAATGTCTAATGATATCAAAGGGAAAACACCAGAAAGTGAGGCTAATGTAAGGACTATAGTGTGGTTTTTATAAAGCCATCACAACTAAAGAAATACATACAAATTCACTCTCTTTAGGTAAATGATCAGGATTATGCGTTTCTTGTCTACATTTTTTATGTTCGGTTGTAATATTTTTATTTTTTTCATGAAATGATCATGAATTAAGATGAGACATATGCTCTAATTCTGCTGGTTGTATAGTTTTTCTATCTTTGATTTATATATTATTTAGACTGCATCAACATTCAAATTGGTTGGAATTATTTGGAGTCAATACCAATTAATCATATTGGATTAAAAATTAAAACAGAATAAAAATAAATTGGGGTATCAATTGACCATCCGATTCTCTCCTTTACTCTCTTTATCCATGTTTTGAAATCATCATGGTTTTCATTGATCTTTAATTATGAAATATTTTTTATTAGGAGTATTAATTTAACAATTTTATTTATTCTCTATTTATTATCTTATTCACTAATTGAATTGGTTTATCACATTATATTTTTTTTAACCACATATAATGTTTTTTTAGTGTTCTAATTGTTTTTTTCTTCCATTTTAAAATTAGGATGATATCGAAGGGAAAACAACAGAAAGTGAGGCTGATGTGAGTTTTAGAAAGCTAGTGCATCTACAGAAACACATCAAAAGTCACTCTTTCATGGTAAATTGTCATGATTATTTGTTTCTTATCTGCACTTTTGAAGTTTAGTTGTAATAATATTTATTTTTTTCATGAAATTATCGCGAATTAAGATGGGATATGCTCCCATTCTATAGGTCATATATTTTTTCTATCTTTGATTTACATATTAGTTAGACTGCATCAACATTCAAATTGGTTGGAATTATTTGGATTCAATACCAATGATTCAAATTGGATTAAAAATTAAAATAGAAGTAAAATAACTGGAAGGGAAATGAAACCTAAAAAAATAATGTTTCTTTTAATTTGTTTCTCTAGGAAATAAATAAACCAGTGTTTTTTTGTCATTTTAAAACAACCCAAATCAGATCAGAATCATTTTTATTGTTTTTTACAACTCCTCACTTTCTTACTCAATCTAATGGGTACCATATCAAACTTTTTTTCTTATAAAGTCTCATTATATTAGAGAATATATTTTTTCACCCATTTATTTTCAGGCCTTTTCATTTCCTCCTCAAAAAACTCCAATCCTCCACTGGATAAGGTTATGTCTCTCTCTCCCTATGATAATTTGAAACTATCATATTGTGTGCATGCATATATATTCTATTGGGTTAGTTTAATGTTTTGAAATAATAGTAAATCCATAAGATCTCTGGAGGTAGAAGGGATGATATATTCATCAATCAATTACCACCATTATAAGTCGACTGTCAATGGTTTAGCAGGTGAGTACACTACAAAAAACAACAATAGATTAGTGGCAGTTTTTTGAGGGGGTTATGCACAACCCACTCTAAATTCATTTTAAAGAGGGTTATACACAACCCCCTATAATCATTAAATTTAGAGGGAATTCACAAACCCCTCTAAAAATTTTAGCATTATTTTTTTAGTATTTGGTTTGATTTTAGAGGCAATTATGTCAAAACCTCCACTAATTTAATAATTTGTGGCGCCATATATTCGGTTGGATTTTAGAGGACCTATATATATAATTGTTTTTAAAGGAAATAGTGGGGGTTCACAACCACCTATAATTTAATATATTATAAGGGTTTCATGAATTGTCATTAATCCCTTAAATTAGAGGGGGGTTTTGAACCTCTTCTAATTTAAGAAATTAGAGGGGGTTTTGAACCCCTATAATTGATGAAATTAAAGGGGGGTTTGAACCCCCTCTAATTCATGACATTAGAGGGGGTTTTGAACCCCCTATAATTCAATAAATTTGATGGGAAGGCATGAACCGCCACTAATCCCTTTAATTAGAGGGGGTTTTAAACACCCTATAGATTTTTATTTATTTTTTAAAATAATTCTCTTATAAATTCAAATTTTATAATATATATGTGTGCATGTGCATGTGTGTGTGTGTGTGTGTATTACATAAACATATTATATAAATGTATTTAAATACATTATAAATATATATATATATATAAGGACATTATATAAATAATTTAAATAAATACTTATACATATAAACAAAAATATATACATATATAAATATTGGTATACATAATATAAATGTAATTATAAATATATTTATTCAAATTTATAAATTTATATATGGTTTTATAAATACTATACATTTATATTATGATTTATATTATACATATATTATATTAAATACATTTTTATTGTATATTTTTGTATAAATACATTTATATTATATTATGTATACAAATATATATAATATAGAAAAAATTAAATATAAATACACACACACACACACATATATTATAATTATATTATATATATTATATTATAAATATTTAATTATATATATATATATCATATAATTATTTTGTTTATATTTTAATATACCATATTAATTATAAATTAATTTAGTATATATATATATATCATTTAATTATATTATATATTTCCAATTATATGAATTTATTTAGTTTTGTATGTATATATATATATGATATAATATAAATTTATATAATCACATACATAAATATATAATATAAACATATTTAATATAATATATGTGTAATATAAATCATAAAATATATAAATGTATAGTATTTATAAAACCAACATATAATTTTTACAGTTTAAAAAATAGGTGTAATAAAAAAAATTAATAATGCTTTTATTACACACACACATACATATATACAAATATATAATAATGATTATATGAATATATATACAATAATTATATTATATCTATAAATATTATATAAATACATAAACACACACACACACAAATATAAATGTATTTACAAATATATATATATATATATATTTACATATGTAAATATAATTATTCATATATATATTATATATACATAGATAATATATATATATATATATATATTATACACAAATATATTATACATTATTTAATATTTATGTATCTAATATATTATGTATATATTATAGAAAAATATATAAATAATATATTATACACAAATACATTATATATATATATTATACACAAATATATATTATATATAAATATTATATATAAATATTATACAAAAATATATCATATATAAATATTTATATCTATTTAAATATTTATTCAAATAATATATATTTGAATCACATTCCTAATATATATAAATATAATAATGTGTAATTAATATACTAAAATTTGTTTGCCATAGTGGCAAAGGGGTGGGTTGTATATGTTGGTGGTGAGGGAGGGGTGGGACGTGACTAGACAAGAACAGAAGGGGGGGAGGGAGGGAGGGAGGGGGTGGGATGGGACAGGACCAGATCAGACCATACTGGGAGGGGGTGTGGGGCGGGAACATGAGAGGGAGGGGTTGGGGGTGGGGTGCTCACAATTTATAAAAAATCAATAACTAATAAGAGGCGGTTATGAAAATCACCTCTAATATGTCCTCTATTTGAGGGGTTAAACCCCCCCTCTAATTTAGCCTTAAATAAAGGAGGTTTTGGAATCCGCCTTTAATATATAACATATTATTCAAATTGTGGCGGTTTCCAACCGCCTCTATTATGGTAAATAGATTAAAGGGGGTTAAAACCTCCTCTAATATGAGATTCTGTGATGAAATTAGTGGGGGGGGGGTTTAACCTCCTCTAATCTAACCACCACTAATTTTTCCATTCTTTATTAGCAGTTCTTCAAAATAGATTTTAATAATAGTAGGAATGCACATTAGCAGTGGTTCCTCATAACCACTGATATTGTGTTTAGAGGGGGTTATAACCCCTTCTAAATTAAAAAATAACTCCCTCTAATCAGTTCATTTTTTTTGTAGTGTTTGTTCACCAAATTCTCTTTGCCCCTCTAAATGTGGGAATCTTATAAAGCATAAAAAATGTTCATCTTCATGAAATGAAGTCTAAAAAACCACCTCCATATATTCTTGGGCCATATCACTATCATAACCATATGATTATTCATCCAAAATTTCTAGGATAGTTTAACCAAAATCTACACCATATTTATTATGGTGTTCAACTGGTTTGATCTACACAAATTCATGAATATAGCCTTCTTAAATAGAAGGAACCATTCATGTTAACAAATCTACATGGTATAATTTTGAGAATATGAATAATCATCTACATGGGTGTCAGTGTATTCAATGAAAATAATCATCCATCATTTAAATTTTTGAAATGTATAGGTTTTCATTTTCATATAGTTTATGTTATATTTTCACAGTAGGAAATTGAATATATATTATTTCCATTATACATGAAAAACATAAATGTTTTGATGTGAATCATGGTGCACATATACAGTGAGGAGTTGAGAGTGATCATCCCCCTTCCCCTTTTATTTTCCTTCACATTTCCTTATTATTATTTCTCCCACTTCACCCCTTGTGTTTCCACATTTTCACTAACGGATACTACCCACCCATATGGTATCATATCATTTGGTACCAGAGGTCATCAATGGAAACCATGTTCTTCATTTTTTTCTATTTTTCTCCCATTATTTTTCTTCTCCTTCCATTTTTCTTTTTCCATCACCATTTCCAGGTGAAACTTTATTCCACCTTTTCGTCTTCTTTTTATTTGAGTTTATGGATGTATAATATGTCATTTTAATAGTTAATAATCTCATCTTTCTTCTCAATTTGGAAACACTGAAATTCGATGCATATATTTGGAGATATAACCAAATAAATTCGTGCTACAGATTCACTTTTGTGAAATCTAACAATCTCTAAGACATAATTCTAATTGAGTTTGAAGCTATCATTTAAAAGATATTGTCTTATATAAATTCCAAAAATTCCATTCCTCATCCTTTTGGAATATTTTTGATTAGATTTGTGTTTTTAATATTTTTTAATCCACACACTAACATCAAATCTTTATGCACTCTCTCTTGGTTGAATTATTTTAAAAAAAGAACATAAAAAAAAACAAACAAAAAAACAAAAAAAGGAAAAAAAAGGAAAAAAAAAAACAAAAAACAAAGAAGAAAAAACTACTAAAATTTATTTCACATCGTATTGTACCTTTAGCACAAATTCAATGAATTTATACTCCAAAATTTATATTCAAACTTCTTTCTTTCATCCATATACAACCTTCAACCATAACAATTTCTCCCATTTCTCTTTACCTCCCATTTTTTTTCTTAGAATCCATTGATTCAAACCCTTTTAAAATTTTTGATTTTTAAGATTTCCATGAATTGATTGATTCTTAATAGCTTGATTCTATTTAAGAATACTTGTAGGAACCAAGTTGTTGTGCTAGAAAGTTTGAGAAACCTTTTGAGAGATTAAAAAAAGAGAGATAAAGAGTGTGTGAGGAATTAAAAAAATTGAATGTGAGGGAGAAAGAAGTGAGATCGACATAAAATTATTCATGAAAGCTTTCATTGACTAGTTTACAATATTTAATGCTAAGTTGGATGATTTGAAATGTAATTTCCCAGATTTTTCTATGTATTATTTTAATATTATATGGGAATTAATTCGAGACCAGGCTCTGAGACGGCGTGCAGTTCCGAGGCCCAGTGAGCCCGGAACAAATGTTTGAATTTAATTTAATAATTAAATTACGCGTGCGTGCGGTTTTCCTGAAAAAGTGGAATAACTCTAGAACGGGTGCTCGGATCGGAAATCCGAGGGCACCGTTGCGTTCAGAACAACGATTTTACCTAAGGTGAGGCCTAACATCGGCCGACACAGGTCGGTGGTGAAATCGGGTTTTTGGACGCAACAGTAATAAAATATTTAATTAAAATATTTTATTTAAATCTTGTTTCTGCGACGAGATCTTTTAAATCTTGTATCTTTTGTTCTTTTTAAATAAAGGCCTGCGCAGGGGGGCCAGGGTTACAAACCTCAAACCCTGAAACCCTTGGCGGCTTTGGAGGCTCTAGAGAAAACCTCCCAACGCGGCGACGACGACGCGGCGAGCGAATCTTCGCCAACAAACGCAGTGAATCTAGGTAGGATAATTGTTATTGATTTCTCCTTCCCCCATTTTTGATTTCTACAATGAACGCAGACTAATCCACGAACAGATTAGCCCGCGGATCGATCGTTTTGCGGGCGAGTGAGATTTGGGGTTTTATCGGGAAATCAAATACTTGAGATTTATAATCCATTGATTGTTGTGGTTTTGATCTAATGGCGACGAACCTGGATCGTCACGAACAACAATTGAGGTTCGTCCCCCTTGTTTAATTCTTGTTTCTTTTCTCCCCCACGTTCTTCACTGCGTTCTACTCGTTCTTGGAGGAAATCGATCGTTGCACATTCATTTGTTGGCGCAACGATCCAAGTTTCAAGATCCAACCCCGAAGAAATTCCATGGAGGTGCGACGATGGTTTCGGCAAGCGATTCGGAGCGGTTTGGGAGATTCGGGTTTTTGGTCGTTTTTCTTCAGACGGATCTTTTGAGGTTTATGACCCGATTGGAAGACCTAAAACACCCGTTTCGGTGTTTTTATGATAAGGAAAAACAAACCCTAGAGTATCAGGATGAACGGACAAGAAAACGAAGATCCGGAGGATCGGCCGAAGCGCGAGGAAGAAGACGACGTTTCTGGAAAAATCTCGACTACACGCCGTGTAGTATGGGCTACACGGCGTGTGTTCGTCGGTAGGGTTACCCGGCGTGTACTCCGAGAGTACACGGGCACGGGAAGGGTGCACGGCCAGGGACACACCATGTATACCCCTCCCCAGCCAGACCCGGCCAGATACATGGGATACCCCGTGTACTGGTACACAGGCAGGCGACACGGACTCGGGCAGAGACCGTGTACGGGCACATGGCCAGCGTACACGGAGCGAGCCCAGGTGCTCGAACACGGCGTGTGATTTTCTTCTACACACCGTGTAATTGCTTTCTATCCGACAAGCCGAATGACACGGTCCGGTTACACGGGCAGTACCCGGGGTCAAGAAACACAGCGTGTACCTTTCTACACACCGTGTAGTTTGGTTTTGCACGGCTTGAATGAACAACACGGGCTGTCTACACGGGAAGTACTTGGGGTCAAGGAACACGGAGTGTAACCATACTACACGCCGTGTAACCTTTTTCTTCATGGTTTGAGCCACTTGTCTTACGTGACTTGGACTAGCCTTATTAGGGTCCGTACCCTTGGCCTTTCTCCTGAAGGTTTCCGGTATCATTTCCTAATATACAGAAGTATGATCCCTTCAGCAGGTCTTCTTGAATAGAGTTGTTGGAATCCCCTCTGTGAGACTTAGAGTCGGATCCTCTATTCATTCCTGATACCCTAGGTAGAGTTCTTGGTATCGACATGACCTACCTTACCCGGGCACTGATCCTCTGCCTAGCGGATTATCTCAGACTGAGTTGTCAGAATCACCCCATGACTTGGTTGTGATCCTCACCTGAGCATCATGTTCTCAAGGTAATCATGGAGTGTGTTCTCCTGGAACGAGTACTTCGTATCTCTCTCTTCAGACCTAGGAGTGTGTTCTCTCAGTTGTATGCTTAGTGGAATCTTCAGGCTGGATCTTAGTGGTGGTTTCACGATGGTCGTCTGTGTATGAGTATATCTGGATATTCTTGTTATATGTTCTGTATACATATACTGTGTAGAGCTGACTGTACCTTTCTTCGTGGTGTTTTCCTTTGTTGTATTTTCCTTTTTAGTTTTCGAGGTGTCCTACTGGGTATTGTTATACTCACCCCTGCACGGGCTTCGCCCTCACGTGTTGTGTCTTGTGTAGATGAGTGAGCCTTTGACAGGATTCTAGGCGGACCAAGATCGGATGGTTCTCAGTGAGATCAGACAGGCCGAGGTGTATTCCTTCAGCGACGGGTTGCAGTCCCAGTACCTTTCTCTATAGGTTGGACTTGTTGCAGACTTTCTTTTGGTGGGCTTGTACTTTTGGCCCAAGGTTTTACTTTACTGTACTTTACTTCCCTGTCGTACTCTGTTGGTTGGGTTTTTAGTGTATGCATGATTTTTCCATCTTTAATAGTTTTTACTTTTCATCTTTGTGGGCTTGAAGATGTGTGTGCGTATGTACAGGTTTATAGGTAATGCCTCCCATGTTAGTAGCATGCCTACTCGGTGCTAGTCACCAACCCCTGGCCTATTGGAGGTGGGCTTGGGGAGTTGCGGCTCGGGCCCCACCGGGACGGGTCGTGAAAGAGTGGTATCAGAGGTGGTTGGTTCTACCTTAGGACCGAGAGTTTGTGAGTTGGTTTGGGGCAATAGTGTTAAGTGTTTCGAGTTCAGCTCTCAGGCCAGGGACCCCAGTGTTGGTGCAGCGGCCGACGTATCCATACACCAGGACTCTGATGACTTGTTTTTCAACTCAGAACATGAAAACACTAGTTTCATGGGAGAAAATAATGGTACATGCATCATATAGGAATGGTTTGTGGTTTCCATGTCCTTCTTCAGTCAGCTCTCCAGATATACTCACTGACTGTGATACATCTTGTTTCTTAAATAGGATGCCTCCGCGATGCACACCCGCTAGGATCCAGCAGCTCGATCACGAGGATGACCCTCTCAGTGATGAAGCTTTGATACATGGACCATATCCCCTAGTTCTACCACCAGGTGGCATGCCAGTTATTCCACCACCTGCGGGGTAGTGTTTAGCGCCCGTTGTACCAGTGGAGGAGGATCGCAGGCTGAGCGCACTCCACGAGTTTCAGAGACAGAGACCCCTCAGGTTTTGAGGTGAGCCTGACCCTCAGGCAGTAGAGGACTGGCTTGAGGTGGTGGCCAGAGTCTTCCGTTTGGTCAGGACACCAGCAGACCAGATGGTGATCCTGGCAGTGAGCCTTCTGCAGGGCTCAGCAGGGCAATGGTGGAGTTTGGTCATCCAGACTCATGACGAGGTGACTCTTTCATGGTTGGAGTTTGAGTATCTCTTCATAGAGGATTTTTCACCAGTTACCCTGAGAGAAGTACGCATACAAGAGCTTCTTCAGCTCCAGCAGGGAACCATATTGGTGGCTGACTATTCATCGAGGTTTACCGACCTCTCGCGGTACTCGATGGATATGGTTAGAGATCACTACTTCAGAGCTCAGAATTTTGAGCGGGGCTTGCACAGAAATATCCGATCTAGAATCATCTCTATGAGAATTCCTACTTATGCTGGGGTGCTCGAGCGGGCTTTGGTGGTCGAGAGCTTCCTGACGGAGCAGGGACAACCGACAGTTGTCAGTAGTGGGCGAGCTGGAGCAGAGACCTCGGTGGCAGGGAGCCGACGTCAGGGACCCAGGCGTAGGAGAAGTTTCCAGAAGAGATACCAGGACAGGGGATCAGCTGTACAGGGTTCACAGGGTGCATCCAACCAGCCTCGAGAGAGGCGATGTTACTCATGTGACGGCATGGGACATCTCGCTCGAGATTGTCCGACCTTCCGTACTACTGACATGGGAGCAATGGATGGACCACCGAGGCAGAGGCAAGGTGTGGAGCAGGAAGATCTGCGAGGCGACAGATATGGAAGAGGAGCTGGGAGAGCAGCTAGAGGTGGTCGGCATTTTGACCCTTTACCACCACCACCCCCAGGAGGTCCACCCCAGGCTCAGGGAGCTGGTGGACAGAGGCAGGGGCAGTTGCAGGTGGCAGAGGCTTATGACCCAGGTACTCCTGGAATTATTAGAGGTACTATCTGTGTCTTTTCTACTTTGGATGCCGTATTGATAGACACAGGTTCTAGTCATTCCTTTCTGGCTGCTTATCTTGTTCGAGACCTTGAGATTCCAGTTGAGCCGTTGGCTCGACCCTTACGCTTAGAAACACTGACTGGAGAAGATTCAGAGATCACACACCTTTTCAGGCAGTGTGACCTGACCCTTGGAGGAGAGAGTTTCGGTTGGAACCTCTTGGTGGTAGCGTCGAGGCCTTACGATGTCATTCTTGGTATGGATTGGCTATCCACAGTTCATGCCCAGATTGATTGTTTTAGGCGAAGGGTGCGGTGTGTCTGCAGTGATGGGACGAGATTCTCTTTTGTTGGTGAAAGAGAGACCCAGGCAGTGTAGGATGGACTCGTGCATAGGAGGGCACAACCGATTTCACATCAGTTGGCTAGCCTAGCCCTTGGTGCGACAGATGTTACGAGTTTCCAGTTTCCAGCAGTGGTGGGAGAGTACGAGGACGTCTTTCCGGAGGATGTCCCTGGGATACCTCCCCACCGGGAGATAGATTTCTGCATTGAGTTGCAACCCGGGACGACCTCGATATCAGCATCAGCTTATCGGATGGATCCTGTAGAGCTTCGTGAGCTGAGGATGCAGTTGGACGACTTGCAGAAGAAAGGCTTTGTGAGACCCAGCATTTCACCCTAGGCAGCCCCAGTGCTGTTTGCCAAGAAGGTGGACAGGAGCTTGAGGCTGTGTGTGGATTACCGGCATTTAAATCAGGTGACCGTGAAGAATCGGTATCCACTACCGAGGATCGATGACCTCTTCGACCAGTTGAGAGGGGCACGATGGTTCTCGAAGGTTGATCTACGATCAGACTATCACCAGTTGCGAGTACAGGAGGAGGATATACCGAAGATGGATTTCAGATGTCTCTATAGCCACTATGAGTACTTGATGATGACCTTCGGTGTGACGAACGCCCTGGCAGTGTTCATGGGACTCATGAACCGGATCTTTCAGCCCTATCTAGATCGATTTGTAGTGGTCTTCATCGATGATATCCTTGTGTACTCTGCGTCCGAGGAGGAGCACGCGAGACACCTAAGGATGGTTCTGGACACACTCCGAGATCACCAGTTGTATGAGAAACTCTCGAAGTGTCAGTTATGGTTATAGGAGGTCCACTTTCTAGGGCACGTTATCTCAGCGGATGGTGTAGCAGTGGACCCAGCAAAGGTGGAGGCAGTGCTAGAATGGGAGCCACCCCGGAGCATGACGGAGGTGCGGAGTTTCCTTGGGTTGGAAGGCTACTATCGGAGATTCATCCATGATTTCTCCAGGATTGCAGCACCCATGACATCTTTGACCCAAAAGGGACAGCCTTTCGTGTGGACCGAGAGATGCCAGCAGGCTTTCCAACAGTTGAGACAGAGTCTGACGAGCGCCCCGATCTTGAGATTACCGGAGGAGGGTGTCGAGTACGTAGTTTCTGCGACGCATCAGGAACCGGGATTGGTTGTGTCCTGATGCAGAGGCAAGCGGTGATTGCCTATGGCTCACGTCAGTTGAGACCACACGAGCAGAACTACGCGACCCATGATCTTGAGTTGGCAGAGGTAGTCTTCGCATTGAAGATGTGGCGACACTACCTAATGGGCGAGAGGTTTACCATCTACTCTGATCACAAGAGTCTCAGATATATCTTTTTTCAGAAGGATCTGAATTTGAGACAGAGGCGATGGCTTGAGTTCCTCCAGGATTACGACTTTGAGATCATTTATACTCATGGGAAGGGGAATGTGGTGGTGGATGCTCTCAGTAAGAAATCCAGTTCGTAGTTGCTGGATGAGGCGACAAGTCAGTTGTCCTCTTTACAGTTGTCCTTCGTGGATGGAGATGAGGGAGCTTACCTACAATCGATGGTTGTTACCCCTCCACTCTTATAGCGAGTCAAGGAAGCACAATGCGAGGATGCTAGCTGTGAGAATCTACATGCTCAGATATCCACAGGTGATGCTGCGGATGGATATTCAGAAGGTGGAGAGCACATCGTCTTTTTTAGAGGGCACACGGTAGTACCAGTGACGTTTCGGGAGGAGGTTCTGAGGGAGTTTCATACACCCCCTTTGGCAGTACATCTAGGCATGGCAAAGATGTATCAGGACCTCCGACGTCAGTTCTGGTGGCCAGGAATGAAGAAGAGTGTGGCAGAGTTTGTTTCTCGGTGCCTTACTTATTATCAAGTAAAGGCTGAGTACCAGGTTCCAGCAGGTTTGGATCAACCCCTTGAGGTTCCAGAGTGGAAGTGGGATGGAATATCCATGGACTTCGTGATGGGTTTACCACGTACGTCCAGGGGGCACGATGCCATCTGGGTGATTGTTGATCGACTCACCAAGTCGGGCCACTTCCTAGCCATACGGGAGCAGAGTTTAGTAGAGAGCTTGGGATGCCTCTACGTATAGGAGATAGTTAGAATTCATGGAGTACCATTCACGATAGTCTCAAATCATGATGCTCGTTTCACATCCCGGTTATAGAAGGGATTGAAGGAAGCTTTTGGGACTCAGTTACGCTTGAGCACAATATTTCATCCCCAGACTGATGGTCAGATAGAGCGGACCATCTAGGTCCTGGATGATATGCTACGAGCTTTCATACTTGACTTCGATCATAGCTGGTAGGATCACCTACCACTGGTGGAATTTTCTTATAACAACAGTTATCATTCCACTATTGGTATGACACCATTCGAGGCTCTATACGGGCGACCTTGCAAGTTTCCACTTTGCTGGACTGACCTGGGAGATTCAGAACTCATGGGCCCAGAGATGGTGAGAGATACTACAGAGAAGGTGCAGGTCATCCAGGAGTAGATGAATACTGTACAGAGTCGGCAAAAGTCTTATGCCGACCGGAGACGGAGGCCCTTGGAGTTTGAGGAAGTAGACCATGTGTTCCTTCGGGTGTCACCTGGACGGGGATTGCAGAGATTTGGCCAAGGCGGCAAGCTATCTCTGAGGTTCGTTGGACCTTTTCAGATTCTAAGTAGAGTTGGAGAGGTGGCGTATCTCTTGGCTCTACCTTCTCAGATGGATCGGTACACAACGTCTTCCATGTGTCGCAGCTACGGAGGTACGTGCATGATCCATCGCACGTCATCGACTGGGGCGAGCTGGACATCGACGTTGGAGCGACCTTTGCTGAGTACCCAATGGAGATCGAGGATCGGCAGGAGAAGATCCTTTGTGGATGAGCTATTCCCTTGGTGCGTGTCTGGTGGCAGCACGGGAATCTCCAAGAGAACACGTGGGAGCGGGAGGCTCAGATTCATGTGCAGTACCCACACCTTTTTGAGTAGCCCTTGTTTTGTCTTTTCAGGGGCATAAAATCCCTAAGGTGGGTGTGATGTAATGTCCCGGATTTTTCCATGTATTATTTTAATATTATATGGGAATTAATTCGAGACCAGGATCTAAGACGGCGTGTAGTTCCGAGGCCCAGTGAGCCTAGAAAAAATGTTTGAATTTAATTTAATAATTAAATTATGCGTGCGTGCGGTTTTCATGAAATAGTGGAATAACTCCTGAACGGGTGCTCAGATCATAAATCTGAGGGCACCGTTGCGTTAAGAACAATGATTTTACCTAAGGCGAGGCCTAACATCGGCCGGCGCAGGTCGGTGGTGAAATCGGGTTTTTGGACGCAACAATAATAAAATATTTTATTAAAATATTTTATTTAAATCTTGTTTCTGCGACGAGATCTTTTAAATCTTGTATATTTTGTTCTCTTTAAAATAAATGCCTGCGCAGGGGGTCGAGGGTTACAAACCTCAAACCCTGAAACCCTTGGCGGCTCTGGAGGCTCTGGAGAAAACCTCCCAACGCGGCGACGACGATGCGACGAGTGAATCTTCTCCAACAAACGCAGTGAATCCAGGTAGGATAATTGTTATTGATTTCTCCTTCCCCCGTTTTTGATTTCTATGACGAACGCGGACTAATCCATGAACAGATTATCCCGTGGATCGATCGTTTTGCGGGCGGGTGCGATTTGGGGTTTTATCGGGAAATCAAATACTTGAGATTTATAATCCATTGATTGTTGTGGTTTTGATCTAACGACGATGAACCTGGATCATCACGAACAATGATCAAGGTTTGTCACCCTTGTTTAATTCTTGTTTCTTTTCTCCCTCGCGTTCTTCATTGCGTTCTACGCGTTCTTGGAGAAAATCGATCGTTGCGCATTCATTTGTTGGCGCAACGATCCAAGGTTCAAGATCCAACCCCGAAGAAATGCCATAGATGTGCGACGATGGTTTCGGAAATCGATTCAGAGCGGTTTGGGAGATTCGGGTTTTTGGGCGTTTTTCTTCAAACGGATCGTTTGAGGTTTATGATCCAATTGGAAGTCCGAAAACACCCGTTTTAGTGTTCTTATGATAAGAAGAACCAAAACCTAGAGTATCGGGATGAACGAACGAGAAAATAAAGATCTGGAGGATTGGCCAAAGCGCGAGGAAGAAGACGGCATTTCTGGAAAAATCCTGACTACATGCCGTGTAGTATGGGCTACACGGAATGTGTTCGTCGGTAGGGTTACCCAGCGTGTACTCCGAGAGTACACGGGCATGGGAAGGGTACACGTCCAGGGACACGCAGTGTATACCCCTTCCCGGCCAGACCCGGCCAGATACACGGGATACCCCGTGTACTGGTACACGGGCAGGTGACACGGACTCAGGCATAGACCGTGTACAGGCACATGGCCAGCGTACATGGAGCGAGCCCAGGTGCTCGAACACGGCGTGTGATTTTCTTCTACACGCTGTGTAATTGCTTTCTATCCGACAAGCCTAATGACACGGGCCGGTTACACGGGCAATACCCGGGGTCAAGGAACACGACGTGTACTTTTTCTACACGCCGTGTAGTTTGGTTTTGTACAGCTTGAATGAACGACACGGGCCATCTACATGGGCAGTACCCGGGGTCAAGGAACACAGTGTGTAACCATACTACACGTCGTGTAACCTTTTTCTTCGTGGTTTGAGCCACTTGTCTTTCGTGACTTGGACTAGCCTTCTTAGGGTCCGTACCCTTGGCCTTTATCCTGAAGGTTTCCATTATCATTTCCTAATATACAGGAGTATGATCCCTTCAGCAGGACTTCCTGAATAGAGTTGTTGTAATCCCCTCTGTGAGACTTAGAGTCAGATCCTCTATTCATTCCTGATACCCTAGGTAGAGTTCTTGGTATCGACGTGACCTACCTTACCCAGGCACCGATCCTCTTCCTAGCGGATTAGCTCAGACTGAGTTTTTGGAATCACCCCATGAC
The DNA here is from genome assembly GCA_963277665.1 of Viscum album. Lineage (NCBI taxonomy): Eukaryota > Viridiplantae > Streptophyta > Magnoliopsida > Santalales > Viscaceae > Viscum > Viscum album. The sequence continues at coordinate 647,604,590 of OY728147.1, read as the reverse complement.
TTGGTTGTGATCCTCACCTAAGCATCATGTTCTCAAGGTACTCGTGGAGTGTGTTCTCCCGGAACGAGTACTTCTTATCTCTCTCTTCAGACCTAGGAGTGTGTTCTCCCGGTTGTATGCTTAGTGGAATCTTCAAGCTAGATCTTAGTGGTAGTTTCGCGATGGTCATGTGTGTATGATTATATGTGGATATTCTTGTTATATGTTCCGTATACATATACTGTGTAGATCTGACTGTACCTTTCTTCGTGGTGTTTTCCTTTGTTCTATTTTCCTTTGTGGTTTTGGGGTGTCCTACTGGGTATTGTTATACTCACCCCTACACAAGCTTTGCTCACACGTGTCATGTCTTGTGAAGACAAGCGAGCCTTTGACAGGATTCTAGGTGGACCAGGACTGGACGGTGCTCAGTGAGATCAGACAGGCCGAGGTGTGTTCCTTCGGCGACGGGTTGCAGTCCCAGTACCATTCTCTATAGGTTGGACTTGTTGCAGACTTTCTTTTGGTGGGCTTGTACTTTTGGCCCAGGGTTTTACTTTACTGTACTTTACTTCCCTGTCATACTCTTTTGGTTGGGTTTTTAGTGAATGCATGCTTTTTTCCATATTTAGTAGTTTTTAATTTTCAGATTTGTGGACTTGGAGATGTGTGTGCGTGTGTACAGGTTTATAGGCAATGTCTCCCATGTTAGTAGCATGCCTACTCGGTGCTAGTCACCAGCCCCTGGCCTATTGGAGGCGGTCTTGGGGAGTTGCGGCTCAGGCCCCACTGGGACGAGTCGTGACATGAAAAGTTCCTCAACTTTAAAGTCTCCAAGAAGGTGAGAAATTCATGAAGGTGATGATGAGTACTCCAGTTTTGAAGAAACATTTCCTAGGCGAGGGAAACATGTTGCTTGGAGATAAAATGAATTAGGAATCATCAAAGTGACACTTCCATCCTTTCAAGGGAAAATTGACCTAGAACTTTATTTGGAGTGGGAGCGGAAGGTTGACCATGTGTTTGGACTTCACAACTACTCAGAGGAAAAGAAGGTAAAATTGGCAGCATTTGAGTTCAATGACTATGCAAGAATTTTGTGGGACCAATTATAAGTAAGTCGATGATGAAATGGATAAAGAACAATTCGAACTTGGGAAGAAATGAAGATAGTAATGCGCAAAAGGTACATTTCTAGTCATTAATATCGAGATTTGCATTTGAAGTTACAAAAACTTGTTCAAGGTTCCATGTGTGTGGAGGAATACTACAAGGAAATGGAGATGTCGATGATTCGTGCCAATTTATAGGAGGAATGCAAAGCTACCATGGAGAGGTTCATCAATGTCTTGAATCCAGTAATTAGATATGTGGTGGAACTTCAAACCTATAGTGACATGGAGTAGTTTCTACATAAGGCGACGAAGGTTGAAAATCAACTACATTCTCGAAGGATTCAAGTAAGTTCCCACAATTTTTGGAAGGATAACCAGAAAGATCCAAAATCAACTTCTAAGTGGAATGAAACAAAACCAAGGGATTCCAAATTTTTCCAAAATAAAGAGAAGAGGCCAAAAATAAGTTCTTCCCCACTAATTCAAAAGGAAAAATGGACACAAATCCCCCCTTCTAAATCTCATGATATAAAGTGTTTTAAGTGTCAAGGACATGATCATATTGCATCTCAATACCCAAACAAAAGGGTCATGATTGTTTTGGATAATGGAGACATCCTTAGTGATCACTCTAGTGATAATTAGATTCCACCTTTGGATGAGAGTTCAGATTAATAAGTTGAATAACCCGTACATAGAGATGCATTGGTGGTAAGAAGAGCTTTAAACATTCAACCAAAAGATGATCATGATGAGAATCAACATGAGAATATTTTTCATATGAGATGCCATGTCAAGGAGAAGGTATGTAGTATGATCATTGATAGTGGAAGTTTTACTAATGTGGCTAGTACCATGTCGATGGAGAAGTTGAGTTTTCCTACTCTAAGGAATACTAGACCTTATAAATTGTAGTGGTTGAATGATAGTGGAGAAGTAAAGGTCACAAAACAAGCCATATTTTCTTTTTTCCATTGGAAAATATCATGATGAGGTGTTGTGTGATGTTTCTTAAATATAAGCTATACATTTTCTATTAGGTAGACTTTAGAAATTTTATAGTAGGGTGATGTATTATGGCTATTCTAACCACTTATCTTTTCATTTCAGTGTTAAAAAGATTTTTTTGACTCCTATAAGTCCCATACAAGTATATGAAGATCAAGTGAGGATAAAGAAATAATAAAAAAAGGAAAAATAAATGAGTGAAAAAGAATGTGGGAAAAATAAAATTTGAGTGATAAAAAAGAGAGTGATGAGATGAGAAAAAAATAAAAGAGGGAAAAAATGAAAAGAGTGGAAAAATTAAGAGTGAAAACAGAGAGACAAGTGACATAAAAAGAAGTAAGGGAAATCACAGAGATGAAAACAAGAGTTTTGAGTGAAATGTGAGTTTATTTTCTAGAAAAATTGAGGTGAAAGGTGATTTATTGAGTGGGAAAGTGTTCTTACTCATTAGTAAGGATTATTAACTTGAAACTAATGAAATTTACCATTATTTTCCTTATTGTGTTGTGTCTTTAATACAGGAATTTGGTGATTTGTTTCCTAAAGAAACACCCGATGGATTACCCCCTTTAAGAGGCATTGATCATATGATTGACTTCATACCCGGTGCTGCAATTCCCAACAGGCCAACATATAGAGCTAATCTGAAAGAGACTAGAGAGATCTAATTTCAAGTTGAAGAACTAATGAAGAAAGGATTAGTGAGGGAAATCATGAGTCCATGTATCATTCTGGTGATCCTAGTACCTAAGAAAGATGGAACATGGAAGATTTGTGTGGATTATTATGCCATCAACAAAACAATAGTTAAGTATTGTTATCCCATCCCTTGACTTGATGACATGATTGATGAATTACATGGGGCTTCTTTGTTTTCAAAAATTGATCTTAAAAGTGGATACCACCAAATTCAAATGAAATAAGGATATGAGTGGGAAAATATTTTTAAAACTAAGTTCAGTTTGTATAAGTGGTTAGTTATTCCATTTGCTTTAACTAATGCACCAAGTACATTCATGAGATTAATGAACCATGTCCCTTGTTCATTCATTTTAAAATTAGTGGTTGTCTATTTTTATGACATCTTGGTGTAGATTAAATCTCTATAAAACCATGTTGAACACTTTCATTTGGTGTGTGAGACCCTTAAAGAAAACCAAATTTATTCCAATCTTCAAAATATTCCTTTTGCATGGATTTTTTTGTGTTTCTTGGCTTTATTGTAAGGGTGGATGGGATCCGTGTGGATGATGAAAAGGTCAAAGAAATTTAGGAGTGGCCCACACAAAAGAGTGCAACCGAGGTTAGGAGTTTTCATGGATTGAAAAGATTCTATAGGAGGTTTGTTAAGGATTTTTCATCCATCGTTGCACCTCTTAATGAACTTGTAAAGAAACATGTGGTATTTAAATGGGGTGAAAACAAGAAAAATCATTTAACACACTCAAAGAAAATTTGTTCAATGCTCCCCTTTTAAGTCTACTGAATTTCACAAAAGTCTTTAAAATTGAGTGTGATGCATTAGGAGTTGGTATTGGTGATATTTTGACTTAAGAGTCACATCCAATTGATTCAGTGATAAATTGAACTGGGAAACATTAAATTATTCAACTTATGATAAAGAACTTTATGCTTTGAAACAAACCCTGGAAACATGGAAACATTACTTATGGCCTAAAGAGTTCATTATTCATTCTGACCATGAAATACTTAAGTATTTAAAGTCACAGGGTAAGTTGAATCATTGACATACATCTTGGTTGGAATTCATTAACACTTTCCCCTATGTGATTGAGCACAAAAAAGGTAAGGAAAATTTGGTTTCCGATGCTCTTTCACGAAGGTATGCACTTCTTAATTCTCTTCATTATCGATTACTTATACTTGAGTTACTAAAGTGAATGTATGAAACTAATGAATATTTTTCTCAAATTTGGACATCTTTTGGAAAACATGGATTTAAATACTATTACAAAAATGATGTGTTTCTTTTCAAAAGGGATAAATTGTGCATTCCAAAGTGTTCAACTCGAGAATTTCTTGTAAAAGAAACTCATGGGGGTGGTTTGATGGGGAATTTTGGTGTTGAAAAAACACTAGATACTTTTCATGAACATTTTTATTGGCTAAGAATGAGAAAATATGTTATTTCAATTTGTGCTAAGTGTTTCACTTGTAAGCATGAAAAGTCCAAGGTTCAACCTAATGGATTGTATTTTCCCTTGTCTGTTCCATCTCATCCTTGGAATGACATCTCTATGAATTTTTTTTGGTATTTCCTCGATCCCAATCAAGGAAAGATATCATTTTTTTGTTGTGGATTGATTCAACAAAATGGCCCATTTCATTGCTTACTCCAAAACTAATGATGCTATTCATATAGAAGATTTTTTTTTCAAAGAAACTGTGAGATTACATGGACTAACCAAAACCATTGTAAGTGATAGGGATGTGAAATTACTTAGACACTTTTGGAAGACTTTGTGGAATAAATTGGGAACTAAATTATTTCTCTCAACTATTGCACATTCTCAAAACTGATGAAAAAACTGAAGTGGTTAATATGACTCTTTTTACTTTCTTGCGTGAAATAATTCAAAAAAATATAAAGAATTGGGAAAAATGTTTTCTACACATAGAGTTTGCATATAACCGAGTAGTGAATTCCACTAATAAATTCTCACCATTTGAGATTGTATATGTATTTAACCTAATAATTCCATTGGATATTCTTTCATTGCCTACTAATGAGGTTTTTGATCTTGCAGGTGATGAGAAGGAAAAATTTGTTCGGGATTTACATGCCAAAGTAAAAGATAACATTGAAAAAGGAAATGAAAAATATGAAAAGAAAGAGAAAAAGGGTCGACATAAGGTTGTACTGGAACCTGTAGATTGGGTGTGGGTGCATTTGAGGAAGGAAATGTTCCCAGAGCAAAGAAAATCAAAACTTTAATAGTGGGGAGATGGACCATTCCAAGTTTTAGAAATAATCAATGATAACACCTATGAGATTGACTTGCCCAGCAGGTATGGAAATGTGAGTGATCATTTTAATATTACTAATCTCTCTCCCTTTGAACATTAAGATTCAAGGATCAATCCTTTTTAAGAGGGATGGGATGATGCGAATCATGGCACGCATATGCAGTGAGGAGTTGAGAGTGATCATTCCCCTTCTCCTTTTATTTTCCTTTTCATTTTCTTATTTTCATTTCTCCCACTTCACCCCTTGTGTTTTCGAATTTTATCCAATGGATGCCATACAACCATATGGTATCATATCATGTTTCATGGTGATATTGGTTAAAATTATTTGGAAACAGTTTATTAAACACAAATCATAACGTAGTCTCTAAAATACCCATGAATTCAACATTTATATTTAATATTATTATTGATTGTCATTTGTGATCAAGATAAAATAAAATTCATTTATTTTCATTATAATTTAGATTTGATTGTCCATGTTGGTATATATCTGATGCTTTGTTAAATGAGTCTTCATTAATTTGCACATGCATAGAAACACATGCAAAGGGAAAAAAATCAACTTTACAAGTTAAATTTTACTTAAGTTTGTTCATCAAGAATTAGAATATTTAGGTATGTTTAAAAATTTATAATTCATGTTTTTTTTCTAAATTATAACTTCTACACTAATTTCTATTCATATATGATATGAGTTTTTTTATTTAATGATATGTATTCATATTATATTTTCATTTAGTGTGTTTTATACTATTTTAACACAATAGATGTTTCAGAATTAATGTTAAAATATGAATCTAAGGAGTTGGTATTAAACATTTCATCAATGGGTGAGTGAGGATGCAACACCCCTAGTTCAAGGTACTTCACTATTTTATTATGTATGTTTTATTATAAGAGGGTTTGGATTGGTTTTTGGAGGTTCTGGGGTTTTTTTTGGATTTTTTGCTGGGGAGATCAGTTGTAGAATGAATTATTATCTCTCTGGGATTCAAAACACCCATGGAGTATCTCATGGTGGAGGTGTTTTAGTGCTGTTGGAATGGAGAGTTTGGTTTTTTAAAGCTTTGTGTTTTTTGACAGGTTCATATTTTTTTCTTGATTTGTTCATATGTTTTTCAAACAGGTGCATATTTTCTTCCATACATGTACCTATTTTTTTTGCTCATAAATGTAACCATTTTTTATGTTTTTTAGAGTATTAGTTCATATTTTTTTATAACTGATTCCAATACAATATTCAAGTTCATATTTTTTCAGTTTTTTTATATTTTTTACCCCATTTTGTTATATTTAATCAAATTTATTCAAGCATGTTGATTTTATTTTAAAATAGGTTCATATTTATTAATATGTTTTCACACAAATTCATATTTATTAAAAAACTAATGTATTTCACTTAAATATACAGTCTTATATTTGTTTATTATTATATTGATTTTTTTTGTTAACAATAATTTTTATACAGGTTCACGTTTCTTTGTTATTGTATAAAAAAGTTCACATTGGTTCATATTTGGTTGATTTTTATATGAACAGGTTCATTATTTTTTTGTTACCTAGAATGAAAATAAAACTTTTTCAGAGGTGTAATTATAATCTACGTACTGCTTGTAGGTTCTAGGCGCATCGGAAGCATGGTTAGGCCGATGCCCAACTTTAATTTTTTCATATTCAATGAACAATCTGGGATCAATATGATGATGAATTCTAGTATCCATAGAATTGAATCAAAGATTTAGACAAAGGAATAGAAACTTGTAACCAAGAGAGATGATCAACATATTTTCTTTATAATTAATTAAATTAAATTAAATAATTACCTCTAAGGTGATTCTTTCTTCGTTGATGTGTTCGACCACAAATCTGCAGCGCACATTCATTGCGTTGTATAGATCAAGGGTAGATATATTCTAGTAGTGATTGAAACATGATCTGTGAATCTTTGGACATTACCGAAGGAGTCTCTGAGTGTTAGCATAGAAGATCCTTGTGCTTGTGTCATCTGCCTTCGATCGCCTTGAGAACCACTTCCAAAGTGTTCTCCTTGATCCAGTGGAGGAGGACCGCTCTCATTATTGAGAATGTTATTAGAGAAGAAGGAACTCCATTAGATTAAGATAAATTCTTCAAACCATTGTGCACAACACAATTGACTAGCCTGTGGGTTTCCCCTTGGCTAATTAGAGAATAATATAGCTGAGAATTTAATTCATAAAATAATCATAAAATAATTTGCACAGGAACATTAATTATTTTATTAACCAAGTGAAACCTCCATGTCAAATAATAACAACAATGTTATTATTTCTTGACATGTGCTTAACTTGAAAGTTACAATTAATATTATTTTAATCAAATAATATTTAATATGATTATTTCTCACTGGACCCGAAACTTGGTTCTCCAATCCTCCTCAATATTTATCGAGCCTTGAATAATGAATATTTATTTATTAAATAAATATAACTTCATTATTATCCAATAAATAAATAAATATTATATTTACTAAAATAGAAAATAAATATTTATTAAATATTCCGTCAGCAATATATTCTCTCGAATAACTAGAAATGAAATAAATGTGATCATGCATACATGAATAATTATTAAACCACAATTGAGAATAATATTTATTTAAGTGAGATTTTGGATACACTTAGTGCGTGACCCTCTAGTCCTCTTTCTCAGTGGAATTAGTCGAACCTGCCAAAAGTCCAAGGTTAGAGTCTAGCAACACGCTAAGGAGCCCATAGAGAAAGAAGTTTATGCCTCAATGATATGTCACCTCATATGAATGCTTACCGTGTAATATAATCCCTTTGTATTGATATCTCCAATCAAACGGGTTGCATACAAGTGTCGTCAACCCATGTGACTGATTTCTCATTCTTTGACTTCTCAGAAATTAAACTTTCCTATAGAAAACCATGTCCATGGATTTATTTAATCTATATCATCTCCATCAAAGGGCCTGAGATATCAACTTTTGTTATAGAACTGAAGGGAAAAATTCTTTCTTTCATTATTCCTTAATGCAGTATTACTTGTGATGCACCCAACACATCCTACCTCACCGTGAATATATGTCATCACATTTTTTACCAATACATTTAAGTGAATGAGTCATAATACCCATTAATAATAATCATAAAGTCTAAGTACCAATACACACATCCAACAATAGGAACATCCAATGACACTTATAAATATGGATTTCCTACCGGTGGGTATCCTTCTCATAATATCCTCCTGGACATTTCCAAGGGAGTACGCCATGAGAAGGTGACTCAAAGTCCCATGAGTCTCCACCCCTGATATCTTGTATCATCTGTATAGCTTAAAATAGTATCATCCGACTGTAGAACATATGTTCAATAATAGTGTCATGGAACTTCCAGGTTCTCATCATACCAGGGATCTAGAAATTATCACATATAATGTCATACAGAAGAACAATCATGATTTGATAAAAAGTTTATTAAAATCCATACAATTAATATATGTTTATCATAAAGTGAACAAGAAGTTGGTTCTAGGGCACCAACTCCAATAGACTCACACTTGTACTAGAGCCAATTACTAATAACCTTTAGTCCTATAGCTCTTACATGATACTCATGCTTCTGCTGAGATAGACATTTAGTCAAGGGTTCCTCCATGTTCTCTTCTATGGATAATCTTCTCACTTCAACTTCACCCCTTTGATAAAAATCCCTCAAGAGGTGATACTTGTAGAGTATGTGATTTCTCCGTTAATGCAGAGACCCGAAGCTTAACGTACATGGACATTACATTACTTTTTCGGAATACTTAGTACATAACAGAAACACACACACAAGGACCGTAATAGTTTAGTGTCTTTGGAAACTCGGAATACAATCTTCTAATCATGGTGAAAGATCTTCAATATCTCCCATAAAGATCTTCCCTTTTTCTTTACCTAAAATCTTTCTTTATATCCTGGGGAAAAGAAAACATAAAAGGGTGAGCTCAAATGCTCAGTAAGGGTAAACAATAGAAATATCAATCACATCATATTCATAAGAACATAACATTTTGGAAATCTTAACCTGCAAAATAGATCATAATATCATAACATGGGATAAATCATAGTAGTGAAATGTAATCCCAATAATCATAACATAAAACATTTAACTTTGTGGAATACACACATAATCATAGAGAATCATTTCTTATTGGCCAAGACTCATTGCCAAGACTATCTTAGTGGACAAAGTCCATTTCTGAACCGAGTTCACTCCTCATTTCAGTCCTGTTTCACTAAACCGGTTTAACCTGCCGTTCCAGCCATGTCTATATCATGAGATATAAAATCTTTACCCAATGCATTGGAGGGAGATATAGGTCCCACCCATCTCATAATTATACCATTCTTATGTGTGCCACAAAATCATAAACCATACATCATAGCATAACCCATGTAATAAAAATGGGAATCTTAAACATCGTGACATCGTAAAACAATTCATATCAGATAAAGGAATTCATAAAAATATTTCCATCACAACATAATAAAATCCATGTAATAATAGGGATAGAAACAGAACCCTATATTATCTTAGATGGAAAATAATTTTGATAAAACTCTTGAACTCCATTCTTGAGGAAAATATCCTCTCTACTTCAAAAACACTTTTCCTTTCTTAACATGTCATACAATTCTAAACTAAAAGAAGTTGATTAAAAATAAACTTGAAAACTTTTAAAGGAAGCTTCTTGGAAATAATGTTTTAAAAATCCATTCATTCCGTATAAGTTAAAAAAACATTCTTCTCGTACTTTTGTCGGAAAAGTCAAAAAGTACCTCGTACGAAAAACGACAAAAGATTCCTTTCATATCTTTTACTAAAAACTCGCCGAAGGGTAAATTTGGATTTAAACAATTTTAGGTGGATGGAATTAATATTACATATTGAGGAAACATGGATGTGGATGATAAAATACACCCTAGTAAAATACCAAAGTATAAACAATCTCGGATAAAAATGAGATTGTGATATTTCCCTTACCTTAGGTCCGATTTGCTTCGTAAGTGCCCAAACCTCCTGTATAATGATTTAAATAATGTCATTGAATTATTCCAGAATCATAATAATTGTTATGATGTCATATATGGTTCACTTATGACTTTATTTTACCCGTTCTTTTGTAAATTCCATGTTAAAGAGCGTTTTGGGTAAAATCGTTTCATTTGTCGTCCGTGTTTTGACTTGTAATTATTCATATGACTACTTAGATCATGATTACTTAATTACAGAATATAAAACATGATTTATATGTAATATATATTCATAATATACATATATATAATAGATCAGTAAATGGAAAGAAATACACCGTTCATGGAGACGGTAGGCCGTACGTACGCATGAACGTTGTTTTCGTTTCCTTATTGAGTTGAATGGAATTAAGTAGATGACATACATATATATACACATAAATCCAGTATAATTATTATGTCATATATTTCATTATTACTTATTATATTTACTTTATAATCATTCATGAATGGTTAACGTGGAGAATGAATCTCATCGCGTCGTGGAGACGGTAGTCCGTACGTACGCACGAGCGATGATATCGTTCTCATGACCGTGGAATTGTATTGGAGTGTATGTATACTATTTCAGAATCAATATAAATTTAAAATAATCATATATAGTTATTATTTACACCATTATACCCATCCAAGTAAGGTGGTGGTGGAAAATAGATTACACCACGGCGTGGAGACGGTATTCCGTATGTACGCATGCGCGGTGATTTCGTTTTCCGTAGGATGGATAGATGGTGAAATAGGGTTGTTTCATACTTATAATAACATATAATTATATTAGTGATACTTATGTTATTACTTCATAATGAAACAACCTAAGAAGAAGAAGTGGAAGAAGAAATAAAGTTGAAATAATCGGTAACGGACATTACCTCTTCTTTGAAGCGCCTCTTTGAGTCCTCCTCTTAGGGAACTACAATTGGTCTTTAAAGAAGACCAGGACCTCTAGGATGTTTCTAGGGAAGTGTATAAGATAATTTGGCAGGGTTTGGCCGAGCTTGAAGGCTCAAAGTGGTGTGAGGAAGAGAGGGAGGAGGTGCCCTTTTATAAGGGAGGAGAGGGGCACCTTTGGAATAACTAAAAGTATTATTTTATTATAAAGCCAAATTCGGTTTTAAATAGCTCCAAATTGATTTATTTATAAGCTAAGGTGGGGATGGGTCTAAATAATCTCATCCAATATAATTTAGACAAGTTTAGGTTCCTATTTTAACCTTATCATTTAGATTTAACATTAAGTTAAATAATTTTACTTTTACCGTGTCTTCTTGTGTTCTTATACTATAAGGTTAATAAACTTACTATAACAAGAAAAACGAACCCCAATATGTTTATTATTAATATATATAACCTTATATAAGTTATTTGGCCGAACATTAGATTTTTAGGAATAAAATAACAATTAATAATATAATATTTGTTTTAAAAACTATTTTATGTCAATTTTGACACTATTTAGTAATTGATTTTTGTGAAAATCATAACAGAATGATTAGTTCAAAAAAAGTTAATTAAATCAATACTAACATGTCATATTAACCTATAAAATTAGTGTAATTCATAAAAAGTCTCAAATTACATTTATTTTGGTATTTATAACATCACTTATGTCAATATTTCATTAATAAGATAATTACTGCATCATCTTTGTGTCATAAATAAATTAAATTATTTAATGTCTAAAAATTAAAAATAAAATACCATTATGTAGGAAATCGTTTTATATTTCTAATGAATATTTATAGTCGAATTTATCTTATGTATAACCCTATATTAAAAATGATTTAATTATTAAACTTTGATTTTAACTATTTTAACCCCTCTTTAAATAAATTAATAATAAATGTCCTAATCTAATCCAAGTAGGCCTAAATGGTCATATTTTATTCCTAAGTTTTTTTTGGTCTAATTAAACTTATCCAATAGAATTAGGACATGTGTTAGGGTAATAATAATATCATTTTTACCCTTAATTACCCTATTTACTTTTAACTGTGGTAAAAAAGTAAAAAGTTACTATTCACCAAAAATTATTTTCATCTCATTGAACCACATTTTACTTACTGACATCAATCGTGTCTCTCGGATTTTTGAAATTCCACTCATAGAAGCGGTAAAATTAAGTTTTATGAAAAATTCATTGTTTTTTAACTACCACTTAGTGGTTTCACTATTCATCAAAAAATGAAAGTTTCCAGAAAAATACCAAAAATTAGGCCTAAGCTATATTTGATATTATGAACTCAAAAGTGATATCTATTTTACCAAATTCAAAACATATCAGTTGTATTAATTAATTTAAAAATTAATTCCCGTCGTCAAAACAAATAGCGTGTTCTTAAGAGATAATAACTACCAAAAGATTGACACTTGTTTATGTCTGGTTTAAATGTGAAATTACATCCAATGACCAACATTGTATTAAATTGTAAAAATATATTCTAAATATACTTTAAAACCACTCAAATTAATAATTTATCACTATTAATTATTTCGATTAAAAAGGTTGTTTTTAATTAAAATTTAGTAATTTTCACTATTCATCAGAAAATGAAAGTTATCTGAAAAGTACCAAAATTTCACCTTAAGCTAATTTCGATATTCTGAATCCAAAAATGAAGTCCATTTTGAAAAATAAAATTTACAAAATTTCAAAAAGTGGTTATTACTATTCATAACGGCTAGTTTTAATAATATTTTAATAGCATATTGTTGTTTAGTGAAACTCGTTATTGCGTACTACACACGCTATCGAGGAAGGTCACGATTGCGTGTAATGCAAGGCAATTCAAGGATGCGTGTTGTGCAAGCTCATTTTGGTGTAGCGTACAACATAAGATATTAATGAAATTAAAAAGAATATTTTTCATAAAATGTCAGGGTGTTACATTCTACCCCCCTTAAAATGAATTTCGTCCTCGAAATTCGTCAGGGTTATAAATGGTTTACTACTCGAAAGTTTCTTTAATAGAAACCCACATCGTAAAAAGGAATACCAAAACCAATATTTAAAAACAAAAGCGTGAAATGTAACGGTTACCCAAATAAACTAATCACTGGGTTTCCACATAAGTGAAAATATGGATATGGAAAGGAAATCTAACCATCATGTTCTGATGGAGAGTGGTAGCGAACATGGCTATGGAAAAGCCAGCAATCACAAAGCCATAAATTTGTGACGATCTAAGGTACCATCTGATTCATCAGATATAAGAGCACTAGGACAACATTTTTGGTTTTCAAGATCATTTCCCTAAAGTTGATGAAATTGGAATTAGAAGAAATACTTTCGTGATTTTGGTATAGTCTCACCGTTGGTCATTCTTTGGACAATTTCCACTTAATATCTTAAAGAAATGATGTTGAATTTGTCATTCATGATGTGTTAGCAGATCATGTGATAGAATGATGGGTCATTCCATCTGTCTCAAACAAAAGGTTAGAAAAGTTATCAAAACTTACATAAGTCCATCTATAGTGAGATTAATCATATATGGTTCCTAAAATGGACTTATACTTCATATATCATACTACTTAATATAATAAAACTAGTTTCTACTAAACAGGGACTTCCTGTAGGCCAGTGGTAGGCGATAAAGGCCAATCGCACTTTGGTTGTGGGTTCGATTCCCACAGCCTTGTCCGACGCGATGAGATGTCGCCCGTCTTGCAGGTTGTCTTTTTTCTAAAACTACATTACTATAACATCAAAAAAAAGTTATATCCTTAAAAAATACTAACTTATGTCCAAAATAATCCATTCCAATCTTTAGTCTTATTTAAAATACTTCGGTCCAAGCTCATAGTATAAAGAAAATGATTACTTGAAATGTCATCTACCAAGCATGTGAATACCATTATTTATCCCCCATATATCTTGTTGGTCACATTCCAATCATGTGAATACCTTAATCATGTATTCTCTTGAAAAAATGAATACCCATTAAACCTTAGTGAAAACATGAATGTTGTCAAAAGTTAACTCTTTCCACATACCAAAATCCAAAAATTCTATATACTCAAACCATGATATAACCTTATCCTTATATCAGTCATGAGCTCATGAATACTATCAAACATTTAATTTTCTCCTTATCCCTTCATTATGTTCATATCATCTATATTCCAAAAATATCTGAATAACCTTTAATGGATACTGGTACCATTAATCATACACTTTCAAAACTCAAGGAAAGACAACAGTGTAACAATCCTTAGATGTCTCTTTATTCTATAGTACCATGAGATTACTTATACAACATTACACTAGATAAACATGTAATCATTCCACTACCTTCTTAAACCATTGACCGAGCTTCAACAATTCTTTCATCTCACATATCATTTGTAGTCTCTTCATCATCATCAACATAAATACTACCCATACGGCCGTACTGATTCTCTTCATGAGACTTTCCCTTAGGGCATTGGTTTTCATAATGCCCGTACATTCCACATTTAAAACATTTAACCATTGTTGATGTCGTAGAAATACCATTATCCTCATCCATGGTGTTAACTGAACCTTTTCATTTGCACTTATTGGCTTTGTGTCCTTCTTTTCCACACCCAAAGCATCTTCCAGTTCCCTTGAAACAATCTCCTCGATGCCTCTTCCCACATGATTTACATGAGGGAAATTGAACTTTCTTTCCTCTATGATCATCATGAAACTCCATCTTTCTCTTATTATCTGAGTCAGGAAACTTACCAAAGTTGAGATTATTGATCATATTATGAGATTGCTGATTAGGCATAATAACGATGTTTGGACTTCCAAATACCGTTTCATTTGGTTTCTCATGAAGAATATCATTCCATTGTCTGTCATATCCTCCATTATCATGAATCTTCCTGTTTCCAGCCATTTTCTAAAACCCAAAAAGAATAGTGTGAGAGGCAAAAATCATGCTTAGGAAAACAACATAGTAAATGGGGAGTACCCTCAATATCTAACATCTTAGGTTAAATTCTAAGATCGTTACCGTAGTTCTAGGACCATATCCTATACGTATACTTATCCTTAGGGATATCCCTAGACGTACCTTAGAAATATCTCTAGGGATCTCACTAACATTTTCGCATCCTAGTTTCCAAAGGTTGACTAAACCTTTCATCTGATACCAACTGTAGAGACCCGAAGCTTAATGTACATGGACATTACATTACTTTTGTGGAATACTTAGTACATAACAGAAACACACACACAAGGACCGTAATAGTTTAGTGTCTTTGGAAACTCGGAATATAATCTTCTAATCATGGTGAAAGATCTTCAATATCTCCCATAAAGATATTCCCTTTTTTTTCTTACCTAAAATCTTTCTTTATATCCTGGGGAAAAGAAAACATAAAAGGGTGAGCTCAAATGCTCAGTAAGGGTAAACAATAGAAATATCAATCACATCATATTCATAAGAACATAACATTTTGGAAATCTTAACCTGCAAAAGAGATCATAATATCATAACATGGGATAAATCATAGTAGTGAAATGTAATCCCAATAATCATAAAATAAAACATGGAACTTTGTGGCATACACACATAATCATAGAGAATCATTTCTTATTAGCCAAGACTCATTTCCAAGACTATCTTAGTGGACAAAGTCCATTTCTGAACTGAGTTCACTCCTCATTTCAGTCCTGTTTCACTGAATCGGTTTAACATGACATTCCAACCATGTCTATCTCATGAGATATAAAATCTTTACCCAATGCATTGGAGGGAGATATAGGTCCCACCCATATCATAATGATACCATTCTTATGTGTGCCACAAAATCATAAACCATACATCATAGCATAACCCATGTAATAAAAATGGGAATCTTAAACATTGTGACATCGTAAAACAATTCATATCAGATAAACAAATTCATAAAAATATTTCCATCACAACATAATCAAATCCATGTAATAATAGGGATAGAAACAGAACCCTATATTATCTTAGATGGAAAATAATTTTGATAAAACTCTTGAACTCCATTCTTGAGGAAAATATCTTCTCTACTTCAAAGACACTTTTCCTTTCTTAACATGTCATACAATTCTAAAATAGAAGAAGTTGATTAAAAATAAACTTGAAAACTTGTAAAGGAAGCTTATTGGAAATAATTTTTTAAAAATCCATTCATTTCGTATAAGTTAAAAAAAACATTCTTCTCGTACTTTTGTCGGAAAAGTCAAAAAGTACCTCGTACGAAAAACGACAAAAGATTCCTTTCATATCTTTTACTAAAAACTCACCGAAGGGTAAAATTGGATTTAAACAATTTTAGGTGGATGGAATTAATATTACATATTGAGGAAACATGGATGTGGATGATAAAATACACCCCAATAAAATACCAAAGTATAAACAATCTCGGATAAAAATGAGATTGTGATATTTCCCTTACCTTAGGTCCGATTTGCTTCGTAAGTGTCCGAACCTCCTGTATAATGATTTAAATAACGTCATTTACTTATTCCAGAATCATACTAATTGTTATGATATCATATATGGTTCACTTATGACTTTATTTTACCCGTTCTTTTGTAAATTCCATGTTAAAGAGCGTTTTGGGTAAAATCGTTTCATTTGTCGTCCGTGTTTTGACTTGTAATTATTCATATGATTAATTAGATCATGATTACTTAATTCCAGAATATAAAACATGATTTATATATAATATATATTCAGAATATACATATATATAATAGATCAGTAAATGGAAAGAAATACACCGTTCATGGATACGGTAGGTCGTACGTACGCATGAACGCTGTTTTCGTTTCCTTATTGAGTTGAATGGAATTAAGTAGATGACATACATATATACACACATAAATTCAGTATCATTATTATGTAATATATTTCATGATTACTTATTATATATACTTTATAATCATTCTTGAATGGTTAACGTGGAGAATGAATCTCATCGCGTCGTGGAGACGGTAGTCCGTACGTACGCACGAGCGATGATATCGTTCTCATGATCGTGGAATTGTATTGGAGTGTATGTATACTATTTCAGAATCAATATCACTTTAAAATAATAATATATAGTTATTATGTACACCATTAGACCCATCCAAGTAAGGTGGTGGTGGAAAATAGATTACACCACGGCGTGGAGACGGTATTCCGTACGTACGCACGCGCAGTGATTTCGTTTTCTGTAGGATGGATAGATGGTGAAATAGGGTTGTTTCATAATTATAATAAAATATAATTATATTAGTGATACTGATGTTATTACTTCATAATGAAACAACCTAATAAGAAGAATTGGAAGAAGAAATAATGTTGAAAGAATCGGTAACGGACATTACCTCTTCTTTGAAGCGCCTCTTTGAGTCCTCCTTTTAGGGCACTAAAATTGGTATTTGAAGAATACCAGGACCTCTAGTATGTTTCTAGGGAAGCGGAGAAGAGAATTTGGCAGGGTTTGTCCAATCTTGAAGGCTCAAAGTGGTGTGAGGAAGAGAGGTAGGAGGTGCCCTTTTATAAGGGAGGAGAGGGGCACCTTTGGAATAACAAAAACTATTATTTTATTATAAAGCCAAATTCGTTTTTAAATAGCTCCAAATTAATTTATTTCGAAGCTAAGGTGGGGATGGGTCGAAATCCTCTCATAAAATAGAATTTAGACAAGTTTAGGTTCCTATTTTAACCTTATCATTTAGATTTAACATTAAGTTAAATAATTTTACTTTTACCGTGTCTTCTTGTGTTCTTATACTATAAGGTTAATAAACATACTATAAAAAGCCAAACAAACCCCAAGTTGTTTATTATTAATATATATAACCTTATCTAAGTAATTTGGCCGAACCTTAGATTTTTAGGAATAAAATAACAATTAATAATATAATATTTGTTTTAAAAACTATTTTATGTCAATTTTGACACTATTTAGTAATTGATTTTTGTGAAAATCATAACAGAATGATTAGTTCGAAAAAAGATAATTAAATAAATACTAACATGTCATATTAACCTAGAAAATTAGTGGAATTCATAAAAAGTCTCAAATTACATTTATTTTGGTATTTATAACATCAATTATGTCAATATTTCATTAATAAGATAATTACTGCATCATCTTTGTGTCATAAATAAATTAAATTATTTAATGTCTAAAAATTACAAATAAAATACCAAAATAAGTAGGAATTTTTTTTAGATTTCTAATGAATATTTATAGTCAAATTTATCTTATGTATAACCCTATATTAAAAATGATTTACTTATTAAACTTTGATTTTAACTATTTTAACCCTTCTTTAAATAAATTAATAATAAATGTCCTAATCTAATCCAAGTGGGCCTAAATGGTCATATTTTATTCCTAAAGTTGTTTTTGGTCGAATTAAACTTATCCAATAGAATTAGGACATGTGTTAGGGTAATAATAATATCATTTTTACCCTTAATTACCCTATTTACTTTTAACCGTGGTAAAAAAAGTAAAAAGTTACTATTCATCAAAAATTATTTTATCTCATTGAAGCACATTTTACTTACTGACATCAATTGTGTCTCTCGTATTTTTGAAATTCCACTCACAGAAGCAGTAAAATTAAGTTTTATGAAAAATTCATTTTTTTTAACTACCACTTAGTGGTTTCACTATTCATCAAAAAATGAAAGTTTCCAGAAAAATACCAAAAATTAGGCCTAAGATATATTTGATATTATGAACTCAAAAATGATGTCTATTTTACCAAATTCAAAACATATCAGTTGTATTAATTAATTTAAAAATTAATTCTCATCGTCAAAACAAATAGCGTGTTCTTAAGAGATAATAACTACCAAAAGATTGACACTTGTTTATGTCTGTTTTAAATGTGAAATTACATCCAATGACCAAAATTGTATTAAATTGTAAAAATATATTCTAAATATACTTTAAAACCACTCAAATTAATAATTTATCACTATTAATTATTTCTATTAAAAAGGTTGTTTTTAATTAAAATTTAGTAATTTTCACTATTCATCAGAAAATGAAAGTTATCCGAAAAGTACCAAAATTTCACCCTAATATAATTTCGATATTCCGAATCCAAAAATGAAGTCAATTTTGAAAAATAAAATTTACAAAATTTCAAAAAGTGGTTATTACTATTCATAACGGCTAGTTTTAATAATATTTTAATAGCATATTGTTGTTTAGTGAAACTCGTTATTGCGTACTACACACGCTATCGAGGAAGGTCGTGATTGCGTGTAATGCAAGGAAAGTCAAGGATGCGTGTTGTGCAAGCTCCTTTTGGTGTAGCGTACAACACAAGATATTAATGAAATTAAAAAGAATATTTTTCATAAAATCTCGGGGTGTTACAGTTAATGTGACCTTATCTATTTTGAAAGAGCCACTGTTGTAGTATTATCACAATACAATGGGATAGGTTCTTTACTACTAGGTACCACATCAAGATCCTAGACAAAGTTTTGAATCCATGCAGATTCCTTGGCTGCATCAAAAGCTACTATATACTCAGACTCCGCTGTAGAATCAGAGACAACTGGATGCTTTGAACTCTTCCAACTCACAGCTCCTCCGTTGATATAGAAAACATATCCCGATCATAACTTCATATTATTCTGATCCATCTAAAAACTTGCATCAACATATCCTCTAATGACACACTCCTCATCTCCTCTATACACCAGGAACATATCCTTAGTTCTTCTTAGATACTTAAGGGTAGTCTTAACAGAAGTCCAATGTTGTTCTCCTAGATCTTCTTGATATCTACCTACCATGATCAATGTATAGGAAACATCAAGTCTAGTACATAACATGTCATACATGATAGATCCTATCACTGAATTGTATGGGATCTTACTCATTCTATCTTTCTCTTATTGTATTTGGGGACACATTTTCTTAGAAAGATGTAAACCATGTGACACTAGAACCAATCCCCTCTTGGATTGTTCCATACTAAATCTATTTAGTATCTGGTCAATATATGTACTTTTACTTAGTTCAAACAACCTCTTCGATCTATCACTAATGATCCTGATCCTTAGAATGTAGGTTGTTTCACCTAAGTCCTTCACGGAGAAGCACTTGTTTAACCAGTCTTTAACTAACTGTAAGACATGTATGTAATTTACAATAAGTAATATGTCATCAACATATACTAGTATGATAACAACCACATTCACATTAAACCTTTTTTTAAACACACAGCTCACATTCATTTTTAATGAAACAAAATTCTTTTATGGATTTATCAAATCGAATGTTCCATGACCTAGATGCTTGATTCAATCCATAAATGGATATATGGAACTTGAAAATCCTTTTGGCATCACCTAGTGTCACAAGCCCTTTTGGTTGTATCATATAGAAATCTACCTGAAGGTTCCCATTAAGGAATGAATTTTTGACATCAATTTGCCAAATATCATAGTCATGGTAAGTTGTTATGTCAAATATGATTCTAATGGATTTAAATATGGAAAATGGTGAAAAATTTTCATCGTAGTTAATTCCTTGATGTTGTTTAAACCCTTTCATTATCGATTTCAAACACTTGGTTTTTTAATTTAATACATAAAGACCATTATTTAAATGTGTCATACCATAACATATGTAGTCCTTATAAAATAAACAACTTTTATTTTCAAATTTGAAAATAAACCCATCTATATATAAACTTGATACACAAATTATGTTATTGGTAACACTTAGTATATAATAACAGTCATGTAAAACCAAAATCATCCCAGTCTTTAATGAAAGGTGGTAGTCACCAATGGCAAGAGTAGCTAGCCTCAAACCATTGGCACCTCGTAGATCCACCTCTCCTTTAGAAATTTTCTGAAATCTACTTGGTTCTTGCATTTGAATACATATGTGAGCACCATAAGTTGTATCTAATACCCAATGTGTAGAAATGGAAAGATTGCACTTGATGACGAATGCACCTTTGGATTCCCCTTACCTCTGGGTGAAGTTCCTCTTCCAGTGGCCTGACTTGACACATGCAAAACACACTGCCTCCTTTTCCTTGACCTACCTTTAAATCTTTTTATTCTTGGTTAGACGGTGCTCAGGGGATTTATACTGTTTATAGGTATTAGGCCCCCTTTTTCTTGTCCTTCCACTTCCTATTCAACATAAGGACTATAGGTTTTCCACGCCCCATGTCCTTAACCACTTGGAAAATCAGGATCATAATTTTTGATAGAATCTTCTCATTATTGATCATATTATAATTCACAATAAAACTAGAGATGGTCTTTGGAAGTGATGATAGTATGATATCTATATGCAACTCATCCGGTAATTTAATCCCTAATATATCTAGACACTCAATGTATCCAATAATCTTGACTACATGTGGCCCAGTTGGCATGGACTCTACAAGCTTAGTGGTTGTTGACGCTCCTTTTTGTCACAGAGTCCAACAAATTATAAAGGGGAATACCTTAAGCACAAAGAGGGTCACCCTTTGAAGAAAATCAAAAAAATTGACGAAGTCATGGACTAGGAGCCCATTTGGAGTGAGGCGCGCAAGTTACTTGCGTGCTGCGCAAGTTACTTGCGTGCCGCGCAAGTCACTTGTGTGCCACCTATGGGTCGCACGGCTCACTTGGGTGCCCTATTTGGTTTTTCTCCCAAGGTGCAGGGTGGCCTATAAATATCCCCTGTGGGCCCCCATTTCAGGGAAAATTTTTCCAAAAGCCAAATTCAAGCTCTGGTCTCCCTAGTCTTCAACTCAACTCTTCTAAAAGATTCTAAGGAAACTTTTTACCTAGAATGGAAGACCTGAATGAGTAGAATAAGGCCTAAGTGTTTAGAATTCATCAACACTTTCATGCCTAAGTGTCCAGACCTCCTTAAAAATGGAAACACTTGCGTGCCGCCCTACCCTTTCGATGAAACTTGTGCTCCGCCCTTTTGGAAATATCTTAGGATAATACTAAAGGCTTGAGTTAAGTCTCACCCAAGTATTACCCTACAGATTCTTCGTCACCTAGGTGAACCCATTCCGTGCAAGTACACTTGCGTGGCCAAGACTTGCGCTCCAAATGACTTACGAGACCTACACTTGTGCGTCAACTTCATTTGTGTGCCTCTCTCCTGTTCACCTCTCCTCTTCAAGATATTAGCCCTCGAACCCCTTTTCAAAGACATTTATGGCATGGTTCCTTTTTTGGATTCCTTATCTGAATGGAATTCTGTGAGAACCTCTCCCAAAACCTCGTGACTTACAAGCTTTATGTCACTACAGTTAGAGGTTTTCCTCCATACAACCTCATCCTTTAAGATGATAAGATCTTTTTATTCAGGGAATCCTCCTCAGGAGTAAGCCCCAAGTCCCCTTAACTTGGGCCTCCTTCTCAGGAGTAAGCCCCAGGTCCCCTTAACCTAGGCCTCCTTCTCAGGAGTAAGCCCCAGTCATAACTTCCTTTTGATTTGGGCCTCCTTCTCAGAAATAAGCCCTAATCATAACACTACGGGAAAAATGGGTATTTGCGACGGGTTATTTGCGACGGGAATAAATCCCGTCGCAAATAGTCCCGTTAAAAACTTATTTGCGACGGGGGTCTTTACCCGTCGCAAATAAGTAGTCTTTTGCGACGGGATAGGCTTCCCCGTCGCAAATAGTTTTCCCGCGATTTGGCGCCAAATCGCGGGAAAACTATTTGCGACGGGGAAGCCTATCCCGTCGCAAATAGTTTTCCCGGGCTTTGGCGCCAAATCCGGGGAAAACTATTTGCGACGGGGATGCCTTTCCCCGTCGCAAATAACCGGCGGCGGTAAAAGGTATTTGCGACGGGAAAGTATCCCCGTCGCAAATAGTATGTTATTTGCGACGGGTCCCGTCGCAAATAACTATTTACCGGTTGACCGTAATAAATGCGGGCGAAGGTATTTGCGACGGTGCCCGTCGCAAATAATACTATTTGCGACGGGATTCCCGTCGCAAATGGACCCGTCGCTAATAATCTAACCTATAAATACCCCCATCCGTTTTTCTCAAATCATTCTCATTCTCCACCTTCTTCTGCTCTAAAATTTCTATTTCTAAATTTGAGTTTTTGTTCAGTTTAATTTTTTTCTTCGGAGCTGTTATTAAAGTTTTGAAGAACGATCAGAGCTCATCAATTTTCAAGGTATTTATGTTCATTTTAATTTAATATTTATTTTTAATTTTGTATTAATTTCAATTATTTTTGATTAGTTGTAATTTAATTATGTTTATATTGTTTTCTTACTTAATAAATTTAAATTATTAGTATTGTTCATAGTTAATGGTAATTAGGAATAATTTGTAATAATTTTTAATAATTAAGAATAAATATTAATAATTAGTAATAATTACCAATAATTAGTAATAATTAGTAATAATTAGTAATAATTAGTAATAATTACCAATAATTAGTAATAATTAGGAATAATTAGTAATAATTAGTAATAATTAACAATAAATAGTAATAATTAGTAATAATTAACAATAAATAGTAATAATTACCTATAATTTGGAATAATTACCAATAATTAACAATAATTAGTAATAATTAGTAATAATTGCCAATAATTGCCAATAATTACCAATAATTGCAAATAATTAGGAATAATTAGGAATAATTAGGAATAATTAGTAATAATTAGTAATAATTAGGAATAATTAGTAATAATTAGGAATAATTAGTAATAATTAGGAATAATTAGTAATAATTAGGAATAATTAGTAATAATTATCAATAATTAGTAATAATTACCAATAATTAGTAATAATTACCAATAATTAGCAATAATTAGCAATAATTAGCAATAATTAGTAATAATTAGCAATAATTAGGAATAATTAGCAATAATTAGGAATAATTACCAATAATTAGGAATAATTACCTATAATTTGGAATAATTACCAATAATTTGGAATAATTACCAATAATTTGGAATAATTACCAATAATTTGGAATAATTACCAATAATTAACAATAATTTGTAATAATTTGTAATAATTACCAATAATTTGTAATAATTAGGAATAATTAGTAATAATTAGTAATAATTATTAATAATTAGGAATAATTACCAATAATTACCAATAATTTGTAATAATTAGTAATAATTAGTAATAATTACCAATAATTACCAATAATTGCCAATAATTAGTAATAATTATCAATAATTGCAAATAATTAGGAATAATTGCAAATAATTAGGAATAATTAGGAATAATTAGGAATAATTAGGAATAATTAGTAATAATTAGTAATAGTTAGTAATAATTAGGAATAATTAGGAATAATTACCAATAATTACCAATAATTAGCAATAATTGGTAATAATTACCAATAATTGCAAATAATTGCAAATAATTAGGAATAATTAGTAATAATTAGTAATAATTAGGAATAATTAGTAATAATTAGGAATAATTAGTAATAATTAGGAATAATTAGTAATAATTAGGAATAATTAGTAATAATTAGGAATAATTAGCAATAATTATCAATAATTAGTAATAATTAGGAATAATTAGTAATAATTATCAATAATTAGCAATAATTACCAATAATTAGTAATAATTAGCAATAATTAGCAATAATTAGCAATAATTAGTAATAATTAGCAATAATTAGGAATAATTAGCAATAATTAGGAATAATTACCAATAATTAGGAATAATTACCTATAATTAGGAATAATTACCTATAATTTGGAATAATTACCAATAATTTGGAATAATTACCAATAATTAGCAATAATTAGTAATAATTTGTAATAATTACCAATAATTTGTAATAATTAGGAATAATTAGTAATAATTAGTAATAATTAGTAATAATTAGGAATAATTAGTAATAATTAGGAATAATTAGTAATAATTAGGAATAATTACCAATAATTACCAATAATTTGTAATAATTAGTAATAATTACCAATAATTACCAATAATTGCCAATAATTAGTAATAATTATCAATAATTGCAAATAATTAGGAATAATTGCAAGTAATTAGGAATAATTAGTAATAATTAGGAATAATTAGGAATAATTAGGAATAATTAGGAATAATTAGTAATAATTAGTAATAATTAGTAATAATTAGGAATAATTAGGAATAATTACCAATAATTACCAATAATTACCAATAATTGGTAATAATTACCAATAATTGCAAATAATTGCAAATAATTAGGAATAATTAGTAATAACTAGTAATAATTAGTAATAATTAGGAATAATTAGTAATAATTAGGAATAATTAGTAATAATTAGGAATAATTAGTAATAATTAGGAATAATTAGTAATAATTAGGAATAATTAGTAATAATTAGGAATAATTAGGAATAATTAGTAATAATTAGGAATAATTAGGAATAATTAGGAATAATTAGGAATAATTACCAATAATTTGTAATAATTAGTAATAATTACCAATAATTGCCAATAATTACCAATAATTGCAAATAATTAGGAATAATTAGGAATAATTAGGAATAATTAGTAATAATTAGTAATAATTAGTAATAATTAGGAATAATTAGTAATAATTAGGAATAATTAGGAATAATTAGTAATAATTAGGAATAATTAGTAATAATTAGTAATAATTAGTAATAATTAGGAATAATTAGTAATAATTAGGAATAATTAGTAATAATTAGGAATAATTAGTAATAATTACCAATAATTAGTAATAATTACCAATAATTTGTAATAATTAGTAATAATGACCAATAATTGCCAATAATTACCAATAATTGCAAATAATTAGGAATAATTAGGAATAATTAGGAATAATTAGTAATAATTAGGAATACTCACGAATACTCACGAATACTCACGAATACTCATGAATACTCACGAATACTCACGAATAATCACGAATACTCAGGAATACTCAGGAATACTCAAAAATACTTAGCAAAAAAATTATATTATCAATATTTATGAAAAAAATATTAATATTATTAAAATAATAAAAATTTATAAAATATTAAAATTATCAATATTCACAACAGATTTTGCTCTATTCTTAACATGTTCAAATCTTAAAGGGTCGCTAATTGTCAGGTCACGCGCAATAAAAAGTTTGTGTCAGCCATGTCCAATGTAAACTCTATAATTGTCCTTGCATGGTCGATCACCTCAAAAGTAATGTTGCAATCAGACAAACCAAGTCATTCCCTTCTTATCTATAAGAATCATCTCACATGAACCTTTACATAGACCATTCTTCCTTGAAAATTTAAGGGAAAAATAATGATATCCCCTCAAATTTTTAAGGAAGAATGATCTATGTAAAGGTTCATGTGAGATAATTCTTATAGATAAGAAGGGAATGACTTGGTTTGTCTGATTGCAACATTACTGGCGAAGTGATCAACCATGCAAGGACAATTATAGAGTTTACATTAGACATGACTGACACAAAATTTTTATTGCGCATGACCTGACAATTGGCGACCCTTTAAGATTTGAACATGTTAATAATAGAACAAAGTCTGTTATGAATATTGATAATTTTAATATTTTTTAATTTTTGTTATTATTTTAATAATATTAATATTGTTTTTTCGTAAATATTGATAATTTTTTTTTATTACTAATAATTAGTAAACGAAATCTGCTTGGATAATGAAGGGAAAATTTATAATCATCTCCACAACGATGATTACCAAATTTCCTTTCATTATTCAAGCAGTTTTCCTTTTGCTAAGTATTGCTAAGTATTGCTAAATTAGTAATAAATAGTAATAATTAGCAATAAATTGTAATAATTAGTAATAAATTGTAATAATTAGTAACAATTAGTAATAAATTGTAATAGATTGTAATAATTAGGAATAATTAGGAATAATTACCTTATTACATGTGGAGACAGAATGTGAAACACACAGATGAAAGGAGAATTGTATATAATATAAAAAATTATATTATTTTAATATTAATAATAAAATATACTAATAATGTAATGATGTTATTATTATATAATTAATATTTATAAAAAAAATTATATTAGTATTATTAAAAAAAATAAAAAATCAATATAATATTAAAATTATCAATATTTGTAACAGGTTTTGCTTTATTCTCAATATATTCAATCCTTGCTTGAGTGTTTTTTCTAACAAATTATTCAAAACCAGTAATGCTTTTATATTTTATAGAAAAATATGGAACAATGAGGTCGTCAACAGTCATTATTAGATGACCGCATATGGATAAATCAACGTAGAAATCCAAATGGTTCTGGTTTAAATCCAGTATATATAGAGGGTGTGGAGATTTTTTTATCATTTGCGGCATCAAATTCAGAATTTGTTTCAGAAGGAAATATAAAATGCCCTTGTAGAAAATGTGCATTGAGAACGTTTGACACGTTTGACAAAGTGGGGGAACATCTCTTGCATTTTGGTTTTCAAGCAGATTATGTTTTTTGGTATCAACATGGTGAACGCAGTTCCAGAGCAGGTGATACCAACTTGATTCCAGATCCATCCCGGTTTCAAGATTTAGTACATGATGTTGCAGGTTCATCTGTTCAACATACAGAAACTCCGGCTGATATAGCTTCAAATCCTGAGTTGGGACCGTCTGAATTTTATGAGTTGTTGAAGTCTGCTGAGGATGCATTATATCCTGGCTGCAAGATGAGCAAATTAGAAGCAGTTGCAAAATTTATGGCTATCAAATCAGATAACGGAATGTCAAAAACATGTTTTGACCAGATATTTTCATTGTTGAAAACACTGTTACCCGAAGGAAATGTTTTACCTGCAAATTACTATGAAAGTAAGAGGTTGGTTCGAAATTTGGGACTTACTTGTCAGAAGATTCATGCATGTTCAAATGACTGCATTTTATATTCAGGGGAAAATGAGTCGTTGGATAGTTGTCCCACATGTGGGCAACTGAGATATAAAGAAGGACAACACGAGAAGTCTGGTTTGATTCCTATAAAACAGTTGAGATATTTTCCGCTTACATCCAGACTTCAGTGTTTATTCATGTCTAAGAATACAGCGACAATGATGTCATGGCATAAAGAGAATATTTCAACCGATAAAAGCTTGAATCATCCAGCCGATGGTGATTCATGGAAACATTTTGATAGAGTGCATCCATCATTTGCTTTAGAAGCTAGAAATGTTCGACTGGGCCTTTCCACTGATGGTTTCTGTCCGTTTGGATCTTATGGTAGTCAATATTCATGTTGGCCTGTTTTTTTAACTCCGTATAATTTACCTCCATGGATGTTGATAAAGGAGCCATATATCTTTTTGACTTTACTAATTCCAGGACATCCGAAGAAAAATATTGATGTTTATTTGAAGCCATTGATTGATGAATTAAATTTATTGTGGAGTACTGGTGTCAGTACATATGATATTGCAACGAAACAGAATTTCATACTGAGAGCAGCATTGATGTGGACAATAAGTGACTTCCCGGCTTATGGGATGTTATCTGGCTGGAGTACACATGGTCAGAAATCATGTCCTTACTGTATGGGAGAGAACAAAGCATTTATGCTCATTCATGGAAAGAAACCTTGTTATTTTGACTGTCATCGCAGATTTCTTCCAGCTGATCATCCTTTTCGCAGAAACAGATCTCATTTCAGAAAAGGAACAGCTGAAAGGGATGGACCTCCAAAAATGCTATCAGGTTCGGAGTTAAAATCGGTTGTATTTTCATTACCTCCCATCACTTTTGGTCCCACAATAAACCAACAGAAAATTTCTGGTTTTGGGAAAGAACACAATTGGATTAAACGTAGCATATTTTGGGATTTTCCATATTGGTCTGATTTGTTGGTCCGACACATGTTAGATGTCATGAATATTGAGAAGAACTGTTTTGATAATTTGTTTCATACAGTTTTGGATACGCCAGGAAAGAGCAAAGACAATGTAAATGCACGTTTAGATCTTGCCCAAATTTGCAGGCGTCCAGAATTGGAACTATTTGAGAATGTCAGAATAGAAAGGTTACTGAAACCAAAAGCAGCTTATACACTGTCTAAAGAAAACCGTTTATTATTTTGTCAGTGGATTGCAGATTTGAGACTTCCAGATGGCTGTGCTTCCAATTTGGGTAGATGTGTAAAGAATGGTCATATTACTGGATTGAAAAGTCATGATTGTCATGTTATAATGGAGAGACTTCTACCCATTGGATTAAGAGGTCTGTTGAATTCTGTGATTTGGGATTCCATAACAGACATGTCTCATTTTTTTCGGGAAATTTGTGCGGCTACGGCAGATTATGATGCTCTAGGAAAACTTGAAAAAGATGTTGTTGTAATTATATGTAAACTGGAAAAAATATTTCCGCCGTCTTTCTTCGACTCAATGGAACATTTGATGTTACATTTGCCATATGAAGCCAAATGTGGAGGTCCGGTACAGTTTCGATGGATGTACCCATTTGAAAGATGCATGCAAAAATTGAAAAGAAAAGTACGCAACAAAGCATCTGTTGAAGGATCTATTGCAGAAGCTTATTTGCAAGAGGAAATATCTTTTTTCTGCTCCCATTATTTTGAATCTGAGTATCCTTCAAAACACAACCGAATGGGACGGAATGAGAGGAATATTGATGAAATCGACAATCAATTATCTGTTTTCAACTAGTCAGATCTTGGTTTTGGTGGAGTTTCTGAACGCTGGCTTTCAGATGATGAACATCATAGAGCTCATACGTATGTTCTGCTCAACTGTGAAGAGATGACATCAGTTGTACTGTAAGTGTTTATATCACTTATTCTATCATTTATGTTACAGTAAATAACTTTGTTTTTTATAGGTTGTATGATAATCATATCAAGAAACAAATTCCACAAATTACAGCAGCTGCTCTCGAAGAACGTTGACTGAAAAATTTCTCTCAGTGGTTTCAAAAACTGGTAACATAAATTCTTTATCATTTAGCAACTCATTCAATGTATAGTTTACTATATTGATAATTATTTCACAAATCTTCAGGTGTCTCGACATGCTGATAAAATTGACAAACGGCTGTGTGTATTGAGTAACCCACCTTCCAAACTTGTTAAAACTTATAATGCATATGTGGTGAATGGATTTCGATTCCACACACATGCATATGGGGAATCGAAAAAAACAATGAACAGTGGAGTTAGCTTGAGAGGATCTCATCATCGAGAAAATGAAGTTGACTTTTATGGCATACTTGATGAAATCATTGAACTCTGTTATCTTGGACAACATTACATAACCATGTTCAAATGTCGGTGGTTGGATACAGAGAGAGGCGTGCGTGTTCATCCGACTCATGGAATCATCGATATTAAATGTAAAAGTGTTCTCGTAGTAAATGAACCATTCTTATTGGCTCAACAGGCATATCAAGTTTATTATGCAAAGTACTGTGCAACATCAAGAGACTTGACTGATTGGTGGAGTGTAATAAAAATCAAAATTCGAGACAATCAGTTTAGTCAAAGTGAATGTGCTTTCACTGATGTGCAAAGAATTGAAGTTTTTCAAGAGAGTACTCAAAATCAATCTTTTTTACAAAGAGATATGAGTATCGATGACGACACCCCACATTTAAGAGTCGGTGATGACGATGATG
The DNA here is from genome assembly GCA_963277665.1 of Viscum album. Lineage (NCBI taxonomy): Eukaryota > Viridiplantae > Streptophyta > Magnoliopsida > Santalales > Viscaceae > Viscum > Viscum album. Next base: position 647,573,833 of record OY728147.1, on the reverse strand, counting down.
TTAATGATGTCACACATGAATTTGAAATGGTAAGAGATGAAGCAACTGCAACTCGAATGGATATCGATGATGTTGAGGAGGAATATGAAGATGACATTGACATATATGAATATGATGATGAAGATGAACACTTATAGAATTCCATGGTATTTATATACAATCATAATATGTATATATGTATATATAATAGTAATTATCAATTATTTGCTAATATTAACATTTTCTGTTTCAGATGGACGAGGCCACATTTCGTGAGTTGGCGGAGGCTGACCTGCCTTTCGATGCGGATAAGTTGCTGGCAGATGACCCTCAGCCTGCAGGCGCTCCAGGGAGTACGCGGAGGGGGCGCGGTCTTGCACGATTGATGATTCCTGACCCCGTCCCCGAGCGACGTCCACGTCTTGGGTTTGATCCGCGCACCCGGAGGTGTGATAACCTGTGTAATAACCTGTGAATTTGACTAAGATTTCATTAATCTATTCACATAATAAATGTTTATTATTTTTTCAGTTTTTCGCATATAGCAGTCGGACAGGGCAGCGCTATTTTGCGCAACTATTTCTCTCAGCCGTGGACCACATGGGAGCAGATTCCCATTGATGTGCAGCAGGCCATGTTCGGCCATTGGTTGGTACGTACGTAAATAAATAATTTTTATTTTGAAAATTATTTCATTTCTAACTTGATATTTTGATTTATTTGTAGGGTTTATGGTATCCGATCGAGGATACCATGCGTGACGCCATCCACGAGGCATGGGAGGTGGCCATGCGTGATCGCCTTCGTCAGTTTTTGCACAATTTAAGAAAAGCTGCGATGAAGAAAGCAGGAGTGTCAGATTTTGATGAGTCATGTAGAGCACAGCGACCAGAGTACATTTCATCCCATGTATGGGATGGATTATGTGCGCACTGGTTGAGTGGTGCCTTTCAGAGGAGATCATCGGTGGGGAGGCAGAATCGGGGGAGGCAGGAGGTGACTCATCGAGCTGGGAGTCGTTCTTTCAGTACTCATAGACAGCATCTGGTACGTACATTATTTATAAATATTTTATATAACTATAAATATTAACAGTTTATTTTTTATTCTTATAGGCTGTCGAGCACCCCGATATTACAGAGTACGACGTATATCGGAGGATGTATAGTGATCCTGCTACTGGGGAGCTCAGAGGTGATCGTCAGCATCACATCGTGGTCAGTATTATTTGTTTTCAAGTTTAAAAATTAACTGCATATAATATATTCACAATTTTAATTTTAAATTGCAACTATAGGAGTCATATGAAGCTGCAGCGGCACAGGCCCGGCCTGAGAGTCAGGCCGAGGCATCAGATCAGACCACTGCCCGTCAGTTTGATGAGGCGGCATGGATGCAGGCCACCCAGTATGCCTTCGAGAAGGGCCGGGTAGTTGGTATCGGCTCTCGACTGACTCCCGGAGATTATTATGGCAGTGCTGTGATGTCGGCGTCCAGCTCGAGAGGAGCTCGTGCATCTTCTTCTACACAGTATGAGGAGCAGTTGCGATCTCAGACTGCACAGATAGAGAGTCTCCGACAGGAGCAGGAGCAGATGCGTCAGCAGCATGAGGAGGAGCGTCGACGCCAACAGCAGCTGTACGAGGAGCAGACGAGTCGGTGGCAGCAGCAGCATCAGGAGCAGATGGAGTACATGCGCCGACTCACTCATGCTTTAGGGATGGAGTTTCCTCCACCACCATCTGCAGATCCCCCACCTCCCCCCCTCCCCCCCCCTCCTACAGATTAGAGTTTGTATTTCTGTTATAAAATTTGTGAAATCAAAATATTTTTTTTTCTATTCGTAGTTTCTGTCTCATTATAAAATATTAATAATATTATATTTTTAAATAACAATAATAATATGAATAATAATAATATTTATATTTTATAATATTAAATTTTATATATATATTAAAATTTTATTTATATAATAAAATTTTATATATATATTAAAATTTTATAATATTATAATTTAATTATTTTTTTGTAATACTTGAATTATTTTAATATTTGAATGTAAAATAATTCTATTATTTTTATATTAATTAAAATAACTTATTAATATTTTTTTTATTTATGAATTATAATTATAATATTATTATATTAATTAAATTATTTATTAATATTCTATTATTTTTATTTTTGAATTATAATTCTACTATTATTATAGTAATTAAAATAATTTATTATTTTCATTTGTAAATTATAATTCTATTATTATATTAATTAAAATAATTTATTAATATTTTTTTTTTTATTTTTTTATAGTATTTGCGACGGGATACTATGCCCGTCGCAAATACTAGTATTATTAATAGTTTTTTTATTTTTTTTTAAAAGAGTATTTGCGACGGAACCGTCGCAAAAACTATTTGCGACGGGTCCCGTCGCAAAAGGTATTTGCGACGGGCCCGTCACAATAACTGTTTAAAAAGTTTTTTACAAAAATACGAAATACTATTTGCGACGGGGAGAATGTCCGTCGCAAAAAAAGGCTTTAGCGACGGTCCCGTCGCAAATAAGTTTAGTTGCGACGGCGTTTTCAGCAACGGGCTATTTGCGACGGGACCCCGTCGCAAATGGCTATTTGCGACGAGATCCCGTCGCAAATAGCCCGTTGCAAATACCTGCTTTTCTAGTAGTGTAAGTCCCTTTTAATTTAGGCCTCCTTCTCAGGAGTAAGCCCCAAGTTATAAGTCCCCTTTAATTTGGGCATCCTCATTAGGAGTAATCCCCGGGTTAAAACTCCAAATATCTATAAAGTACAAATACCTTTATGGACCTTGAACCTGGGATTCTTTCTTGAAATAAGTCCTGGTCTTCATCTACTTGGGCAGTCATACATACGTAAGCCCCACATCATTTCTTGTGACTGCATATTTCATGTCACAATCGTCAGGTTTACTGATACCTCTTGTTTCTCACACCGAGCATGACTCACGTGAGCTTAGAGTGTAAAAGTAATCACGACATCTCTTTTTTTGCCGTTAACCATGCATAAGCCCCATATTTCTTCACCCGAACTATGTGGAATTTGATCTCTGACTTAAAAGTAGAGTACGTAGGAATCCTTTCTAAGGTTCAATCCCATCTTTCATTAATTCTTTTCCATACCATATGATGTTAAACTATATCCTTCTTATCGAACTACGTGGGTTCTGATTCCTTTTTAACGAGGATACATAGGTAGCCCATCTGCGGGTACGATCCCAACTTTGAAATAATCCATGTCTTTCTGAATGAAAACAAACTTCAAGTTCCCCACTGAGTGGATTTAAAACCAGTATAGTCATCATAATGACCATATAAAAGATTCTCTAAATCCCATACATATCAATCATCGATTTCCAAATCTAAAGGAAAAATCATTTTCATACTTGGAGAATTAATAAGGATTCATGAACATAACTTAAATCTATAAGAGATTCCCAGAGTAGGAAATAATTCCCCCCAAAAAGGTGTGATGATCCTGACCTCTCATCCTATCGACCAATGAAAATTCTTAAGCCTCGTCGGTCCACAACTAATGAGCACCTACCTTTGGAAAGTAGGTCCAAATGGATATAGAATCATTGGGTGTTTTTGGTTCTACGAATAAACCCGTTAGAAACCGATTGGAAAGTTTGAACCTTAAATAAACAAGGTCATCCCCATTTCCAGATGAAACAAAAAATGGTGAACCCGACGTGAATCCTTAACCAAGTTAAATGATGTTTTACTTATTTGTTAGGCCCCTATTAAACTCAATATGAGGGCCTATAAAGCAATCAATAATATATGTGATCATCCAAAAGATGTAGTCTGGCCAGACTTATCTTGATTATATCTGCTATATCAAACAGGCACTCTTTTCCAAGATCTCTCTGCAACACAAAATGGATTCTTTAAGCTTCACACCTGTGAATGCCTTGGCCGCTAATCCTGCTAGATCCTCGTCCTCTCTGAGAATGACATCACCTAATTAGAATCTTCAACGCTGGGTCTCAAATGCATTGGTGAGGGAATACCATCAACACGGTACCATCCCAACTCTGTAGGCCACTCAACAAGCCCTCCAAGTTAAAAACTCACCCTGGTTGTCCGGACAGCGATGACCAGTGGTCAAGAAGTAGGTGGTGCCAACCACCGTCTCTAACCATTTCGGGTCTTTATCCTCATAACGCAACAACCAGTCCCTCCCATATTATAGGGAGGTGAATCAAGAGGTTACTCAAGGCCTCAGTTCAAGAAGAAAGGAGTCATTCCTGAGGAATCCCACCAACAATCACCGCCAGATTCGTGCGGTATTGCACCCTCAACATGATGGGGGTATCACCTCTAGGCGTTCGGATCAGGTTCCTCAGACTTGAGCATGCAAGACGAACCATCAGAGTTGAAATCCGGCCAACAGGGAGCATGTTCTTACCTCTGCCCCCTCCAGAAAAGTCCATCAAACTAACTTTATGGAAAAAAACGACCAGGCATATACACCCATCCGTCCTAATTTCACTGCCCAGCAGACTCGTCTGGTAGTAACACACCAATCCCGCCAGTCAATTCTGGCAAAGTACTATAGGCAGGCACATGAACCTATTTATAAATCATCAGCCAGTCAGCAGGCTCATCTGACTGCATCCAAAGAAGCCCACCAACCAAATTTGAAGACCACCTGTAAACAGGCACATACACCTACTTACACTCATCAATTCTGCCAATAGTCTTGTCTTCTAGTATTGAAGGAAGTTCATCAATCATATTTAGTGGAGAACAATCAGTAGGCACATACACCAGGAGGCAGACGCAACTTTCTTCCCCCACACATGAGTACTGTCAGAATTCGCTGATAGGAAAAGGAGGACAGGAGCAGGAACACACACCTACTCCAAACACGGAATGGACATATATTCCCATTCTGGCAGCTGAAGTCACTAAGCACATTCTAACAATGGTGAAAGAGCAGAACAAATTCCTGCCCATATTCTGGATACCTGTCAGAATATTATAACAACTTCAGCGACATCACATGGAAAGAAACATAAATCTATCCCTATCAATGGAGTGACTCATCAACATGTCACCTCGGAGTAGATACACACCTATATTTCAGTCCAGGAGGGTCGTGGGGCATACTCCCCCATGTCATATGGACAATCAAGTCGGGCACATACACCCAATTTAAATAGAGATAGTCAGTCTAACCTGACCATTTCTCCTGAGCAGGCACATACACCTACCCATAATAACCACTTTCATCAGCAACTGGTTTCCAAAGTGAGTAAGAAGGTGTCCAAGAAAAATACCCATCCAACACAGTTAAAAAATCAAGAGCCAATCTACAATAAGGCCTTGCTTAATGCTGGATTTTTTGAAGCCCTCAGAAAATTATCTATTGCAACTCAAGATTATACTTTATCATTTCCAAATTCTAAAAATAACAACAATAATTCTGAAGGTATTCATCAGACACTTCCTCATGAAGGCCTGCTTCATGATAATTTGGTCAATATCGAAGCATCATCTTCAGATGAGAGCCACGATAACCCTCTGCATGGCCAGAAGACCAAGGAGCAAAAGGTTTCATCTTTTTCTATAACCCACCATGGTGGTCCTCCCCATGATGATGAATTTAGCTACGAAATTTCTCTCCACAGTAGTAATTCGCATTGCCTGGAAAATTCTTTAATGGACAATGCAGTAACAAGAAAGCCCTCTTATCTTGAGGCACTTGCAAATGCGAATCCAGTCATGTCTGATGCTTTACCTCTAGCAAGTGAAATACTTTCTCAATCATAAGATAGTCTGGGTGTAGGTCATTATCCAAATCACCACTAGGTCATTCATCTTCTAATTTGACAAATTAATTCTCTACCTATCTTGTTTAATCTGATGAATAAAAAAAGAAGCACCATCTTTGGTCCAATCAGGTAGAAGAATATTTATCAAATGACAAAGAGAAAGTACTGAATATGAGAAAACAATTGGCTAAAGGTGAAATACCAGTCAAGTTTTTTCCTTTGGATGACTCTCAGTATGATATTCCAGAAATGTTGACAGAAGATTTTATTCACGATATTTGTCTCAACATATAGAAAACTCTTTGTCACTAAAATATTACCTTATGATGAATATCAAAATCATGTTAAGGTAATAGAAGGGTTGAAACGCCAAATTGACTTGGTATCTCTCTCAGTTTCCCGACATCCAAAGGTTGAAAATAAGTAGAGAGCCGTTCAACGTACATGCCTTGGCATATTAAAAATGTTGTGCCAGTTAATTACCAATGCCCCATATAGTATTCATATCAGGGGATAGGGTGTTCATGGAGAATTGCATTTCACTGTGCTCTCTAGTCAACAAATCCCGCCAAAAGTGGTCTCATGGAACTTTATTGCCCATTGTTGGACACAACTAACTGGTTTTGTGTGTAATTAAAATCTTTCTCAAGAACAGGCCTCAACTAGTTCTTCCCAAAGTCAGGCATATAAAGAACAAGTTGTCGAATTACTCTTGCATCAAGCAAATGAGAATATCGAACAGGATTCTTGTTTAGAGCATGCACATCATCAGGTGATAGAGGTGTCAGAAATAATCCAACAGTCATCTGAGCCAGGTGATTTGAGTGGATTTCGGATGATGAATCCGGCCAATTTCTGGACTAAAATACGCAAAATCAGGAGATATTTTAAGAAAGTTTCAGATTTAACAGCTCAAGATCCACCTCAGATTTCCAGGATGGGGACTCTTTTAATCCAACCCTTGGGATCAACAGATAGGATTTGAGGAGTTGATCAGGAAAAACAGGAACAACCCCAGTCCACCAGACTAAGGGATTTTTCAAATTCTCAATCTATTCCTTAGAGAAATTCAGTCTTCTCTTGATTATGGAAGAAGCCACAAGAGGAACATAGAGCCGAATTATCAGTAAATTCCCTCCAAATTACTGTTCATCAAGAAGTTCCTGAGGGATCAACCAAACAAAAGGAAATGTCTCATAATGGACATGGAAGAATACAGTATTGCAAAAATTTTGACAGAAGGGATGCAATGCGTTATGCATCGATAAATTTCATCAATGTCGTTGTCAATGATCTCCCATAATATGAGGCTCACTCAGAGGAATCAGATGAATAATTTCATGTTCAAGAGGTTGTATACATAAAAACAAATGAAGGTGGTGTGCATACTAGAAGCCAGAGGGTTTCCTAGAGGCAAGACATTCCTTCAGGTAATACCCTTTTATACTCTAGAAAGTCACATGCCAAGGAAAAGGGTAAAAGTAAGGTTACATCCCACCCTAACTCTGGAGAAGGCCAATCAATCTCATTAGAGGAAAGTTTCGCATAGCAAGAAGAAGAAATGAAGGAGTTAATGAGGTTAAATGCAGAAATACTTCAAGGTATTCTTCCTTCTAAGCATGCTGGAGTTAATCAATCAAGGGAATTTTTTGCAGCTATTGGGATGGATCAAGAATATCACCCTTTACAAGTACACCCTCACAGGTCCAATCCTATGGGTCATACACAACAGCAACCGAAAATACTACCATCAGTGGCAGTACTGGTCACCACACCCGTCCAAACTTCAGTTATTGCACCTGCTCAGGTCCAAGCTCAACCAGATGTTTTTCAAACATTAATGACTACTATAGAGTCATTAATAGCTCGGTTGGAATCTATGGAAGGACAACATGCACCAGTTCAACCGGAAAAGAGAGGTTACCCTGAATGGGTGGATGCAATTCCTCCCCAATCAAATTTTGTGAATACCACATTCCCAATTTTTAATGGTTCGGGAGATCCAGAACAAAACATAACACATTTTTTTTCTCTTTGTGATCCTATGATGGGAACTCCTCAACAACAAGAAGCAGTTAAGCTCAGGTGTTTTGTGCAGTTATTACAAGAACCTACTTTTGTCTGGTATACAAGTTTTTAATCTTGGTCAATTACTCGGTGGGAAGATCTACATTAAAAATTCCTTCTTCAATTTAGCTCAACATTATCAAAGATGACAGTTTTTTATCTTACCAATTGTAAACAAAGAGAAAATGAAAGAGTTTCAGATTTCATTGCTCGCTGGAAGGGATTAACATATTCCTTAAGTTTAGCACTCCCTCAAGAAGAGTTACTACCAATCTGTGTGGCAAATCTGTGTGATGAATTATGTACACCATTGATCCCTGTGAAATACACATGAGGGTTTTAAGACCTTACTTCAATCGCTCAGCATATAGAAGACTCTCTTATAGAGACTGAAGGTTCCGGGAATAGCAGAAGCTCATGGGTGGATGTGCCCACTTGTCTTTTTTTCATTATAAATGATCAATCCGGGATAAATACGACGATAAAAGCCAGTCTCCATGGATCAATTCACATAAATAGAAAAAGAAGAAGAAAGGTCCCATAACCACAAAAGTGGATTGTCATAGGTTGATTATAATTAATTTAATTAATTTAGAAGAAGTACCTTTTGGGTGTTCTTTATTCGTTGATATTCTTGATCAAGTTCCGATGTGATTCGTCATTACGTCACAGAAGCCAAGTGTAGACTTCCTCTAGCGTTGATCCACACATGCACCTCGTATCTCTGGATGTCGCTAAAAGAGTCTCTAGGTGCTAGCATGGAGAAACCTTTTCTTGTGTTGTCCGCCTTAGATCGTCTTGATCTGATGGAATAGGATCTCTCTTGGTCTTGAGAGTGTTCTTGGAGGAATAGATTCTTTCGACCTTGAAAGAATTATCCAGAATTCTTGTGCACAATGATTCTCTTGAAAAGAGTTGGGGTTGTGAGGATATTTATAATTGGGTTTAAGTTTGTAGAGTTATGAAAATAAATAAACGTGTTACGCATTTTATTTATTTCATTAACTCTTTTGAAAACCCCATATCGAATCATTAATTTCTTGACATGCGCCCATGCTGATTATAATAAATATTATTTAATAAAATGATATTTCAGCAAAATCCCGACTGGAAAAACTACACGGCGTGTAATCATAAATACACGGCGTGTACTTTTTTTTCATTAAAAACTACACGGCGTGTAATCATTAATACACGGCGTGTACTTGTTTTCAAAATAAAAACTACACGGTGTGTAATCATTAATACACGACATGTACTTGTTTTCATTTTATTCTTCCTCCAACATTAAAAAGATTTAGGATTCCTTGAATAATTATTAAAACACATATGAGAATAATCTTTATTCTACTTGAGATAATTGAATACACTTAGTGTGTGACCCTCTAGGCCTCTTTCTCGTTGGCATTAGGTGGGATTACCTAAAGTCCAAGATTACTATCTAACAATGGGTCAAGGCACCCAAGAGAGAGAAGTTGACACCGCATTGACATGTCACCTCATACGAATACTTACTGTGTAATTTAATCCCTTTGTTTCGATATCTCATCAAGCAGGTTTCATGGTAGTGTCATAAACCTATATGCTTGATCTGTCATTCTTTGACTTCCAGAAATAAACTCATCATTACACCATGTCCATGGAATTTGGGCGATAGTTCTATTTAAATCAAAGGGCCCGAGATATCTACTTACATAAATATGGAAGGGACAAATCCTTCCTCGACTTATCCATTAAAAACATGTCATTCGTGACGCACCCAACGTACCCTACTTCCCACCAACTATCTTAGTGACAGTTTTCGTCAGTAAATCTAAGTGTGAAATTCATGACATGAGTTAATGATAATATTTCAGTCTAAGGACCATTACACACGCCCGTAGATAGTAATGTCTGATGACACCAAGACATGTGGAATTACTACTGGCGGTCCGGTTCTCATAATCTCCCATCTTGGAGATTACCGAGTGCGAACTCCATGAGAGAGAGTCTTGTCTTCTTACGAGTACTCACACATGATGGTCTGTATACTATGTGTCCTATCATAGTATGTCATCCAACTGTAGAACTTTATTTAAGAATATTGTTATAGCATTTCAAGGTTCTCATCATAGTGGGGATCTGCCATGACCTTATCAATGCAACAAATATTCCAGGAAATTATTATATTATAGTCATGAAAAACAATGAACAATATATAATAAGTATACATTCATGTAATAAAAATAAAAAACAGTTGGTTCTCAGGACACCAACCCTTACAAACTCTCACTTGGACTAGAGCCAACTTCCTACGACTTTTAGTCTACTAGACCTCACATGATGATCATGTTTCTGCTGAGTCAAGGCTTTAGTAAAGGGGTCCGCCATGTTTTCTTCTGTGGAAATACTGCTCACTGCAACTTCACCTCTCTAAGAAAAATCCCTCAAGAGATGATACTTTCGAAGTATGTGCTTTGTCCGCTGATATGACCTTGGCTCTTTTGAAAGTTCCACCACTGTAGTATTATCACAATAGAGTGTGATAGGATATTTAATGCTAGGTACTACATCCAGATCTTGGATGAAGCTTCGCATCCATACTTCTTCTTTAGCTGTCTCAGAAGCTGCGATATACTCGGACTCTGCTGTAGAATCTGTGACCACACTTTTCTTTGAGCTCTTCCAGGTCACTGCACCTCCGTTCAAACTAAAGATGTATCCAGTCCATGACTTCACGTCATCTTGATCAGTCTGGAAACTAGAATCTACATGTCCTCTAAAGACTAGTTCCTCATCTCCTCCATAAACTAGGAACATATCCTTAGTACGCCTCAGATACTTAAGGATAGTCTTGACTGCCATCCAATGGCGGTCTCCTGGATCAGATTGATATTCGCCTACCATAATTAATGCGTAAGAAACATCTAGACTTGTACATAGCATATCATACATGACTGACCCAATCACGGATGCTTAAGGGATCCTTGCCATTTTCTTTCTATCCTCATGTGTCTGAGGACACATTTTCTTGGAAAGATGAATTCCATGTGAAACTGGAAACAATCCCCTCTTGGATTGTTCCATATTGAATCTCTTCAGTATCTTGTCAATGTATGTACTTTGGCTCAGTCCCAGCATTCTCTTGGATCTATCACGATGGATATTGATCCGAAGAATATATGTTGCCTCTCCCAAGTCTTTCATGGAGAATCATTTATCCAACCATGCCTTAACTGACTGTAATACAGGTACTTCGTTTCCAATCAGTAATATGTCATCAACATATACTATTATAAAAACAACTACACTTACACTAAACCTTTTGTAGACACAAGGCTCACATTCGTTTTTAACAAATCCAAATTCTGTTACGGCTTCATCAAAATGAATGTTCCATGACCTTGATGCTTGATTTAATCCATAAATGGATTTTTGAAACTTGCATACCTTTTTGGAATAATTTGGAGTCACAAACCCTTCAGGTTGTGTCATGTAGACATCTTCTTGGAGGTTCCCTTTAAGGAATGATGTTTTGACATCTATTAGCCAAATTTCATACTCATGGTAAGCGGCAATGGCCGATAGGATTCTGATGGATTTCAGCATTGCAACCGATGAAAAGATTTCATCATAGTCAATTCCTTGACACTGTCTAAAACCTTTTGCAACCAGTCATTCCTTATAAGTGCTGAATTTCTCCTCCATGTCCAGTTTCTTCTTGAATACCCACTTATTACCAATAGGCTTTATATCAACTGGAGGATCTACCAAAATCCAGACTTGGTTTTGGTACATGGAATACATTTCAGAATTCATGGCTTCTTGCCACTTGGAAACGTCTGTGCCTTCAACTGCTTCCTTGTAGGTAAGAGGATCATCATTGTTAACCAATAATGAGTCACCATCCTCGGTGACAAGAAAACCATATCATTCTAGTTCTCTCACCTCTCTCGTGCTCCTACGCAGTTCTTATGTCTTTGGAACAAATTGTTATTCCATGGGGCTTTGTGGAATCTGTTCTTGTACCAACTCATGTGTATCTTGATCCTCGACTTCATTCAAGTCTATCTCGCTCCCACTATCTCTTTTAGATATGTGCTCCCTCTCAAGTAATATGGAATGTATTTACACTGTTACCTTTTTATCTGAGGGTTTGTATAGGTAATATCCCCTTGTTTCCTTGGGATATCCTATAAAAATATACTTTGTGTCTCAGGGTGCAAGATTGTTACCTGAAGAGGCCTTAAAAAATGCTTCACTACCCCACACATGTAAATTTGATAACATGGATTTTCATCCACTCCATAATTCGTATGGAATACCATTTATCAATTTAGTTGGTACTTGGTTTAGTATGTGTACTGCTGTTTGTAATGCATATCCCCAAAAGGATAATGGAAGACTCACATGACTCATCATTGATATCACCATGTCCAATAAGGTTTGGTTCCTCCTTTCACTTACTCCATTACACTAAGGCGTGTAAGGAGGAGTGAGTTGAGATAGAATCCCAAACTCCCGTAAGAAATCAATAAAGTCTTGATTAAGATATTCTCCTCCTCTGTCTGAGCGAAGTTTCTTAATCTTCTTACCAAGATGGTTCTCAAACTCATTCTTGTATTCTTTGAACCAATCAAAAGAATCTGACTTATACCTCATTAAGTAAATATATCCATATCTACTAAAATCACCAGTAAAAGTTATAAAGTACAATAACCCACCCCTTTCTTCAACTGGAAATGGTTCACACACATCTGTGTGAACTAATTCTAGAAGCTCTTTAGCCCTTTCACCTTTCCCACTAAATGGGGCTTTGGTCATTTTGCCTTGTAGACACACATGACATACACCAAGTGGTTTTAGTTTGAAAGAATCTAAATACCCATCTTGATGTAATTTTTTCAAATGTTTCTCATTGACATGACCTAGCCAGTGATGCCAAAGTTGGGTGTGGTATGAATCATGTGAATTAATTTTTTCATTGATTGCCATTACTTGGTTTGTGTAGTCTAACACATAAAGGTCGTTATACAAATGTGCCCTTCCAAAACAAATGCTATCTTTATAAAAGTATCAACATCCACTTCCTAACTTGAAGATGAATCCATCAGTATATAATCTGGATACTGAAATAATGTTTTTTGGTTACAGAGGATGAATAATAACATCCTTTCAAAACCAAGACCATCCTAGTAGATAATGTGAGGTGGTAGTCTCTGATAGCTACAACAGTGAGTCTGGCTTCGTTGGCTGCTCACAGATCCACCTCACCTCGGTCAATCTTTCTGAATCTACTTAGTTCTTGTATTTGGATACATATGTGAGCACCACAAGCAGTATCTAATACCCAATTTGTAGAAATATATAGATTTCATTCGATGACAAATGCACCTAAAGCTTCCCCTTTCTTCCTTGGCTGGGTACATTTTTTCTTCTAGTGGCCCTTCTTGCCACATGCAAAACAAACAGCCTCCTGTTCTCTTGCCTCCCCTTTGATATTCCTTTTCTTGTAAGGTCTTGAAGAAGATTTCGGATTAAATATCTTCACATTCCCTTTCCTTTTATTCACCATAAGGACAGAATTCTTTTCATGATTCATATCATTTTCCACTTGGCGAATAAGGATGAGAAGATCAGATAGAGACTTCTCAATGTTGTTCATGTTGAAATTTATAACAAAGTTAGAGAAGCTCTGGGGAAGTGATGCAAGAATGAGATCAGTACCTAGTTCTTCGGGGATTTTAAACCCTAGAACCTCCAAGTGCTCAATGTATCCAATGATCTTGACTACATGAGGCCCAACTAGGGCACCCTCTCCAAACTTGCTCTGAAATAGAGCCTTGGAGATCTCAAACCTTTCCTGTCTTGCTCTCTCCTAGTATAGACCACGGAGGTTCTCGAGCATTCTATAGGCATCCATGTCTTCATGAGACTTCATGAGCTCACTAGAAATTGATGACATCATCAACCATTGAATGTCGAGTGCCTTGTTCAAATGTTGATCATAGACCATGAAATCTTCATCACTCACCCCTTGGGCAGGAGAATCAAGAAGTGAGGACTCCAGCACGTAAAACTTTCTTTCATGGCATAGGATAACCCGAAGGTGCCTAAACCATTCCTGAAAGTTACTGTCGGTGAGGATATTGTCTTTATCTAGAATTGATTGCAGAGAAAATGTGGTTGACAAGTTTGTCATATTGATTCTACAAATTAAAAGAGAATATTTATCAGTACCTATTGATTACATTTTGTGAAAAATAATAAATTAATTTATTAATTCTCCCACTATTTTATCAAGTCCCAATGGCCCTCACCATTGAACTCAGAATTTCCAGTTGCTTTGACATTCTAGTGGCAAGGATCTATATTCCCCTTCGCATAACCCCAACAAGGGTTGGTCAATCTATTTGAAGGTATTTAGGTAGGCATGTATTTGCCAACTATGAGCTTATAGTTCCTTGATCTGTTGAGTAGACTCCCCAATCCTGAAACCCTGACTTGGATTTCCTTAACACTTTCCTCCATTTTACAACAAGTCTAGAAAGGGATACTCCTCTTGATGTAAAATGTTTAAGTCGACCCGAAACTTTCATAAGAGCTTCCTTTATAAAAGTAAGTGCCCCAACAAGGGTTGGTCAAACACATAGTTTTATTGAGTCTTGAACTTAATCAAGTAATGGAAGGCTTGGTCTAACTTAATATGGTATTTGAGGGATTTTATTATTTATGCGTAGTTTTTCATTATCACATGCTTGTTAATATTAAGTGATGCTTGCTTAAGTGATTAACCATGTTCTGATAATGTTTACGCATAGTCCAGTTTTTATTTTATTCCATCTTTGCATGCTTGTTTATTTCATTAATTATGTGATCATGATAACACATACATAATAAATAAACCATGAAATCCGACAAAAATAAAATAAGATAGCATGATCATGAGATTATATTGGTTATCTTATCTAGCGGTTTGATAAGCTAACCCTGACCTAGGGAAAAACACCTTGAATGGATGGTTCGTGTTTTAGAGCTCCCACATGTCCACCTTTGTATCTTCTTGGGTTGGTTTCACCTCAGCTTCAGGTTTTGAACCATCTCCTCTAGCTTGGGAGATCCTCCATTACATGGGGTTTACATTAAAGAAACCATGGGCACGTAGGCCCTACATTTTATTGGAAGAAGGCTCGCACACCAACGAATTTAAATTAAAAAAAATTAAATGAAACCATACACATATACAAAGGATATTTGGTCTATCTCATGATAATCCATAGCATGCAATGACATTTATGCATATTTAGCATTCAAATTCTTTTAATCGTTCTATTTATTCAAGATAAGTTGTGCTTGAATTCAATTAATTATGATATTATAATTAATCAATTCTTTATCTTAAATTCCTTTCTGAATTTACTTGAGATTATTCTCATCCATATTCCTTGTACAGGTCTTTGTAATTTTGGAGGAAACATGGTGAAATCCCATTTCTAGAAAGTACACGGCTTGTAGGATATATTACACGGCGTGTATTTTTCACCCTTTATCCAAAGTACATGCCTGGGGCTTTGGCGTGTTTTCTGCACTTTGGAAATTTTGGAGTACACGGCGTGTAGATTAATCTAACACGGTGTGTACTTCCTTGTTACACGGTTACTGAACTGGAAATCCCGTGTACACGGAACACAGCTTCTCCTTGTACACAGTTTCACCTGGACCGGATCAGACTACACGACGTGTTGATTCAACATACACGTCGTGTATTCTAGTTTCCACACACTGTTCAATTCTGGTCAACATGGTGTGATAAAACTTAGGTATACTCAATTCACACGGCGTGGTTTGGCGGACCAGTACCGGTTCGTTGAACCTAATTACACGGCGTGTAGTGAAAACTACACGCCGTGTATTCTTGTGTTGTACGGACAGAAAGAGCAGCTCCTCCAGATGAGTTTCTCATTTTTTAATTTAATCAGAATTAAAATTAAAAGGTCGTTTCTGTGATGTGAATCAAGAAACGAAGGAGGAAGAATAGATACCATTCATTTAATTTTATATAATGATTTATCTTGAATTGAATCAAATATAAATGCATAAATTATCAACGAAAATTAAATAAATATAATCAACATTGTAACCTCCCTCTGATACCAATTCAAGGTTCCGAGCGTAGTAGAATCTCATGGGTAGATATGCCCACTTGGCTTTTTGTCATTAGAAATGATCAATCCAGGATCAATATGATGATAAATGCCAGTCTCCACGGATCGATTCACAGAAATATACAAAGACGAAGAAAGGTTCCAAAACCAAAAAAGTGGATCATCACAGGTTGATTATAATTAATTTAATTAATTGACAAGAAGTAACTTTTGGGTGTTCTTTCTTCATTGATATTCTTGATCACGTTCTGATGTGATTCATCGTGCGTCGTAGAAGCCAAGTGTAAACTTCCTCTAGCGGTGATCCACACGTGCACCTCGTATCTCTGGACATCGCCAAAGGAGTCTTCGGGTGCTAGCATGGAGAAACCTTTACTTGCGTTGTCCGCCTTAGATCGTCTTGATCCAATGGAAGAGGATCTCTCTCAGTCTTGAGAGTGTTCTTGGAGGAAGAGGTTCTTTTGGCCTTGAAAGAATTCTCCAGAATTGTTGTGCACAACGATTCTCTTGAAAAGAGTTGGGGTTGTGAGGATATTTATAATCGGGTTTAAGGTTGTAGATTTATGACAATAAATAAACGCGTTACGCGTTTTATTTATTTCATTAACTCTTTTGAAAACCCCATGTCGAATCATTAATTCCTTGACATGCACCCACACTGATTATAATAAATATCATTTAATAAAATGATATTTCCTCAAAATCCCAACTGGAAAAACTGCACAGCATGTAATCATAAATACACGACATGTACTTTTTTTTCATTAAAAACTACACGGCGTGTAATCATTAATACATGGCATGTACTTGTTTTCAAAATAAAAACTACACGATGTGTAATCATTAATACATGGCGTGTACTTGTTTTTATTTTATTCTTCCTCCAACATTAAAACTATTTAGGATTCCTTGAATAAGTATTAAACCGCATATAGGAATAATCTTTATTCTACTTGAGATACTTGAATACACTTAGTGTGTGACCCTCTAGGCCTCTTTCTCATTGGCATTAGGCGGGCTTGCCTAAAGTCCAAGATTACTATCTAGCAATGGGTCAAGGAACCCAAGATAAATAATTTGACGCCGCAATGACATTTCACCTCATACGAATGCTTACTGTGTAATTTAATCCCTTTGTCTCAATATCTCATCAAGCAGGTTTCATGGTAGTGTCATAAACCTATATGCTCGATCTGTCATTCTTTGACTTCTAGAAATAAACTCGTCATCACTCCATGGACATGGAATTTGGGCAACAGTTCTATGTCAATCAAAGGGCCCAAGATATCTACTTCTATAAATATGGAAGGGACAAATCCTTTCTCAACTCATCCATTAACAACATGTAATTCATGATGCACCCAACATACCCTACTTCCTGCCAACTGTCTTCGTGACGATTTTCGTCAGCAAATCTAAGTGCACGAGTCATGACATGAGTTAATGATAATATTCTAGTCTAAGGACCATTACACATGCCCATAGATAGTAATGTCTGATGACACCAAGACATGCATAATTACTACTGGTGGGTATGTTCTCATAATCTCCCATCTTGGAGATTACCCAGTGTGAACTCCATGATAGAGAGTCTCATCTTCTTACGAGTACTTGCACATGATGGTCTGTATACTATGTGTCCTATAATAGTATGTCATCCAACCATCGAACTTTATTTAAGAATATTGTTATAGCATTTTAAGGTTCTCATCATAGCGGGGATCTGACATGACCTTACCAATGCAAAAAATATTCTAGGACATTATTATATTATAGTCATACAGAATAATGAAAAATATATAATATATATACATTCATGTAATCAAATTACAAAACAGTTGGTTCTCAGGACACCAACCCTTACAGAGACTAGGGCTAAAACTCATGTAATTCCATCAGCTCCGGGAAGGAGAATAGGGAAATCATAGGCTGCTACAGTTACACTTAAACAAGAACTTGTACCTACTTCCACTTCAAAACCTTCATCATATCGAAGGGCTCTACCTTCTGAGCATCAACAACAATGGATTCCTCGTCAATATGATCAAAGAGATCAAAGTTGGAAACAATTTTAGGATTTAAGGAACAAAGTTTATTCTTTCCAGAATAAACAAGTTCTTGGTTACTTCATCTTGGGTCTGGAAAAAAATATGGTTCAGTTACCAAGGACCAAAAGGCCGAACAAGGAAGGAGATGAAGACCTACCCAACTATTTTCTGTTTTATCAGATGTTGGGGCATCCCATTCAAGAGTGTTTTGTCTTCAAAGACCTCCTGCAAAAGATGGTGGACTCTGGACAAGTGAAACTGAAAGGTTCTCCAGCCCAAGTAGCATGTGTTACTGCTACTGATCCAGAGGAAGAAGGCAAGTGGAATGAAGTCAAAAGTAAAAATGCACAGAAATATGATGATTGTATGGTCAGGAAAATGATCAACTGAACTCATTCCATTTTACGAACACAATTGAATCAACCAATTTTGTCTTCTACTATTTCTGCCACAGCAAAACCCACTTCATCAAAAGAAAAATCCTCAAAGAAGCGGAATAATTTGAAGAAAGAAGAGAAGTCAGAAGAAGAAGAAGAAGAGCTAATGTCAAAGCCTAAGTTGTCTTTGACTCTGGCAGATTTTATTCCATCTATTTCAAAAGCACGGGCACTGCCCCACCAAACAGCACAGCCTGAACTGATTCATCAGGTAGAATATTCATCAGATGAAGAATTGATCTTTGGTTCTGTTAACATGATTCATTTAATGGATCCCTATGCCAATGAAAGTTTCAATCATGATGAGCCTAAGTTCCCTGTATCTAACAGAGGAATTAGAGGAAGAGACAGAGTTCTAGGATACATAGGAATACGTGGATATTCCAGAAGCCACTATTTCAATCCTACCCCTGCTATAACTGTATATGCAGCAAAAACTCATGGAAAATCCCTTCAGTAGGCTCAAAAAGAACAAGAAAGTTCTTCCACACATGGAAGATTCAGTCTTGACATAGTTATTTTGGAGGACCGGTTAGAGGTTACACCTTCTTCATATCAGCAAATAGATAGACCTATTCGGTCTAATCTACCGAAGCCAGGAGTGTTTCTAATTCCTGGCTTGATACGGGATGCATCTACTGCCAAAGAATCAACTTCCAAGGCACCTAAAAAACCACATTTTCATGCTAGGAAATGCAGATCTTTGGACCAAAAGTATGATGTCTTGAAAAATTTGGCCAAAGTACCGGCTAAGTTATAAATTATGGATGCCTTGAATCTATCAAAAGATTTTTGGGAGGTTATTATTGAGGCTTTGTCAAGTCCTCAAGAATTCAAAACGGAAATTGTTGCGGATGTGGTCTACCGTATAGAGAATGATCCTGCAGAATTCCATGAAGTGATATCTTTTACAGATGAAGATGAAGATGATGTTGTATATGGACATATCAGACCTTTGTATCAATCTGGAAACGTCAATGAAATAGACAACCGACAAGCTTTCATTAATAATGGCTCAGGAGTCAACCTCATTCCTATTCGTACACTTCATCGATTGGGCCTCACCAAATCTGATTTATCTCCTTCTACTTTGATGTTTCAAGGATATGATAAGAATGAAAAAGAACCACTGGGCGAGATTACACTCAGAATTCAGTTTGGAGACCTTGTGTCTAATTCAGATTTCATGTTTGTTCATCATGACACAACCTTCAACATTTTTCTTGGAAGACCTTGGCTACATCAACATGCAGTCGTACCTTCTTCATACCATCAATGTCTCAAATATTGTTTCAATGGTCAAATTGGGACATTGTATGGTGACAAGGCCCCATTCAAAACATGTGAATAACAATACATTAAGGCAGAATTTTATCACATGGAGGGAAAGGAAAAATCCACGGCAAAGAAGGTCACCAAAATTAATGCTCCAAATGGTTTGGAAAAGATTCTAGTAAACCCATTCATACATGTGAGTATAGATTATGTGTTTCCTATCAGTCAAATCGACAGGATAGACCTAAATCAAAAAACTCTTATGAAAACTTCCATAATGTCTATTATGACAATCAAGTCAGACAACATGAGAGAAATTGTTTATTCGCCAAGCAGTGATGAAAGCTTAAATGGAGATGTCTTCATTTCATCCGTTGAAATTCATCAATTCTATACTTCATCAACCAGGCCCTAAGAAGTTATAACAATACGATAGGAAAACAATGATGTCAATTCTCAATCCATCATCTCCTCTTTATCACCCCAGGAAGACCTTTCATCATCAATAGGGTCAGAAATGGCAGTTTCTTCTTCAAGATGTTCAAATTTTAACTTCTCCCCTGACCATGGAAATTCTGCTTCGTCATATACTATGCAAGTAAAAACAGAAGAAGTAACACATATTGAAGAAGAAGAGGAATATCTCAGGGATTCTCCTCTAGAATTTGAATAGGGTATCTCTACCACTGTGGATGAACTCAGAGAAATAAATCTGGGTACAAAAGAAGATCCACACCCCACTTTAATTAGTGCAGCCATGACTCTTGAAGAGAAATAAATGTATAATTAATTTCTATAGAAAAATCGAGATTTATTTTCTTGGAATTATACAGAAATGCCAGGTATTGATCCTGATTTTTCCACTCATCATTTGGGTTTTCCAGAAGAACATCGAGGATTCAATCAAGCAGCAAGAAGAATACACCCAACTTATGCCTCCAAAATTGAAGCTGAAGTTGATAAGCTTATCAAGTCTAAATTCATCAGAGAAGTTCAATATCCCAAATGGTTGGCTAATATTATCCCTGTGAAAAAGAAGAATGGAAAATTAGAGTTTTCATTGAATTCAAAGATCTTAATCGGCATTATCCCAAGGATGATTTTCCATTTCCGATCATAGAACTCTTAATTGATGAAACAACTGGCTATGAAGCTCTTTCCTTCATGGATGGATACTCTGGGTACAATCAAATATGAATGTCCCCAAAAGATGAGGAGTCTACAGCCTTCAGAGCTCCTCAAGGTGTGTTTTTCTATCGGGTAATTCCCTTTGGCCTAAAGAATGCAGGTGCAACGTATCAACGTGCCATGTACCATATATTCAAACCATTTTAGGAAATTTTTTTGAATGTTATGTGGGTGATTTGGTGGTTAAATCTAGACAATGTTCTGATCACTTGGCTGATCTGGAAATCATATTCAACAAACTTCGACAACATAATTTAAAGATGAACCCCTTGAAATGTGCTTTTGGGCTAACCTCAGGAAAATTTCTCAGATTTGTTGTACGCCATAGTGGTATCGAAGTTGATCCTGAGAAGAAAAAAATCAATCCTTGACATGTCACCTCCTATAAATATGAAGGAATTAAGAGGAATTCAAGGACACTTGGCCTATATTCGGCGTTTCATTTCCAATTTGGAAGGCAAGTGTTTACCCTTCACCAGATTAATGAAGAAGGGAGTCACCTACCAGTGGACTGAATAATGTCAAGAAGCATTTGATATTCTCAATCAATATCTCTTGAGCCCACCGGTATTAATGCCACCTGTTGAAGTAAGAACACTTATTCTCTATGCGACAGCTTTAGAGCAATCATTGGGTGCCTTCCTTGCCCAAAAGAATGATGCTGGGAATGAAAATAGCCTTTACTATCTCAGTCGGACTATGTATGACGTAGAAACTCGATATTCAAATATTGAAAAGTGTTGCCTAGCATTAATCTTTGCAGTTTAGAAATTGAGACACTACCTGCAACATCATGAGGTCTAATTGGTATCTCAAAATAACCCGCTCAAATTTATCCTTAGTCGTCCAATGCTTACAGGACGTCTGGCAAGGTGGGCAGTTATTTTGCAGTAGTTTTATATCTAGTATGTGTCTCAAAAGGCAATAAAGGGCCAAGCTCTAGCCGATTTCCTTGCTGAACACCCATCTATATAAGATACATCTTAAAATAGTGAACTTCCTAATGAGGAAGTATTCTCTATTCAAGATAATCCTCAAACATGGGAAATGTACTTTGATGGCGCCTCCAGAAGTCCAACAGGGAAGAAAATGAAAGATCCTAAATTCAACAAAGTTGGGTTAAGAATCATGCTTATTTCCCCAGAAAAGGAAGTGCTACCCCTTTCCTTCTTATTGTTGGAAGGTGGTACAAACAATGAAGCAGAATATCAAGCTCTCATTGCAGGCTTGGAATTGGTGCTTCAGGCACAGCTGAATCACTTGAAGGTAAAAGGTGATTCAGATTTGGTAATAAAACAAATCAATGGGGATTATGCCATTAGAAAGGAAGAGTCCATACCTTTGTGTGATTACTTCAGGAAGTTAATGGTGGAATTTCCCTCAGAACTGACATTTTCTTATGTCCCGCGATCACAAAATTCCCAAGCTGATGCACTAGCTAATGTAGCCATAGCCCTGGAAGATCCAAATCGGGACGAAACAATCATCAGTATTACCCACCATCGTATAGTTTCACCTTTTTTCAAATTAGATTAGAGTAAATCAATGAAATCAGTCCCATTTCTGAACCATATGGTCATACTATAGGATGGATGACACCTATCAGGGAATACCTTCAAAATGGAACACTCCCACCTGATAGAGCCATGAAAGAACATGTTCGGCGACGTGTGGTCAATTTTACTCTTTATGATAGCCCAGGTCACCAAAAAATTCTCTACAAGTGATGTTTTGATGGAATTATCTTCATATGTATTGATGGTGAAGAGATAATGGATGTCATGAATGAATTACATGCAAGAGTTTGTGGTGCCCACCTGTCTGGACATAAACTTTCTGGTCAAATTCGAAGGCTTGGATACTTTTGGCCTTCAATGATGCAAGATTGTATTAATTTCACTAAGAAGTGTCATTATTTCCAAGTATGTGCCAACTTCATTCATCAACCACTGGAGTTGTTTCATACGGCTAAATACTCCTTTCCATTTTCTACATGGGGAATGAATGTAGTAGGACCTTATCCTCTGGCTATAGCTAAGCTGTTTAAGTATATTCTTACTGCTACTGAATTCTTTTCCAAATGGCCAGAGGAAATACCTCTCAAATAAGTCGGTGATAAAAGCATTGTTAGCTTTTTCAATTCCAACATAATTACCAGATTTGGTGTTCCTCATACCATATTGATGGATAATGGCACCAACTTTTGTTCATCCAAGGTAAGAAAATTGTATCAAGAATACAATATCAGATCCAACCATTCATCTCAGTATCATGAAGTATCCAATGGTCAAGTAGAGGATTTCAATAAGACTCTTTCAAACATACTTCAAAAGATGGTGGATAAAGATAAGAAGTCATGGCCTGATAAAAATTTTCATGCTCTATGGGCTTATCGGACTACCACCCGCACTGCTACACGATCAACTCTATATTCATTGGTATATGGGACAGAAGCAGTCTTGCCTATTGAAGTCCAATTACCTTCGCTTAGAGTCTCCATTTTTGATCAGTTATCTACAGATGAACAATCTCAAAAGTGATTGGATTAATTGGAACAACAAGATGAAAAAAATATTGTGCACACTGAACCATTTAGAAGTCTATCAGAATCGAATAGCACGATCTTTTAATAAAAAAGTTCATCTTAGTTCATTCATTCAAGGAGAATTGGTATTGGTCCTCAGAACCCCAATGATACCAGGAAAGAAGCCTCCAAATCTTGAGCCAAAGTGGGAAGGACCTTACTCAATACATAAGGTCTAATTCAATGGAACTTATTCTTTAATATCAATGGATGGAGAACTCATTACAACTCCAACCAATGAAAGATTCTTGAATAAGTATTTTATGTAACACAAATACACCCATTGTACTTACTCCAGGACATTAAACTGCATAGCCCCCTCTATCATCCCACATGACGTTAAACTGTGCATCGTCCGAGCTGCAGGACGTTAAACTTCCAAGAAACCCATGTATGTGACACATGACATTAAACTGTGATCGCCACATGCACAATTTTCTTTTAAACTCTGTTTCCATGTGTGCCCTGGGTAGCTAACCATGCATAAGCCCCACACCATCCTTCATGGTCACATCTTTCGTGACACGATCATCAGGTCTGTTGCTGCCTCTTGTTTCTCACACCGAGCATGACTCACATGATCTTAGAGTAAGCTTCGACCATGAAATTTTATCTGGGCCGCTAACCATGCTTAAGTCCCAACATCATCTTCGGGTCATTGTCCTCAAGTATACCCCGATCACCGAATCCCTCTCAATTGAACTACGCTGACTTTGATCATTGCCTCCTAGGCCGGGTATGTAGGCAACCTCCTGAGGTTCAAGCCCGAAACCAATTTCTTCACATCGATTCACCTCCATCCATATGATGTTAATCCGTGAAGCCCCCGTCAACCATTTTATTCATATCGGTTCACTTTTGTCCTACATGATGTTAAACTGTGTACGTACCATCGTCCTAGCTATATGACGTTAAACTATACAGTACCCCATTGTCCTTGCTGCAAGACATTAAACCACATAGCACTGGTCCATGCATATGACCTTAAACTATTTTCACTTTTGTCCTGTATGAAAAATAAACTGTACCAATCCCTGATACCCTCACTCGAGAAGAATCATCATTGACATGGTCTCCAACCATGTCATATTTCAAGAACTACGTATGGCTTGATTCTCATCCTTATGAGATACATAGTGACACCCAAGTCTTTAATCTTGGGTCCAGCCATAATTGAAATAAATTCCTCTTTACCCCTCATATGTACGAACCAAATCTGTACAAAGGGTATTTCAAGAACTATGTTCATCTTGATTCCCATCCTCATGGGATACGTAGGAATTCTCGAGCATTCCTCGAGTCCAGCCTTGAGCCTTTGGGCCTAACCCCAAACTCCACTTTCGGTCCCTTGGCTGCTGGGAGCACATGGTGTGATATGGAACACCCTGGTCTTTATTCACATCAGGTTTATAACAAATGCACGATGTGTCTCTCTCACTATGGTCTGAGATCTATGACCATAAACTAAGATCTTTCATGCTCTCGTCCTACATGATGTTAAACTGTATTTCAAGAACTACGTGTGGCTTGATTCTCATCTTAATGAGATACGAAGTGACATCCAGAATCTCAATTCAGGAACCAGCTACAACATTATACAAATAATATTCATGGTCTCCATAACCCTTTTCTTGACTTCTGGGTGCAAAATGTCTGATAACTGAGAGTTCTTTTTCCTGACTATGCAGCACGTTCCCTTAGGTGGCCTTGCATAAGTTGTCTACATAACGGACCTGTCAGCCAAAATATGCTACTATTTGACTATGTAGCTTATGCCCCAATTGGACCTGCATAATTCAACCTCTATAATGGGTTTTTCAAGTAATGGTAACTTCATTCTTAGGAGAAGCCTCTTTTGTCCCTATTGGTCTTAATGATGATATGTAGGGATCTATAAAAAAAACTTCCATCCTTAACATATTTGTTCCACACTCTTTTTCATGATCTGAAAGTATTCAAGTCTATGGTTTAAATTTTCCTCCTTCTCCATATGTTCAGAGCAATATGAAATAACCTTGGAACACTTGACCATATGTCATATAATGTTTCTATCTCCGGTTTTACTCATATGATTTAAAACCACAGATACATTTTTTTCCTACGTTTGGGTCAGACCTTCATAGAAGTCACATTCCTCCAATTATTTGACAATTCTGATTGGAAATATCCTCTCCATATTCAAGTACCTTTCTCTATAAAGCAGACTCTATTCTTTGGAAAATTTTAATCTCCATAAAACTTTCTTCAGCTTTTAGCAATATAAAGTCAAATTTCTGAGAGTTCTTTTGCCTGACTATATAGCACGTGCCCCTAGGTGGACTTGCATAAGTTGTCTACATAATGGACCTATCAGCCAAAAGATACTACTATTTGACTATGCAGCATATGCCCAAGTTGGCCCTGCATAATTCAGCCCCCATAACAGGTTTTTTAAGTAGCGGTAACTTCATTCTTAGAAAAGACTTCCTCTAATGACTTTTAGCTCTTTTACCATGTCATTCCTCCGATTCAAAATTTCTCAAGTCACAGTTTACAATTTTCCCCCTCCATAATTGAATATGGTAATATGTTTCCAAACAAATTATCAAGAATTGAGTCAATATCATCCATTTGGTAAAAGCTATTTGACCTTGAATATTAGCCTTTTTATAGTCCAACATGCATGAATTTAAACTGCCAATAACAAAAGACATGGTACTCATTAAATTGGGAACCTGTAAAGGGTACTCTAAACAAAAGTCGAGTCCCATCTCGCTAAACGTACATTTTGTATGATTTAAGCAATATTGATAAATTAAAAGATGCAAAGTTTTTGGGGTTGTTTATATAACCCTAGTAAAAATAAAACTATGTTTACTAGGCCCATTTTCTTAGGTAAAAATAAAAGCAACTATCAAGAAAATGAAGGTACAAATTATTGAAGTCTGTACGCCAAACTTTCGCGCTACAGACCCTTGATTTCTCCATCTTTACCTCAGAGCCGGATCCTCTTTCCTTTTTGGATCCAAATTTGAGGGGGGGCTTTTGAAGACGCTCCTTTCCATCACAGAGTCCAATGAATGACAAAGGGGAATACCTTAAGCACAAATAGGGTCACTCTTTGAAGAACATCAAAAAAATTGATGAAGGCATTGATTAGGAGCCCATTTGGAGTGAGGCGCTCAAGTTAATTGTGCGCTGTGCAAGTCACTTGCGTGCCACCTATGGGTCACACAGCTCACCTGCGCACCATATTTTGTTTTTCACCCAAGGTGCAGGGTGGCCTATAAATAGCCCTTATGGGCCCCCATTTCAGGGACAGATTTTCCAAAAGTCAAATTCAAGCTCTGATCGCCCTAGTCTTCAACTCAACTCTTCCTAAAGCTTCTAAGGTAAATTTTTACCTAGAATGGAAGACATGAAGGAGTAGAATAAGTCCTAAGTGTTTAGAATTCATCAACACTTGTGCACCTAAGTGTCCAAACCTCCTTAAAAATGGAAACACTTGCGCACCGCCCTACCCTTTCAATGAAACTTGCACGCCGCCCTTTTGGAAATATCTTAGGATAATTATAAAGGCTTGAGTTAATCTCACCCAAGTATTACCCTACAGATTCTTCGTCGCCCGGGTGAACCCATGCCGTGCAAGTACACTTTTGCGGCCAAGAATTTCATGCCAAATGACTTATGTGACCTACACTTGCGCATCAACTTCATTTTGTGACTCTCTCCCGTTCACCTCCCCTCTTCAAGAAATTAGCCCTCGAACCCCTTTTCAAATCCATTTATGGAATGTTTCCTTTGTTGGATTCCTTATCTGAAAGGAATTTTGTGAGAACCTCTCCCAAAACCTCATGAAATACAAGCTTTATGTCACTAAGGTTAGAGGTTTTTCTCCATACAACCTCATCCTTTAAGATGAGAAGATCTTTTTATTCAAGGAATCCTCCTCAGGATTAAGCCCCAAGTCCTCTTAACCTGGGCCTCCTTCTCAGGAGTAAGCCCCATGTCCCCTTAACCTGGGCCTCCTTCTCAGAAGTAATCCCCAGTCATAACTTCCTTTTGATTTGGGCCTCCTTATCAAGAATAAGCCCCAATCATAAGTCCCTTTTAATTTGGGCCTCCTTCTTAGGAGTAAGCTCCAAGTTATAAGCCCCCTTTAATTTGGACATCCTTCTTAGTAGTAAGCCCTAGGTTAAAACTCCAAATCTCCATAAAGTACAAAGACCTTTATGGACCCTACTCCTGGTATTATTTCCTGAAATAAGTCCTGGTCTTCATCCACTTGGGCAGTCATACATACGTAAGCCCCACATCATTTCTTATGACTGTATCTTTCATGGAACAATCTTCAGGTTTACTGATACCTCTTGTTTCTAACACCGAGAATGACTCAAGTGATATTAGAGTGTAAAAGTAATCATGACATCTCTTTTTGGGCCATTAACCATGCATAAGCCCCATATTTATTCACCCAAACTACGTGGACTTTGATCTCCACCTTAAAAGTAGAGTAAGTAGGAAGCCTTTATAAGGTTCAAGACCATCTTTCATTAATTATTTTCCATCCCATATGATGTTAAACTATATCCTTATTATCGAACTATGTGGGTTCTGATTCCTTTTTAACTAGGATATGTAGGTATCCCATCTGTAGGTATGATCCCAACTTTGAAATAATCCCTGTCTTTCTGAATGACAATAAACTTAAAGTGCCCCACTGAGTGGATTTAAAACTAGTATGGTCATCATAATGACCATATAAAATATTCTCTAAATCCCATACATATCAATCATTGATTTCCAAATCTAAAGGAAAACTCATTATCATGCTTGGTGAATTAATAAGGATTCGTGAACATAACTTAAATCTATAAGAGAGTCCCATAGTAGGAAATAATTCCCCCCAAAAAGGTGTGATGAGTCTGACCTCCCATCCTCTCGACCAATGAAAATTATTAAGCCTCATCGTTCCACAACTAATGAGCACCTACATTTGGAAAGTAGGTTCAAATGGATATAGAATCATTGGGTGTTTCTAGTTCTACGAATAAACCCGTTAGAAACTGATTGGAAAGTTTTAACCTTAAACAAACAAGGTCATCTGCATTTCCATATGAAACAGTGGTGAACAAAGCATTAGAGATCTCATACCTCTCTTGTCTCGCCTTATCTTAATAGAGATCCCAAATGTGAGACATCATGTTATAAGCATCCATTTTCTCATGTTTCTTCAAGATCTCATTGGTCATGGATGATAACATGAGGTACTGAATATCTCTTGCATCATTAAAATATTTCTCGTACATAGTGATATCCTCATCACTCACCTCATTTCTAGACGCAACTGTTAGAGGTTCTTCAAGAACATATAGTTTCCTTTCATGGTGAAGGATGACCCGAAGGTGCCTTTTCCACACCTAGAAATTAGCACTGGTGAGAATGTTTTCCTTCTAGAGTATGAATTTCAACGATATGTTTGATGTAATTTTTAATGTCGTTTCTACAAATAAATTGAAAAATGTTTTAGTACTTTATCTGATAAAATTAAGACAAATAAATAAATAAATATTCATCAGTCTCCCACTATTTTATCAAAACCCAATATCCCTCACCATTGGCTTCATAATATCATGTTGCTTAGATATTCTAGTGGAAAGGATTCATATTTCCCTTCGCATTATCCCAACTTTGGATGGTAAAGAAATTTGAAAGGTTTTAGGTAGGCATTAAAAATGACAATTGCATTAACTCGTATCACCTTGATCTATTTAGTGGACTCCCTAATCCTGAAATCCTTAATTTTGGATTTCCTCAACCTTTGCCTCTCAGTTACACCAAGTTCTGCTTTGGCAGTCAACTCTTGATTTAAACTAAGTCAAGTCAACCCAAAACCTCAAATTAGAATTCTCTAATAATTGAAATCACCCCAACTTTGGCTGGTCAAGCACTTTGAACTATGGTTCGATTCTAACCAAAGTAATGGAAGACTATACTAACTTAATATTTTATTGAGGAATTGTATCATTTATGTGTAAATTTTCATTTATTATCTTTTCACATGCTTGTTAATATTAATTGGGATATTATTAAGTGATTAACCATGTATTAGATAATATTTACACATAAGCCATTTTATTTTAGTCTCGTCTTGCATGCTTGTTAGGCCCCCCTGAATAGCCCAAAGTCCTTTTTTTAATTTTATTATGGATATTCCCCCTTTTAAGGGTTGAAAGGGAACCCATACATGACCCGTAGGCCCAAGGCACAAGGCCCGACTAACCCTCAATACATGAACCGAAGGCCCAGAGGCATACCATGCCTAATACATGACCCGTAGGCCCAGCCCACTTGAACCGCCCCTCCCCAGCTTCTGTGTCATTGATCACCTAGCTCCCCCAACTTTCATTGCTAATCAGCTAGAATTTCCCCATACAAAGCTACACGATGCCTGGTCCTGATGGCGGCTACCATACCCTATCATTCTTCCCCGTACAAAGATACTCGGGTATGGTCTTGTTGGCTCTTGCATGCTTGTTTAATTCAATAATTATGTGATCATGATAATACATCCATAATGAATAAAGCATACAAAAAATAAAAATAAAATAAACGGTGTAATCATGAGCTTGTTCTAATAGTTAGTTTATCTAGTGGTTAATAAACTAACCACTGAACTTGGGGAGAAACACCTTGAATCAATTAAGTTCTTGTTTATAGATTTCCACCTATCCATATTTGTATCTCCTTGGATTGGTTTCACCTCAAATCCTAACTTAAACTTATTCCACTATCTTGGGAGCTCCATCCATTACATATGATTTTACTCATACATGGGTGAGGAGTAAAAGGGGTTTACATAAAAGAAATCATGAGCATGCAGGCCCTACATATTAATGAGGAGAGAAGTCATGAATGACAACAATTTAATTTAATAATAAATTAAAATGGAAATCAATCATGTACAAAGGTCTGTTCTAGCTCATGATCATCCACATGCATGCAACAAATTGCATATTTAATAAAACTAGAATTCAATTCTTTAATCATTCTTATTTAAGATAATTCATGCTCAAATCGATTAATTATTATCTTTAATTAATCAATCATTTTATCTTAAACCTTTTCTGAATTTCCTTGAGATTATCATCCATTATAATTTTAAACAAATTAATAAATTCATTTAAAATTAACTGTGTACATAACTTGTACCTTGGAGGTAACCCGGTGAATACCCGTCCAAAACTACCCAGCATGTATTATAATTGTATACACTTTATTCTTTGTGACATGTAGCATTCATGTAGAATTATAATTATAATACAACTCATATATGATGTACAGATATTTAAACATTATTCAGATGTTAATAAACATTTATATATATATATATATAACAAACACCTATCACATGTTGTGTCCCATATTTACACCCACACAAAGGTACATGTCTCAATGGTTACATAATATAATAATAAATTTTAAATCTGCATAATCTGGAAAGCGTACACAGCATGTAGATCAGACTACACAACGTCTACCCTCCTCACCATCCATACGAAGTACAAGCTTGGGGAAATGGTTTGTGAGGTGTACTTTGGAAATACTCAAAGTACACAGAATGTCCAGTGGACCACACACTGTGTAGACTCCACGTTACATGGTCGCCATCCAGGAAAGTCGTGTATGAGATACATGACTCGACTCTGACCCGAAGGGACTACATGCCGTGTCTAGTGGGCCACACGTCGTATAGTCTGTCTGACTGTGCATTAGTCTGTCCTGGTCAATACGTGGTGTAATAATTAACTACACCGCATCTCATTAATTCACATGGCTTGAGTAATTTCCGAATTAATCCTAATACATTGAACACAACTACATGGTGTGTAATCCGGATTACACATCGTGTATGGAAGATTACACGGTGCGTAACTCTAAATATACAGCATGTACTATCATGTTATCTTGATAGAATCTTTGGTGCCTCTTGATGAGATCCTCGATTTAATTTTAATCATAAAATTATTCGTTTCTGTTAGATATGTGAGAAACAATAAAGAAGGAACATATCTTCAAATAAAAATTACAAGAATGATTAAAATTGAATTAAAAAACTATTTTATTAAAGCGTAAATCATCAAAAAAATTATTTAAATAATTATAAACAATAATATTACCGCTCTGATACCACTTGTAGGTTCCGGGCATAGTTGAAGCACAGTTGGGTTGGCTCCCAACTTTAATTTTTTTCATATGCAATGAAGAATCCAGGATCAATCGATGATGAACCCAGGTATCCACAAAATTGAATCAAGGATTTATAAAAAGGAATAGAAACCTGGAACCAAGAGATAGGATCATCATATTTTGTTTATAATTAATTTAATTAAATTAAAGAATTACCTCCAAGGTGATTCTTTCTTTATTGATGTGTTCGACCAAAAATCTGCAGTGTGCATTCATTTCATTGTAGAGATCAAGGGTAGATCTCCTATAATGGTGATCCACACATGCTCCGCGAATCTCTGGATGTCACCGAAGGAGTCTCCGGGTGCTAGCGTGGAAAATCCTTGCACTTGCGTCGTCTGCCTTCGATCGCCTTGAGAACCACTTCGAAAGCGTTCTCCTTGATCTGGTGGAGGAGGACCAATCTCATTCTTGAGAATGTTCTTGGAGAAGAAGGAACTCTCTAGGATCAAGAGAAATTATTCAAATTGTTGTGTGCAACACAATTGGATAGCTTATGGGTTTCCCCCTTGGCTAATTAGAGAATAATGTAACCAGGAATTTATCTCACCAGATAATCATAAAATAATTTTCATAGGATAATTAATTATTTTATTAACTAAGTGAAACCCCCATGTCAAATAATAACAACAATGTTATTATTTCTTGACATGTGCTTAAATTGCAAGTTAAAATTAAATATTATTTTAATAAAATAATATTTAATATTATTATTTCTCAACGGACCTAAAACTTGGTCCGCCAATCCTTCTCAATATTTATTGGGAATTGAATAATGACTATTTATTTATTAAATAAATATAACTGCATTATTTGCTGATAAATAAATAAATATTATATTTACTAAAATAGTAAATAAATATTTATTAAATATTTCATCCACAATATATTCTCTAAAATAACTAGAAACAAAATAAATGCGACTAGGCATACATGAATAATTATTAAACCACAACCGGGAATAATATTTATTCAACTTGTTAAATAATAAATTATTTAACTGTGATTCCGGATACACTTAGTGTGTGACCCTCTAGGCCTCTTTCTTAGTGTCATTAGGTGAACCTAACTAAAGTCCAAGGTTAGTATCTAGAAACATTCCAAGGCACCTATAGAGAAAGAATTTAATGCCGCAATGACATGTCACCTCATACAAACGCTTATCGTGTATTATAATCTCTTTGACTTGATATCTCCAATCAAGTGGGTTGCATGTAAGTGTCATCAACTCATGTGCTCAATTTCTCATTCTTTAACTTCCTGGAAATTGGACTTTCCTATAGAACATCATGGCCATGGATTTATTTAGGCCATATCATTTCCATCAAAGGGCCTGAGATATCAAATTCCATTATGGAATAGAAGGGAAAAATCCTTTCTCGCATTATTCATTAATTCTGTATTACTCGTGACGCACCCAACATATCCTACCTCACTGTGAACATATGTTGTCACGGTTTTCTTTAATACATCTAATTTTATGATTCATAATACTCATTAATAATAATCTTAAATTATAAGGACCAGTACACATGTCTGTAGATAGGAACATACAATGGCACTTATAAATGTGGATTTCCTATTAGCGGGTCTCGTTCTCATAATATCCTCCTTGAAATTACCAAGGGCGTATTCCATGATAAGGTGCCTCAAAGTTCTATGAGTCTCTACCCCTAATAGCCTGTATCATTTTTGTCCCTTCAAATGATATCATCTGGCTATAGAACAGATGTTCAAGAATAGTGTCATGGCACTTTTGGGTACTCATCATAGCAGGGATCCACTATGACCTTTTAGTGAGACAACTACTCTTAGGATATTATCAAATACAATATCATACAGAAGAATAATCATGATGTGATGATTATTTTATTAATACTCGTCCAATGAATATATGTTTATTATAAAGTACAAAAAAAGTTGGTTCTAGGTCACCAACTCTAACACTACTGGATGCTTTCACTGAACAAATGAGCTCTATCTTGAATGGAAACTCACTATAAAACACTATAGTGATGCAACTGGTTCGTGCTAAATGAACTACTAGTAAGTTATTTCAAATATAAATGTCCCATTTATCATCACTAATATAAAAAATGTTATTATTTATTCAATTGGATATTTTTCAAATAATGTATTACAGATTCTACAATTGTTACTACAAGCCTGTATGGGATGAAATTGATGTTAAATATTGGAATTACATTTGTGGAAACATTAAAATATAGATGATTTATTCTGTACAAATTGCATGTATACATTATGTATAAACAATTCTCATATACTTCATTGTTCATATTCTTTATAAAAAACTTATATTTATAAATTATGTAATAATTGTTCATATATTTTTATATTCATGAACTTAATTTTCAACTGAATACCACTATCATCTTCCCAATTTATTAATCTGACATGAACATCACTTATGACTACATATTCAACTTCACTAATATTTCATATCATCAAGGAGATGAGACTTCAAATTAGTATATTTTTATAGGTAATTTCTATCTTCATGTAGTTTTCAATTCTTATAAAAAATAAAGTCTACAATTGCTGGTATTTGCATTTTTAACTAATTTTAATTTTCTATAACATCTTACAAACTATTTATCTGAAGTGATAACTGCTACAAACTGGTTAATTCTTAACATATGGTTCCATTTCATGTGTACATAAATTTTTTCTATATAATTATTTTGAAACTGTTTATTGATATATTGGTTTTATACCACATTATTTTAATTAATATTTTAATTACAACTATTTTAAGATTTATAGAACAAAGACTATTGATTATTTGTTTTTTTTAAAAATTATTATATATTTTCATAGTTTACTTTGTGATTTTTGAAGTAATATTCTCTAATTTTCATTATTAAATTCTAATAGAACCAAAATACCAATTGATTAAATGTTAAAAAAATATTTAAAAATGTTGAATAAAGGTTATTACAATGCTTTTTTTCTTAGCTTCCATTAACCAAAATGGTTTTCTAAACATTATTTAATTCTATTTGTTTTCTTTTATAGAGTTGTAAATTGCTACTTTATAAAATACATCTTTCCTACTGGAATAACTATGTTAAAATTTTCTACTATATTCTTCATTTATGGTTTTGATTTATTCATTTCCATTTTCACTCTACAATATACATCCAATATTCATTTCCATATTACAAACTTTGATTCAGTTTTTTTAGTAAACAGTATACATATACTTCAAAACATGTTACAAAGTCCGTATTCATACACTAAATATGAATTATGCGTATATTGAACAACATATAGTTACTGAAATTTAAATTTTAAATATACATGTACTAAATCTCTAATATGAAATACTCATTTCATGTCAACTGATAATACTAACTATGATATATGAATAATATTATATATTACTTCATTAAATAATATGTAGTGTAACACCCCAATATTTCATAGTAAGTTATTTTCTTTAATTCAATAGCTTGTGCTACACACAACACCGAGTTCGAGCGCACCACGACTTACCGAACTAGCCGTTCAAAAGCATTTATGAATAGTATTAACTGAATTTTGAATTTTATATACTCCATATAATTTTAGAATCCATATTATGTGTTTCTTAGACATAATATAAGAACAAATTCATTTTTTTCAAATAAAAGAATTATTTTTCAAAAAAATGCAATTTTACCACCTTTTAATGGAAAACCCTTTTTAAAACCAATATTTGACACTTTTATATATTCAATTTAATGAAATTAAATTCTTCTTTAGAATCAGGACATAAAAATTTTTTTTGGATAAATTTTTGGTACTTTTCTAATAACTTTTATATTTTGTTGAAAACTGAAAAATACTAAATTTTAGTTGAAAACAACTTTTTTAATAGAAATAATTTATAGTGTTAAATTATGTATTTGAATGGTTTGGAAGTATAATTAGATTATATTTTCATAATTTAATATAATTTAGGTGATTATAAGTAATTTCACATTAAAATTTGACATAAACACATGTTAATCTTTTGATAGTTTTTACTTTTTAAAAACCCGCTTTTCAGTTTTGAGAACGGGAATTAATTTTAAATTAATTAATTCAACTTCTATGTTTTTAATTTGGTAAAATAGAATTAATTTTTGAATTCGGAATATCAAAATTATCTTAGGGTATTTTTTTGGTATTTTTCTGAAAACATTCAATTTTTTATGAATAGTGAAAAACACTGCGTTATAGTTTAAAACCGACTTTTTATTTAAATAATTATTTATTTTATTTAAATTTATTTTAAGTCAAAATAGATATATAATACCTATATAAGTTCAATATAATTCATTAGAGTCATTTTATAATAAAATTAGATGTATAAAATTTTATTGAACTTTTTGTCGTCTTTTACCCACCTCCAAGGAGCATTTGCAAATTTACATAAAACTTAATTTTACCACTTATGTGAGTTGAATTTTAAAAATACAAGAGACACAGTTGATATAATTAATTAAAATGTGGTTCAATAAGATGAAAATAATTTTTAGTGAATAGTAACTTTTTACTTTTATTTACCACGATTAAAAGTAAATAGAGTAATTAAGGGTAAAAATGATATTATTATTATCCTAACACATGTCCTAATTCTATTGGATAAGTGTAATTCGACCAAAAACAACCTTAGGAATAAAATATGATCCTTTAGGTCTACTTGGATTAGGTTAGGACATTTATTATTATTTAATTCAAAGAAGAGTTAAAAGTGTTAAATTCAAAGTTTAATAAATAAACCATTTTTAATATAGGATTACACATAAGATAAATTTGACTATAAATATTCATTATAAATATAAAATTATTTTATACATAATGGTATTTTATTTATAATTTTTAGAAATTAAATAATTAAATTTATTTATGACACAATGATGATGCAGTAATTACTTAATTAATGAAATATTAAAATAATTGATATTATAAATATCCAAATAAATTTAATTTGAGACTTTTTATGAATTACACTAATTTTATAGGTTAATATTACATGTTAGGATTGGTTAGATGAATTGTTTTTGAAGTAATAATGCTGTTATGAATTTATCAAAAACAAAATACCAAATAGTGTCAAAATTTACAAAAAAGAGTTTTTAAAACAAATATTATATTATTAATTGATATTCTATTCCTGAAAATATAAGGTTCAGAAAAAATACTTATATAATGATAGGTGTATCATTAATGAACCACTTGGGGTTCTCTTGGAAGTTTATAGTAAGTTTATTAACCATATAATATAAAACTACAAAGAGACATGGTAAATGTCAAACTATTTAACTAAGAGTTAAATCTAAAAGATAAAGTTAATATAGTGACCCAAACCTATCTAAAACCTATATGTTGAGTGTTTTTCTACCCATACCCACCTTATAATTTAAATAATTCATTTTTAGGCCATTCGAAATCGAAAATGATTTTATTATAAAATAATATTTCTATCTTTTTCTAAGGTTCCCCTCACCCCTCTTATAAAAGTTTACTCCCCCTTCTCTCTAATTCACACCTTAAAATCCATTTGTCTCGACCAAACCCTACTAAAATACCCTATAAACTGTCCTAACTTTATCCTAGAGGCCTTCCTTTAGTCAGAAAGCCACCCTAAGGAGCCCTTTTGATCAAATCAAAAGGAAAAACCCGAAGAAGAGGTAAATATTTCATCACCTCTTTCAAATTCCTTTCTTCTTCCACTTTCTCTTTCTTTGTTGTTTCCATTATAAAATAATAAGTCCATAATCTTCTATATACTTTGATGTTATTATAAATATGGTACAACCAAATTCATTATTCTATCCATCCTTTGAATGACATGTCACCATACGTGCGTACGTACGGCTTACCATCTCCACGTCGTGGTGTAATTGTTATTCAATACATTATTATTTGGATGAGTATAATAATGATGTTTAATTGATGTAAATAATAAATATAACATGATAATGATTCTTTATATATGATATAACATCCAATTATATATTATTTTAATATCAAAATAATGATATTGTCGCTCGTGCGTACGTACGGATTACCGTCTCCACGAACACGATGAGATTCATTCCCCATCGTATCCATTCAAGAATAATTTTCATTTGATGATTAAAAATAATGTTTAAAGACTTAATATAATTCTGAATATTAATAATATACATCCCATCCATAACAAACATGGCTTACATAACCAAGAATATAAAGGAGAATGAATCAGTTAACACCTGAAACGACGATAATACTAAAATATCAATATTAGAAGATCATATATGATATCATATTAATGTATATGGTTATTGTATAATTTAATAACAATTATTTCACCATTATACAGGATATTAATGTACCCTCGACCAAGGAAAATACAAGGTAAGGGGTTCCTTATCTCACTTTTTCCGCGAGATTTCCATTGTTCACCACTTATTTATTGCATGTGGTGTATTGTGTACTGCCATTTGATATATTAGCCACTATTTCCTTTTGTGTGTAGTATGTACTGACTTTGATTGTATTATTTTTATAATATAATTTAATTTATGGGTATTTACATCTTCATTGTATGATACTTCTTTCATGGGGTGTATGTTTCATAAGTTACCAAATCAGTAAGGGAATTTCAAATTTCAATTTCTAGTCATTGGGCTTTACAGATATTTCATTGATTATTTTACTCCATGATTATGTGTGGAATCACTATTTATTATTTGTGTAGTAATTTCCACTCCCCTTTCTGTGGATATACATTTGATACACATAATCACTTCATTGATAAATTCTCAAGTCATCGATATGAACTTGATAAGAGTAATTTTAACTCAATATCCATTTATTGAGTTAAACATCCAATTAATTGGTGTTATTTTTACAAGAATATGTGTGAATATACTCTGATTTATTTACACTGAATATCCAATAATATTGAGTGTATTTATATTTTTCACACATAATTATTTCATTGATTTATCCTTAACCTAAGGATACAGTCTTTATAAGAGATTTCATCTCAATTTACATCCCATTGAGACTTCTTTGTTGTTATACACCAATTCAATTTTATATGGTGTATATAATGTACTTTGACATAGTATATCATGAATCCCTTTATTCTCATGATATTATAAAGTTTTGATTACCTCAATTATTTGTATTCAAGTGTCTCTCTTTTGGTTAGGAACTCTAACTAAAATATCATTTTAAATGTATTAAAGATTTATTATTCTAAATCTTTCTCATTAGTGTCCATGTTTTAAAAATGATTTTAAGGATTTATTTATATGGACATTAAAGTTTTTAAATTAAAATTCCTTTTAAATTTTTCAAAGTGGTATGGGAAACTTTGATTCAAAAATCTATTTTTAAACGGCTTCTTGACAAATAGTGTGACTTTTAAATGTTTTCAAGAAAAAGGGGGATATTTCTCTCAAATAGATTTGATGATTATTTTAATATATGTCAATATCCTTCATTATTGTTGATTGAGGTTAATATGTTACAATAAAATCTTCTATATTGTATTTAATGAGTTATGTTTGATTGTGGATGTGCTATTTTTATACCATTCATGGTTTTTGGATAAAGTATTGACATTACATATGCTAGTTTTAATATGAATGTTTATGTTATGTTTCAAACTTTTCATATGAGAAATTAATTGGACTTAGTAAGTGACGGGCGGAGCCCGCTATAGCTCCTCGATGCATCAGTAGGTCTCATGAGACAAACTAGTGTCTTGGCACAAGGCCTTGAAAAAATCTTATTTTTAGTCTTGGCATAAGGCCTTGACTATGTGGTTATGAAGTCTGGCATTATGCATTCCATCATTATGAAAGTGGATATTGATAGTTCATGTGATTATTCGACTAGTAGAATATCCACATGAATAAGTAAATGGAATTATTTGATTTTATATTTTCCATATTATAATGAAGTTCAAGTTTAAAAGGCTTTGGTTTTAGTCTTATATATTTACTTAAATGTTTATGATTATTTATGAAAGTTTATGCTTTATTGTTATCCATACTGAGCATCTGAGATCACCCCTTTCTATGTTTTATTTTTCCCAGGATGTAAAGAAGTATATTATGACTGACCTGCAGGGATAGTCTATGGGATCTCAGTGTTTTCTATGGAAACAATGTCGTTGTAGTTTTCCATTTTATGATGTAATTTAAACCTTATTAATGTATCTATTACTTCCAAGGATACTAAACTAATCGGTCTTTCGAGACTTGATCTTTTGTGATCACGCCAATGATATGTAATAATGCACCGAATCTAGGCTTCTGGGGTCGGGGAGTTACAGTTGGTATAAGAGGAAGTTTAGTACAAACATTGGAATCTAGATTTATATAAACCCTGATTAGAGTACATTACCCTAAGATAGACTTTGAGGATTAGTATAGAATAACTTCCTAGAATTTTGGTATTATAGAGATTATGTGGGTTTTCTAAACAATATATCCCTGTCTGGATATGAGCAGGTAGAGGTGGATCTGGCACAGATGTACCTAGGAGTGAAAAATCTGACAAGGAGTTTCGGGCTTGACCCGAGGTATCTTGGTATTCAACAATGGGCCTTGCTGCACTCTTGGTTACGACACTCCCGGGGGATATGCTTGGGATAATTCACATTTTCTTTACAAACCGATTTGAAGGATTTTAATATAAGATGAGAATAAATAACCGTTGTTAATTCTAAGGTGTTTTGGA
The DNA here is from genome assembly GCA_963277665.1 of Viscum album. Taxonomy (NCBI): domain Eukaryota; kingdom Viridiplantae; phylum Streptophyta; class Magnoliopsida; order Santalales; family Viscaceae; genus Viscum; species Viscum album. The sequence continues at coordinate 647,533,339 of OY728147.1, read as the reverse complement.
TTAAAAATAAGGTGTTATGATATTCTCTAAATGATTTATGACTCACAATATGATTTTTTGTGTTAGTTAATGGTTGGATTCCAAGGAAGTCGTCGTAACATTGAACATGATGTATAAGGTGGGAACGACAGAGGAAATGAGAAACAAAATAGAATGTTGATAGGTGTAAAAGATATCATGTTCATGCCGAATCAGTTTTCCAAAAATATGATCAACAACATATATATTAACCAACTCCCAGACTCAACAAATAAGATAAAGGCGGTGACTGATAAGAGCTCTAGTAGTGGAGACCATGGAGAAAAGAAATCTCAATTTCCATCATGCAGGAAATGTGGAAGGAGATACCTAGAGAGGTATCTTAATGGAAAAAAAATGGTTTATGTGTGGGAAAGAAGGACATAAAGTAAATAATTACCGAGGAAAAATGAAGAGTACTATGGAAGAAAATAAAAATGATCCCAAGAATCCATTTACAGTCATTTGTCATAAATGTAGGGGACCTAGGCATTACCCGAGTGAATGCCATATTCTATAGGATAACCCCTTGGTCAAGGAAGAACCTATGTGGAAATAAATGGATGGTCAAATGTTTAAAAGTATTAGTGCTATTTGTTGATGGGATTACTTTGGAATACTTTTCTCTTATGTGTAACCCTACAGTTTATTATGTGAAAATGCTATTTTAGGAAGAATTTTGTTTTATATTGTTGATATAGTTATAAATAACCATTTGGGTTTATATGATCCTTGAATTTGAGGCAATTACATGTTATTAAATTTTGGGATGAAAATGCGAGGTATGAGATAACATTTGTGGTTAAATTATTTTATAGTTATTTTTGAGGAATTTATCTAATTTTGGGAATTTTATAATATATAGTTTTTTTTAAAAAGGACAACATGAAGACCGTGTGACATCCCGTCGCATTGGAAAAAGCTGCAGGAATCGAACCCACAACCATAGTGCGATTGGGATTTATCACCTGCCACTGGACTACGTGAAGTCCCTGGTTAGTGTGACTAGTTATTTTTAGTTAAATGATTTTATTGATCAATAATAAGTTGATTTTGGATCTTATGTCTTATCAAATGGATATCCTTAGTATAGGAAAATGATTTGGGGATTAAGTGAAAAATGTAATTTTGGAAGACATTCGCTCTGTTGGGAATACTATATGCCTAAGGAAAATAGAATACTATGGGATTTCATTTGAAAAGTAATTGTGGATTTTTATCTATGTTTTTATTGTGGATTTATAAAGATTTGGGTTATTTATGGAAATTATTAACCTATCATAGAGAATATGTGATTGGGTTAATTACTTTTAAGTATGTGACTTTAAGAGTAGTCGATGTTATTTGGAAATACAATTTAACATGGAAGACTGTGTAATCAAATTCTTCTATGTTTTGGGTTTCAATATTAGTTTGGATTATATTGATGGATTTTAAGGACAATTGTTTGTTGAATGGTATTTATTGAACTTCGGGTATTGTTGGTTTAATTTTAGAAATTAAGATAAGTATTTATTTCTCTAAATTATTATCCTTTTTGGGGATCATCTGATCTTGTACTAACCATTTTGGTTTTGTTTAATCTCTAAATACAAGGTATATATATATAGTTTATCCTTTGTGGATTATGTGATTCTCTATAAGTTGATTCTAGCGCTTCAGGCGTGACCAAGTCATCTTGAATACTCATTGTTTGAAAAAAAAAGATGAGTTAGTGGTAGAAATTTATTAAAGGATGAAACTCTACTTAAAAAGTAAGTATATCTCTTTATGTTCTTAATAAATCTCATAAATAAATTCCTCAAATTTATGAAATGGAACTTAAAAAAAAGTGTTATCCGTTCACTTTTGATACTAGGAACTAATGAATGTTTATATCATCAAAAGTTTGTGGTTTTCTTATTGTTAACTTTCTCCTAATCATATTTTCTATCACTCTCCACTAGAACTTGACACCTATTTTATCTTCCATATCCATGTTTTCCTACATGGAATCCTAGTGTGGGTTATCTCGGGTGACCTTTGTACTTCTCTTTCTTTCTTTTAAAGAGATAGTTACATTGACTATTTTTCTGATATGGGACTTTCAATGAAGTTCCCAAGACCAATTTTCAAATTGCAAGAACACAATTTCCAAAAGGGGGGAATAATGTAACACCCCAATATTTCATAGTAAGTTATTTTCTTTAATTCAATATCTTTCGCTACATGAAACACCGAGTTCGAGCGCACCACGACTTACCCAACTAGCCATTCAAAAGCAATTATGAATAGTATTAACTTAATTTTTAATTTTATGTACTCCATATAATTTTAGAATCCATATTATGTGTTTCTTAGACATAATATAAGAACAAATTCATTTTTTTCAGATAAAAGAATTATTTTTCAAAAAAATGCAATTTTACCACCTTTTAATGGAAAACCCTTTTTAAAACCAATATTTGACACTTTTATATATTCAATTTAATGAAATTAAATTCTTATTTAGAATCAGGACATAAAATTTTATTTTGGATAAATTTTTGGTACTTTTCTAATAACTTTTATATTTTGTTGAATACTGAAAAATACTAAATTTTAGTTGAAAAAAACTTTTTTAATCAAAATAATTTATAGTGTTAAATTATATATTTGAATGGTTTGGAAATATAATTAGATTATATTTTCATCATTTAATACAATTTAGGTGATTATAAGTAATTTCACATTAAAATTTGACATAAACACATGTCAATCTTTTGATAGTTTTTACTTTTTAAAAACCCGCTTTTCGGTTTTGACAACGGGGATTAATTTTAAATTAATTAATAAAAATTCTATGTTTTTAATTTGGTAAAATAGAATTAATTTTTGAATTCGGAATATCAAAATTATCTTAGGGTAAATTTTTGGTATTTTTCTGAAAACATTCAATTTTTTGTGAATAGTGAAAAACAATGTGTTATAGTTTAAAACCAACTTTTTATTTAAATAATTATTTATTTTATTTAAATTTATTTTAAGTCAAAATAGATATATAATACCTATATAAGTTCAATATAATTCATTGGAGTCATTTTATAATAAAATTAGATGTATAAAATTTTATTGAACTTTTTACCGTCTTTTACCCACCTCCTAGGAGCATTTGCAAATTTACATAAAACTTAATTTTACCACTTCTATTAGTTGAATTTCAAAAATCTGAGAGACATGGTTGATATCATTAAGTAAAATTTTGTTCAATAAGATGGAAATAATTTTTGGTGAACAGTAACTTTTTACTTTTATTTACCATGGTTAAAAGTAAATAGGGTAATTAAGGGTAAAAATGATATTATTATTACACTAACACATGTCATAATTCTATTGGATAAGTGTAATTAGACCAAAAACAACCTTAAAAATAAAATATGATCCTTTAGGTCCACTTGGATTAGATTAGGACATTTATTATTATTTAATTCAAAGAAGAGTTAAAAGTGTTAAATTCAAAGTTTAATAACTAAACCATTTTTAATATAGGGTTACACATAAGATAAATTCGACTATAAATATTAATTAGAAATATAAAAATATTTCCTACATAATGGTATTTTATTTATAATTTTTATACATTAAATAATTAAATTTATTTATGACACAATGATGATGCAGTAATTACCTAATTAATGAAATATTAAAATAATTGATATTATAAATTTCCAAATAAATGTAATTTGAGACTTTTTATAAATTCCAATAATTTTATAGGTTAATATAACATGTTAGGGTTGGTTAGATGAATTTTTTTCGAAGTAATAATGCTGTTATAAATTTATCAAAAACAAAATACCAAATAGTGTCAAAATTGACATAAAAGAGTTTTTAAAAAAAATATTATATTATTAATTGATATTATATTTCTAAAAATCTAAGGTTCGGTCAAAAGACTTATACAATGATAGGTGTATCATTAATGAACTACTTGGAGTTCACTTGGAAGTTTATAGTAAGTTTATTAACTATATAAGATAAAACTACAAAGAGACATAGTAAATGTCAAACTATTTAACTAAGAGTTAAATCTAAAAGATAAAGTTAATATAGTGACCCAAACCTGTCTAAAACCTATTGTTTGAGTGGTTTTAGATCCATACCCACCTTATACTTTAAATAATTAATTTTGGAGCCATTAGAAACCGAAAATGATTTTATTATAAAATAATATTTCAAGCTTTTTCTAAGGTGACCATCACCCCTCTTATAAAAGGGAACTCCCCCTTATCTCTAATTCACACCTTCAAAGCCATTTGGATCGGCCAAACCATACAAAAATACCCTCTCAACTATCCTCCCTTCATCCTAGAGGCCTTCATTTAGTCAAAAATCCACCCTAAGGATCCCTTTTGATCAAATCAAATGGAAGAACCCGAAGAAGAGGTAAATATTTCATCACCTCTTTCAAGTTCCTTTCTTCTTCCACTTCCTATTTATTTGTTGTTTCCATTATAAAATAATAACTCCAGTATATTATATATACTGTGATGTTATTATAAATATGGTACAACCAAATTCATTATTCTATCCATCCTTTGAATGACATGTCACCATACATGTGTACGTACGGCTTACCGTCTCCACGTCGCGGTGTAATTGTTATTCAATACATTATTATTTGGATGGGTATAATAATGATGTGTAATTGATGTAAATAATAAATATAATATGATAATGAATCTTTATATATGATATAACATCCAATTATATATTATTTTAATATCAAAAGAATGATAGTGTCGCCCGTGCGTACGTACGGATTACCGTCTCCACGAACACGATGAGATTCATTCCCCATCGTATCCATTCAAGAATAATTTTTATTTGATGATTAAAAATAATGTTTAAAGACATAATATCATTCTGAATATTAATAAGATACATCCCATCCATAACAAACATGGCTTACGTAACCAACCATATAAAGGAGAACGAATCAATTAACACCCAAAACGACGATAATACTAAAATATCAATATTAGAAGATCATATATGATATCATATTAATGTATATGGTTATTGTATAATTTAATAAAAATGATTTCACCATTATACAATATATTAAAATACCATCGACCAAGTAAAAGTACAAGTTAAGGGGTTCCTTATCTCACTTTTTCTGTGAGATTTCCATTGTTCGCCACTTATTTATTGCATGTGGTGTATTGTGTACTGCCATTTGATATATTGGCCAATATTTCCATTTGTGTGGAGTATGTACTGTCATTTATTGTATTATTTTTGTAATATGCTTTAATGTATGGGTATTTACATATTCATTGTATGATAATTCTTTCATGGGGTGTATGTTTCATAAGTTACCAAATCAGTAAGGGAATTTCAAATTTCAATTTCCACTCATTGGGCTTTACACATAATTCATTGATTATTTTACTCCATGATTATGTGTGGAATCACTATTTATTATTTGTGTAGTAATTTCCACTCCCCTTTCTGTGGATATAATTTTGATACACACAATCACTTCATTGATAAATTCTCAAGTCATCGATATGAACTTGATAAGAGTAATTTTAACTCAATCTCCATTTATTGAGTTAAACATCCAATTAATTGGCGTTGTTTTTACAATAATATGTGTGAATTTACTATGATTTATTTACACTAAATATTCAATAATATTGAGTGTATTTATATTTTTCATACATAATTATGTTGTTGATTTATCCTTAACCTAAGGATACAATATTTATAAGAGATTTCATCTCAATTTACATTCCATTGAGACTTATTTGTTGTTATACACCAATTCACTTTTATATGGTGTATATAATGTAATTTTACATAGTATATCATGAATCACTTTATTATCATGATATTATAAAGTTTTTATTACCTCAATTATTTGTATTCAAGTGTCTCTCTTTTGGTTAGGAACTCTAACTAAAATATCATTTTAAATATTTTAAAGATTTATTATTATAAATCTTTCTCATTAATTTCCATGTTTTAAAAATGGTTTTAAGGATTTATTTATATGGACATTAAAATTTTTTAATTAAAATTACTTTTAAAAGTTTAAAAGTAGTATGGGACACTTTGATTCAAAAATCTATTTTTAAACGGATTCTTGACAAATAGTGTGACTTTAAAATGTTTTTAAGAAAAAGGGGGGATATTTCTCTCAAATAGATTGGATGATTATTTTCATCTATGTAAATATCATTCATTATTCTTGATTGAGGTAAATCTGTTACAATAAAATCTTCCATATTATATTGAATGAGGTATGTTTGACTATGGATGTGCTATTTTTATACCATTCATGGTTTGTGGATAAAGTATTGACATTACGTATGATAGTTTTAATATGAATGTTTATGTTATGTTTCAAAATTTTCATATGATGAATGCATTGGACTTAGTAAGTGATGGGTGGAGCCCACTATATCTCATCGATGCATCGGTAGGTGTCATGAGACAAACTAGTGTCTTGGCACAAGGCCTTGACAAAATCTTATTTGTAGTCTTGGAATAAGGCCTTGACTATGTGGTTATGAATTCTGGCATTATGCATTCCATCATTATGAAAGTGGCTATTGATATTGCATGTGATTATTCGACTAGTAGAATATCTACTTGAATAAGTAAATGGAATTATTTGATTTTATCTTTGCCATATTATGCTGAAGTTCAAGTTTAAAAGGATTTGGTTTTAGTCTTATACATTGCCTTAAATGTTTGTGCTTATTTATGAAAGTTTCCAATTTATTGTTATCCTTACTGAGCATCTGAGCTCACCCCTTTCTATGTTTTATTTTTCCCAGGATGCGAAGAAGTATATTTTGACTGACCTGCAGGGATAGTCTATGGGATATCAGTGTTGTCTATGGAAAAAATATTGTTTTAGTTTTCCATTTTATGATGTAATGTAAACCTTGTGAATGTATATAGTACTTCCAAGGCTACTAAACTAATTGGTCTTTCGAGACTTGATCTTTTGTGATCATGCCAATGATACATAATAATGCACCGACTCTAGGCTTCTGGGGTCGGGGCGTTACATGTAGAGTAACTATACTTTGTTTGCAACTGGATTCTCGATAACTAGATTCACATATATAGAATAATTATACTCTTTTATAATATATAAGATACATTTTTCTCAATTTTCATAATATTTATCATATATGTTTATTATTTCTAACTTTAATGGTGTATTGTTGAGGATGCACCATTTAAATAGTAGACTTAAAGTTCCTCTCAAGAGGTATAAGTTCATTGTGTGAGCACTTTTCGTGAACACACCAGATACAAGGAGTCATTTAGATGTATTTGTTTCTCTTCAAGAGATGGTATTTAAAATTTTCTTTGGTTTCTCTAATATTATGATGTATTGGATCTTCCACTTTATATTAGAGTCCTATGACATGAAAAAAGGAACCAATGCCAGTGTCATAGTATAAGATTGGTCTCTACTCCATGTAAATGAGTTTCAATGTAGCAATTACATGATGGCTCATTTTATGGTTGGTTTGCTGTTTCATAATATGAATTTTCAAAAATCTACCTGATTTCATATAAATATATCTATAAATTGAGGTGTTAATCCTTGATTTTTAAGTATGGATTATTTCAGATTGATTCTCTCTATTTTGATTGAATCCTTTTTTTATATTTTCTTATTTCAAATATGATGCAATTTTATTAATACTCATCTAGATGTGTTTTGAGGTCATGTTAATTTAGTTATAAGGAAATATTTTCTTCCAATAAAGTTTATATTAAGATTGTTTGGGAGTATTTGATAATTTTTTATTACGGTTGTTTGATGTTATGTTCTATTCTAATTTTTTATCATTCCTGATTTTGTTGAATGATTTGAAAACTGTGATTCTCTATATTGATCTTATAATCATGTGATCTATCATACTCTATAAGCTTAAAATAGTAGGATTGTTAGATAGCAATGATTTTTTTAGATTCTAGATACTCTATGGAACTTTATAATGTATTCATTTATATATTTTCAAGACAGCACAATTATAGTATCTCTTATTCAAGATCATATTTTATTTTCCTCCTAAGTACATAGTAAACTATACATTGATTCCCAATACAAAGTAACCAAGATAATCAGTAGATTTTGAATTCATTTTATAATTATTTCAAGGTGAAATTTCAGTGAAACGTTCAAGTCCATACAAGCAACCATTCAACTCTATTTTAGTATACCAGGTTGACCAATACCCAATTCTAAGTGAATTGTTCAATTCAAGCACATTCTTATAATTTCATTGTCTATTTTTTTTAGACTTAGTTGAATATGGGGCTGACACTGTTGTTCACAAAATCATAGATCCTTGAACTTTAGGTACATTTTCTCTCTAAATTTATTCACATCACCTAATCTATGATAACTATTCCTATAATTTCCCTATTCACATATTTAAGGATTGTATTACTTTAATGGAAACATTTGGTTTAATATACTTGTTTTACATAAATTATTTTTTTAATTCATTTTTTACCTATATTAACTTTATATTTCTATAAGATGATTTTATATAGTTTGTATTGGATATATTACATAAATTTAACTTGTAACATACCAGGTAAATTTAAGTGGTATTATTTTTCCAATAGCGTACATGACACACAATATTGGGTTTCTCTGAAATCATACGTTACGCACAAGATTGAGTTATACCGAAAAATAATACATTATTAATATTATTATTTTAAATGGTAGTTATCACCTAGTCGTTGTATTTACATGAATGAATAAAACTAACTATATTATGTTTATTCATATTTATTAAATATTTTTACATTTTTCTAATAAATTGTATGGGCTTAAAATAAGAATAAATCCAATTTTAGGCATAAAAGCTCTAATATTTTTAAACGGTAGTTTTACCGCCTTTTGATGGTGAACCTTTTTTAAATATAGTTTTTGACATGTTAATAAGTTCTATTTGAAAAAAAAACTTCTTCTTTGGAAGAGGGACATAAAAATTTAATTTGGATAAAGTTTTGGTATTTTTTGATAAAATTAATACTTTAATGAATAGTGAAAAATAATGCATTTTAATTCAAACCACTTTTTCATCTAATTTATTTATATTATTAGATTATATTTTTAATTGGTTTTAATGTATATTTATATTAATTTTTATCATTTAATCCAATTTCTATCATTGTAAGTAATTTCACATTGAAATTATATATAAACGCATGTCAATCTTTTGATAGTTTTTACTTTTGAAAACTCGTTTTCTCATTTTGAAAATGGGGATTAATTTTAAATTATATACTAAAACTTATATATTTTAAATTTTGAAAAATGGATTCCATATTTGGAATTAGTGGGTAAAAATTATGTAAATAGGTTCCTTTTTTTTTTGGATTTTATGAATAGTGACTGGTAATTTTGAATTACCACGGTTAAAGGTAAATCAGGGTAATAAATAATATGACAAGGATAATAAAATTTCCCTAAAACCTAAAAAAATTCTATTTTATTAATAAAAGCATACCCTTAACACCTAAGGATCATAATTTACTCATTTAATGTATTTTTTCCATGAAAGTGATATAAATATTATTAAAAAAAGAAAGTGACAACATGTCACCCTCTTATTTCTTATAAGTTTAATAATTTTAATATAGTGATAAATATGATATAAATTTAATAATAAATAGTATCCAGAAATCTAATGAATTTATCTACTTCATGAGAATTTATTTAGAATTTTTAGAGATTAAATATTTACCATAAATACTAACACAACAGTGACGTAATAATTATTTTATTAAGAGAAATATCAAATAAATGATATGAAAAATATTAAAATAAATATAATTATATTTAATTAGGGTAATAAATGAATTTCTTAGGTTACTATGACATATTATAATTCTATTAAATGGTTTTTCTAGAAGTTATCTCTCTTTTTGGATTTTATTTAAATTAAATGAAATGAATAGTGTCAAAACTGACACTGTTTATATTTTATAAAAATAATATTTTATTAAATTATTTAAAAATCATAAAAATATTTTAAAATTACAAAGTGACTACGATAAGCTATAAAATATCATAAAGTTTCAATTTATGGGAAATTGACCCCATATAAGTAAAATTTATAGCCTCTTAATATTGAAAATATTGTTACCACAATTAAAATTAAAATAGATTAATTAAGGGTAAATCGAAAAGATTAGGTTTAAAATAAAATAAATACATGTATAAAAATTATTGGATAAGATTATTTCGAACAATAATCATATTATATTATAAATAATTCAATTTGGAGTCATTTAGATTTAAAAATTAATTTATATTAATTTAGTATTTTAAGAGTTTCCAATGGTGCTCCTCCCCTCTCCTATAAAAAGGAACTCATTCCTATCTTAATCACACTTCCAAAATATTTTATTTCAGAAAAAATATGCCCAAAACCCTTAATATAATCCCTACCCACATTCTTGAAGTCTTAGTTTAAGCAGAACACCTTCCTTATAGGTGTTAAGGTGTTCTTCAAAGTTGATCAACCAAAGAAGAGGTGTCGTTTTCTTTAAGTATTTCTATTTTATTTCTTCTTCCAAATCCTTTAAATATTATTCTTCCAAGATTAAATAATAACTAAAGTATCCTCAATATACTTAAATGTTATTATGTTAATATCATCATCTAAATTCATTCCCGCTTCCATTAAATGGGAAAGGAATTAATCATTCGTGTGTATGTGTGAACTATCACATCCACGAAACGATCTAATTAATTTTCCATAGTCATATATCATGATTGGTTATAATAATTTAATTAATGTTTATATGTGATATTAATTACATATTAATCATTATAAGATAATAATATATCAATTACATTTTTTTACTTCCATGCGCATAAAAATGATAATGTTGTTCATACGTACGTGTGAACTATCACCTCTACAAAGCGATGTGACTTGTTTTTATTCATTATATCACTTTTATGATATATATATAAGTATATTTAAATTATTAATATGATATTAATGATTTTATGATAATTCTGAAAAGATAAAATAATACTTAACTCCTTTCCATAACGATCAATGAAAAATGAAAAACGTTACTCATGCGTATGTATAGCTTACTGTCTCCATGATTATAACGTTGTTCATTTTTCATAACCACATTTTATAGTTTGATTTGAAAGTATAATTTATTTATAAAAATAATAATAATTCCGTGAATATTATTCTAGAGATGAAGGACTTATGACCAAATGGATTATTGACATTGTACCAAGTTCATTTTCGACTCAAGTACCGAATATCAATAAAACATCATATGAGAACATAAATCATTGTGTAATTGTTATAACATGGTAATAAATGATATAAAATGAATAATAAAAATTAAAAAGGTTATAAAGAAAGTATAAATTAACATAATTTTATTATTTAGGAAGATAAAGAACGTATGAGACAATTCAGACTCAAGGTAAGGGACATCATCTCAATATCCTTTCATTGAGGCATATTTTGATAATATACACCACCATATTTTATACGATGTATAATTAACCCCTTTTACTTTTAATTTCATTAAAAGTTTTTTAAAATTAATCTTTTTCTATGAAGCATTTTACAAAGCGACAAAAGGAATGTTTTTTAATGTACGTGGCAACAATGAACTTTACACCACCATGATCGTTATTTGATATTTGGCTTCCTCTACAAGTTATAATGTTTTTAAAAAGAAAATAAATACCACATTACATTTTAATGTATTTTGGTATTGAAAATGGTTTTGAGAAGGGATTGATTATGTCAATATCTTTAAATGATATCTAATTATTACAATGTGGAAATGTTATTTTTTTCTTTATGTTTGTTAATGTGTTATGATTATATTATGGTTCTTAGTAATTGCTTATGTATACAAGTGGTTCCATGATAAATCAAGGGAGGGTGATCCCGTGATAGCTCTCCAATGCATTGGATAATGATATGGAGTTAAACAATTGGATTTCTCCTAAGAGATTTAGGGAATATACTGTGATGGGTATTCCAAATGTAACCATGAAGGTTACTCCCTATATAGCTATGAAAGCTATAATTTAAGTATGATATGGATGCTACAAGTTACCTTTATGATTTATGATTGCTAATAAGTTTTTCAAGAATCTTATAATTTCATGATGTATGTTAAAGAGTTTATGTTTTTGTGAAAATGTTTTCATGAGTTTAAAATATTCATGGACTAATGGTTTCATTCCTTATTTTATATCCCTTACTGAGATTTTTGTGTTCATCCCAAGTTTTAGAAATGTTTTTCATACTATATAATGATGGGTAAAATAAAGGAAAAAAGTTAAGATGAATTTTGTGAATATTTTTATCAAAAAAAAAAAGAAATCATGTTTTATTTTAAAGAGTTTCATTTTGTGAAAAAAAAGTATAGTGAGTAGAAGTGTCTAATTTGTAATATTTGAGTTGTTATGTAATATTTATGGAATAATTATCTAAAACTATAAACCTGAAAATATACTCAATGTGAATTTTTGATTTAAATAAATGTTATGTAACGTTTAAGGTTGGGGCCTTATATAACATCTACATGTGTATTATTTTAAATTGGCATTCAATTCGTGTATTTTGATGATATTATCTAGCATATTCAGAATTCCTTTAATTTATCAAATATAAATGTTTCTAATTAAGAGTATTGTGTTTTTATTTTTTGAACAATGTTAGTTTATGTTTAGATTAAAATAAAGGAAATTTATAAAAGATCTTTCATCCTTAAGTATTTGAAATTTTTATTCAATTTTTCTACAGAAGAATTAATCTATGGTGTTCATTTTTTTATCCAAATGATTTTTTTCCTTCTTTAGCTCATTATTTGTGAAAAAAATATTGATGTTTATGATTAAAATGATAATTTAAATGATATTATTTATATGTGGAAATATGGGAATTGATTTTATGATATTATTTGCAGGTCAAGATGATGATAATGAAACAATCACTAAAGATTCTTTAGATGGGTGATGAGAAATAATGATTCACATGAATTTACACTACATTGATTCATAGGTGTTTTTACATTATGAAAAGGTGTTTGTACAGTGGTCTACCTTAGTTATGCATTGATTTAAGTGAAAAAAGTGTGTGTATTGAAACCTATGCATTATGTCTATTATTGGTTTTATACATTAATGTTTGCTTATTTTATTTATTCTTCTATTAAGCGTGTCATAACAAAATTGGGTATTTCAGTTTACTGATTGCTATTAAACCGGTGGGTCATGTTGATAATTAGGCCTTCTAAAATTTAATGTCATTACTCCTTTTTGAATAACTTGTGTAACTAATAAATATAATTTTATATAAAATTTATTCTTCTATCCAAACATGTATACATTTTCAGTTTTTTATAGATTCCATAAGATTATGTCTACTTGGTCATAATTGTGTACAATTATACATAGTTCTGGTTTGATTTTATTAATTTTTTATAAGAGCTGTTTATTAGGATTTTTTTAGTTTGAGGCATTGAATAGAGTGTTATATTTGTACTTTATGCATCAAATCTGGTAATATTTCATGGAATGTTGGTATACAAAGATTGATGTCAAAAGAAATATTAGAATTAGGTTTATTCTTACGATGGTTCATAAAAATAAGCCACATGGTGCAAGTATTCATTTTCATAATGTATTTGACATATACATTGAGGATGAGATGTATATATATTATACCATTAATTCAAATGTTTTAGTTTCATATGCACAAAATAAAATTGGTAAGATTTATTCATAATAATAAAACATCGCTAAAAAATATATATAAATTTTAAAGTTTATCAATATTTATATTTCAATATAGACTTTTATATCATTATAATCCTACATTCACCACTTTTTCAACAATATATTAATACATTATATACTGTATGCAATTATAGTACACATTCCTTCTACTTGTAGTTTACTATTCTTTCCATGCCTCTTCTACATTAACAAGTTGCATGTAATATTATGCATATGGTATGCATACATTATTTGAAATGTATGAATACTTTATACATACATTGATTTAATTTATATACACCTGTACACATAAATGCATATCTATAGTTATATAGAATGATTTCAGCTACTCGTGTCACCACTAGCCTTCACTCCATTTTCATGTGTCACAAGCAACCCACTCAATTCATTTCTTCTTCCTATTTCATCCAACTCTATCAACAAGTGAAACAGATTCCTTAGATCATCACTGTAAAGGATCTTAAAAAATCAATTCAATGAACATCAATGCAAAAAAGAAAATAAAAGGTGAATAGACTTACCAAAAGTCAATTACTATGTTTAACTGTTTATTTGTGATTCGGTTTTGTTTTATGTATCAAATATTATTTACTATTAGGTTTCTATCTCATCCTATATTGCATATTTATAAAAAATTTAATAACTCCAAATTATGAACATGTGTATGAAAATATTTAATTGAATGATCATGTCATGAAAATTCACGAGTTGGGTACTAATACTTCATATGTTTAATATAATTTACCACATTTACCATGGATTTTAAAATTAATCAATCAATGAATGACTAGATTTGATGACATAAAAAATAAAATTAATTAAACCTTCCATGAATTAATAATTTCAATAAATCTAAATGATCTCCATTTTAATTTTCAATTAATGAAAATATATTTACATGTTAACACATGCCCATTTTTCATTAATATTTAACATCACCTTATAGTTTGATATGATTTTTGATGCTTCCTATTTGTGATTGGGATGAATGATGATGTAGTAGTGGGTGGTAATCTATTATGGATCTAGGTAGATACATAACCATGAGTGTAAATATGCCACCCATGATCTGGACTTAGTAGTGGTTGTGTTTGCACTAAATTTTTGGTGACATTACCTCATTGGGGAGCGCTTTGTAGTATTCACGGATTACAAGAGATTGAGGTATATCTTTTATTAGTGTAATCTAAACTTGTTATAATGGAGGTGGGTGAAGTTTCTTCCAGACTATAATTTTGAGATCTCCTACACCTCAGGTAAGGGGAATGTTGTGGATGATTATTTGAGTAGAAAGTCACAGAATGATGTTTTTTGAGAGTCTTCGGATGCTTGGAGAGCAATAGAGGAGTTGGAATACCTGTACTTAAATGAAAGGGTGGATAGTGGTAGAGGTTGTTTGTTTTAGATGATGGTTCAGTCTTACTTGATGCATTAGGTGGAGAATTCTAAGTGGGGGGACTTAGCGGTAAAGGTGTTGCGTGATCATGTTGGCCATAGTGATGCTTCAGAGGGATGGTTGGTGGATGGTCCGAACCAAATATTGCTTTATGGGAGGTTGTTTGTTCTAATAGAAATGTGTGACGGAGTCCTTCACGAGTTTCATAGCTCACCTTTAGTGGTACACCCAAAAGTTCACAAGAAGTTACATTACTTGAGGGCATAGTTTTGGTGGCCTAGATTGAAATGGTAAGTGGCAGAGTTTGTAGAAAAGTGCTTGTTTTTTTAGTAAGATAAGGCTGAGCATCGTGTTCTTGGTGGTTTATTGAAACCCTTGTATGTCCCTGAGTGGAAATATGATGAAATCACAATGGATTTCATCACAGGGTTACCTAGAGCTCATGACGGTTGTGATGTTATCTAGGTGGTTATGAATTGGTTAACGAAATCAACCCACTTCTTAGTGACTAGGGATTTGGGCATAGTGGATGCTTTTTCTAAGAGGTTTATAGAAGATGTAGTGTAGTTTCATAGAGTTCTAAGGTCCATTATCTTGGATCAATTTGCACAATTTACCTCACAATTTTAGAGGGGATTGTAGCATGATTTTGGCACTTAGATGAGCATCAGCGCTACTTTCCAGCCTTAGACAGATGGGCAGATGGAGTAAACTATGCAGATGTTGGAGGATATGTTTCGAGCATGCATATCAGACTTTGTTGAATCTTGGGTATGACACCTACCTTTGGTAGAGATTTATTATAATAATATATATCACTCTTCTATTGTCATGGATCTGTTTGATGCTTTGTA
The DNA here is from genome assembly GCA_963277665.1 of Viscum album. NCBI lineage: Eukaryota > Viridiplantae > Streptophyta > Magnoliopsida > Santalales > Viscaceae > Viscum > Viscum album. The sequence continues at coordinate 647,517,261 of OY728147.1, read as the reverse complement.
TGAGAGGTCATGTTGTTCTCCATTATGTTAGATGATGGTTGGGGAGACAATTGTTCCTAGTTTTTATATGGTGCAGAGCATGACAGAGAAATTTCATCTTGTTTGTGAGAGGATAAAAGCATCACAAGACTAGAAGAAGTCTTATTCCGATCACATAAGGAGGACCTTGGCATTCGGGGTTAGGGACCACGTGTTCTTGAAGGTGTCCCCTCGATGTGGGAAGTAAAGGTTTGGTAAAAAGAGTAATATTTATCCCAAGTGTGTTGGGACCTTTGAGGTGTTGGGGTGAGTTGGGAGGTGGAATATTGATTATCATTGCCATCACGGCTAGATCAGACCCATGATGTATTCCACATCTCTCAGATCTATCAGTATCTTCATGATAAATCCCTTTTCATTGACTTGGGAGAGTTGTATATTAATGATGAAACTAAATTAATGGATCACCCATTGGAGATCCAAGACCATTGAGAGAAGGTGTTGTAGGGAAATACCATTCCCCTGGTTCAGGTGTTATGAATGAATGGTGGACTATAGGAGAGTACTTGGGAGCATGATGCATAGATTCATTCTCGGTACTCAGAGTTGTATTGAGTTTTTTTACTCTGTCTTGCTTTGTGATGTGATGTTTGAGATCTTATTGTTTTATATGATGTGTTGTTTTCCTTAGTTTGTAATGTGTGTGGTGTGGTGTGTGATAAAGTTATGACATATAAAAAGGGGAGTACTAGATTCCTAATAGATATTCATTAACTACGATGCGATTAAACCCATGTGGGTGAGTTAGTGCCACCCAGAGCAGATAGTATCTTGACATGGAGGACAAAATTACCTAATTTGTGTGTTTGGAATGGCATGGTTCATTGGTTGTAGTGGTTGTTGGTTTGGATTGCATAGAGTATGAGATGGTTGTGTATTGGTTGTGTGGAAGTGTAGTTGTGTGAGAGGAGGAGGCTTTTGGTTATGTTGATGTGGTTGTGCAGTGTTTTTTTTGGTCGTTTGGTTAAGCGTATTTGGATGGTGGTAGCATTTGATGTATGATGATATCCTTGAGAGTTATCTCGTGGGGTGGTTGTTCAAACCTCTTTCTTTATGGGATTGGATTTGGATTCTCAAGGGTGAGAATAATTTGATAGGTATCTTATGTAATGGTATGTTCTCTCTCGGTTTATTACTTTGGTATTTTTTGAGTGTTGGAGGTGTTCGTGGGAGGTTCAGGGAGTTTTTAGTGGAAGATGGAGGTGCAGTAGGGATACTTCTGAAAATACACATCATGTAAACTTTACACGACATGAAATTAGGTTTCACAACTTGTATAGGGATAATTCATGATGTGTATATTTTTTGGGTTAAATAATGAAAAGGCGACGCATTTTTAGTGAAACCAAACCCCACGGATTACACAATGTGAAAGGGGATTACACATCATGTAAATTCCTAATGCAGTGCAGTTTTAAAAGTTCTTTTCCATCCAAATTTCCATTCATTAAGTTATGTATTATTCTTCCTATCATTTTTGGGAAAACCCTAGGTGTCTCGGAGGAGTTCTTCAAGCCCTCTTCCTCACTCTTTGATTTGTTGGTCCCGATGTTTGTTCGTGGACAATCCGTTGTAATACCTTCCTTCTTCTTGGGTGGTTTTCTCCTGTTCTTCTTTAGGGTTTTTCTATATTGGTGAGATTTGGTTTGGGTTGTGTATTTGAGATGTTTTTTTATGGTATTTGGGTGTGGTGTAGGTTGATCCATAGTTCCTTATGGAGCAGTTTTGTTTGCAGGTGCTTCTTCTTCACCCTATGGTGCATAGCAAGATGAAAAATCTTCTTTGAGGTAGGGATTCCAATGCTTATCTTTATTATGTATCATGCAGGAGGGGCTTTCTTTGGTTTATCTATGGGTTATGGTTGTACTTTCTTAATCAAAGATAAATAATTGGTTTAAATGAAATTGAAAGTGGTAAATAGGGTTTGATTCTCATGCTTTTATAGCTTTGATATTATTTGTGATATTTTAGATTGTATGGGATTTTATCCCCATTGAAAATTGTGGTCATTGGAGGATTTTTTTGTGATGGATGATATATGTTGTAACTTTTGCGCCTATTGTGATTGTTGTGATATCACATTAAAATTGAAATTGGTTAACCAATTATATTTGGATAATGAAATGGTTTCCCCAGGATTATGGCTTGTGTGATAACACCCATAAAATAAAGTGAAATGTGAAAAAAAATCCCCTTATAAATCTATAAAATGATCTTGATGTGTTGTGATGTTTGGTCATGATTTTTAGATTTCAATGTGTAGTTAGGGTATGTGGGGCTGATGCATTTTAGGTCGTGCTTTTGGGGTGGTGAGGTGGTTTTTGGGCCATTCTTTTGGGGAACTGAGGTGGTTTGTTTCCCGTGCTTTTGGGGCGGTGAGGTGGTGGTTACTTTGTGCTAGATTCTAGAGTAGTGATTAAATAAATTATTAATAATTATTTAAATGACATGGGTTGGTTTGGTTAATGGGATAAAAATGTTTAATGAACAATTAAATGGTGGGTTGTGTGGTTAAATGTGGTTGATGCTAAATAATGAAAATAATTATATTATTAAATAAAATTGGTGGGAAACATGAATGTGGCTTGTGGCTTGTTGTGTGGTGTGATGCATTTAGAGGTGGCAACAAAAGTGACGGTGTTGTGAGTTGGTTGGTTTATTTTTGAACCCATGGGTTGGTCCTGAGTATTTGATAATATATATATATATATATACTTGCATATTCTTGTGATTTCTATATGTACCCCATCCATGTCGATCACTATGTGACAACACCCACATAATCATATTAGGGGATTTTCCCGACATTTGGTGAGGAGTAAGGATATTTGGGTACTTTCTCATTCCTACTCTCTCTTCTAGGTGAGGTAAGTATTGCACAAGTTGTGATGGTCGGAGGTATATTGGTTCATTATATGGTGGTTATGGTGGCCTAGGTGTTTTTGAGCGAGATACGACCGTGCTTGTGGGGCAGTGGACAAGGTGTTTTCAAGCGAGATATGACCATGATTGTGGGGTGGATTTTGGTGGGGGTCATGCATGGTAGGATAAGGGAATTAGGCTGATGTACTATGTGTTCATGATACCCCACTTCTATAGTTTTGGCAGTGGTTATTCCATGGACCAGGTGTTTTTTAGGGAGATGTGATGTGGTTGTGCTTGTGGGGTGGCGAGACCAGGTGTCTGCAGGTGAGGTGTGTTGTCACCATGCTTGTGGGGTGGTGTATTATATAGAAGAGATAGGAGTGCCAGTACATATGTTTTTAAGGTGTGAGAGTGGCGTACTAGTGGAGAAGTTGTGCGGGGTACCCTTGTCAAGATGCTTCTTGTTATATTATATTACTTGGCTTATGTTATTTGGTGAGTGTGCCTTAGTGAGGCTGGGTTTGGCTAGTAAACATGTATAGGTTTTATTTGGTTCTGTTGTTTTCTCACAGGTGCATTAGTATTCTTCTTTTACATTTGGATGAGAGACTTTGGTTTTCCTACTAAGTATACTTGTATGATCACCCTATGTACATAAAACCATTTTTAGGTTCCCATGAGGTTTATGTGGATCATACTGGGAATTACTAGCTCAGACCTTTGGATAGATGTTGTTTCACTGCTTTAGCTTTGCTTTTGGGTATTTACTTTGGAGACTTTTATTACATCAGTTTCATTTATACATGCATTGTGGGATGGTTTTTTGATTTCTTATATGTGTGTCATGGAGTTGATTGTGGTTGATTCATCCTATCTACTGATCTCGTTTTCTTATAGAGGGGAATTCCTCCCATATTGTGTGGTTTTTATACCCTTGATGCTAGTTGCCAACTTGGGGCCTACCAGATGTGGGAATTGGGGACCATTATCTCTCTCCCTTCATTGTGGTATCTTCGGTTGGTGGGGTCATGATAGAGAGGTATCATAGGTGATGATTGATAGATAGGGTGAATTTCAAAGTTAAGAACAGTGAGGAATGTATGGGTTGGTATATCAATAGTTCTATTTGACCTTAGTGTGTAGCATAGGCCAAGGATACTGGCTAGGAAATGGTATTTTAGGTCCCCCATGATACAGTGCATGAGGTTTGATCTTATTGAATGACTAATTGAGACATAACTTCTTGTAGGGTGGAGACCTAGGAGAGGTACATGCATCATGATGACTTGCTTTCTTGTTTTAATTGGGTTGTTTTGGGAAGGTTAAGATGAATAAAGTGAATTAATATTAATCTAAATAAAATTTTCATACTATCAAGCTTAGGAAATCCTTGTTTCTCTTTCAACTATGGATCCTATTCATCATCCACATGTGGCTCATATAGTTGAGGTTTAACAGTATGATCCAGTTGATCGTCATAGGGTTGATCTGATAGAGTAGGATGAGTCTTAGCAGAGGGCGTTACGTGATTTCCAACATCAGGATTTAGGGAAGTATGAGGGTAGTGTTTTAGATGTGGAGACAGGGAGCTAGATAGAGGAGCTCGATATCACTTTCAGTTTGATCCAAGTCCCGATGGAGTACTGGGTCTCTTTGGTAGTCAGTCAGATGCAGGGAGTTATGCGTTAGTGGTGGAAACTGTATCTGGGAGATAGAAAGTAGGCAGACATTTTTTGGGTCGACTTTTAGAAGGAGTTTCAGGTAAAGTTTCTTTCTTCAACCATAAAGTTAGTAAATAGTCAAGAGATTCCTTCTATTCAGTAAGGTATCATGTCAATAAAAGATCTAGGAATTAGGTTTAAGGAGCTTCTTTATTTTTCCCCAAATATTTTTACAGAGGAGGAGTCTTGTGTGAGACGTCTTGAGGAGGCACTCTGTCCTTCTATCTAGTATACAGACACTCCCTTTACATTGTCAATGTATCTTCAATTTCAGAAGAATGTGGAGGTGATCGATTGAATGCACTCATGGGGAGGTTTTCAATGGGAGGGGAACCAACAGGATTCCTCAAGGAGAAAAGTTGTCAGTGGTAGTTCTCAAGCCCCAGGACCTTTGATGTTTCGACCAGTATGAAGCTAACCTCCGTAACTTCCTTTCCAAACTTCTGGGGATAGTGTTTTCCATGATTTTCTTGGGAGATTTATGCCAGTGTGTTTTGGTTTTGGGGTTTATGTAAATCTCTTGAACTAGTTCCTAGTGGTTCCCTGATCTCAGTTTGGTGGAGGTGGATAGGTTCAACACCATCCTCATTAGCAGTTGCCAGTGAGGTCATTTTAGCAGTAGGGGTGGCAGGTTTTTTCTCTACCAAGGGGAGATAGAGTAGGTAGAGGTCGTACTCATAAGGTTACTCGTGTTCATGGATCAAAAATTGAGCATTTATTTGGAGGTGTCCATTAGTAGAGAGGTAGAGGAGCTGGGTGTGGTCAGTTGCAGGCAGTGGAGGTAGTAGTTCCATAAGGGCTAGAGATCATCAAAGGTATGATTAGTTTGTTTAGTACCCTTGTTTGTGCCTTGTTTGATTCAAGATCTTCACACTCATTTGTTGCACCCTCTCTATCCCATGCTTTAAGACTAGATATAGAGAGGCTTCCCATGCCCCTGGTGTTGACTAGGCTAGTCATAGGCCATACTAGCTTGTTTAATGTGTGATGGGGATGTAGACTGATGATGGGGCAACATCAGTCTCGTGGTTATCTTTTCTTGATACAGATGTAACTATATGATTTCATCCTCAACATCAACTGGTTGTATTCCGTATGTGTTATTATCAATTTCTCCAAGAAGAGAGCTGTGTTTTCAGATGTGGATGGCCAATGTGTGGTTTTCATTGGTGAGTGGGGGTTTCAGGTGGGCAATCAGCATTTGTAGGACCTTATTTCCTTGTTAGATAAATTTTCGATGGAATTAGTGAATTCTAGGATAGTAGAGATTCCCATGGTCATTAGGGAGTTCTTGGATGTTTTTTCCAAGGAGGTTGTGATGATACCCCCTCGACGTGATTTTGAATTTGGGATAGACTTGCAGCCCATTGCTTCTCTGATTTCGATGGATCCTTATTGAATAGATCCTTATGAGTTTCAGGATTTGAGGATTCAGATAAATGATCTGATGAAGAAGGGTTTTATCCAGCCTAGTGTGTCGTCGTGGGGTGCTCCAGTGTTGTTCGCTAAGAAGGTGGATGGTATTCTAAGGTTGTGTATAAACTACTGGAGGTTGAACCAAGTGATTATCAGAAATCACTATCCCATTCCAAGGATCAATGATATTTTAGACCAATTGAGGGGATCTGGTTGATTCTATAAGATCGATCTATAGTTTGGATATCACCGGTTAAGGGTGAAGGATGTAGATATCTAGAAGACTTCCTTTATATGTAGGTATGGGAACTTCGAGTTTATAGTCATGTAATTCAGTGTTATGAACATGCCAACTATGTTCACGGGGATTATTAACTCTGAGTTCCATGAGTTCTTGGATCAGTTTTTCATTGTATTCATCGATGATATCTTGATCTACTCAAACTCAGAGAAGGAGCATGTAGAGCATCACAAAACTATCTTGTGGGTTCTTAAACGCCACCATCTCTATTGAAAGTTGTTCAAGTGTAAGTTATGGACACTATAGGTGCATTTTCTCATTAATGTGATGTCTTATTAGGGTGTGAAAGTAGACCCACTGAAGTTCAAAGAAGATTTTTCTTGGGAAGCACCCAAGAATATGGCATAGGTTCATAGTTTCCTTGATCTCTTAAGCTATTATTGGAGGTTTGTACCTGAATTATCTCAATTCTAAACCCCATTGAAATATTTTACTATTAAGGAGTAGGAATTTTTGTAGAGTGACTAGTTATAGGAAACATTCAATTACCTAAAGGAGAAGTTATTTAGTGTTCTAGTGCTTCGATTGCCTAAAAATGGGGTGATGTTTAAGTTATTTTGTAATAATTCCCACCCAGACTGGGTATGTGTGTTGATGCATCAACAGGTGGTAATCTCTTATAGTTCTAGGTAGTTACATCACCATGAGCGTAACTATGCCACCCATAATCTGGAGATAGTAGTGGTTGTGTTTTCACTAAAGTTGTTGTTGAATTACCTCATTGGGGATTGTTTTTTGGTCTTCATGGATCACAAGAGATTAAGGTATATGTTTTCTCTATGTGATCTAAACTTACGATAGTAGAGGTGGATGGAGTTTCTTCAGGACTTTGATTTTGATATCTCCTAAACCTCATGGAAGGGGAATGTCATGGATGATACTTTGTGCATAATGTAATGACCCAAACTTTTGTTAATATAAATCCCTCTGGATCTAATTAAATGTCTTAATATGTGAAATGGTTATACAACATATGCACTTCTTTTGTTCTATGTTTTTGGATTTTAAAATACCATTAAGAATTGTGACCATTTCTAATATAGTCGTTGAACAGTGATCACATGATTAGTATAAATATAGGGCTTTAACAAATTCTTTTTACTCAGAAAAAGGAAGTGATGGCCTCATCCAGTAGACTTTCCCCGTATAAAGCCCATTTATCAGAGCTCAGAAAGGAGTTTTCATCTTCGGGCTTCACTCTTGACCAAGCCCAAGCCGAGTTTGAATATGTTAAGTTCGAGTGGAACTACCTACGGGAGAAGTGGAAGTTGATAGAGATTACCACTCGAGTAATGTTATCTGAGCCATCCCAAGAGTCTGTCACCATCGCACACCTTACCCTAAGGTATTATGCGGGTGTTTTAAGGGGTTATGTAACAAGACCCTAGTAATATGATTATGTACATTATTTTTGTATATAATAATGTATGTACTTTCATTTTATTATTGTTACTTTGTAAATATTTTTTAAAGCACAAATAGTATTTTTAGTTAAATATTAAACTAAGAAATATATTTTGATGAATTAATGGATTTTTGAATTAAATAATATTTTAATAAAATATCATCATTATTATTAAATTAATTTTTATTAAAAATAAATGATCGTATAATTTTATGAATTCAATTGTAATTTTTATTAAGGTTTGAAAGCCATTTTTGTCAAAACCCATGATTTTTTTATAAATGTCAGTTTTTATTTTAAAAGTGAAAATTAACATATTTTGAAAATTATTTAGATAAAATGAATATTATTTCTGGAATTAGGACATCGAAATTATCCAACAGTTAATTTTTCATAATTTTCTGAGACAATCAAATTTTTGGGTAAAAATTAAATACCATATAAATATATAATATGTTTTATGACATCATAATGACCCAATAGTGATGTAATAAAATACTATAAATTGTATGTTCGGACAATATATGTTTTACCATTAAAATAATGTGATTTTGGGTTTGTTTGATTTATTTTACAAAGCTTTAGTGGACCCTCCAAGACTTATATAACATTTTGTATTTTTAAATTGTTTTCTTTAAGAGTGTGACTCACCTCCACATAAGAAACCCAATTATTTTAAGAAGTTCGGCCATTGAACTTATAAAATATTTTTTTACAATACCCTTTGGTAGAAACCATGGGTAGAAACCATGGTCTGGTTTGTGCTTTAGTTTAGTTTAATGTGAGGTGTCCCAAACCTAAATAATAAACAACTTCCTCTCCTTTTCTATATAAACCCAACCAAGCTCCCAATTCCTCTTAACTCAAAGCCTTTTAAGTTGGTCTAAAATCTTCCCTCCTCTCTCTAGTATCCTCCCAAGGTTCCCTCAATCCTTCCAAGGTCCCGACCTTCAAGCTTTCAAAGTTACTCTTCAAGGAAAGGGAATCTCTCACCCTCCTCTTTTAATCCATGACTTCCTTTATGTTGTGTATTCTAGTTTCCATATATTTATGTTGATGTTATGTTATTATATGTTATAATTACTGTTCATTTCATGTCTAATTGTTGAGATACCCTTTCCACTCTCATCAATTTTTTTTTTGAATTTTTAATTGACGTCCTTAGGCTGCCGAATTTCTCGTAAAAGAAATCGCATCTTCTCTTTTCCTTCATGTTACCTTTTCATGTGGTATGTCATTAAAATATCCATACCATGATCTTATTATGTACCCATAATATATTATAAATTATTTATGATTGTGTGACCCTTATCCCCTCTCTTTTCAATGTTTTCTAAAACCATGTTATATGGTCGTTATGCTGCAGAAATTTCACCTCAAAATTTTTATCTCTTTCTCTCCAGAAATTCTCCTGTTTTATTTATGTGAATACCTAGACCTATTTCGTTTCTATGGGTGTTCATAAATATATAAATATTATATATTTTATTCTGTAATTGACATACATATAACCCTCACTCCCTTTCCATGGGTTATAAATGACATAATGATCTTATTTTTTTAAGAACTTTTAAAATGTCACGATCTTGAAATGAAACCCATTTCTTTTATTCTCCATGGGTTATTTATGAAATGTTTGATAATGATCTATGTGGATTACATTAAAGTAAATACATATTAAGGGTGCGCCCTGATAGTGCTCCAATGCATTGGGTAAAGAATTTATCTCTAGAGATGACAAGTTTCACGATACCTTGGTGAATAACCTTGGAAATTTTTATGACACCTCAGGGTTGTACCTTAGTGATATGTTCATGAATGTCTAAATGAAATGTTGTAGCCACATATTCAAGTTCCATTTAAAGTTCTTTTCTTTATGATATGCCTATACTTCCGTTGCTCATGTCTTTATGTTTTTATCAAGTTCTTATTGATATCACAAGTAAACTGATTCCCTTGCTTTCCTTATTGAGCCTTCTTCTCACCCTTTCTTTGATGTATGTCTCCAGGTTATAAGATGCAGTAATTTTACTTAAGATGAATCTATTATGAAGACTTACAATTGGATTAGAATAATTTTTTATGTTATTTTCATATATTATGTTCCTGATTTTCAAGACACTAGACTTTAAAGATCCTCTGTTTGTAAAATGTAATGAAAAGTTATGTAATAAAAAGGCGGGATGCCATAGTTGGTATCAAAAGATAGTTTAGTTATTTATGGAAATTTTTCTATGAAATATTTAGGAAGAACCCTATAGAAAATTTTAAATATACGAAAACTTCCTGATATTTTGGTTAGTAATGAGTAAGTATTTTATCAAACAAATACATCCATGTCTAGATACGAGCAGGTAGAGGCGGCTCTGGCACAGATGTACATCAGGATAAAACCTGAAAACACCGCTTTGAGCTAGACTCAAATGGGAACTGATGCACTAAAATGGGCCTTACTTCACTCTTGGTTATGATACTTCCGGGGGATATGTTTGGTTAATCGCAAGTTTTTTATGATTAATTATGAATGAATTATAGAGAAATGTAATTGTTTAAGCATGATATTTTAAGACATAAAATCATTGATAGTTAAAAGATTTTTAAATGAAATAAGTTTCTCACTAAGGTTTTATTCTTTTAGAAAATGGTGGGAAATAGGAGGAACCGTTCAAATGGTAACTGTGATGGACCATGCACTGACGGCCCTCTGATGGATGCCGGAATGGAAACATTCATGAGAATGATGAACCAACTGACTCAAGTTATGGGAAATAACTTGAATCAAGATGAGAGACCAATCTCACCACGAAGAGAAAAACTTTATGTTGAATCCTTTATGAATCAACGACCACCAACCTTTAGTGGATCGACCGACCCATTGATTGTCGAATAGTGGATCAGCTCTATCGAGAAGATATTTTCTATGCTCTGCTGTTTTAAACAAGAGAAGGTTACCTTGGATGTCTATTGCTTAGAAGGAGAAGCTGATCAATGGTGGAAACTGATTAAAAACACAAGGCCAAGAGTTTAAGTTGAAGCTATAGAGTGGGAAGAGTTCATAAGGATATTATTCAATAAGTATTTCCCTCGTTCGATGAGAACAAGAATGGAGAAGGAGTTTCTTGAGATGAAGCAGAAGGAGAATGAATTTGTGGGAATCTACGAGATGAACTCCACAAGGCTTTCACGTTACACCTCTAGCTTTGTCATGGATACGAATGGCAAGGTTGATATATTCTTTGGCGGACTGATACCTCATCTACAGAAGAATCTAGCCAACCGAGACTATGATAGCTATGAGGAGATCATGCAGAGTGCGATGAAAGTCGAGTTGGAGTTTGGTGAGATGCAGTGGTCTCATAAATCAAATGAAAAGAAGAGATAAATAGATCCCAGCTTAGGTATGACCTTTGATCAAGGAAGATGAGGCAAGCAAGTGTAACTTCCCACATGTAATAAGTGTGGGAATAATCATTTGGGGAACTTCCTACTCGGGAGCGGGAAATGCTACAAGTGTAGAAGAGATGGTCATATTTCAAGGAATTATCGTAGTGAGGTGAAACCTCAACTTCCAAACACTAATAATAAGGGAAAGATGGTATAGGCCCTACCTGATGTCCAGTGCTTTAAGTGTGGAAAACATGGTCACTTTTCCAATCACTGTCTAAATCTGAGGGCAGTGGAGGGGAACCACCATCAGACTCAGCAAAGGCCAAGGGAGAAAGGTCATGCTTTTTCTATCACGACAGCTGAAGTTGAATCTCCAAATGATTTGGTAGTAGGTACTCTTTTTGTTCTCTCAAAGCTAGCAATTACTTTGTTTGATTCTAGTTCTACGCATTCCTTTATTTCCTCCAAGTTTGCAAAGAATTTAGAATCAACCCCTGATTTGCTAAAAGTAGAGTTATCAGTCAAGACTCCTGGTGGGATTATCCAATCATCTTTAGTGTTTAGAAACTCTAGTATTTACTTTGGTGAGAACAATATTATCACAAATCTAGTAGTCATTCCCATGCTGGAATTTGACATTATACTAGGAATGGATTGGCTCTCAAAGTACAATGCTAAGATCAAATGTAGAAGTAAGGAAATCTCAGTAGTATTGAATGGAAAACCTAAAGTTATCTTCCAAGGAGAGATATCTCAACCAGATCCTTATTTAGAAGAACCCCATATATCCTTCTTTATGGAGTTGATCGGTAAATAAGAATAAGGAGATGAGAGTTTAAGGATAGAAAATGTCCCCATCATCCAGGAATACGTTGATGTATATCCTAAGGAGTTACCCAGACCTCCCCTGGAAAGAGAGGTAGAGTTCTCCATTGAGATTGTACCTAGATCTCAGTCGATATCAAAGACCCCATATAGGATGAAAAATGTGAATTTGGAGGAATTAAAGAAACAACTCCAAGATCTTTTGGAGAAGGGGTTTATCCGAATGAGTGTGTCTCCTTGGGGAGCACCAGTTCTCTTTGTGAAGAAGAAGGATGGATCGATGCAGTTATGCATTGATTATAGAGAATTGAATGGGATTACAGTAAAGAAAAAAATACCCTCTTCCAAGAATTGATGAATTATTTGACCAACTTTGTGGGGCTCAATTCTTCTCTAAGATTGATGTTCATTCTGGTTATCATCAATTGAGGGTGAAGAAAGAAGATATTCCAAAAACTGACTTCTGATCAAGATATGGGTATTATGAGTTTGTTTTTATGCCTTTTGGACTAACTAATGCACCTTATATTTGTATGGATTTGATGAATAGAGTCTTTAAGGACTACCTTGATAACTTCGTGGTAGTTTTTATTGATGATATTCTGATATATTCCAAAAGTTGTGAGGAGCATGAGGATCATCTAAGGGTTATTTTTCAAACTCTATGGAAGGAGAGGCTTTTTGGAAAGTCTAAAAAATGTGATTTCTGGTTACAATAAGTTTCTTTCTTGGGGCACATTATTACCAATGAAGGAATCATAATTGACCCTTTAAAGACAAAATTTGTAGAGGAGTGGCCTCAGCCTACAACAATAACCGATATTTGTAGTTTCCTTGGTTTAACGGGATATTATAGGAGGTTTGTAAAAAACTTTTCATGACTTTCTAATCCATTAAGCAAGTTAACTCGAAAAGGGGTCAAGTTCATCTGGAAAAAGGAGTGTGAGAAAAGTTTCCAATAGCTGAAGAAGAGATTGGTTACTGCACCCGTGTTAACTTTGCCCTCAAGTGGAGAAGGATTCATTATTTTTAGCGATGAATCTCTAAAAGGGCTTGGGTGAGTCCTCATGCAAAATGAAAAATTCATTGCTTATGCATCCCGACAGTTGAAGACTCACGAGAAGAACTATCCTACGCATGATCTAGAGCTAGCTACAGTCGTTTTTGATCTGAAGATATGGAGGCACTATCTTTATGGGAAGAAATGTGATATATACACAGACCATCAAAGTTTGAAGTATATTTTCACACAAAAGTAATTGAAAATGAGACAAAGGATATTTTTAGAACTTCTTAAAGACTATGATTGTTCAATTCATTATCATCCCAGAAGAGCAAACAAAGTCGCTAATGCATTAAGCAGGAAAGACCCAGTTGTTATGTCCATTATGAGGATTCAAAGAGATCCTTTGATCAATGACCTAGTAAAACTGGACATGGTAATTATAAAGTAAGGGACATCATCAACCCTAACCCAAATGATTTATCAACCATCATTACTAGAGAAGATCAAGAAAGCTCAGAAAGAAGATCCTTTGTTACATAAGAAGTTTGAGGCTGTGAAAGATGGGAAGTTTCCTAAGTTCAATATTGATCAAGAAGGTGTACTAAAATTTCATATAATATTATGTGTTCCATATATTCTAGAAATAAAGAAGTAAATGATGGATGAAGCTCATAGATATACTTTCTATATACATCTTGGAAGCACAAAAATGTATAGGGACCTTCGTGGTCATTATTGGTGGGATAATATGAAAAGGGAGATTGCTGACTACACTTCAAGGTGCCTGGTATGTCATCAAGTGAAGGCAGAGCAATAACTTCCTAAAGGGGTATTGCAACCACTACCCATACCAGTATGTAAGTGGGACAATATCACAATGGACTTTGTCACTGGTCTCCCAAGAACTTCCAAAGGAAACAACACGATATGGATTGTTGTGGACCGTCTAACCAAGACTGTCCATTTTATCTCCATTCGAGAAGACTTCTCTCTTAATAAACTTTCTAGGATTTACGTGAAGGAAGTGGAAAGGCTACATGTAGTTCCACTTTATATCATATCTGATCATGATCCAAGGTTCACATCAAAATTCTAGAGAAGTCTTCAACATGCTCTAAGCACTGAATTGAATTTCAGTACGGCCTATCACCCCCAAACTGATGACCAATCTAAAAGGACTATTCAAACACTCGAGGACATGCTGAGAACATGATCAATGGAATTTAAAGGTGGATGGGATCAACATCTCCCTTTATTTTAGTTCTCTTACAACAACAGCTTCCACTCGAGTATTCAAATGGAACCCTATGAAGCTCTATATGGGAAGCGATGTAGAACTCCTACTTGTTGGGATGAAGATAGTGAGAGAAATATTCTTGGGCATGATCTTGTACAAGAGATGATAGAAAAAGTCCACGCCACCCAAAAACACATTAAGGCTACTCAGAGTCGGAAAAAGAGCTATGACGACAATCGTCGAAGGTACTTGGAGTTTAGTGTTGGTGACAAAGTATTTCTTTGGATTTCACCATGGAAGATATTCATATGGTTTGGGAAGAAAGTAAATCTCATCCCTAGGTACATTGGCCCCTATGAATCCTTGATCGCGTGGGATCAGTGGACCATCAACTTGCACTTCCTCCAAATCTTGAAAAAGTTTATGATATTTTTCACGTATCCCTCTTGAGGAAGTACATACCTGACCCTTCACATGTACTAAACCCATAGGTGGTACAACTGGAACATGACCTCTCTTATGAGGAGCAGTCGGTGAAGATCTTGGATCATACAGACAAGGTTCTACGCAAAAAGACTACCAACCTTGTTAAGGTGTTGTGGAGGAACCACAAATGAGAAGAAGCCACGTGGGAACCGGAGGAGTCTATGAGGCAGAAGTACCCACACCTTTTCTCTTTTTAGGGTATGAGTTAAAATTTCAGGGATGAAATTTCTTAAGGGGGGAAGATTGTAACGACCCAAACTTTTGTTAATGTAAATCCCTCTTGATCTAATTAAATATCTTAATATGTGAAATGGTTATACAACATATGCACTTCTTTTGTTTTATGTTTTTGGATTTTAAAATATCATTAAGAATTGTGAATGTTGCTAATATAGTCATTGAATAGTGATCACATGATTAGTATAAATATAGGGCTTTAACAAATTCTTTTTACTCAGACAAAGGAAGCGATGGCCTCATCCAATAGACTTACCCTATATAAATCCCATTTATCAGAGCTCGGAAAGGAGGCTTCATATTTGGGATTCTATCTTGACCAATCCCAAGCCGAGCTTGAATACGTTAAGCTCGAGCAGGACCGTCTACAGGAGAAGTGGAAGTTGATAGAGATTACCACTCGAGCAATGTTATCCAAGCCACCCCAAGAATCTGTCACCATCACGCACCTTACCCTAGGGTCTTATGTATGTTTTTTAAGGGGTTTTGTAACAAGACCCTAGTACTATGATTATTTAAATTATTTTTTTATATAATAATGTATGTACTTTCATTTTATTATTGTTACTTTGTAAATAGTTTTTAAAGCACAAATAGTATTTTTAGTTAAATATTCAACTAAGAAATATATTTTGATGAATTAATGGATTTTTGAATTAAATAATATTTTAATAAATTGTTATTATTATTATTAAATTAATTTTTATTAAAAATAAATGATCATATAATTTTATGAATGCAATTGTAATTTTTATTAAGGTTTGAAAGCCATTTTTGTCAAAATCCATGAATTTTCGATAAATGTCTGTTTTTATTTTAAAAGTGAAAATAAAAATATTTAAAAAATTATTTAGATAAAATGAATATTATTTCTGGAATCAATACATCGAAATTATCCAACAGTGAATTTTTCATAATTTTCTGAGACGATCAAATTTTTGGGTAAAAATTAAATACCGTATAAATATATAATATGTTTTATGACATAATAATGACCCAATAGTGATGTAATAAAATACTATAAACTATATTTTCGGAAAATATATGTTTTACCATTAAAATAATGTGATTTTGGGTTTGTTTGATTTATTTTACAAAGCTTTAGTGGACCCTCCAAGACTTATATAACATTTTGTCTTTTTAAATTGTTTTCCCTAAGAGTGTGACTCACCTCCACATAATCAACCCTATTATTTTAAGAAGTTAGGCCATTGAACTTATAAAATATTGTTTTCCACTCCCTTTTGGAAGAAACCATGGGCAAAAACCATGGGCTGGTTTGTAGTTTTGTTTAGTTTAATGTGAGGTGTCCCAAACCTGAATAATAAACAATTCTCTCTCCTTTCCTATATAAACCCACCCAATCTCCCACTTCCTATTCACTCAAAGCCTTTGAAGTTCATCAAAAATCTTAACTCCTCTCTCTAGGATCCTCCCAAGGTTCCCTCAATCCTCCCAAGGTCCTGACCTTCAAGCTTTCAAAGTTACTCTTCAAGGTAAGAGAATCTTTCACCCTCCTCTTTTAAGCCATGAATTCCTTTATTTAATGTCTTCTAGTTTCCATCTATTTATGTTGAGGTTATGTTCTTATATTTTATCATTACTTCCCATTTTATGTCTAATTTTTGAGATACCCTTTCTGCTCTCATCAATTTGTTTTCTAAATTTTTAAGTGACACCATTAGGCTGCCGAATTTCTCGTAAAAGTAATCACATCTTCTCTTTTCCCTCATATTTCCTTTTCATGTGGTATGTCATTAAAATATCCATACCATGATATTATTATGGACCCATACTTTATTATGAATTATTTATGAGTGTGTGACCCTTGTACCCTCTCTTTTCAATGTTTTCTAAAACCATGTTATATGGGCGTTATGCTGCAGAAATTTCACCTCAAAATTTCTATCTCTTTCTCTCCATAAATTCTCTTGTTTTATTTATGTGAATACCCAGAACTATTTCATTTCTATGGGTGTTCATAAATATATAAATATGATATATTTTATTATGGAATTGACATACATATAACCCTCACTCCCTTTCCATGGATTATAAATGACATAATGATCTTATTTTTTTAAGAACTTTTAAAACATCGTGATCTTGAAATGAAACCCATTTCTTTTATTCTACATGGGTTATTTATGAAATTTTTTATTATGATATATGTGGATCACATGAAATTAAAGACATATTAAGGGTGCACCCTGATAGCGCTCCAATGCATTGGGTAAAGAATTTATCTCTAGAGATGATAAGTTTCACGATACCTTAGTGAATAACCTTGGTAATTTTTATAACACCTCAGGGTTGTACCTTAGTGACATGTTCATGAATGTATAAATGAAATGTTGTAGCCACATATGAAAGTTATGTTTCAAGTTCTTTTCATTATGATATTACTATACTTCCATTTCTCATGTCTTTATGTTTTTATTAAGTTCTTATTGATATCACAAGTAAACTGATTCCCTTGATTTTCTTACTGGGCCTTCTGCTCCCCCTTTCCTTTGATGTATGTCTCCAGTTTATAAGATTAAGTAATTTTACTTAATATGAATCTATGATGAATCCTTAAAATTAGATTAGAATAATGTTTTATGTTATTTTCATGTATCATGTTCCTAATTTCCAAGACACTAGACTTTAAAGATCCTCTATTTGTAAGATGTAATGAAAAGTTATGTAATAAAAAGGTGGGATGCCATACATAAAGTCATAGAAGGATATTGTTAGAGAGTTTACATATGCTTTTAGAACTATGGAGGAGTTGGAAGTCCTGCACTTAAATGAAAGGGTGGATGGTGATAGAGAATTTTTGTTCCAGATAATGGTTTAGTCTTCCTTGATGCAGCAGGTGGAGAAGTCTCAGCGGGGAGACTCAGAGGCAGAGGTGTTGCATGATTGTGTTGGCAATGGTGATGCTCTGGAGGTATGGTCTAAGAATGTTTAGAATCAGATTTTATTTTGTGGGAGGTTTTTTGTTCTATTAGTGATACACGAGGGAGTCCTTTATTAGTTTCATAGCTCACATTTGGAGGTACACCCATGATTTTATAAGATGTACCATGGATTGAGGGCATAGTTTTGTTGGACTAAAATGAAATGGTAAATGGCGGAGTTTGTGGAAAAGTGTTTGGTTTTCCAGCAAGTAAAGGCCAAGAATCATGTTCCTGGTGGTTTTTTTTAGCCCTTGGATGTTCCTGAGTTGAAATGGGATGAAATCTCAATCGATTTTTTCACAGGGCTACCTAGAGATTAGGGAGGTTGTGATGCTATCTGATTGGTCATGGATCGGTTGATGAAATCAGCCCACTTCTTAGTGATCAGGGATTCAGATGTAGTGGATTCTTTGGCTAAGAGGTATGTGGATGAGGTGGTGTCGTTACATGGAGTTATGAGTTCCACTGTCTCGGATTGAGATGAACATTTTACCTCGCAAGTTTAGAGGGGATTGTAACATGATTTTGACACTCATATGCACCTCAACACTTCTTTTCACCCTCATATAGATGGGTAGATATAGCATACAATCTAGATATTAGAGGATATGTTGCAGACATGCTTCTCAAACTTTGGTGGATCTTGGGTTTGAAACCTGCCTTTGGTAGAGTTTACTTATAATAATAGCTATCACTATTCATTTGGAATGGATCCATTTGAGGATTTGTATGGAAGGTTGTGTCATCATCCATTTTTCTATATGGAGTTTGTGGAGATATATGTTCTTGGTCTAGATGTGGTGTGGAGAACAATAGATAAAGTTCATCTTGTTTGTGAGATGATGAAAGCAGCGCATGACCAAAAAAAAGTCTTATGTCGATCACATAAGGAGGCCCTTGGAATTCTAGGTTGGGTACCAAGTGTTATTAAAGTTTCCCCTTGATGTGGAAAGTAGTGGTTTGGAAGAGGGAGTAAGATTTCTCCCTAGTTTTTTAGGTCCTTTGAGGTGTTGGGGTGAGTTGGTGAGGTGGTGTATCAGTTGGCGTTGCCACAATAGCTAGATCAGATCCATGATGTATTCCACGTCTCTCAGATCTGTCGGTATATTCATAATGACTCCCTTGTCATTGAATTTGAAGAGTTTTATATCGAGGATGACGCAAAATTTTTAGAGCACCCATTTGAGATCCAAGACCATCGAGAGAAGGTTTTGCGGGGAAAGAACATTCCTTTGGTTCGGGTGCTATGGAGGCATTGTGGCTTGAAGGAGAGTACTTGGGAGCATGATACACATATGTGTTCCAAGTAACTATAGTTTTTTTGAGTTTTAATTTTCTTTTTCTTTCTTTGTGATGTAATGTTTGAGATATTTTTGTTTTATCTAATGGGTTGTTTTCTTTGGTTTGTGATGTGTGTGGTGTGATGTGTGATAAAGTTCTGACATATGAAAACATGGGGACATGATTCATAATTTAGAAGAATTAACTATGATGTGATTAAATCCATGTGGGAACGTCATCACTGCCCAAAGTAGATAGTATCTTGACACAGAGGATGAAATTCCATGATTTGTGTATTCAGAATGGTGTGGTTCATTGGTTATCATGGTGTTAGTTTGGGCTGCATAGAGGTTGAGATGTCTATGCAGTGGTTGTGTGTCATTATAGTTGAGTGAGAGGAGGTGGATTGTGGTTATAGTGATTTGGATGTGCAGTGTGTTTTGTGGTTATTTGGGCCGGTGCATTTGGACGGTGGTAGCATTTGAGGTATGATGAGATCCTTGAGAGGTATCTTGTAGGCTGGTTATTCGGACCCCTTTACTTCTAGGATTGGTTTTATATTTTCAAGGTTGACGGTCATTTAAGAGTAATATGATTTAATTTTCTATGCTCTCTCAGTCCATTACTTTTCTGGTTTAGAGCATTGAAGTTGTTCGGGGGAGGTTCTGGGGATTTTTTGTGGAAGATGGAGGTGCAGTAGGGCTGCTACCATAAATACGCGTCATGTAAACTTTACACGACATAAAAGTTGGTTTCACAACTTGTCCAGGTAAGGTTCATTATGTGTATATTTTTGGGGTTAAATAATTAAAAGGTGATTCATTTTCAGCAAAAACAAACCCTAAAGATTACACAATGTGAAAGGGGATTACACGTCGTGTAAATCCCCAATACAATGTAGTTTTAAAATTTCTTTTCTAGCCAAATTTTTATTCATTAATCCATGGATTCTTCTTCCTCTTATTTTTGGAGAACCCTAGGAACCCTGAGGAGTTATTTAATCCATCTTCCTCCCTCTTTGATTTGTTGGTCTTGGTGGTTGTTCGTGGACAACCTGTTGTAATCCCTTCCTTCTTCTTGGATGGTTTTCTCCCCTTCTTCTACAGGTTTTCGCTATGGTAGTGCGATCTAGTTTGGTTTGTGTGTTTGGGATTCATTTTTATGGTCTTTGGGTGTGGTTTAGGTTTATCCATGGTTCCTTTTGGTGTATTTGTGGTTGTGGGTGCTTCTTCTTCACCCTAAAGTGTGCTCTGAGATGACAAAGCTTCTTTGAGGTAGGGATTCCCTCATTTCTCTTTATTATGTATCACACGGGAGGGGTTTTATTTTTTTATCTATGGGTTATGGTTGTTCTGGATTAATCAAAGATAAAGAATTGTTTTAAATTAAATTTAAAGGGGTAAATAGGGTTTGATTCACATGCTTTTATAGCTTTGATATTATTTTTGATATTGTGGATTGTACAGGCTTGTGGCCTCATTGAAAATTGTGGTCATTGGGGATTTTTTTGTGCTGGATGATATGTGATGTGACTATTGCGCTTGTTGTGATTATTGTGATATCACCCTAAAATAAAAATTTATTATCCACTTATATTTGGATAATGAAATGGTTTTCCTGGGATTATGTCTTGTGTGATAACACCCCTAAAAATAAAGTGAAATACGCTAAAATCCCCTTTTAAATTTGTAAAACAATCTGGATGTGTTGTGATGTTTATTCATGATTTTAGAACGACGATATGTGGTTGGGGATTTGGGGTTGATGGATTTTGGGTCATGATTTTAGGGCGGTGAGGAGGTTTGTGGGTTGTGATTTTGTGGAAACGAGGTGATTTGTTGGATGCGTTTTTAGGGTGGTGAGGTGGTGGTTGCTTTGTGCTAGATTCCCAAGTAGTGATGGAATAAATGATTAATAATGATTGAAATGAAATGGGTTGGTTTGGTTAATGGGATAAAAATGGTTAGTGAATAATTAAATGGTGGGTTGTGTGGTTAAATGTGTTTGATGCTAAATAATGAAAAGAATTATATGAATAAATGAAATTGGTGGGAAACATGAATGTAGCTTATGGATTCTTGTGTGGTGTGATGCATTTAGAGGTGGCAGCAAAAGTGATGGTGTTGTAAGTTGGTTGGTTTATTTGTGAACCCATAGGTTTATATTGAGTGTTTGATGTTATATATATATACTTATATATTCTTGGTATTTCTATACGCACCCCACCCACATTGAGCACTACGTACTAACATCTTCATAGTCACGCTGGGGGTGTTTTTCCTGACATCTGATGAGGAGGACAGATGGTTGGGTACTCGCTCCTTACTGCTCTCTCTTCCAAGTGAGATAGGTAGTTCATAGGTTGTTATGGAAAAAGGTTTGTTAGTGCATTAGATGGTGTTTGTGGTGGCCTAGGTGTTTGGGGAAAATATGACCATGCTTGTGGAGTGGCTTCTGGTGGGGGTTGTGCATGGTAGGAGGAGGGAACAAGGTTGATGTTCTACATGTTCATGATAACCTACTACTATAGTTTTTAAAGTGGTTGTGTTATGGGCCATGTGTTTTCAGGCGAGATGTGATGTGGTCATGCTTGTGGGATAGTGATCCTAGGTGTCTTTGGGTGAGTTGTGTTGTGATCATACTTGTAGGGTGGTGTGTTATACAAAAGGGATGGGAACGTCAGGACGTACGTCGTTGGGGTGTGAGAGCGGCATACCAGTTGGGAAGTGATGTTAGGTACCCTTATAGATGTGATTCTTGTTATATTATATTATTTGTATTGTGTAATTTGGTGAGCATGCCTTTTTGAGGCTGGGTTTGGCTAATATACCTGTATAGGTGCTGTTTGGTTCTACTGTTTTCTCACAGGTGCATTAGTATACTTTTTTCACATGTGCATGAGAGACTTTTGTTTTCCTACTGAGTATACTTATATTCTCACCCTACGCACACAAAACTATTTTCAAGTTTCCAAGAGGTTTATATGGACCGTGTTGGGTATTACTATCTCAGACCTTTGGATAGCCACTGTGTTATTGCTTTAGCTTTACTTTTGGGTATTTACTTTAGATACTTTTATTTCATAATTTTCATTTATACATGAATTGAAGGATGGTTTTTGGATTTCTTATATACATGTCATGGAGTTTATTGCGGTTGATTCATCATATCTCCTAATCTTATTTTCTTATAGAGGGGAATGCCTCCCATATTGTGTGATTTTTATACCCTCAATGCTAGTTTCCAACCCTGGGCCTATTAGAGGTGGGACTTTGGGGTCATTATCCCTCTCTCTTCATGCGATATCTTTGGTGGGATGGGGTCATGACATTCTTAGAGCACTTTTACCCTGAGACACTCAAGCATGAGAGGGCAGTAGAGTTTATGAGGTTGACTTAAGGGATCATGTATGTGATGGACTATGTTGGATGCTTCACATATTTGCAGTTCTTTGCTCCAGCATTAGTAGAAGATGATTCTATGGTAGTGAAACGATTTCAGGATGGGATTAAATGTGAAATTAAGTCCCATGTGAATTTCTTTCGGTTGAATAAGTTTTCAGAAGTGGTGAATCAGGTTCTCATTTTTTAGGGGAACCTAAAGAAGGATTCTGGTGTAGGATAGGTGGTTTCTTCTAGATGGTCAGGAGGTACAAATTTCTAGAGGAGGAAGCATTGTTATGAAAATGTTGACCAGAGTAGTGGAAAGTTGAGTGGATAGGGGGAGGACCGGTTATGTAGGATCTTACTCGAGTGGTCTTTCACCAGCATGGTATGTTGGGTTACTTTCATAGATAGTTCCCCAAACCGCTGGTAGAGTTCTAATCCTATGGTAGGTTGGGACATATACATAGGTTATAGAGGAACCCGTGATATATGGGTAATAATGGGGAATCTTGGCAAAATCAGAGTGTGGGAATGGGATCTTCCACACCATATCAGTATGGTAGTTGGAGTTCTACTGGTTGTGGCGATATAGGCAGTGGACATAGTGCTTCTAGGAAAGAGCACCTGTATCAGTAGAGTGGTATAGCTCGGGGGAATCAGGTTGCATCATAGGGAATAGGGGTAGGATAGTTTCATGTTGTTCAGCCTACACTAGGGGATAGTGAGGATGGACTATCGATAGTTAGAGGTATTATTCTTGTAGCTTCTACACCAGCTAGTGCCTTATTTAATAGTGGTTCCTATCATTCTTTTATAACTGCACAACTTGTGAATTGTTAGAGCCTGGCGGTGGAGATCATGTATTTTCTATTAGTGGATCAATTTCTCATAACATCCTTCTCTTGAAGATTACTAAGAGAGAACTTCATGAGAATAAGTCTCAATGTATTATGAGCCTCATACCCTTGATAGTTTGTATCATTTTTATCTTTTCAGATGATATCATTCAGTATTAGAATGTATATTTAAGAATTCTATCATAGAACTTCTAGGTTATCATCATATAGAGGAACTACTATGACCCTTCAGTGTAACACGTACCCTTAGTACATTATCACATACAATGTTATACAGAAGAACAATCATGATGTGATAAGAACATTATTAATTCAAGTAATAATAAATTACATAGAAGTTGGTTCTAGTGAACCAACTCCAACACTCTACACTACATGGTTTCACTTACCGCACTACATAGTCTCACTATCATTCCCTAAATACTAATTCCCACACATAATACCCTATTAAGATTACCCACTCAAAATTATATCAAATATTTCTACTTGAATTACTCAACTTGGGATTATCAATTTATAATATATCTCAAGTCCTAGTAAAACAATCAATTTTAGATATTCATAAAAAATTCTAAAAAAATCAATATAGTTGGCCCCTATAGACATAGGTAATATAATTTCTCAAAAAATGGTTTTATATCTACCATTGGTGAATTTTATTTTATATTTATAAATATGTACTCACCCTAAACCAATCCAAGGCTAATCTTTAAAAAAACAATTGTATTGATGTCTTTTTCTTTAGGGATGTCAGGAGGATCAGATGGAGCAGTTGTGGAGTAGTCTTCAGCTGAGCATATGGTGTCATAGTTACCATCACTAGGGTATTATAAGGTGACCATGATTGGGACATAATTTTTAATGTGAAAAAATATTTTATTATATCTATATACTAATTGTCCCATTTGACATGTATTGGATGCCTATAGATGATGTTGGAGGATTATACAGTTGAATCTTGGGGAAATTAGTATATGAGATGACATCCCTTTACATCACGTATCATGATTGGAGGAACATTCACATCACTGGGAAGAATGATAATTTCGATAAAAAAGTAAAATTAAGTCAAAATAAATATTTCTAGTATATTTTATTTGATATTCCTATCAAATATAAGTCTAATTATTTTTATGCATCTATTCCAAGGCATGATTGTGAGCTTTCCTTCAGACATTTCATCCTTGACTTAGAGGGATAGAGATTATGTTGGATCCCTATATTCACGTGTTCTATATTTTTTAGAAAACTTATATATGTTGAATTTTCAGCACTTTATTGAAACCAACATATTTTTTATATCAAATGTTGTGTGATATAATTTTTATGATTATTTATCTTTTTGCTTTTTTTTACTATTGAATGTACTGAATTCTCTATATTGTAGATATATCTATATATTTTTATAATAAGTAGAGGGGATTACAAATTGAAAATAACTCACACACCTAGGTACCCCACAGGTTCATGATCCATCTATCCCTATAAGGAAAGGAAAGCACCCACTAGAACTATTTTATTATATTTTTATAGCCCAAAGGCCCAGTAAATTTGAAAGTCCTTTCTCTTAAATCAAAGTCCCATATCCCAAAGGCTCATATTCCCCTGAAGGGGGTGAACCAAAGGTCTTAAATCAGTAACCTATTGGTTTTTGTGAAGCCACTTCAGTTTTTATGAAAGGATCTTTTCCATAAGGAGCCCTTTTTTTAGAATAACATTTTTGTCAGTAGTTGTGGACCTTGAATTTTGGAGAATCAGTATTGGTGAAGCATGTTCTTCTAATGATATGTTGAAAGTATTAGAAGAAAATTTTTCATACTTGGGAAACACACATGTTTTTTAGTTATCAGCAGCCAATCTGAAGGTGTACCAGTTTTTCGAAGGCTCCCTTGACCAATGAAGGAAATTCGTGAATCTCAGGGGTTGGTGGAATCAGTTTACTCGAAGAAGACCACTATATATGTGAGTTGGTACCAGATTACAAGATGTATAAACATAAATTTAGAAGTATATATGAGATTTTTATCTTCATTTGATGTATTTATGTGAGGAGAGTTAAGAGTTTTTTTATCTCTTATTCTTTAATTTATCATAGTGTTTGTAGTGTTCTTCCATGGATGTAAGAATTTTTTCTAAACCACATAATTTATATGTGTTCTTACATTCTTATTTCCTTCTACAAGAAGTGTGTGTATAGATAATTTCATGTGTTCATTAGGTTTTTTTTCTTTCCTATTTCTAGAACACTGAGTCAAGGGACTATAAAGACTTCCTAAAGGTAAAATTTGGAAGGATATTCTTTTAAATTATTATTGTGAGAGATCTTATGGTTCAACTTCCAACAAGTGGTATTAGAGAAAGGTTCATTTATACACACTTGGAAGTAAGCATAATGGAATCATGTAAAGGAAAATCTGTATTGAAAAGTTTGTTGGGATAGAAATTTTATTTTGGTGGATATAGTTAGAAGATATTATGATACATAAAGATTTTGATGCTCCATTTTTTAGAAAGTATCTAGAGAAGTTGGAAAAATCAAAATGGGAGTGGTTGGATAGGAAGGCTCTAGCCTTAGTAAGAATGTATCTCATGTAGAATTTTTCCATTAATTCAGGAAAATAAAAATACTATGGTAGTTATGATATTATTGGATGACATGTATGAGAAACTAATAGTGCCCAACAAAGTCTTTATTATGTGATGATTATTCAGATTGAGTCTATTGGAAGAAAAATCAGGAGCACACCATGTGAATGATTTCAACATGATCCAAGGGAAGCTCAAATTAGTGAAGGTTACTTTCATAGACTATGTATTGGTGTTACTTATTTTATCCTCACTTCTAGAAAGTTGGGATGTTATAGAAATATCACTGAGTAATTCGGGTATAGAGATAGTCCATTTTTCTCATGACATTCAGAATCTGATTCTTAATGAGCAGTTGAGGTGTAAGGAAGTCCAAATACCCTCTGAAAGTGCTCTTAATGATAATGGATGGGGATGGTCACCTAAATGGAAGGAATGGCAAGAAAAATTCATTAAAGGATAAATATCAAGTTAGAAGTTAGATTAGATTGGATGGTCAGGGCCCTATTTGTTTTATTTTTATAAAGAAGGAATATATCAAGAAGGATGTCATAAATCAGAAGGAGTCTACCAAAAAGGCTTCAATATTAGGAATCACAAATTTTTTCAGTGTGACAGAAGGTGGTGACAGTTTGTTATTGAGTGTGGATAATTCGGAAGAATCACGGGTTATTGAATTAGGTGCATCATTCCATTCAACTGGTGAGTAGGGGTGCATGGTAGACTATGTCTCTGGAATATTGGGCAGAGTGCATTTGGTGGATGATGAAACTTTGTAGATGGTTGGAAAAGGAAATTTCAATATTCGGATTAATAATGGAGGTGGCTTGAAGATGGAAAATTTTATACATATTCCAAGTCTTTGGAAGAACCTCGTATTATTTAGACAACTTAATGAAGTTTGTTTCAAAACCAACTTTGCAGATGGAGTGTAAAAGATAACTAGAGGATCTATTTTGATTTCTCATGGGGTGAAGAATGGAACCCTATACTGGACTGGAAGAAAATAAGATGTTGCAATGATCATAAGCACTTCATAAAAAGATATGAAAGTATGGAACTATAGATTTGGACACCTCAGTAAGAATAATATTAAAGTTCTAGCAGAAAAGGACATAATTAAACTCAATCATATGGATTTTGAATGCCATGAGAGTTATATTTTGGGTAAATAGAAGAAATTTTCCTTTAATTTTGATAGATGGAAGATTGGGAATTGGAAGTTGGAACTTGATTTTTTATGTTTAGGGACCTTCCCCTAAGAATCACATTGGTGGATCTCTATAGTTTGTGACTTATATTAATGAATTCACTCATAATATCTAGTTATACTTCCTAAATAATAAATCTGATGCTTTTGGGATTTTATTCAGTGGAAATTTGTGGTTGAAATGGAGTGTGATCGAAAGTTGAAATTTATATGAACAGATAATGGTGGAGAGTACATTAGACACAACTTATAAGAAAAATCAGAAGAAGGGAGTTGGTAATGAGAATAAAATTCCTAGAACTCCACAATAGAACTGAGTAGATAAAATAATTAATACTACATTGAAAGGGAAATCTAAGAGTATGAGGCTTCATTTTGGAATGCCAAAGGGAATTTGGGTTGAAGCTATAAATATGGTGGCATACTTGCTCAATAGAAGTCCATTTTCAACTATGGGACAAGAACTTCCTGAAGAACTTTGGTCTGGTAAAAAACCAGAAGTGAACCATCTCAAAACTTTCAAAATTTTGGCATATGTTTAGGTTGATTCCAAGGATAAAGATCAGTTGGAGGCTAAATTTAGAGTGTGTTTTCTTTTTTGATATGGTGATGAGACCTTTGGATATAATTTGTGGGGTGATGAGAATAATAAAGTCATCCAGATTAAATATGTTATCTTTAATGAGAAAATTTAGTGGAAATATTGAAACCTTATAGATAAAGAAGTTGAGTAAAAATCAATTGTTGATGTTCAAGTTGACCAGAATGAGATTACTGGAAGGAATTAACTTCCAGAGAACTTGAAAGAAAGATAAAAAGTTTTTGAACATGTTGAAACTTGTGAGAGAGTACTGGAAGCAATGATTTTGGAAGGAACATTGGAACCAAGTTATATAAAATAACCAATTCTATTGAGGAGATCAACTAGAATCAGGAAACCGATTCAGAGGTTTGGGGATGATATAAACTTTATCCTCTAAAAAAATTCTGGTAAACTAGAAATTTTAGAAGAAGTAACTACCCTCAGTGAATCGGAGAAATAGGAGTTGGCTATTAAGGAAGAAATTAATTCCTTGAAGCTTAATGAAACATGGGAGATAACTGAACTTCGAGAAGGAAAGTGGGAACTATAGAAAAAATGGGTTTTCCATCTGAAGAAAGAAGTTTATAAAATTATGAGGTATAATGAATGACTGGTGGTGAAATGTTTCCAATAAAAGGAATAAATTGAATGTTTTGAGATTTTCTCATGGTATTCAAGAACACTACTATCCATATAGTGATGAACATTATTATCTATGATAATTTTCACTTGGAGTGGATGGATGTCAAGACATCCTTTCATCATAGTGATTTGCAGGAGGAGATCTACATGGTTTGGACCAAGGATTATAAAGATTATTGGAGGGAGAAAGTGGTTTGTAATTTTAGTATAATTCCCTATTTCTTGAAGTAATCCCCTCAATAGTGGAATCATATGTTTGATACTTCCATTCATGAAGAAATCTTCACTCAATGTGATTATAATCATTATTGTTATCAAAAGCAATGGGATGATGGAACATTCATTATACTACTTTTGTATGTGGATGATATGTTTCTTTTGGGATAGAAAATTCAATAGATTGAGATATTGAAGAGAATATTGGATGGAAGAATTGAAATGAGGGATCTTGGACATGCCTCAAAAATCTTGGGGATGAAAATTAAGAGGGGTGGGATAGTCAGAACTTTGGTGTTATCCTAAAAGGAATACATTTGAAAGGTCATTGAAAGATTCAAAATGATTGGATGTAAACCTGTCACAAGTCCCCTTCTCAGACACTTCAAACTTTCAAAGTCATAGGCACCATCTTTGAAAGAGGACGTTCAGAGCATGACAAAGGTTCCTTATGCTTCAGTTGTTGGAATTTTGATGTATGCAATGATATGCTTGTGGTATGAAATTTCCTTTATAGTGAGAGTTGCGAGTCATTTCATGTCAAATCTCGAAAGGAGTCATTTAGAGGCTTTGAAAGGAGGCATTTAGAGACTTTAAAATGGATCATCTTATAATTGAAAGGTTCAAAAGATACAACATTATATTTTGTTGTTGATGAACCATTGCAGGGTTTTGTAGATGCATATTTTGCTGGAGACATGGATTCATGAAAGAGCATGAAAAGTTGTGTGTTTACTTTTAGAATGACGTCAATCAATTGGATGTATTGATTATAGATTATGGTTACTCCATGAACAATGGGAGTTGAATATGTTGTTGTTATGGTTTTGAAATTTTATTGTTTTCATATTATATTTTTATTTATAATTAAATATATACACATTTTCTTATATTTACATATAATAAATTAATTGTACAAATAAACATTTAAACATATTTACATGAAAATGGATTTTTAAATATATAAACCATGTATAAATAAATATTTATTATTTATTTTATTTAAAATAAAACACTATCCAATTTATTTACCTTATAAAAATGAATTAATATATATACTTATACAATTAATGTTTATATATTAATATTTGTGTGTCAATAAATAAATATATATTTATGTGTATATTCTAATATATGTAAATAAATACATATATGTAAATATTTATGCATGTATGTGCGAAATATAAATGTGTACATGTATGTTTAAATATGTGTTTATATTTGTGTGTCAATATTGTGTAAGTACATCATACTCTGGCTCACCTTCCCTCTACTCCATTACCTGCTCCCTCTCTCCATCATTCCCCACCTCCTTCTGCAACTGCTATCTATCCTACTCACTGCTCCCTTTCTCCATCAATTGGTAATTTTTATGGTTTTCTTTATAATAAAAAAATTCTCCCCAGCCCCCCTCATTGCTCCCTCTCTCTCATACCCCGACTCACCTACACCTTCTCTCCCATACCCACTAGCCTACCCCCCTCATTGCTCCCTCTCTCTATCAATCCCCCGCCATTCCTCCAGTAATCGTTAGCTAGCCTACCCCCTCACTCCTCCCTCTCCCTCCCGTAACTGCTAGCTAGCCTACTCACTATTCCCTCTCTCAATTAATCCCCCTCTCCTCTCGTAAACTACCGCTAGCCTACCCCCTCGTTGCTCCCTCTCCCTCTTGTGCATTAGCTCCCCTTCCCTCCCTAATTTGTTACCCACCCCTCTCTCTATCACCCCCTCCTCCCGTAACCGCTAGCTATCCTACTCACTT
Source organism: Viscum album (assembly GCA_963277665.1). Taxonomy (NCBI): domain Eukaryota; kingdom Viridiplantae; phylum Streptophyta; class Magnoliopsida; order Santalales; family Viscaceae; genus Viscum; species Viscum album. The sequence continues at coordinate 647,486,868 of OY728147.1, read as the reverse complement.
ATCCCTCTCTCCATCGATCAACAATTTTTTTGGTATTCTTTACAATAAAAAAAATTCTCCCCAGCCCCCCTCACTACTCCCTCTCTCTCATACCATGGCTTGCCTACACATTATCTCCCATACCCGCTACCCTACCCCCTCCCTCACTACTCCCTCCCTCCATCAATCCCCACCCCCCTCATTCCTCTAATAACCGCTAGCTAGTCTACCCATCACTGCTCCCTCTCCCTCCCGTAACCGTTAGCTAGCCTACTCACTGCTCCCTATCTCCATCAATCCCCCCTCCTCCTATAACTGCTAGCTAGCCTACCCCTCACTACTCCCTCTCGTACCCCAGCTCACCTTTCCTCCCATACTCCATTACCCGCTCCCTCTCTCCACCATTCCCCCTACTCCTGTAACCGCTAGCTATCATACTCACTACTCCCTCTCACCATCAATTGGTAAATTTTATGGTTTTCTTTACAATAAAAAAAATCCCCCGACCCCCTCATTGCTTCCTCTCTCTCATACCCCAGCTCACCTACACTTTCTCTCCCATACCTGCTACTGCACCCCCTCACTACTCCCTCTCTCCATCAATTCCCCCCATTCCTCTAGTAACTGCTAGCTACCCCCCCCCACTAGCCTACCCCCTCACTACCCCCTCTCCCTCCCGTAACCGCTACCTAACCTACTCATTGCTCCCTCTCTCAATCAATCTCCCCTACTCCCATAACTGCTAGCTAGCCTACCCCCCGCTGCCACCTCTCCCTCTCATACCCCGGCTCACTTTCCCCCCATACTCCATTACTCGCTCCCTCTCTCAGTTATCCCCCTCCTCCCGTAACTGCTTGTTATCCTACTCACTGCTCCCTCTCTCCATCAATTGGTAATTTTTCTCGTTTTCTTTACAATAAAAAAAATTCTCCCCGACCCCCTCACTGCTCCCTCTCTCTCGTACCCCAGATCGCCTACACCTTTTCTCCCATACCTGCTAGCCTAACCCCTCACTGCTCCCTGACCACTTTTCATTAATATTTAACACGACCATATAATTTTATGACAATTTTACTTTTCATTGAAGTAGTCAAAAAAGCTCATTGGTCTACAAAATGACTTTTTAGTCTGTATTTTTACATAGAAAATCTTCTTAAATAGAGATTTAGTTATTAAATGAGATTGAAGCATCAATTGAAACTATAAAAGTATGTTGAAATTGATACTGCATCGTCGATCATTCACATATGGTGATATTGAACAATGTTAAAAATGAAATGTTAATTTAAAACTCTAGATTATTTAATATATTAAGGTCAAGTCTTTATAGGGGAAACCTTCATCATATGAGGAGGCCCTCCTGAGGCCTTGTAACACCACCAGCTTGGGTACTGTTTAGGTTATTTTAGTCATGGAATTACAAATCTCATATAAAATAATAAATCAAGGGCACATAAATGGGTCCTTGTGGGCATATAATGTCATATTTATTATTATCGTGTATCCATTGTTTGTCATATTTTTATGAGTGCAAATGTCATGGCATCAGATAGATTGTTTGATTCAATCATGCTTGATTTAGGTTTGCGGGGATTCATGAGGATTAGAGAATTTGACTTCAACAGAAGACAATGGTTGGGATGAGGATGGGGATAATGGGCGGCGGTGGCGGCGTTGAAGTAGGCAGAAATCATGTTCTTGAGTTCACGGTGATGGTCTCTCACTTCGTCTCTTTGTTGGGAGGTGATCTTCAGGCGTTGCAGCAAATGCTTCACAGTCTTGTTGCCCCGCAACGTTTCTTCTTCTTCCACCACTCTGCTGTGCTCCCTCCCCAATTCATCACCACCTTATCAAATCAATCTTCCATCATTACTTGTAAAATGAAATCATTCTATATGTTTAATGAAAATTTAAAAACTAAGGAAGGGAAATGCACATCAACCTTGTTAAATTGACAAACCCCGGTTCGATATTTCAAATGTTAGGACAAACAGTGAGCCCCTGTGGCAATCGTGCATCCCACACAATCGGGTAAAAAACATAGTTGCGCTTTCGAGTTGCAGATTGTCTCCTTGATGCTTTTTGCTAAAATCCAAGTTGTTTCCCTCGTTAAAAATTTTTTGTATACTTTCTCGAGGATGATAACAGAGACGAGGAATCAAAGAATGGGTTTTTCTCGAGAATCAGACAATGGATTGGGTAGCCTGCCCGATTCTCTTCTTCCTCCTGATTTCCAGCAACTTGAAAGCCAAAAAGAAGAAGAATAGGAGAATGATATTCACAATAATCTCTTTCATGCTTTTATCTAAAATAGAAGCTCATGTCTAATCTGACTGAAAGAGACCAGAAGAATTAAACAAAAATCTACACACTCTCTGAACATAAACGCAAGGGTGGGAGGAACAAACGGTAAAGGATGAGAAATGAGAAAAGCCTTGAGCACTCAAGGAAGAATGACCCACCTCTTGATCACACTAAAAGACTCTAAAATCTTCTTCCATAGGTGTTCTATTCACTTTCTCATCATGCACTTGAAAGATAAAATCTTTGCTATTTGGATGCGAGAATGGTGACCCATTAATAGAACAGAGCAGTCCGCATGAACCATTTACACTTCCAGGGAGAGGGGTTTTGATAGGTTTTCATGGCAAATCCACATAAGAGAGAGAAATAAAAAAAGGAAAGCCTGGAATTTCAAAAATTCCTTCCCAATCAAAAGTAGTTTTATATTTAAGATAAACCCCCATAAATACTCAGTTTATATTATTAGCAATAAATTCTCCCGCCCATTCTCCGTTTTCTGATTTTTTTCCATTTTTTTACCCACCAAACGAATTCGTATTCATCACCGATTAATACACAATTATAACCATAAATATGCTTTTGCATGGTGACCTAGATGGCTATCAATATCAATTTATAGGGGTGTGGAAAAAACATTAAACTGTAAAATATAGGGGTCAATTTTTTTTTCCTATATTCAGTCTAGGTTTATTGGTGTCAATAGATACCAAATAATACCCAACTCTAGCGTGAGGTGTGCAAAAAAATATTTGTTTAATTGGGTTCACCCAACCCATCCAACCAAATTATAAAATAATTTTATAATCTTGATTTTAATCTTTTTTATAAATTTTAAATTAATACAAAAATATTTTGACCTGAAAAATTTTCTTCAATTGAATTATTAGATATTAAGATGAGATTGTTAAGAAATGATTTATTTTTATAGCATGATATTTGAATGTATTATTGGAGTTGAAACACTTTTTATTTAGACGAATTAAAAAAGTTATATATTTTTATGAAGTAATATAACTTTTTTCAACCCGAACCAACCTCCTCATTAAATCACATCATGTTGAGTTATTTTATAAAATTGTGAGTTTAATTTTTTTTTATTGAGGGTAAAATGAGTCAGGTGGGATTTATATTTACAACAAAATAATAAACACTGAAATATTGTAATAAATAAAAAAGTATTTAAATACTTCATATGTTCCGTATAATTCACCACATTTGCCATGGATTTTAAAATAAATCAATCAATGAATGACTAAATTTGACGACATAAAAACACATTTAATTGACCTTTCATGAATTGAGAATGTCAATAAATCTCAATGATTTCCATTTTAATTGACAATTAATGCAAAGATATTTACATATTAACACATATCCACTTTTCATTAATATTTAACACCACCTTATAGTTTTATGACAATTTTACCTTTCATTAAAGAAGTCAAAAAATCTTTTTGGTCTACAAACTGACTCGTTAGTCTATATTTTTAAAGACAATCTTCTAAAATAGAGATTCGGTTATTAAACGACATTGAAACATCAATTGAAAATGTAAATTTATTTTGAAATCAAAACCTCGTTGTCGATCATTCACATATCACGATATTGAACAATGCTGAAAATAAATTTTCGATTTAAATCTCAAGTTTATAAAATGTTTTAAGGTCGGGTCCATATAGGGAAATACTACAGAGCACACAAAATTATGTGTTAGACTTTAGTAATGCTAGCTAAAAGCACTGATAAAGAGGGTGTCTTTATTAACATTAGTTAAAAACGCTAATCAATGACCATTCTATTAGAGTTAAAAAAAGCGTAGATAAAAAACCCTTTTATCGGTGCTCTTTTTTAGCATTGATAAAGGGACATTCCTCAATGTTTTTTAACACCGATAAAGGATGACATTTATCATCACAATATTTTAGTACTGATAAAAAGGTTTTTTATCAGTGCTTTTAGCTAGTGTTGATAAAAAGTGAATTTTATACCGTTATTTTAACGCTGATAAAAGATATATTTCATAAAAAAATTATATATCATTAAAAAACATGTATTAATATATAAATATAGTTATGTTGGTATAAATCTAATATATTTTATAAAATATGATTTATATAAGATTAAATATGCACTTACACTTAATATATAAGATATTTAGTAAAAAATAACTTGTACAAAAATTAAAAAATAATATTAATTAATATCTTGATAATTATTATTGAGTAAAAGTCATTTAATAACAATTAAATGACATAAAAAATCAATAAATTAATGAATACTCTAATATAAGTTGAAAACATGACTTGAACTTCAAACGGTCATAACTTTTGATCCGAGTATCCGTTTGACCTCTCTCATACATCAAATTGAATCTTGCAAAGTGATCTATGTCATATTAATAGGAAAGCCCCCGATTAAAGGTTTTGAAAACCATCAAAATCGAGTTTTTAGTTGAGACATTCTAATTATTTAATATTTGATAAGATTTATACTTTGTTTAAGAGGAGTTTCTTATCCTTTTTTAGCTGAGATTTAATTTATTCAAGTCTTACATTCATATAAAGATTATGTTTTTGAAATTTTATCGTTTTTCATATTATAGTTTTATTTATAATTAAATATATGAATATTTGCTTATATTTACATATAATAAATCAATTTTACAAATAAATATTTAAACATTTTACATAAAAATGGATTTCTAAGTATATAAACCATATGGAAAAAAATATTTATTATTCATTTTATTTAAAATAAAACACTATCCATTTTATTTACCTTATAAAAATGCATTAATATATATATATATATACACATATACACACGATTAATGTTTATATATAAATATGTGTGTGCCAATAAACAAATATATATTTATGTATATATTCTAATATATGTAAACAAATACATATATGTAAGTATTTGTGTGTGTGCGCGCGAAATACAAATATACATTTGTATATTTAAATATGTTTAAATATGTGTGTCAATACTGTGTAAGTGCATCAAAATATGAAGCCTTAATCAAATACTAAAAATTTGTACAAACTTGATTTAAAGTTTTTGGAAACAAAATCTTAACTTAAAATCTGTAGAAGACATAGATATGTAGAGGCATGACCACACTTCATCAACTCTGTGGTGAGGCTTTTGCAGCTCCGCTCTGCTGAGCTGCCGGCTGAGCAGAACCTGCAACAGCATCAGTGGAAGCAGAGTACACAGGAGGTTGAGAATAACCACCATCAAAGGCACTATTGCCATTGGAAGGGAGAGACCCTGGTGGCCCACCATACGGGGGGACCCCATACCCAGACTGCATTGCTGCAGTTCCTGAACCAGATGGCTGAGGAATGGAAGAATCAGTCTGACCAGAGCTGGCCTGAGCATGTGGCAGCTGGGAAGGTGGGTACTGAACATATGCTCCTTGTGCACCACTGGGTGACTGCTGAGCCTGGCCATAAGATGGCTGACTAACATTAGGTTTCTGGGTCTGGGGCTGTTCATAGCCAGAACCATAACTAGGTTGAGCAGGTGGCTGATTCAGGGAGGGCACTCCATACCCTTGAGAAGGGTAGCTGCTGGAGTTTGGGGTTGGTTGCTGCTGACTGGTGCTGTATCCATGCTGGTTGGGTGGAGCAGTTTGCGAGTTTTCACCCGGAGGACCATACGAGGCAGCTTGCCCGTCCTGGATCTGGTTCATGATGTTGCCATAACCAGGGGCAGAATTGTAACTCTGTTGCTGGACATAACCTGGTTGAGAAGACGGTACCGGATAGCCACCAGCATAGATTTCAGGAGGATAGCCTTGTCCTTGAGAATAACTCGAAGCTGGTAGCTGGTTATAATTGTAACCAGAATTGTCAGCCGATGTAGCTGTTGAAACTGCAGGGCTCTGTTGCTGCTGGCCATAGTAATCATATCCAGCCCCAGCATTAGTCTGCTGGCTGGGAGGGACAGCCGCCTGGTCCCAACCGGCAGAAGGATATCCACTGGACTGCTGTTGAGGATAGTTGGGATAATTTGCCTGAGTCATATTATACTGAGGGGAGGGGACATGATAGGCTCCTGGCTGCAGATAACCATATCCAGGAGGCAGAGCAGGGTTGCTCCAATTCATTGAAGGTCGTGTTTGGTAACTTTGCTGAGCGTATCCACCAGTCATTGCTGAATTCCGAAGACTATTCCCGCTGATCACTTCATCAACTAATTGCTTTGCGGATTCAATTTGTTCACTGGTGCCATCAATCTGCAGTGTTCTTTCTGTTGATGGATCACCAGGAGGCAAGTGCAGTGGTATTACCTTAATGCGTGCTCCAGTCCTGGATTGCAGGTTCTTTATGGTTTCACCCCCTTTGCCAATTACCAGACCAACCTTGTTATTTGGAATTCTCATAGAAAATTGCTCAGCGCCAGACTGTCCACCCACACTTCGGACTACAGTACCAGGACCCCCTGTATCAGCCTCATTGAGAACATCATTGATCAACTGTTCTGCCCTTAAAATTTGTTCAGAAGTGCCCATCAGTTCAACCAGCCTTGTTGTGGAACTAGGATCCGCATCCATATCTCGAGTGACCTGAATCCTTGCCCCAGATTGTAGCTGGAGATACTTAATAGTATCCCCACTTTTACCAATTATAACACCTACCCTCCCGTTTGGTATATTGATTTTCTTGCTCGTGCCTTGGAATCCGTATGAACTTTGTGCTGCAGATGGGACAAAAGTAGATCCCGACTCAAAACCACCGCCGTTCTCTACACGAGGCCGCTTAGGGTCGGCGCTATTGAAGATACGAGCGGCGATCTCCTGAGCCCGCTGCCTAGCGACCTGGATCTCGTCCGCCGGTGCCGGCACGCTGTTGTATGAAGGTGGAGGGCGCCCGGGGTCCGATGGAGGAGACGTGATGGCAGCATAAAATCCGGTAGGCCTCCGGGTAGGCGGTGCTTGTGGGTCGTCGAACTTGCGTTTATTTGTTGGGGTATTGGTATCAGAACCAGAAGCATGCTGAGCCTCATCGGCCATTGACATCCAATCACTTAATTCAGATTCGTGAATCAGAGGATATGGAAAGGCGGGGGCGATGTAGAAACCCTAGACAGGGAATGGGCGGGCGATGGAGAAACCCTAGACAGGGAATGGGCGATGGCGAAACCCTAGACAGGGAATGGGCGACGGGGAAACCCTAGACAGGGAATGTGCGATGGATAAACCCTAGACAAGAAATGGGCGGGAAATGGAAAAACCCTAAGCTGGGAATGGATGCACGAGCGACGACGGAGAATTCAGGGGAGGGGGTCAAAAATATATATATATTTATTTTAATGGGTTAAGGTAGAGTTTATTTAGGAAAATGGGTGTTTTTAGCCCCACTCGAAGTGGCACTATACAATTCTTTGAATAGCGCCACTTCAAGTGGCGCAATAGTTTTTTTTTTTGAATTTATTATATTTATTATTTTACATTTAATATAATTAGATAATTATTATATTTATTATAATTATTATATTTATATTTCTATATTCATTATAATATTATAATTATCATAAATAGAAATATATAATTATCATAAATTTATAATTATAAATATAAAAATTATTGTAAATATATAATTATAATAAATGTAATAAATATAATAGGAAATATTCTTCATTGTATATTTTGATTATTATAGTTATATATTTATTAGAATTATTATATTTATAATTATATTTTGATTATTCTATATTCATTATAATATTAGAATTATTATAATTATAAATAGAGAATTGTAATAAATTTATTATTATAAATATAATAATTATGATAAATATATAAAAATAATAAATATATAAATATAGTAAAAACAAAATTATAATAATTATATAATTATAAATATAGTAAATACAAAAATAAAATAATTATAGAATTATAATAAAAATAATAAATGTAATAAATATAATAAATGTAGTAAATGTAATTATATATTTATGTATACATTATATATATATTTTTGCTTTGTAAATATGCAATTCTATTTATATATAATGTATATATAATGTATATATAGATATATAATTACATAATGAAAATATATAATTCTATATATATACATTATATATTTTTTTACATTAAAAATATGTAATTATAATAAATATGTAATTATAATAAATATATGCCTATAATAATTATTTATTTTAAATATATATTTATTATATTTAGAGTTATAATTAGATATTTATTATATTTATAATTACAATTATATATTTATTATAGTAATATATTTATTATAATTATATAAATATAAATAGAATAAATATATAATGTATACATAAAGATATAATAATTTGTAATAATTATATTTTAAATATATAACAAAGAGTTGAAAACAAAAGAAATTTCATAAAAAATGTCGATGAAAAATAATTTTTAAGCAATTAAAACCACCTATTTGAAACTTAAAAATGTTTCAAATACATGTTTTTGAAAGACTATAATAGATAAAGTATAACACCGATATAAATGTAACTTTAAACATTGATTAAACATATAATAAATATTTGAAAACAAAATGAATTTAATGAAAAATGTCAATGAAAAATAATTTATAAGCTTTCAAAACCAGCTATTTGAAACTTACAAATGTTTCATGTACGTCAATTTGAAAGACTATAAAACATAAATCATAGCACGAATATAAATGCAATTTTAAACATTGATTAAACATATAATAAATATTTGAAAACAAAATGAATTTCATAAAAAATGTTGATGAAAAATAATTTACAAGCTTTCAAAACCACCGATTGAAACTTACAAATGTTTCATGTACGTGAATTTGAAAGACTATAAAATAGAAACTATAACACGGATATAAATGAAACTTGAAACATTGATTAAAAATATAAAAAACAGTTGAAAAGAAAAGGAATTTAATCAAAAATGTTGACGAAAAATAATCTATAAGCTTTCAAAACCAGTAACCTAAAACTTAAAAATGTTTCAAGTACGTGACTTTGAAAGACTATAAAACGTAAACTATAAGACAAATATAAATGAAACTTAAAACATTGATTAAACATATAAGAAATACTCGAAGACAAAAAGAATTTCATTAAAAATGATGACCAAACTTAATTTATAAGATTTCAAAACTGCCTACTTGAAACTTAAAAATGTTTCAAGTACGCGGCTTTGAAAGACTATAAAACGTAAACTGGATATGAAGAAAGGCTGAAGTAGCCTTTCGTTAAGGGCATCCTTGTCACACGGGTTTTCTGAAATTTTGACATCCAATTCACTGCAAGAAAGGCCAGAAGGTCCACATAAACACACCATGTTTGGAGCTTCTAGCCTTTCTTGCAGTGAATTGGATATCAAAATTTATACTAGATATAAAGAAAGGCTGAAACCACCTTTAGTTTTGGGGGGAACACCACCACAACTTCCTACATCCAGCTTAATCGTTCAATTCAGTTTCATTAAATTTGGACAACCCCTCATTTTTAATGAAATTCTTTTTGTCTTCAAGTATTTCTTATATGTTTAATCAAAGTTTCAAGTTTCATTTAAATTATTTTGTATATACTATATATTTTATTTTCTAATTATTTGTCTAAATAACAATCATTTATCTAAATAAATAAGATTTTTAACATATATATCATGACATCTGAATAAATCAACGTCGATGCCCCTCGGTATCACAATGTGGCGTCTGAATCTCACGTCCTCCCCGCGTCCGACGTTTGCGTCGCTTCGGTGTCCTAGCAGCGAGATCCTCTGCTTCTGGTGCATCTGGTGCCTCCTCATGATGCTGTGTAGAGGGCTGACCAAAATCATGTGTGGATGACGGCCCAAAATCATACGTGGATGACGGCCCAAAATCATGCGTGGAGCCATATGGTCCTGGGGCTCCTAAAAATGGTAGAAAGGGCATACTGAAGAAGTCCTCACCAGGAGGAGATGGGGCTGCCACAAGCTGTGTCACCTGATCCAGCTCGTAGTCCATAGTAGTCATCGGAGACGACATATGTGGTATATAAGCGTCTCCCTGCTGTGCAAGCTCATCAATAAGCTGGGCATGATTGTCTCTATGTGGAGCTGCCACATCTACAGGAGGCGCTCTCGGATGTCTATCTCGACGCCTCTGCCCCTCCCGAGGTAGTCATCTCCGTCTCCCAGCTGGCGGCGGTGGTGGTGGTGCATCGTCAATAGCAGGCATAGCAGGGACATCATCACCCTCAGGAGCTCCAGCTGGAGGATATGGATTAGGATATACCTGTGGCTCCTCGTCATAAAAACTATCTCATATCATCCGGAGATGGTCGTAGAGAGCCAACACATCTCGATGAACTACATCCCGTCTAACATATGCCTCCTCCTGAGGATGTGTGATATGTGCAAGATGATCAATGATGTCTGTCTGCAAATGAAATGTCATTCAAATTAATACCACAAAAGAGTTAAACAAATATAATATACCTTAATAAACATACCATCTGCTGAATGCCAATCCTATGACGTGTAAGATGCATGATGGTATGACGTCGATACCAGTCTGTATAATCCCCCTGGGCAGATAACTGATACTGTACTGTGGGATATCCATATCGAGAAATACCATACCGGGCACGCGCGTCCCACAGCTAAATATGAGATGCATGAAACTGCCGCCAGTCCGTCGATTGTCTACCTGTAAGTACAATAGAATGCAACCCATCAGGCTGTCCTGGTGCCATCAGGATATGCTGTATATAACCGAACTGGCGCATGACCCGGTCTGGCTGGTGCCACTCAATGATATGGAAGTGGATGAGTGGCACAACTGCAACACAATCTCCAATCATAGCTGCGCAGTATGGTGGAAGTGACGCATAGACATAACCTGTATATGGAGTCCATGAAACCTGAAATGTAAACTCAAAAAGTAAGTGACATATTATCAAGATAATGTTAGTAAGATTACATTGAAATAACTTAAAATAGTGATAACAAAACATATTGTTCTATAAAAAATTATTGCTTGACTTACATCAACTGGCACTAATGCATCGAATATCTGTCGAAAGTTGTGCACACTATGTCTCGGTGTGTGTGCATGCTCCACCTGGTTACAAAAGAGTAATATACAGTAACTTTATAAATAACAAAAACAAAAGTACTAAATAAATGAAAGTAATGAAGTAAACATACCATCGTCCCCGAGGACAATCCTGAAATAGCTCTGCTACAAGTGGTGTGATAGCTTGAGGAGCGATGCGTGGAAAATGTTCCCAAGCCCACATCAGTACTAAAGCCATACAACCTGCAATCTGCTATGCATCTGCCTGACAACTGGTACAAAGGGATCTATACAGATGTGCTAATACAGCGGATCCCCAACTGTATGTAGTTGTCTGATCAAGATCCTCAAGTAATGGGAGGTACATCATGTGTACCAAAAGGGTGGAGTAGTCGACGCATAACATGCCTCCGAGTAGTCGCAGAATATATGCACGTGCGTGCCTAATAAGCATCTCCTCGTCTGCATCATCAGGAATGACAGCGAAATGCTCATCAAGACATGTCATGCGCAATCGAGAACCCACAAGGACACCTTGTACGCCAATGACATCAATGCCTAATAGTCACTGTATGACGGCAACCCAGTTGCCACTAGTGGCACCTGTAACTGTCTGTCCATGGATGGGAAAACCAATCTTGTAGGCGACGTCCTCTAAAGTAATGATCATCTCCCCCTCCAGGAGATGCAAAGTGTGTGTCTCTGGCCGCCATCTCTCAACCAATTCCGCAATCAAATGATGATCAATAGTCTTGAAGTCACACATAGAGATTCCATGAAATCCTGCACATCTAAGGTATGGAGAAATAACTGCTGGGGGCGCATCGTGATGATAATGATGTGCTCTCTGAACAGAAAGCTATCGAACAGGTCGTCACGCCAACACAAGACGCGACACATGCGTCTCCTGGCCAGATAATAGTGGCTGCTCCATCTGATTATACAAATAGTAAAACATTAATTTCACGTTAGCCATCACATTTATCATTTAAGGTATGAAATTTATCATGTAATGTATGAAAGAAGCATGTAATGAGTTAAATAAAGTAATTTAGGATATTTTCAATATATAAAGGAATTTATGATATGTTCAATATATAAATTTGATGATATATTCACTTTGAATACTTTCAAAATTCAACGATGACATTGATTCTCCAAACTACTATGTCTATTGAATACTAATGATGTTATTATAGGAAATATTCTTCATTGTATATTTTGGTTCATACATGTCACAAATGACTCATGAATCATTTTCCTAAAGCATTTGAACATATTTTAAGTACATTTTTCTGCCTGCAAATCAATGCACCCTTACCTCTGAAACCTAAAATAGAGAGTTGGCCTACTCAATATGCTCAATCAACATCGTTTAGAAGGAATATGAAAAAACCTTTGATCCATGTATGGTTGACATGAAAAAACATCCTCCTTCTGCATCGTAGCTTTAGTCGACCCAGTAAAGAACCAACTGTCACATATTCACGACCTCCGAATGAATATATGATAGTTGGTTCTTCACCGAGTCGACTAAAGAGGGGAATTGCCAATGTTGCAGAATGAATAAATGTTTTTGTGTGGAGAAAACCCATTCTTGTGGTTGAAAACGATGGGCATAATGTTTTAATCATTTTCAAGAATATTAATTATTTAGGTTCATCACTCTATTTAACACTTTTGAAGAAAAGGATAAGAGGGGCATAATGTTTGAAATAGGTTGATTTCTCACCTTCTTCTCAAATGTAGCTTTGTTCTTGCCTTTTTTTATCTATTCCCACTTCATTTTCCTTGGATCTTTGGATTTTTTAGGTGTGGGTTCATCACGCTTTTCAGGTTGAACCTTTTTGTCCTGATTTCTTTATTTTTCATTTTCTAGGCTAGTAGTATCATATTCTATTATATCCTCAATTTATTCTCCACTAGTATTCACTCTAACCGATTCTTACTTTTTTATCTATTCCCACTTCATTTTCCTTGGATATTTGGATTTTTTAGGTGTGGGTTCATCACGCTTTTCAGGTTGAACCTTGTTGTCATGATTTCTTTATTTTTCATTTTCTAGGCTAGTAGTCTCAGATTCTGTTATATCCTCAATTTATTCTCCACTAGTATTCACTCTAACTGATTCTTACTTTTTTTTATCTATTCCCACTTCATTTTCCTTGGATCTTTGGATTTTTTTAGGTGTGGGTTCATCACGCTTTTTAGGTTGAACCTTGTTGTCCTGATTTCTTTATTTGTCATTTTCTAGGCTAGTAGTCTCAGATTCTGTTATATCCTCAATTTATTCTTCACTATTATTCACTCTAACTGATTCTCAGATTCTATTAAATCCTCGATCTTACATTTTATATATTTTAAATTTTCTTGTTATTTTCTAAAACAACAACCACTTATTTAAATGATGATGATATATTAACTATGAATGGTTTCAAAACTCATCGATGGACAAATATTGATTACACGTACAATGTTTTTACAGTAACTGATGGAGTACAAAAATAATTTTAACCATTAGATGATTGTTCTATGTGTCTAGGGAAACGTGTCTTCGTATGACCCTCTTGGCGGCATATGTTGCACCTTCTTCCAGCTGCCTGTTCACTAGGACAATCCATCTCATTCCGAATACGAGTCAACTTTGGCCTCCCTTTAGGTCTAATTCTACTGTTGTTCGGTAGAAGTGTGGGTGTTTCATCAGAGAGCTGAAAATTATGATATTCTCCGATCGGCATCCACGGAGTATTGTAGCAGGAGTTGATACTGTTGAGTCGATAAAATGAATCAACAAACTGCTCCCAAGATACGTGTACGTAAGCACATGCTGCAATCACATGGCCACAAGGATATATCAATGCTTGGAACTTGACACATACACAGTAACACTTCTCTAATAAAACAACTCAGATACGACCATTGCTGCAAGACACAACATCACCGGGCTCAGCGACCTCAAATTGTTGCGCTGGACGATTAAATGCGGTGACACGATAAGTTGCAGCTTCCCGAAGAAATGTATCTATATCACACTGGAAATGGTGTTCATAGTGCATCCCTCTGTTCAATCCCTCTTCAGCTTACTTTCCTCAATCCAGAAAATACTTGACACTACGATAGAAGGTCTCTTGTACCAAACCTATAATTTAGATTTAAGTCATTATACTAATAATATATTATAATTCTGATTTTCTGAGCAACATATAATAAAATATTCATATTTACCTATGATTGGTAATTTTCGAACGCCCTTGAAAACTCCATTTATGCATTCTACAGTGTTGGTCGTCATATGACCATATCTCCTCCCATCATCATATGCCAACGACCATTTCTGTTTTGGAATTTGCATCATGTAATCATAAACTTCTGGATTAACTCTATGAATATATTGAAGATGCTCCTCCATTATTTGTTGTTGAGGCTCATATTCTATCATACAAGAAATAATCTGAACAGATAGGATCATAACTATGACAGGATTTTTTAATAGAAAAATGGATATTCATACCAATTTTTAAGATTGCTTTCTTCATCGACTCATTCTTGAATCTATTTCGTAAATTGATAGCAATGTGTCGAATACAGTATTGATGATGGGCATATGGTGGTCTCCATAAAAGTCCCTCAGACTATACTGCCTCCTTGATTGCACGGTGATGATCTGAGATAAGGCAAATCCCTTCCGTGCCTGTAACAAACTCTCGAAGACATGCCAGAAACCAACTCCATGATGAGAAGTTCTCTTTCTCCACAGTTGCGAATGCCAAAGGTAGAGGGGCTCGATTTCCATCTTATGTGGTAGTAATCAATAAAGTTCCTATATACTTTCCATATAGAAATGTGCCATCTATTTGTATAAACTGTCTGTAATGCCTAAAATCTGCCACACATGGTAAAAATTCTCAAAACAATCTATCAAAAACAACCATTGACTGGTCAACTTGGTTGTATTGGTTAACATATTCAGTAGTATGTAACCGATATATCACTTGATTATTGTGGCGTAAAAGCTTCAAAAGTTGTGGTAAAACTCGATAAGAATCGTCCCAATCACCATACACTTTCACAATAGCCTTTTTTCATGATGCTCATGCCTTCCAGTAAGAGATCGGATACCCAAAAAGTTGTTTGATTCGCTCCTTCACTAGAACAATAGGAACATCTTGACATGTTCTAATCATTTCAACAATAACTGATGAAACAAATTCAACATCTAATGAAGAGTGTTCCTGTAACAAGCTTGGGTTCACACATGTGTGTGGAGTAAATCTTGTGATGCGTCAACAATGAAAAGTGTTATCAATTATAGCTTGCAGACGCATTTGACAGTTCGAATCATATTTGTCACAACAGATCAAATAATAAGTTCTTTTTGAATCTTCTACAACATAAGAGGAATGTATTTCAATGTGATAATGTTTTATCACATTTTTCATTGCATCTTTACTCTCAAAATCTCTTCCAATATACAGAACACCTTCATCTGTCACTCGATTTGTGCCCCCAATGATTCCTGGAAATTCTGAAGTAGGAGTAATAACTGACCAATCGAATTCTAGAAAGTGATTCATGCCTTCCGTCGACCATGAACTCAATGGTGAGGGATGGTTCAATAGTCGGTTAAACCTCACATGAGTGGGAACTGACTGTTCTTCCGCATACGCTTCCTCTTCATCTTCATCTTCCTCTTCATCTTCTAAATTGTCATCATCCTCAAAATCATCGACCAATGCATCTATATTATGCGGGGGACTATCCATTGAAATTGTAGCCGAGAGAAATGACGGTACCATTACAGATGGAACTTCTTGATGTGTTCTAACAGGAGCATATGACATAGTCTTGTGACATTGTGATAAACCAGGTTCCAATGTCGATGGAACCTCCATTGTAGCTATGGTCACATACAACTCCATCATTTGATTGGGAGGTAGGAACTTGACCAATGACAGTACGTATTCCCATTCTTCATCATCAGTTATTGGATAAGCCACATGCCAAAACCTATCAACATATTGTATATTTCTATATGTGATAGATTCTATCACTTGGTTGCTCCTCAGTTTCAACTTTCGATGAATTTTCCTTTGAAGAGTTCCCAAAGTTGTACAACCTCCAAGAATTACAACAGCTTCTAGCTGTATACTATAACTACATCCTTGTTCTTGTAGGTTCCGGGCGCAGCGGAAGCGCATTGGTGGGATTGCACAACTTTAATTTTAACGTTAAACAATGTTCAATCTGAGATTCGTCACGATATAAAACGCCGAATCTTCAGAATAGAACGAAGAACTAAAAGAAAAAGAAGAGTTCCGAAATCCTTGAGGTAGGATCATCATATGTTGATTATAATTAATTTAATTAATTCATAAGAATCACCTCGATGGAATTCTCTCTTCGTTGATGCCTCTGGTCACGATCCAGTGATCCGTCATTACGTCGTAGAATCCAAGTGCATTATTCCTCTAGCGATGATCCACACGTGCTCCACGTATCTCCGGACGTCATCGAAGGGAACTCCGGGTGTTATCGCGGAAGATCCTTCTCTTGCGATGTTCGTCTTCGATCGCCTTGATCCGGTGGAGGATCTTGCTTTCGTAACTTGAAAGCGTTCTTGGTGGAAAGGGAATTCTCTCTTGGCTTGAGAGTATTTCCAATCCGTTGTGCACAACCAAAATTGGCTAACCCCTTATGTGAATCATGTAATTGGGATTTATAATACTTAGAATAATAAAATTAATTAATTACCCAAAAGCATTTAATTATTTCATTTAATTCTTAGTAATACCCCATGTATTAATAATGACAGTTGACCATCATTATTACTTGACATGCATCCATTGTATCACATTTAATATCATTTAATTAAATAAACAATATTTTCTCACGAATCCCGAAAAAAAACTACACGACGTGTATGTATAAACATACACGACGTGTAATTTTATTTTTCCAGTTTTATTTATTTTCCTCCAACTCATTTATTAGACCTTGAGTAATGGATATTTATTTCTTAAATAAATGTAACTGCATTACTCGCTAATAAATACATATTATTTTTCCCACAATATATTCTCTCGAATAACTAGTGTCGAAATAAATGCGATCAGAAATTATTGAATAATTATTAAACCACAATCGGGAATAATCTTTATTCAACTTTTTAAATTAATATTTAACTGAGATACATGGACACACTTAGTGTGTGACCCTCTAGGCCTCTTTCTCAGTGGCATTAGGCTGAGCCTGCCTAAAGTCCAAGGTTAACGTCTAGCAACACGCCAAGACACCCATAGATAAAGAAGTTAACGCTGCAATGACGCGTCACCTCCTACGAATTCTTACCATATAATATAATCCCTTTGTCTCAATATCTCTAATCAAGAGGGTTGCATGCTAGTGCCATCAACCCATGTGCTCGATTATTATTTCTTTAAATTCCCAGAATTGAACTCGCCCATACCTTACCATGGCCATGGATTTATGTAGGCTATATAAATTCCATTAAAGGGCCTGAGATATCTACTTTCGTTATGGAACAGAAGGGACAAATCCTTTCTCGTATTATCTATTAATGCAGTATTACTCGTGACGCACCCAACGTATCCTACCTCGCTGTGAACAGTGTATCTTCACAGTTTTCTTCAATACATCTAAGTGCGCGAGTTGTAATAACCATTAATAATAATCTTAAAGTCTAAGGACCAATACACACGTCCGCAGATAGGAACATCCAATGACACTATGAAATGTGGATTTCCTACTGGCGGGTCTCGTTCTCATAATATCCTCCTAGATATTACCAAGGGAGCACACCATGAGAAGGTGCCTCAAAGTTTTATGAGTCCTCACCCCAAATGACCTGTATAATTTGTGCCCCTCAAATAATATCATCTGGCCATAGAACATACTTTCAAGAATAGTGTTATGGCACTTTCGGGTTCTCATCATAGCAGGGATCCGCTATGACCTTTTAATGAAACAACTATCCTTAGGACATTATCACATGCATTGTCACACAGAAGAACAATCAAGATGTGATAAAGCTTTTATTAATGAATAATGTACAAACTAGTTGGTTCTAGGCCACCAACTCCAACAGACTCCCACTTGGACTAGAGCCAACTGCTAACAACCTTTAACCTGCTAGCTCTCACATGATATTCATGCTTCTACTGAGATAGGAATTTAGTCATGGGGTCCGCCACGTTCTCTTCCATGGACACTCTGCTCACTACAACTTCACCCCTATGATAGAAATCCCTCAAGAGGTGATACTTCCGGAGTATGTACTTTGTCCGTTGATGTGACCTTGGTTATTTTGAAAGAGCCACCGCTGCAGTATTATCACAATACAATGTAATGGGATCTTTACTGCTAGGCACCACATCTAGCTCTTGGAAAATGTTCCGAATCCAGATGACTCCATTGGCTACATAAGAAGCCACTATATACTCGGACTCCACTGTAGAATCGGCGACAACAGGCTTCTTTGAACTCTTCCAACTCACAAATCCTCTATTGAGACAGAAAACATATCCAGATTGCGACTTATGATCGTTCTGATCTGTCTGAAAACTAACATCAGTATACCCTCTGATGACAAGCTCCTCGTCTCCTCTATACACCAGGAACATATCCTTAGTTCTTCTCAGATACTTAAGGATAGTCTTAACAGCAGTCCAATGCTGTTCTCCGGAATCTGCTTGATATTTGCCTATCATGCTCAGTGCATAGGCAACATCAAGCCTGGTACATAACATGACATACGTGATGGATCCTATAGCCGAAGCGTATGGGATCTTACTCATTATATCTTTCTCTTGTTGTGTTTGAGAACACATTTTCTTAGAAAGATGTAATCCATGTGACACTGGAACCAATCCCCTCTTGGATTGTTCCATACTAAATCTCTTTAGTATCTGGTCAATGTATGTACCCTGACTCAGTCCAAGAATCCTCTTGGATCTATCATGAATGATCTTGATCCCTAGAATGTAGGCTGCTTCACCTAAGTCTTTCATGGAGAAACACTTGTTCAACCAGTCCTTAACTGACTGTAAGGCTGGTACGCCATTTCCAATAAGCAATATGTCATCAACATATACTACTAGGATAATGACCACATTCCCATTAAACTGCTTATAAACACATGGCTCACATTCGTTCTTAATGAAACCAAATTCCTTTATGGCTTCATCAAATCAAATGTTCCATGACTTGGATGATTGCTTCAATCCATAAATGGGTTTCTACAACTTGCAAACCCGTTTGGTTTCACCTGGTGTCAAAAACACTTCTGGTTGTGTCATATAGACATCTTCCTGAAGGTTCCCATTAAGGAAAGCCGTTTTGACATCCATCTACCAAATCTCGTAGTCATGGTAATCTGCTATGGCAAGTATGATTCTTATGGATTTAAACATGGAAACTGGCGAAAAGGTTTCATCATAGTCAATTCCTTGACGTTTTCTGAATCCTTTAGCCACTAGCCTTTCTTTATATGTGCTAACTTGACCTTCCATGTCCAGTTTTCTCTTGAATACCCATTTTCATCCAACAGGCTTTACATCAACTGGCTCATCGACCAGAACCCAAACTTAGTTCTGATACATGGAATCCATCTCAGAATTCATAGCCTCTAGCCATCTTACAGCTTCTGATATTTCTACTGCTTCTTTGTAGGAGAGAGGTTCATCATTGTCCAAAAATAATGATTCACCATCCTCGGTGACTAGAAAACCAAATCTCTCTGGTTCCCTTACCTCTCTTGAGCTCCTACACAGTACTTGTGTTTCTGGAACCTCTTCCACGAGGACTTGTGGAACTTGTTCCTGTAACAACTCCTGTGTATCTTGAGCATCAACTTCATCGAAGTCAATCTTGCTCCCACTATACTTCTTGAGGATGTTCTCCCTCTCAAGAAAGATGGCTTGTCTGGCGACAGTCACTTTATTATCTTGAAAGTTATATAGGTAATATCTTTTCATTTCCTTAGGATATCCTATAAAGATACACTTCGTGCCCTGGGGTGATAGTTTATTGCCTAAGAAGGCCTTAACAAATGCCTCGCATCCCCATACACATGTATGCGAAAAAATGGGTTTCTTTCCATTCCATAACTCATAGGGAATTCCATTTTTTTTCTTAGTTGGTACTCGGTTTAATGTGTATGCTGCAGTTTGTAATGTATATCCCCAAAAGGATAATGGAAGATCCGCATGACTCATCATCGACCTCACCATTTCTAACAAGGTGTGGTTACTCCTTTCACTAACACCATTCCACTGTGGTGTATAAGGAGGAGTGAGCTGAGATAGAATCCCAGACTCCCATAGAAGATTGATGAACTCCTGGTTCAGATATTCTCTACCTCGATCTGATCGAAGCTTCTTTATCTTCTTACCAAGCTGATTCTCTACTTCATTCTTGAATTCTTTAAATTTCTCTAAGGCTTCTGACTTATACCTCATTAAGTAGACAAATCCTTATATACTCAAATCATCAGTAAAAGTAATGAAGTAAGAATACCCACCTCTAGCTTCTACTGGAAATGGTCCACATACATCCATGTGTACCAATCCTAGAAGCTCTGTGGCCCTTTCACCCTGTCCACCAAAAGGTGGCTTGGTCATTTTACCTTGTAAACAAGCGTGACATTTATCAAGTGGTTTTAGCTCAGTGGAGTCTAAATATCCCTCTTGATAGATCTTTGTCAAACTATTCTCTTTTATATGACCAAGGCGGTGATGCCACAACTGGGTGATGTATGATTCATGTGAGTTTGTTTCGTTATCGATTGCAAACACTTGGTTTTCATAATTTAATACATACAAACCATTATTTAAATGTTTCATACCATAACATATGTTGTTCTTATAAAAGAGACAACCCTTATTTCCAAACTTGAAAACAAATCCATCCATATCCAAACAAGATACATAAATTATGTTCTTGGTAACACTAGGCACAAAATAACTGTTTTTTAAAACCAAAATCATGCCAGTTGGCAATGAGAGGTGGTAGTTTCCAATAGCTAACGTAGCCAGCCTTACGCCATTGGCAGCTCGAAGATCCACCTCTCCTCTGGCGATCTTTCTAAATCTACTTGGTTCCTACATTTGAATACATATGTGAGACCCACAAGCTGTATCTAATACCCAATGTGTAGAAATAGAAAGATTGAACTCGATAACAAACGCACCTTTAGTGTCCCCACACTTCTGGGTTCAGTTTCTCTTCTAGTGTCCCTGATTTCCACATGCAAAACAAACCACCTCCCATTCCTTGCCCTGCCTCTAGATCTTCCCCTTCTTGGAGGGACGGTGCTCGGGGGGCTTCAGACCATTTATAAGTCTTTGGCCCCTTTGCCTTGTGCTTCCTTTTCTTGTTCACCATAAGGACTGCGGGTTTTTCACGCCCCATGTCCTTGTCAACCTGGAGAATCAAGGTCAGAAGCTCCGACAGACTCTTCTCATTGCTGCTCATGTTATAGTTGACAATGAAGCTAGAGAAGGTCTTGGGCAGTGATGATAGGATGAGATCTGTATGCAACTCATCCGAGAATTTAATCCCTAAGATTTCCAGGCGTTCAATGTAGCCAATAAGCTTGACTACATGAGGCCTAGCTGGCATAGACTCTCCAAGCTTCGTGGTGAACAAAGCATTGGAGATCTCATATCTCTCCTGTCTCGCCTTCTCTTGTTAGAGATCCTTAAGGTGAGATATCATGCTATACGCGTCCATGTTTTCATGTTGCTTCAAAAGATCATTAGACATGGCCGATAGCATGAAACACTGGACATCTGTGGAATCATCCATGTGTTTCATATAGAGAGAAAATTCCTCATCACTGGCCTCTTTCCCAGGCGCAACTGTAATAGGCTCTTCCAGCACAT
This sequence comes from Viscum album, assembly GCA_963277665.1. Taxonomy (NCBI): domain Eukaryota; kingdom Viridiplantae; phylum Streptophyta; class Magnoliopsida; order Santalales; family Viscaceae; genus Viscum; species Viscum album. Next base: position 647,464,643 of record OY728147.1, on the reverse strand, counting down.
ACAATTTCCTTTCGTGGCGAAGGACGACGCGTAAACGCCTCTGCCACTCTTGGAAATTGGTGCCGGTGAGAAGGTTTTCCTTCTCGAGTATGGCGCACAATGATATGTTTGACGTCATTTTCTTTCCGTTTCTACAAATTAAGATGAGAAAAGGTTTAGTACTTTATTACAAAATTAAGACAAATAAATAAATTAATACTTATTAGTCTCCCACTATTTTATTGAAATCCAATAGCCCTCACCATTGACTTAGAAATATTCTGTTGCCTGAATATTCTAGTGGAAAGGATCCATATTTCCCTTCACATTACCCCAACTAGGGTTGGTCAAGCAACTTGAAGGGTTTTAGGTAGGCATTCTAAATGCCAACTGCATTAACTCACAGCTCCTTGATCCGCTGAGTGGACTCCCCAATCCTGAAATCCTTTTATTTTGGATTTCCCCAAACTTTGCCTCTTGGTCACACCAAGTCCTGCTATGGCAGTCAACCCTTGATGTGAACCAAGTTAAGTCAACCGAAAACCTTGAATTAGAATTCCTTGATAATTGAAAGCACCCCAACTAGGGTTGGTCAAGCACTTTGAACTATGGTTCAATTCTAACCAAGATTATGGAAGGCTATACCGACTTAATATTTATTTTGAGGGATTTTATCCTTATACGTAAATTTCCATTTTATTATCTTTGATTACATGCTTGTTAATGTTAAGTGGGATATACTTAAGTGATTAACCATGTCTAAGATAATATTTACGTATAAACCGGTCTTATTTTAGTTCTATCTTACATGCTTGTTATATTCATTAATTGTGTGATCGTGACAACACACCCATAATAAATAAACCATGCAACTGATAGAAATAACATAAATGGTATGATCATGAGCTTGTTCTATTGGTTAGTTTATCTAGCGGTTGATAAACTAACCCAAGACCTAGGGGAGAAACACCTTGAACCTTGCGGGTTCGTGTTTACAGCTTTCCACCTGTCTACCTTTGTATCTCCTTGGATTGGTTTCACCTCATATCCTAACTTGAGCCGCCTCCACTAGCTTGGGAGCTCCATCCATTACATATGCATTTATCTCACACGCAGGTGAGGGGTAAAATGGGTTTTTACATAAAAGAATCCTTGGGCACGCATGCCCTACATATTAATGAGGAGATGGCTCGCAGGATAAAAAATTTAATTTAAATAAATAAATTAAAAGGAAACCATTCCCATACAAAGGTCTCGGTCTAGCTCATGATCATCCATACATGCAATGATATTTACGCATAAATAAAACTAGCATTCAATTCTTTAATCGTTCTTGTTTAAGATAAATCATGCTCAAATCAATTAATTATCTTTAATTAATCAATCCTTTTATCTTAAACCCTTTTGAATTTCCTTGAGATTCTCATCCATCATAATTTTAAACAAATAAATTCATTTAAAATTATCCTTGTACGTAACTTGTACCTTGGAGGCAACCCGGTGAATTCCCTTTCATTACACAGATGTTAAATTAAACATATATATATAAAACACCTATCACGTGTTGTGCCTCAGCTTTAAGCCTGCACTATGGTACACGTATCAAGGGTTTTTATAATATAATAATTAAAATTTAATAAATCTGCGTAATTTGGGTGAGTACAGGTGTGTAGTTCCGACTACACGGTGTGTAATTTTCTTCACCGTCCATCCGAAGTACACGCTCGGGGACATGGCATGTTAATGTACTTCGGAAATTTTCAGAGTACACGGTGTGTTCAGTGGACACACGCCGTGTAGTTTCCGCGTTACACAGTTTCCAGCCAGGCAAGCCGTGTACAGGGTACACGGCCCAACCCGAACCCGAAGGGACTACACGCTGTGTTCAGTTGGACCACACGATGTGTAATTCAGAAACCATGTGCCACCTGTTTCTGTTCAACACACGGTTTCATAAATGACCTCAATACACGGCCTGATTTGGTGGATCGGTCAATGCATTGAGCCTAGACTACACGGCGTGTACTTCCGAATACACGCCGTGTATTCTGGTGTTGTACGGACAGAAACGTTTGGCTCCTCCGGATGAGTTCCTATATTTTATTTTAATCAAAATTAAAAGAAAAATTCATTTCTGTGAGGTGAACGAGAAACAAGGGAGGAGGAACGAATCTCGATATTCAGATTTCCAGAACGATTAAACTTGAATTGAAACAACTAAATTATTAAATGTGTAAAACATCAACGAAAAACTAAATACACTACTGGAAATGTCATTTTTACCAATGGTTATTTACCAACAGTTTGGTTAAACCGTTGGTAAAGATGGTTTGGGGAACCCTTTCCCAACGGTTTCTAGTGAACCGTTGGTAAAGGGGTGTTTAAGTTACCCTTTACCAACGGTTTCATAAAACCATTGGGAAAGGGTACCCCTTTTCCAATGGTTCTATTGAACCATTGGGTAAGGGTACCCTCAACAACCCTTTGCCAACGGTTTTTAAAAACCATTGGTAAAGGTTTTCCCCAAATATAGTCGGGCCGCTGCTCTCCCCCATTCGCGACAGAACCCTAAAATCAATCCGGTGCTCTGCTCCTCTCATGAACTCCCCCATCCGAATAGGTGAAAAACCATCTGAATCATATCAAATTAGGTATTTTATTCTTTATACACATATTCTACCTTGTTTTAATTGTTATTGATCTAATATTTTAGTTTTAAGTTTGGATTTTTATGTGATTTCACCATGAAAAATAGGGAAATGAATGAATATTTTGTTAATTAATTAGTCTCCCATGGAATATCATTTGTGTTATAATTTCCATGCTAAATAAAGGGGTAATGTAATAAAAGACCTTGAATAAATTGTGGAAGTTGGGGTATGTTGCTTCTATGAGAGGTTTTTTGTTGTGTTTCATTGTATGTTGTAGGCTGTTGTATGGTGATTGAGGTGACCAGTTGGGCTTTGTGATATGTGGGGTTGTAATGTGATGGTTAGTGGGAATGGATGTGACATGTGAAGTTGTGTGATAGTGATGATGTGTGGTGGTGTTGTGCCGTGTGGATGTGTTGTGTGATGAGGTTGTGGTGTATGATGTGGTGAGGTGGTTTTGGTTGTGTGGTGGTTTGTGATGTGCAATATTTTTGTTGTGATATGTGGTTGTTTTGGTGAGATGGTTGGCCAATGTAACATGGAGACGACGGTTATTGTGAGATGGTGAGTTGTTGTGTGGTGGTTTTATTAGTTTCCTAGTTATCTATGGAATAAATTATGCTGTTAAAACAAAAAAACAAGATAGTAAATAAATGAGATGGAATAGAAATAGATGTGTGGTAAATGGATTTAATTAATTTAACATTAAATGAATGGACAATGTAAGTGTGAATGAAGTGGATTATAAATGAAAGTGGGAAATTCTATGCGTCTTGTGTGGTGGTGGTGTGGTGTGTTGCATATAGTGGTGAAAGTGGTTGTGATGATTTATGTGTTGTATAGTAGTAGTGAAGTGTGTGATTATATAGTTAATGTGAACCCATAGGTTGGGTATTTTGTGCTATCTATATATCATGTATTTTATTTTATTTCTACACATTCCCAACCAGAGTTGGATAAACTTACCAATGATCAGAGGTTTTGAGTTATGGGTATTTTTTCTAATATCTAGGATGGTGGTTATATGGTTGGATAGCTACCATGTCTTCCCTACTCTTCCTTCATAAGTGATTGACCATGTGTTTTTAGGCAAGATGCGATGTGATTGTCCATGTGTATTAAGGTGAAATGTGTTGATGCTTTAGGACAACGATCCATGGGTCATATGTGACGTGTATGAGTCAACCCCGCCTTAATCTGAGGCACAGTGTGGTCAGAATCACTCTAAGTGGCTCTCTTTTGTTTAAAATGGACAACATTTTAAGTACATACGGAAAACCGACCAAACGCATTAGGTTTCCATTGAAACTTTAGGAGAACGATCCATGGGTCATATATGATGTGTACAAATCAACCCCACCTCAATCTGAGATGCGGTGTGGCCGGCACCACTCAAAGTGTATGTCTTTTGTTTCAAAAGGACATCATTTTAATTGAAAAACATCAACTGGCATACGGAAAACTGACCAAACACATTCGGATTGAGTCGATACTTTATCACAACTATCCATGGGTCATATGTGACGTGTACGAGTCAACTCCGCCTCAATCTGAGGCACAGTGTGGCCGACACCACTCTAACTGTGTCTCTTTTGTTTAAAATGGACAGGATTATAAGTGAAAAGAACAACTGGCATACGGAAAACTGACCAAACGCATTCGGAATGTGTTGATAATTTATCACAACAACCCATGGGTCATATGTGACCTGTAAAATCCAACTTGGGCTCAATCCGAGTCGCAGTGTGGCCGACACCACTCAAAGTGTCTGTCTTTTGTTTCAAATAGACGCTATTTTAAGTACATATGGAAAACTGACCAAACGCATTCGGTTTCCATTGAAACTTTAGGAGAACGATCCATGGGTCATATGTGACGTGTAAAAATCAACCCCGCATCAATCTAAGACGCGGTGTGGCCGGCACCACTCAAAGTGTCTGTATTTTGTTTCAAAAGGACGTCATTTTAATTGAAAAACATCAACTGGCATACGAAAAACCAACCAAACGCATTCGGATTGTGTCGATAATTTAGAAAAACGATCCATGGGTCATCTGTGACGTGTACGAGACAAACCCGCCTCAATCTGAGGCGTGGTGTGGCCGAAACCATTCACAGTGTCTCTCTTTTGTTTAAAATGGACAGGATTATAAGTGAAAAGAACAACTGACATATGCAAAACCGACCAAACGCATTCGAAATGTGTTTATGCTTTAGGAAAATGATCCATGGGTCATATGTGACATGTACGAGTCAACCCCGCCTTAATATGAGGCACGGTGTGGCCGGAATCACTCTAAGTGGCTCTCTTTTGTTTAAAATGGACAACATTTTAAGTACATACGGAAAACCGACCAAACGCATTCGGTTTTTGTTGAAACTTTAAGAGAACGATCCATGGGTCATATGTGACGTGTACGAATCAACCCCGACTCAATCTGAGACATGGTGTGGCTGGAAACACTCAAAGTGTCTGTCTTTTATTTCAAAAGGACGTCATTTTAATTGAAAAACATCAACTGGCATACGAAAAACCGACCAAACGCATTTGGATTGTGTTGATACTTTAGCACAACGATAAATGGGTCATATGTGATGTGTATGAGTCAACACTGCCTCAATCTGAGGCACGGTGTGGCCTACACCATTCAGAGTGTCTCTCTTTTGTTTAAAATGGACAGGATTATAAGTGAAAAGAACAACTGACATACGCAAAACCGACCAAATGCATCAAAATGTATTGATGCTTTAGGAAAATGATCCATGGGTCATATGTGCTGTGTACGAGTCAATCCTGCCTTAATCTGAGGCACGGTGTGGCCGAAATCACTCTAAGTGGCTCTCTTTTGTTTAAAATGGACAACATTTTAAGTACATACGGAAAACCGATCAAACGCATTTGGTTTCCATTTAAACTTTAGGAGAAATATTCATGGGTCATAGGTGACGTGTAAGAATCAACCCCTCCTCAATCTGAGACACGGTGTGGCCGACACCACTCAAAGTGTCTGTCTTTTATTTCAAAAGGACGTCATTTTAATTGAAAAACATCTACTAACATACGGAAAACTGACCAAACGCATTCGTATTGTGTCTGTACTTTAGAAAAATGATCCATGAGTCATATGTAACATGTAAGAGTCAAACCTGCCTCAATCTGAGGCGTGGTTTGGCCGACACCATTCACAGTGTCTCTCTTTTGTTTAAAATGGACAGGATTATAAGTGAAAAGAACAATTGACATACGAAAAACCGACCAAAAGTATTTGAAATTTGTTGATGCTTTAGGACAACAATACATGGGTCATATGTGACGTGTATGAGTCAACCTCGCCTTAATATGAGGCATGGTGTGGTCGTAATCACTCTAAGTGGCTCTCTTTTGTTTAAAATGGACAACATTTTAAGTACATACGGAAAACCGACCAAATGCATTCGATTTCCATTGAAACTTTAGGAGAAAGATCCATGGGTCATATGTGACGTGTAAGAATCAACCCCACCTCAATCTGAGACACGGTGTGGCCGACACCACTCAAAGTTTCTGTCTTTTGTTTCAAAAGGACGTCATTTTAATTGAAAAACATCAACTGACATACAGAAAACTGACCAAACACATTCATATTGTGTCGATACTTTACCACAATGATCCATGGGTCATATGTGATGTGTACGAGTCAAACCCGCCTCAATTTGAGGTGCGGTGTGGCCGACACCACTCTAACTATGTCTCTTTTGTTTAAAATAGACAAGATTATAAGTGAAAAGAACAACTGGCATATGGAAAACCAACCAAACGCATTCGAAATGTGTTGATAATTTATCACAACGATCCATGGGTCATATGTGACCTGTAAAAGCCAACCCAGGCTCAATACGAGTCGCGGTGTGGCCAGCACCACTCAAAGTGTCTGTCTTTTGTTTCAAAAGGACGTTATTTTAATTGAAAAACATCAACTGGCATACAGAAAACCGACCAAACACATTCAGATTGTGTAGATACTTTAGCACAATGATCCATGGGTCATATGTGATGTGTAAGAGTCAACCCCACCTCAATCCGAGGCGTGGTGTGGCCGACACCACTCTAACTGTGTCTCTTTTGTTTAAAATGGGCAGGATTATAAGTGAAAAGAACAACTGGCATACAGAAAACCAACCAAATGCATTAGGAATGTGTTGATAATTTATTACAACGATCCATGGGTCATATGTGACCTGTATGAGCCAACCCGAGCTCAATCCGAGTCATGGTGTGGCCGGGATCAGTCTAAGTGTCTCTCTTTTGTTTAAAATGGACACCATTTTAAGTACATACGAAAAAATGACCAAACGCATTCAGTTTCCATTGAAACTTTAGGAGAACGATACATGGGTCATATGTGATGTGTACGAATCAACCTCTCCTAAATCTGAGACGTGGTGTGGCCGACACCACTCAAAGTGTCTGTCTTTTCATTCAAAAGGACGTCATTTTAATTGAAAAACATCAACTGGCATACGGAAAACCGAGCAAACACTTTCAGAATATGTTGATACTTTAGGAGAATGATAGATGGGTCATTTGTGACGTGTACGAGTTAACCTCGCCTTAATCCAAGGCACGGTGTGGTGGGATCACTCCTTGTGTAGGTATTTTGTTTAAAATGGATAGGATTATAAGTGAAAAGAACAACTGACATACAGAAAACTGACCAAACACATTAGAAATGTGTTGATGCTTTAGGAAAACAATCCATGGGTCATATGTGATGTGTACGAGTCAACCCCACCTTAATATGAGGCACGGTGTGACCGTAATCACTCTAAGTGGCTCTCTTTTGTTTAAAATGGACTACATTTTAAGTACATACGAAAAACTGACCAAACGGATTCTGATTGTGTTGATACTTTAGTACAATGATCCATGGGTCATATGTGACGTGTACGTGTCAACCCCGCCTCAATCCGAGGTGCGGTGTGGCCGACACCATTCATAGTGTCACTCTTTTGTTTAAAATCGACAAGATTATAAGGGAAAAGATCAACTGGCATACGAAAAACCAACCAAACGCATTCGAAATGTGTTTATGCTTTAGGAAAACGATCCATGGGTCATATGTGATGTATACAAGTCAACCCCGCCTCAATCCGAGGTGTGATGTGGCCGACACCATTTACAGTGTCTCTCTTTTGTTCAAAATGGACAGGATTATAAGTGAAAAGAACAACTGACATACGAAAAACCGACCAAACACATTTGGATTCTGTTGATGCTTTAGATCAACGATCCATGGGTAATATGTGACATGTAAGAGTCAAACCAAGCTCAATTCTAGGCACGATGTGGCCGGGATCACTCTAAGTGGCTCCCTTTTGTTTAAAATAGACAACATTTTAAGTACATACGGAAAACCGACCAAACGCATTCGGTTTCCGTTGAAACATTAGGAGAACGATCCATGGGTCATATGTGACGTGTAAGAATCAACCCCACCTCAATTTGAGACGTGGTGTGGCTAAAACCACTCAAAGTGTCTGTCTTTTGTTTCAAAAGAACGTAATTTTAAGTGAAAAACATCAACTGGCATACAGAAAACCGACCAAACGCATTCGGATTGTGTCGATACTTTAGAAAAAAAATCCATGGGTCATATGTGATGTGTACGAGTCAACTCCGCCTCAATCCGAGGCGTGGTGTGGCCGAAACCACTCTAACTGTGTCTCTTTTGTTTAAAATGGACAGGATTATAAGTGAAAAGAACAACTGGCATACGGAAAACCGACCAAATGCATTCAGAATATGTTGATAATTTATCACAACAATTCATGGGTCATATGTGACCTGTACAAGCCAACCTGGGCTCAATCCGAGTTGCGGTGTGGCCGGGATCAGTCTAAGTGTCTCTATTTTGTTTAAAATGGATATCATTTTAAGTACATACGGAAAAATGACCAAACACATTCTGTTTCCGTTGAAACTTTAGGAGAACGATCCATGGGTCATATGTGACGTGTACGAATCAACCCCGCATCAATCTGAGATGCGGTATGGCCGAAACCACTCAAAGTGTCTGTCTTTTGTTTCAAAAGGACATCATTTTAAGTGAAAAGCATCAACTGACATACGGAAAACCAAGCAAAAACTTTCGAAATATGTTGATACTTTAGGACAATGATCGATGGGTCATTTGTGACGTGTATGAGTTAACCTCGCCTCAATCCGAGGCATGGTGTGGCCGTTATCACTCCAGGTGTATGTATTTTGTTTAAAATGGACATCATTTCAGGTAAAAATATATGGTATACAAAAAACTGATAAAATTATGAATTGAATTCCAGATTCCACATATAATTGTCATCTAAATTTTAAATTGAATTCTAAATGAATTATGTATGTTTATAATTACGTTATGAATTCTAATTTAATTATGGATGAGTATAGTTCTAGGATGCATTATATGTTAAATGTGTATGAATTTGTTCTCTATATGTATGTGTTAGTGGGTTATTGCAGGTACAATAATTGTATATGTATGTGTTGGTTTATTGCAGGTACAATAATTGGATTGAAAATGGGAGGGAATGCATAAAATGAGGCCTACTGTCCAAATTGCAGAGCTGCTGTGCAAATTGCAGGCTGTTGTGAAATTTTCACAACACAGGCTATGCCAACGGTTTCAAACCGTTGGCATAACATCTGTGGTGCTTTTTTTACCAACGGTTCATTGAACCATTGGTAAAAATCCTTTCCCAACGGTTTAGAAACCGTTGGGAAAGAGGAGAATTCTTGGGATTTTCCAACGGATTATTCCAAACCATTGGGAAAAACTATCCCAATGGTTTGGAACAACTGTTGGGATAGGTTAGCTTTGCCCACCCTATACCAACGGTTCACAGTAAACCATTGGGAAAAGCTTTACCAATGACTTACTTCCATACAGTTTGCAGAACCGTTGGTATAACATATACCAACGGTTCTGCAGACTTTCCCAATGGTTCAGAACCGTTGGGAATGACTGTATTTCCAGTAGTGATAATTATAATCAACGATATGACCCCTCTGATACCACTTGTAGGTTCCGGGCACAGTAGAAGCGCATTGGTGGGATTTCCCAACTTTAATTTTAACGTTAAACAACGTTCAATCCGAGATTCGTCACGATATAAAACGCCGAATCTTCGGAATAGAACGAAGAACGAAAAGAAAAAGAAGAGTCCCGGAACCCTTGAAGTAGGATCATCATATGTTGATTATAATTAATTTAATTAATTCATAAGAATTACCTCGATGGAATTATATCTTCGTTGATGCCTCCAGTCACGATCCTATGATCCGTCGTTGCATTGTAGAATCCAAGTGCAAGATTCCTCTAGTGGTGATCCACACATGCTCCACGTATCTCCGGACGTCGCCGAAGGGAACTCCGTGTGCTAGCGCGTAAGATCCTTCGCTTGTGATGTCCGTCTTCGATCGCCTTGATCCGGTGGAGGATCTTGCTTTCATAACTTGAAATCGTTCTTGCTAGAAAGGGAATTCTCTCTTGGCTTGAGAGTATCTCCAATCCGTTGTGCACAACCAAAATTGTCTAACCCCTCATGAGAATCATGTAATTAGGATTTATAATACTTAGAATAATAAAATGAATTAATTGCCCAAAAGCATTTAATTATTTTATTTAATTCTTATTAATACCCCATGTATTAATAATGATAGTTGACCATCATTATTACTTGACATGCATCCAATGTATCACATTTAATATCATTTAATTAAATAAACAATATTTTCTCATGAATCCCGAAAGAAAAACTACACTGCGTGTATGTATAAACATACATGGCGTGTACTTTTATTTTTCCAGTTTTATTTATTTTCCTCCACCTCATTTATTAGACCTTGAGTAATGGCTATTTATTTCTTAAATAAATGTAACTGCATTACTCGCTAATAAATACATATTATTTCGCCCACAATATATTCTCTCAAATAACTAGTGTCGAAATAAATGCGATCATACATCCTTGAATAATTATTAAACCACAATCGGGAATAATCTTTATTCAACTTTTTAAATTAATATTTAACTGAGATACATGGACACACTTAGTGTGTGACCCTCTAGGCATCTTTCTCAGTGGAATTAGGCTGAGCCTACCTAAAATCCAAGGTTAGCGTCTAGAAACACGCCAAGGCACCCATAGAGAAAGAAGTTAATGCCGCAATGATGCGTCACCTCCTACGAACGGTTACCATGTAATATAATCCCTTTGTCTCGATATCTCTAATCAAGTGGGTTGCATGCTAGTGCCATCAACCCATGTGCTCGATTATTCTTTATTTGACTTCCTGGAATTGAACTCGCCCATACCTTACCATGGCCATGGATTTATGTAGGCTATATAAATTCCATCAAAGGGCATGAGATATCTACTTCCGTTATGAAACAGAAGGGACAAATCCTTTCTCGCATTATCTATTAATGATGTATTACTCATGACGCACCCAACGTATCCTACCTCGCTCTCCGCATCCTCCACCTCCTCTGCCTCCGACCGTGACTCCCCCTCCGACCCAAGACCTTCTCCGCCTCGGTCTACGCATCCTCTGACTTGGTCTCCACCTGCAACTCCTCCACATCGACATCTAATTTCTCATTCCATGTAGGGTTTCATTGATTTCATATCCATCTGTCGAGCTCTGATTTTCCTCCTAACATTTCACGCTCGTCGTCCCCACCTCCACAACAGCGGGTTCCAGAGCAGATTGCAGAGCCTGCGTAAAGAGCATCTTCCAGAGGGCGTAGGACGAATGCGGGGACTCCGTCTTAGAACATGTCTTCCTTCCAAGTGTGATTTTATTTAGGCTATTTTTTCAATACCTAGGTAAATTAATTTCATATTCTGATATATTTTTCTATTTCAATCATTTATTCTCCTGATGTTGTTTTTAGATTCAACATATGTATTTCTACAAATCCAAATATGCAGTATTCATCTTGTCTAATATGCATTATTTTTTGGTATATAGTTTATTTGGTATAAGGTCTATAATTTCTTTGGTATTTTCTTTAAATTAACTCATACGATAAATTTGTATTTTTTTGTTACAACCTAATCTAGGACGTCTATAGAAAATAGGGAAGAGGAGGGTTTAGGACTGGTTTGATACATCCATGTCCCTAATTGAGATATTTCTATATATTGTATATTAATTTATTTTGTTTCAACCTTCTGAATTTTTTTGAAGAAGTGGAAGAGAAACAAGTTCTAGTCCGGTATGTTGGAAATGATATGAACACAAATAAATCACGACAACAGATTCCACTAAAGATCTTTTCATTAAACCAACAACGAAAAATGTAATCTAAGTCCCTATGCGCAAGGTATGTTACTCCACCATGAATTTATATTTCATTAACTTACTGAAATTTTTTCTTTCATTCCCATATTCATTTCATTAAATTTCAACCAATCATATTTGTATTATAATCTGATTAATTGTGAAACCATTGAATGGAAGTTTGATATATCAAACTCTTCTAACATATCTAAAAGCATCAAACATTTCTTCCCTCAAACATTCCTATCATTATTCTTTTTCATATATATATATATATATATATATTATGTAGTTATTGCATTCTGTGGAATTGGATGGGGGAAATACTAGTTGATTATTTTTTTTATAGGTGATCCTCTAAATTGTACAATTGGAGGTATTCTCTCCACTGATTACATTACACACCATATGCCTTTTGGAACGTGTTCTTTGTATCATTTTTTATATTTGAACTGTATTATTTTTTTGAAATGTATAACATTAAATATTTAAATTATGTATTATCATTTTCAGTGGTGAAGATCTTTGAAAAAATTCCAATTTTATTTGACTTTGGGTTACCATTATTATTTTTTATTTAATTTTTTTTTCAACTTCAACAATATGCGTTGTGAACTTTTGTAAACAATGTTTATTTTAGTTACCACGATCTTTGGATAAACGTGGTTGGATACAGTTACTAAGAGTTGTTTTATTCTGAGAAGATGGTTGTTTCATATCTATTTTATAGACTGGTATAATATTGAGTAACAAATTTACTATTCATGTATTTTTTCCTGCAATAACATGTATCAATTATGTTTAGAGAAGAAAGGTTTTTATTAAACTGATTACTTTTCTCGTCAATGTTGTTTTTTCTAATACACGTTTCTTTTTTCCCTGCTCATAATTTTTTTAAACTTTGGTGTATCATGTTATCATTATCCATCGAGACTCATGAACCGTCTGCAACAAATCTATAGAGATTTTGTTGTCACTTTTACAGTCTAAAAAACATATACATTGATATGTATTCTAAAAAATATGCAGTGGTGAGAATTTAATGAAAGAAAGGGGTGATAATTTTATGAGAGCTTATAAAATGGTTTGACACCACTTACCATAGTTTGTAAAATTCCTTACCAAAGTTTACTTTTCATGATAATGATTTCACGTCAAAGTTGGTTGGTTGTCAACCTTGGAGGATAGAGCGATATTGACAACTTATTATTGATTAGTTCATTAATAGTTTGAATACGAGGTAAGAAAACTTATTTTCAATTTCCAACAACAATTTTGTTTTTATTTAGCTTTACTAAATTTAAAATCATAAATGGTTAAATGATTTTTTTGTAAGACCTAATTTTGATCTTTTACATTCAAATTAGAAGCTTCTTTTAAAATTTGAATTTTTTGGGAATGCTTTCATTGGTTGTGAGACTTGCCTCGTCACCTTTCTCTTTCTTACATAGTTATTGTGATGTTCTTATACATCTATTTTGTATATATTGATTATATATATATATATTTTTTGTTTGCACATGGGTTCTGTATATATATATGTTCCGTCTTCTCTCTCTCTCTATATGTATATTGCTCTCTCTTTCTCATTAAATGTTTTCTATACATACGAGTTCTGTATGTTTATATATATATATATGCTCTCTCTCCCTCTATATATATATGTTGTATATGTATATATACTCCTATCATGTTTTTATGAATGTGTAGTCATTGGAATAGTTTTAAACACAAAAACATGACTAATGCTTTTTTAAGTTTTAAATCCCTTAGTAGGTTCATCACCTCTACCATGGTCTATACTTTAGTTTATATATTTTTATTTTCTCCATAATTTATCACCCATGCTACTAATAAGGCACTTGAATAATATGTGTTTGACTTAGGAGGTTGTGAAGGAATCCATTCTTCACATTTTCCAGACTCTTGAAACTAGATTCTCAGCAAGGCTTAAACCTGATCAGGTACGTAATCTATTCTATACTATACTGTAAATAATTAATATTAGAAACACAGTTAATAAAACTTCCTTCATTATCCATTTTATTAATAAATCATTCAAATTAGGCATTATGAGGGTGTTAATCACTTGCTTATATATGAGCACAATCAAAAGGATGCTTGATTTTTGTATTTTGGGGTTTTGGTATTTTCTCTGCTATTATGGTGGTGGCATATGATTCATCAATAATGAATTGACCCATGATGATATAGATTTTTCTTGAATAGATTCATCTTTCCAATTGAATCGTATTATTTTTTCTTAAAAGGGACTAGGTTATAAACCTCTTTTAATTTTTTTAGTGTTTCACATTCAAATATGATTCTTTTGGTCTTTCACATTCATATACGCTTGAAATGGGTTTTTTACCATGTTGTCTATTTATGGTTGCTACTTAATCTTATATATAAAGTTATGGTTACTTTATTACCATGTCATTGACTATATTGAGGTCTTACATTGTTTCCTAAGTTGTCTACATGAGGGGTGTGTAAAATTTATTTATCCATGTTTTTTCTGATATTATTTTATGTTGACCATCAAATTAGGTTGATAATGCCGATGATGTTTGATGCTTCTATTGTTAGCATTATGGAAGTTTAATTAAGATGATGAAATTTTGAAATATTCTCTATATTGAATAATTAATCCTTTGGTAAAATAATTATTCATTTTTATACCACATATTCAAAATTTCCTAGTGGCAACAAAAACTTTTAATTTTTGTTTCTAAGAAATCCACATTTATATTTTATTTGTAATTTGTGTCATTATATTGTTCCGCGTTTTTCTTTCATCTTTCATTTTTAAATTTGAATGTAATTATTTTTAAACCATATTTCTTTTCTTACATTGAAATGCGAGTTTAGTCCATCTGTATTGAGATATAGATTTTGAAAACTCGATATGTGCATGATATATAATTTGTGACATTACGGTAGCTTTTACTTCCTACAATAGAGTTTTAGAAGATGACCGCCTGTTTTAAAATCAATTTCAGGTCCTTAAAGTTGTGAAAACTTCTTACTATTTTAAGGTTTAAACATTCTCTATTATTTTCTACAGGAACCATTACAGTTATGGATTTGAGACCCTTTCGCATGGTCAACCAGATGCTCAATCTACTGTTGATTTTATTGGAAAAAATGGAAATACTATGATTCTTAACCCTTTGAATCCTAGAAAATATGGAAGAAGGTTGTTTACATTCAACAAAGCCTTCAAGACAAATGTGCACTATGTATTTTCTACTCTAAACTAAAAAAGATGATTCATTTTTTTAACAAGTGCTTAATATGACCACATTATGATTTCTTATTCAAGTTTTCCTTTTATAGAATAATGAAAACACATTTGTTTTTGGGAATTTATTTTATTTTTTCATATGTTTAACAAATAATTTTAAGCCATTTTTTTGTATACTATTTTCATATGCTTTTGTTAATTAACATTCGTTTTTTATTGTACTTATTTTTTTTCAATTATCATTAAAAACTATTGCATATAGTTATATTTATTTTCTTATCCAAAAAATATTTAGATTATGTGAATTATATATATTTACAATATTATACTCATACCATCACAAAGATGTCACAATTTTCTACTTGCATTGAAAGTTAAGGATGAAAACAAAAATATGAAGTGTCTATATTACATGTTCATATACTGTCTGGAGTTCATTAAATTATACCAACCAAATACCAAATGATGATTATATAACTCCTACAATTTGTGAATAACACACCGAGTGCATATCAAATTAAATCAATTGAATCAATTTCAAAACCTTAAATTCAAGAAAATTTCTTCCTCTTCTCATTTTTGGGGTTTTGACACTTCTTTTCTACAGGAGCCTTTAAAGTTTACTATAGAGTTGCAAGGACAACCGGATGCTCAATCTACTGTAGAATATATTGGAAGAAATGGAAATATTATTATTTTCTACCCTCTTAAGTCAAACAAAGATGGGAATAGGGTGCTTACATTCAAAAAAGACTAGGGAAAATGTGACATAAGGTTTTCTTCCTACTTTTCTATACTAAAAAATATAATTTATTTTATTTTGTAATAGCTTTCCATGAAAACACAATGTTTTCAGTTTTTGTTCAATATTTTTTATTCTTCATTAATCTTTAGTTATTCATGTTTCTATTGAGTTTTTGAAGTAATATTCTCCGATTTTCTTTATTTAAGTGTGATAAAACCACTTCACCCTTTTTCTCTTAACCACTTGTAGGTATGATCCCGAGGTCAGGGGTATCAAAGCAGGTTATGTTATCAAAAGAAAAATATTGGCCATATAGGTATGTACATTAGTATTAATATTATACTTCATCAATATAAATATATATATATATATATATCATCTATGTATATTAATTCCATTATTTAATGACAAGTACATGCATCATATCAATTTCTATAGAATATATTGGAAGAAATGGAAATATTATGGTTTTATACCCTCTTAAGTCAAACAAAGATAGGAATAAGGTGTTTATATTCAACAAATACTAGGGAAAACGTGACAATAGGTTTTTTTCCTACTTTTCTATACTAAAAACTATAATGCATTTAATTTTGTAAGATCTTTCCATAAAAAACACAATGTTTTCAGTTTCTGTTTAATATTTTTTCTTCTCCATTCCTCTTTATTTATTCGTGTTTCCATTGAGTTTTTGAAGTAATACTCTTTGATTTTATTTATTAAAGTGTGATGAAATCACTTCAATCTTTTTCTCGTAACCACTTATAGGTATGATCCTGAGGTTAGGGGTATCAAAGCAGGGTATGTTATCAAAAGAAAAATGTTTTCTATACAGGTATATACATTATTATCAATATTATACTTAATATATATATATATATCATCTAAGTATATTAATTCCATTGTTTAATGATAAGTACATGTACCATATCAATTTCTGTAGAATATATTGGAAGAAATGGAAATATTACGATTTTCTACCCTCTTAAGTCAAAAAAAGACGGGACTAGAGATTTTACGTTCAACAAAGACTATGGAAAACGTGATATGAGGTTTTTTTTCTATTCTATACTAAAAACCATAATTCATTTTATTTTTAAGAGCTTTCTATGAAAACACATTGTTTTCAATTTCTGTTCAATTTCTGTTCAATATTTTTAAAGTGTGATGAAATCACTTCAGCCTTTTTCTCTTAACCACCTATAGGTATGATCTCGAGGTTAGGGTTATCAAAGAAGGGTATGTTATCGAGGTAACGTAGCAAAACTTAACTCAATCAATGGTTAATTTCTTAGGTGTCCATGATGAATTGTAATTTATTCTTAATATTTAAATTAACAATAATTGAACTTGAGGAATTTTAATCTAATATATTTGACAAGATAGTTTTGATTAATAATGATCTAATGTTTTGTTTTTTGAACTATTTGACATTATTAACATGCTAGTTTCTCTAAAACAATAGAGGTTAGAGGTCAATTTTAGGGAAGATACAATTTTGACACTCTAATGTGCATTCATGTTAGCTCAACGTTCTTTCATCAATGCCACTACCTCTTACTCTTCTCAAAATTCATTTATCCCCCCTTAGGAAATTTCTTCAAATTTTTCCAAATTTCATTTTTTAAGTTTCAAACTCACTCTATAATTATACAATTCACATTTTTACAATTTTTACTTTCTTAAAAATAAACAATTTTTACTAACCTATATACGTGTTGATGAATGGTTATTTTTTCCCCATCTAATGGAAAGCAGACAAGAATTTTTTTTGACTACCCTGTATACGTGTTGATGAATGGTCATTTGTTTTGTGATAAAGAATAAAATGTTCCATTTTAGAAAACAAATCCACCAAAACAAAAATGGAATCTCTCCCCCTCTTGTTCCATGGTAACCCCATAATAAAGTACATTTGTCCTCCCAAGGGGTGTTGGAGATTGGGAGAGGACGATATAGTCCATGTGAGTTCAGTTTTGATTTTGATTTATGGAAGACACTTCATTTTCCCAATTTTTTTTCAACATCTCTTGATACCTAGGCCAATAAAAATGATCACTAAGAATGATTAAAGTTTTTGAAACACCAAAATGTCCTATTAACCCACCAAAATGTGACTCCTTTAGTAAAAGTAAATAGATAGAGTGATTGAGAATTAAAAGATTATCAATATGAAATAAGAATCCATAATATAAATAGAAAATTTTCCAACTAACTCCAGGTTTAAAATGTTCATAAGGTTCACTAAAATCACTATCAGTGGCATATAAATACTTAATGCATTCAAATCCAAGGAGTTTTGAATCCAACAAGGATAAAAGAGAATATCTATGTGAAAGTGCATCAGCCACAATATTTTCTTTACCTTTTTTAGGTTTGATGACATATGGAAATTATTCAATGAATTCAAGCCATCTACCATGTCTTCTATTTAGTTTATGTTAGCTCCTAATTTATTTAAGAGCATCATAATCAGAATTGATTACAAATTCTTTAGGCCAAAGATAATGTTTTCATGTTTCTAGAACACTAAAAAATTCATGCAACTTTTTATCATATGTAGCGTAGTTTAGGGTTGGACCATTTAACTCATCACTAAAGAAAGAAATAGTCTTAACTTCTTGCATGAGTACTCCTCCCATGCCAATTACTCTTGCATCAAATTAAATTTCAAAGGTCTTATTGATGTCTGGAAGTGTAAGTAAAGGGGCGTGGGTGAGTCTATTCTTAAGAGCCGGAAGGCTTTCTCTTGAGTTTTCCCCTATTTGAAAGGAACATTCTTCTTTGTCATATCATTCAACGGTGATTCTATTGTGCTGAATTCCTTCAAAAATCTCTTGTAAAAACTAGAAATCCCATGAAAACTTCTTACATATCCAATGTAGGTTGGAGTTGGCCATTCTTGTATCGCTTTGATCTTCTCAATGTCGACTTCCACTCCATTCTCACTCACAAAAAATACAAGGAAAATAATCTCATCGAGAAAAAATTCACACTTATTTATGTTTCCAAACAAGTTTTACTTCCTCAACACCTTTATGACTTTTATTAAGTAATCTACATGGTCATGAAAAGTCCTACTATACACCAAAATATCATCAAAGTAAACTACCACAAATTTTATAATATATGAATGCAAGACATGATTCATTAATCTCATAAATGTGCTAGGTGAATTGGTGAGACCAAAGGGCATGAATAACCATTGAGAAAGTCCATGTTTTGTCTTAAATGCAGTTTTCCACTCATCTCCTTATTTCATTCTTATCTGATGGTACCCACTTCTTAAATAAATTTTTGAGAAAATAGACGAGCCATTTAATTCATCTAGCATATCATCTAACCTAGGAATATGATGATGATACCTGACCATGATGTTATTGATCGCTCTGCAGTCAATGCACATTCTCCATGTTCCATCCTCCTTTGGTACTAGAAGCACTGGTACGACACAAGGATTAAGGATCTCTTTGACACATCCCACATCCAAAAACTCTTGAACTTGCCTTTGAATTTATTTTTTCTCCTCCATATTGGTGTGATATGCAGGGAAGTTCAGTAGTGATTCTCCAGGTATGAGGTCAATTTGATGATCAATACCTCTAATGGGTGGAAAACTCAGTGGCACCTCTTCTGGAAAGACATCACCATACTCCTCTAACAAAGACTCAACAACATTTAGCAAATGGGGCAAGTTGTTAGTATTTAGAAACACCTCTTTGTACATGATTACTAGGAGGGTTTTCTATGAAAACAAAGATTCCTTAACCTCAATCTTTTTTCTAAACATAACACTTTTCTCTTCTCTCAAATTCTTTTTACCTCTTGATTTTTCTTTACTCTCCATTTATTTTCTTCCCCCATTTTATCTCTTTCCCTCATTTTATCCTTTTTCATTTTCACTATTTTTTTTCATCATCACTCATTTTTTCTTCTCTCTCAAAATATGATCTTCCAAAATTTGTTTGGGGGACATGGGGTTGAGGGTTATAGGTTCCCCTTAGAGTACAAAAGAGTGAAAATTCAAGAAACTGTCATGAGTAACACGTTGATCGTACTGCCACAGTTTTCCCGACAACAAATGGAAGTCCTTAATAGGAACAACATCACAAAAAACCTCATATTTTTACTTAATAATGGTGAAAAATACCTTAAATTTCTTAGTGACCTTCAGCTCACCACAATCATTCAACCACTGAACCCGGTATGTATTTTAGTGTCTCAAAGTCAAGAGTCCCAATTTATCCACCAACTCAGTGCTCTCTACATTGCTAAAACTTCCCCATAAATAATAACTCTACATACCTTCCCATTGATCTTTCATCATGTGTGAAAATGATTCATTCATTGATCCTTCTATCCAATGGTAATTTGTGGACTTAAAACTCTCCTAGTGGAAAGAACCTCACCACCTTCTATAAATTCTCCAATATAAATTTTTGGAGATTCTCTCTCCTCTTCTGATCTCTCTCTATCGGTCTCCCATTCTCCATAATTTTTGATGGTCATGGTGCACTGATTTGGGCATTCAATAGAAATGTGACCCCTTACTTGACATTTTTAATAACTAATATCCCAATTCATGGTTTGGTTAGCCTCAAAAGTAGGTTTCTTAGGTGGAAGAATTACCTTGTCACTTTTGTGATCAAACACCTCTTTTACCTTTGATGGTTATCCAATATTCTTCCTTGAATTTATAAATGCAGTGAAAGGGGTAGTGGGTTTCCTCATGTTACTCATCCTTTGGATTTTTTTCTTGATCTTGGCAGTTTGGTGGATCATATCTTGTATTTCCACATGGTGGTACATCTCTACTTGATCGAAAATCTCCCGATTGAGCCCATGTAAGAAGCGCGCCATAGTTGCATCTGAATCTTCTTCAATGTTCTCTAAAATAATAGAAATTTTCATCTCTTTGTAGTAATATTCAACACTATTACTCCCTTGCATGATACATTGAAGCTTGTTGTGGAGATCTCTATGGTAGTGTGAGAGAACAAATCACTTCCTCATAGTGAACTTCATGTCTTCCCAAGTATGAATAGGACATCCTACATAACAAGATCTCTCCTTTTGAACTTGATCCCACCATATTAATGTATAATCAATGAATTAAAGGGTTGAAAGTTTTAACTTTTTCTCCTCGGAATAGGTATGACATGAAAAAACCTGCTCGATCCGTATCTCCTACTCCAAGTATGCTTCCAGATAACTTTTCCCTTGAAATGAAGAGACCTTCACCTTGATGCCTCCAAGGATTTCATCATCATGCGGTCCCCGTTGGCCTCCTCTAGGTTTTTGGAACAACCTCCTCCTTTGTGGGACATCCTCAAAATCTTCATCAAATTTCTCCATGTCCTCCTCCATGATGTGGGGATGGCATGATGCTAGAGTGCGTCGCGGGTTACCATGGATCGTCCTCAGGCTTGGTTGATTCTTCAAGTTGTAAATCCTCTCATGTAGCTCCTACATCTTTCTATTAAGGAGCTTCTCAAAATGGATCACCAAATATTTCATTTGGAGTTTCAAAGTTTCAGGCGTGGGAGACCTACTTTGGCTTCCTTCATCACTAGAATGATAAATTTTCTTCCCATGATCTTCGACCATGATATATTACACAAACACAAACACACACAGGGAGAAACACACACAATGCTATACACACTCACACATGAGAAGATACACACGTGCGCGCACACACACACACAAGATGTACACACATGCACACGAGATGTACACACTCACACTAACACACACAAGATGTACACACACACGTGCCCGAGATGCACACACTCAAAATCACACACATAAGATACACACACACACACACACACGAGATATACACACTCACACTCTCAAACACACACACAAGATGTACACACAAATAAACATGAGATATACACACTCACACTCACACACACAAGATGTACACACCCACATAAAGTTATACACACTCAAGAATATTTTTTAAAAATTTATCTCCACCCTCACACTCAATTCAAATTCCAAAATATTATACCTTATTTATGGATATCACGTGCCACCAATCCTTCCCAAACCAATATTGTATTGGGGGATGGTTTAACACAACCTGTTTGAGTGGTAATGGGTAAAGGGTGGAAAAAAGGGTAGACAATGGATAAAATGTGGGGAAAAAAGTGGGTAGAAAGGTGGTATTTGGGTTTTGCCTAATTGTGCAAGATAATAAAAATAAATAACAATATGATCCAAATATAATATGGGGTTGAAGTAAAATGATGGAGAAAGTGATGTACGGAAATGGAAAGTGCTAATAATGTAAATCACAAAGAAGTAATTGTATTCATTTTTTTTTCTTTTTTGGTAAAATCTCCCCAAAAAGTGTTGTGCTTGGAGTTTTAAACTATAAGATGATTTAATGGAGAGTAAGGATTTTTTTTGAAATCTCTTGAATAAAGGATTGACTTAATTTTGAAAACCACAAAATGATGAGTTGAGATAATTTGATTTTTTTATTTTTATTTTTTACCAGATATAAATCACATATAGCAAGTTAAATGTGAAAAGAATATGTATGAATAATTATATCAATGTAACAATATTTCAATATTTCACAACATAGGCCACATCTGGAGGTTTTAAAAGAAAAATGGTTTTTTTTAATGGGTGGATAATAAGAAAGGACAAGAAGGGTAATTGATATATGGGATAAAAGAGGGTGATAGATGACTATTGTGTCAACCGGAGCTCTGATACCAACTGATGTGAGATGCACACGGTGACCCGATCTTCACAATGTATGGTGGTGAATGAAGGATGCAGTTCGAGGCTAAGTAGCGGATGATGAGTATGGATAGTGGATGCAAGTAGTAAATCAACGCTATAAGGAGTGCGATCTACTACTTAGACAACATACTCATGGGAGGGATGCGATATCCAATAAACACAACAACACACTTGGATTGAGGCACAAAATTGAGGGCTTTTGTGATCTTGGATCACGAATCTAACTTGTAGATTGACAAGGCAAGAATGCACAAAATCTAGGGGGAAGAACAAAACAATTCTCACACAACAGAGAGAAACAAAGCATAATCTCTCAATTAAAACCTTGAATTCAATACAAGTGCCATGAGGGTGGATATTTATATCCAAAGGGTGGTACAATAGTCAAGGGTATAATAACCTAAATTCATAAAGGCTAAACTACTTTGTTAACTTAAATTCAAAAAGATAAATTCTACCAAAGACTTTTTGAAAAAGTAGCACACCACTTTCGAACTATAGCCCATAAAATTTGACTTTGAGTGCATAGCCCATCAGATCTGACTTTGGTGTCCAAAGATGCCATTCTAGAATCCTCCATGTGGTCAAGACTTCCAAAATTTGTGCAACCATATGGGCCAAGATTTAAACATCATGCTTGGGATTGAATAAGTGATATTATAGGCCCATTTGTTCCATCCATGCAAGTAAAGATCCATTGAGCCTTTAATGAAGCGATATGGGCACCCATTGTAACATTTAACCTTTTTAATCTCCCTCGCATCATCAATTCTTGAAAATCCAACTCCTCCACCCAGGAAATTGACTTGGTGCCTTCGATGTGGTTCTCATCACCTTTGCTGTCTGTGTAGAAAATTTATAAGTTGAGGCACCCATATGAAAAGATAAAAATTGGAATCATTTTTGGATGTGTCTAGTGTTCTGGTTAAAATATATAAATTAGAATATTTTTTTCAGTGAAAAGTATGCATAAGAAAGTTCATTTATAGTTTTACATGGTTTCGGTGTACCCCCTTAGCAACGTTCATGTATTTGATGTCTATGATTTTGATATGATCATGTGTAGTTTTGTTATCATCTATGGTTGGGCTTTGAATTATTTTCTTTTCTATTTCTCAATAATTTAGATTGTATTCAAGATTCCATGACTTTCAATTGTTCTGACTATAAACATCTTATATGAATCTGCTTTACTAAAATCCCGATTCATTTTTAGTACTTTCAATTATATCTAATTTTAGTCTATGAAGTTTGTATCAGATTTTACTTATAATATTATTTTCAAAGACATTTAAAACATGAATTTGATCATGAAAGAATTGATAAATAAGATAGAGACATCACTGCATGTAGTAGAGATAGTTCAACTTTAGATCTTAAAAAGTAGATTAATGAACATCTGTGTAGAATGAAAAGAAAAATTGAATAGACCTATCAAAATTCAATTCCTATGTTCAACCGTTTATTTGTGATTCAATTTGTTTTTTGTATCAACTATTATTTATTCTCACATTTCTTTCTCTTTTTATATTTCAAGTATCTAAAGGTTTTATCAACTTTAAATTATGAGTGTCTGTATTTTAATTTGTATTTAATTGATTATTTCATGCAAATGCATGAGTTGGGTACTAGTTATATATAAATATATATAAATATATATTTCAATATAGACATATAAATATATATGTAATGCATAAAATTTATATCTAAATATACAATATATAGACATATAAAAATGTATTTAAAAATAATTATATAAATCATATAGAAATAATTATTATCATTTTATTTAAAACAAAATCTCACTATTTTTTTACATTATAAAAATATATGAATATATATATATACTTATACAAATGTATATATAATGTTTATATATAGATAAGTGTGTGTATTAACAAATGGATATATATATTTATATTAATATTCTGATATATGTAAATGAATATTAATATATAATATATTTAAATAAATATAATTATATATATATATATATATAAATCAAACACACACACAAACATATATTTTATAAATGTGTTTAAAAATTATTATATAAATATATGCATAAAAAGATGTATGTGAATATAAATATTGAATAAAACATGTTTGGGTAGTGGTATAAGGGTTTAAATTTTACAAGGGAGGTCATAGGATCGAGTCAATGTGCATGAATGGGTGAACAAGTAGTCAGGTAGTGAAAACATACTGACAAAAGGGGGTGCGCCAGAGTGAGAGCGGGGGGGGGGGGGGGATGAACGGTTCAATTTTTTTTTCCAAATTTTATCAGTGCTAAGAAAACAATGATAAAGAGCGTTCTTATCAATGATAAAATAAAAGTCACCACTACATATCCCTCCATTTTATAAATGTTAGAAAAAACCCTTTATCAGTGCTAAAAAAACACTGATGTTATAAGCACCGATAAAAGGAGGTCCATTTTATCAGTGCTAAAATAGCGTTGATAAAAGGTCCCTTTAACAGTGCTAAAAACACTAATAAAGAGGATCCTTCATCGGTGCTAGTTTAAAACTGATAAATGGGGCCATTTATTATCATTATAAATAACGTTAATAAAAACCATACTGCTGTAGTGTGCTGCTAAAATTACAGCACACCACACCATTAAATAAAAAATTTAATTCAAATAAAATTTAATCACAAATAATAGAAAAAAACACTATATTATTTACATTTCAAAAATTAGTTTGTACAATTGAATTATTAAGTACAATTTATCACAAACATTCAAAAAAATTAATGTTTTGTTGTCACTAGCCCATGAACCCCACTCAAAAGAGTCTAATCATGCTATTAGTTGCTGAATAAACCACCTCAGCTAGAGAAAAAGAGTGCATCTATATAAGAAAAACAATTCTTATATTAGTTTTCATGACCTGTCTCACGAGGCCCATGCCATGACATACCCAAAGCTTGCCTCCTGAAGGCCAGGGGTTGACGACTAGCGCCAAAGGCGTCAACCTGCAAGTGGGAGGCATTTGCCTGAGTACTTGTACGCACGGTCATACAACCACGTCCCAAAGTTGGAAAAGTAAACATGCATGCCACTAAACAACCACTGAGTAAAAGTAAAAACTATAGGTCGAATGAGCGAGAATACAAACCCAACAAAATATAAACTAAAAATAGGAAAGTACAAGGAAAACTATGAAAACCATCTGCTGGAAACCCCACGTGATGGGTAGGTACAGAGCAGCTGCTGCAAGTCGTAGATGTATGCCCCACCTGCCTGGTCTCACTGGGCACCATTGGGTTTTGGGCCACCAAGTCCTCTGTCAAGGTGGCGGTCGTCTGCACCAGACACAACACGTGCGGGCGAATCCCATGTGGGGGTGAGTAACAATATACTTAGTAGAGATCCCAAAACACAAAGGAAAGACCACAAAGAAATCCACAGAGCAAACCACGAAACATGATCACGAAGCATGATCATGACACAAGACAAATCACACCCGGTATAATCTAGAGTAGGAAAGTAGAACCATCAGTCATATCATCAAACACCTTGGGTTGCTGGAGAAATCCTCAATGAGTACAGTGGGACTTCCGGGTCACACAAAATCCACTTCCCACTAACCTTGGACTACTGTGGTACTCATCCTTGATGAGTACCGTGGGTATGCCGGGTCCCATAGAAGCCGCTCCCCACCATGGGCATATCGGGTCACATAGAAGCTACTTCCCACCTTGGCCATATTGAGGTACTCCTTCGGTCGAGTACCGTGGGTCTACCGGGTCACACAGAGCCGCTCCCCACCATGGTCCTGTCGGGTCACACAGAAGCCGCTTCCCACTGGGTCATCGTAGCCGATCCACACAGGGTCGCTTGTCAGCAGTCTTTAGGTCTCAGCCAACCGTAGGGTTTCTGCACGTAGTGTGCTTGATTTTGGGAGAACCGCTCCTCAAGCCATTCGTCAACTTTCAATTTTCATGAAATCCTTTATAGAGTATTCCAAAAGATCCACCTCATTGGAGGGTTCCAATGACGTAAATGTCTCGTCAATCGGATGCCCGTTTTGAAATATATTGGTGTTTTTGTAAATAGGGACTAGTTGCGTCCGGGCCCGATCCGAGCCGGTCAGACCGACTCGACTAACCTAGCCTTGGGGTCCCACATGCCCCAGTTTAGTTCGACTGACCCGACCTGACCTGGTCCGTTCTGGCCAGTTGGGCTGCGGGTCTGGCCTGATGGCGTGGGTCTGGCCCGATGGGCGCGGGTCCGGCCCACTGCCCTACCCGGTTCGCCAGAGGCGAACCGGTTCCCCACCTGGACGAGATGTGGCAGGTGGCCGCGTTCCCCCTCCTACCCCTCGTGTCACTGCGGGGCTGCCTCCTCCAGCCCGAACACATAGCACGTCTGGGGTGCCATCACACAGTCGTCCAAATGGCCAGTTGGACCTTCCACATGTGGTCAGGGTACCGCATACCCTGAGAAATACGGCCCATGGCTGCGGGCTGCTCCACCGACGTGGGCAAGGGTCTGCGTCCTTCCGCTAGTTGCTGGCCCGGACTACGACTTCTGCTGCACCGTTGTGGTCCGAGCCGGCCGCAGCACTCCTTTCGATGTGCTGTCGTGGCTTGCCGCCGCCGGCGTCGGCATGCCGACAGGCTCTTTAGCGGACCACCGAGTCCGCATCGGTGGTCCGTTCTTCATGCCGCCTGCGCCTCTGACCTCCGTGGGGTGTCGTCTTCCCTTCAAAGGTCTCAGATTTTCCTTGCCGCTAATTTGAATGCTCGGTCACAAATAATGCACAAGGAAGAGGGGATCGATACTTGTTTATGTCGGTCTGCACCCTCCATGTTAGAAGTTTAAAAATAGGGGAGGCTTGGGATCACAGTTCTATCGGATAATCATCAATCCCGGTGCAAAAGCTTCAAGGAAAACACCCTTCCACAAGAACACAAGATCCGCAAATCAACCTGTTCATGGGTTGATCTGCATTCATTATTTTAAAATAAGAACGGAGAAAAATTAAAACAATCAAACCCCTACCTCAAAGAAGTTTGACGTTGAAGCGGTCTTCCCATGAAGATTTAAGAGGTCGAAAGCGTTTTTCACTCACCGGTCCCATTTTTCGAGATGTATCAAAGTCATTAATGATCCACCAGTGTTCATCACTCGTTGTTGGAGAGAGTTCTCGCTGTCAGTTCGTTAGAGAAATTTACACCCTTTGATTCTCAACTCTCCAGCGCGTTAACCCATTAAAAGAAAATACGTCTCATCGTTTCTGTTATGCTGCAACGTCATGTCGTTATGTTGTTTTATTTATGAAACAATGTATCTATTGCACTTCATTTAATGTGTCATTACACTGCACAAAAAATGATCCATTAATGAGATTCATTTAATGCTCCTCGTCTTCGCACTGCAACACCACCATCCGCCACTCAACGGTTTCGAAAAACAAAACAAAACATCTTTATAAGTTATTTTATTTTTTTTCCGAAATGTATGAAACTAACTTTTCTGGTTGACCCTTGCCGGTTGAAGTTAGGTCCTGTCTAGGTGAATCCCGGTGTTCTGAGTTCAGTGGTGCCCTTGGATTTTTGATCCAAGCACCGTTTTACAAGTTAAAAAAACCTGCTCACACGTTTACTTAAATGAACTTAAAAATGTTCAAAACTCTATTTCGGGCTCACCGGGCCTCAGAATCAGGTGCCGTAAAAGTGTCTGGCCTCAAAATAATTCCATATAATTTTAAAAAAATTACACGGAAATTTAGGGACATTACATTACTCCCCTCTTTTTGGGCTTCACGTCCTCATAAGCCAAAACAAGGCTAAACAAACAAATGGGGGTACTGAACATGAATCTGAGCCTTTCACTCCCATATGCTCTTCTGGGGATTCCCATGCTACCACCGAACGCACACTAGAGGAATTGACCGTCCATGAAGGTCCCTCTCTTGTCAATCCTCTATCTCCACTGGAAACTCTGTAAATGTCACCACATAGTCAATTTCCAGCTCACCCCAGTCGATGATGTGCAATGGATTATACACATACCTCCTCAGCTATGACACGTGGAAAACATCATGCACCTAGTGCATCTATGGGGGAAGAGTTAGGTGGTATGCCACCTCACCAACTCTGCTCAAAATCTGGAAAGGTCCGATGAACCTCAAAGATAATTTTTCGCCCTGGCCAAATCTTCGCAATCCCCATCGAGGTGAGACCCAAAGGAAAACATGGTCTCCCTCCTAAAACTCCAAGGGTCTCCATATACTATCAACATAAGATTTCTGCCTGCACTGTGCAGTCATCATCCGCTCCTGGATGATCTGCACCTTCTCAGTGGTAGGCCGTACCAACTCTGGACCCATGAGTGCCGACTCCGCTGGGTCTGTCCAGCATAGAGGTGATCTGCATGACCGCTCGTACAAGGCCTCAAACGGTGCCATGCCAATGGTGGAGTGATAGCTATTGTTGTATGAAAACTCCACCAGTGGTAGGTGTTCCTCCCAACTACGACCAAAATCAAGGGCATAAGAACGAAGCATGTCCTCTAAGGTCTGTATGGTCCACTATGTCTAACCACCTATTTGAGGGTGAAAGGTTGTGCTTAAGTGCAGTTGAGTCTAAAAAACCTCCTGTAATACCTTCCACAGCCGGGATGTAAAGCGAACATCACGGTCTGAGACGATCGAAGAAGCCACCCCGTGTAGCCATACTATCTCCTAGATGTAGAGGAATCCCAAGCCCTATAGCAATACCTACTCCCAGATGGGTAGGAAGTGATCCAACTTGGTGAGTCGGTCAACGATCACCTAGATAGAATCGTGTCCCCTAGACGTGTGTGGTACCCCCATCACAAAGTCCATCAAGATACCATCTCATTTCCACCCTGGTACCTCAAGTGGTTGGGCCAAGCCTACTGGAACCTGATGCTCAGCCTTCACTTGCTGAAAAGCGAGGAATCGTGAAACAAACTCTTCCACCTCTTTCTTCATACCTGGACACCAGTAATGATGTCGTAGGTCTTGGTTAATTTTTTCCACACCAGGATGTACTGCTAAAGGGGATATATGGAACTCCCTCAACACCTTTTCCCTCAACATCACTGGTACTACGGTGCATCCTCTGAAAAGGATGATGTGCTCCCCACCTATCGAAAATCCATTAGGAGCTTGTCCTGAGGATAACAGAGCACGTTAGGCTTCGCAGTCAACATCCACAAGCTGTGCCACCCCGAGTTGCTATAAGAGTGGGGGAGTGACAATAATTGACTGAAGGTAAGCTGATCTCTTATCATCTATGAAGGATATCTACATCATGGCTAGCTGCTCTGTCCCCTCACTTAGCAGCTGTAAACCATACCTCCTGCTGAGCGCATTTGCCACCATGTCCCCCTTCCTAGGAGTGTAGACTATCTCAAATTCATAGTCCTAGAGGAACTCTATCCATCACCATTGTCTCAAGTTCATACCCTTCTGAGAGAAGATATACCCGAGACTCTTGTGGTTAGAGCAGACGGTAAACCGTTCACCTATTAAGTAGTGCCGCCACATCTTCAAGGCAAAGACCACTGCTGCTAACTCTAGGTCATGGGTCATGTAGTTCTGCTCATGCTGCCTCAACTGCTGTGAGACATATGTGATCATTACTCACTCCTACATCAGGACACAACCCAGTCCAGTCCCTGATGCGTCACAGAAGACTACATACCCAACACCCTCTTATCGTAGTCTCAAGATAGGGGCACTCGTCAGTCTTTGCCTCAACTCCTGGAAACTCTGCTGACACTTCTTCATCCACACGAAGGGTTTTCCCTTTCATTTTAAGGCTAATAAAGGTACTTCTACTCTAAAAAAGTCGGGCACGAACCTCTGGTAGTATCCAACCAACCCCAAAAAACTTCGCACCTCAGTCACGCTCTTGGGTGGCCCCCAAGAAATCACTGCCTCTATCTTCGCCGAATCCACTGCAACTCTAGCCTCCGAGATGATGTGTCCTAGAAAGTGGACCTCTTGAATCCAGAACTTACAATTCGAGAGCTTACCATAAATCTGGTGCTCTCAGAGTGTATCCAGGACTATTTGCAAGTGTGTAGCGTGCTCCTCCTCCGACACTGAGTACACTAAGATGTCATTAATGAAGAACACCACAAAACGATCAAGGTAAGGCTGGAAGATCCTGTTCATGAGTCCCATAAACACTGTCGGGGCATTGGTCATGCCGAAAGGAATCACCAAAAACTCATAGTGTCCATACCGGCATCTGAAGGTTGTCTTCGGTACATCCTCATCCTGTACCCGAAGCTGATGATATCCTGATCTCAGGTCGATCTTCGAGAACCACCTTTCCCCCTTCAGCTAGTCGAAGAGGTCATCAATCATTGGTAGTTGATACCTGTTCTTCATGGTTACTTGGTTCAGGTGTTGAAATCCCATTCATAGACTTAAGCTCCCATCTTCCTTCTTGGCAAATGATACTGGGGCTACCCATAGCGAAATGCTGGGCTTCACAAAGCCCTTCTACTGCAAGTCTTCCAGATGTACCCTCAATTCATGAAGCTCCATGGGATCCATCTGATATGCTGGTGTGGATATCGGTGCTGTCCCAGGGTATAGGTCGAAGCTGAAGTCTACCTCTTTGCGAGGAGGTAGTCCCGGAACATCCTCATAAAAGACATACTCATACTCGTCCACCACTACAGGAAAGCTTGAACTCCTCTCCTCCACCAAATTGAGGGTGAGGCTATCCAATTGGTGAGTTATCGGCTACACCCTCCTTCAAGAAAGTCCATCCTGCACTGAAAAAGTTCCCTTCTCGTCGGTGAAGAAAAACCTGGTCTCATCCTCGTGGACACACTACACTTTTCTCCTAATACAGTTGATCTGAGCATGGACTATAGATAACCAGTCCATACCCAAGATGACATCGTAAGGCCTCGATGCCGCTACCAGGAGATCCCAGCTGAAGATCTCACTTCCTAGAGTAAGCTTACACTACCGACACTAGTGTGTAATCATTGAATCCCCTCCCGTAAGAGTCTTTAATCATAAGGATCAAGCCAACATATCCACTGGAATCTCTGAGCCTCAAACGAGGTCTGTGGAAAAGAAAGAGTGACTAACACCTATGTTTATAAGAACTGCAACTAAGATGGAGAAGGCACTGATCACACCAATAATCATCTCTAGAGTGCCATGGTCGTAGGCCTTCATCACCTGAAGTTGGCCTCGCCCCTGTCCTCCAGCTCCCTGAGACCGTGGTGGACCACCTGGGGGTGGTGGTGGTAGCACCTCAAACCGTCGTCCACCGCCTGCCTCTTGGCCTACTCCCATGCCATGTCCACCACCCTACAGACCTCCTTGCTCGAACCTCCGCCTCTTACTTAGCGGTCCCTAGACTGTCTGTTGATCATCTCCATGGCGGGTCAGGAAGTCACAAGTCATGTGTCCTTGCCCGCTGCATGAGAAATACATCCAGGTTCCCTGATGACTCCCTCTGCTCTGGGAACCCAGCACTACCGACCCCGAGTCTTGGGGTCTTTCCCTGAAAGATATGACCCACATGGGTCCCTGCATCTGCTGACTGTTGCTCACTACTGAAGACTTTGCCACCTGATGTCTGTTGGTGGCTCCGGATGTCAGTGATTGCTCAGCTAAGAAGATCTCCACAAGAAGGGCTCTCTCCAGCACTCCAGTATGAGTGGGGATGATGAGAGACACTATAGATGCCCTGATCTCCCATCCGAGTCCCTGCTGAAAGGTCTAGTCCCTGAATAAAGGGTCTCACACCATGTATGTGGAGTAGCGAGAGAGGTCTGTAAACCTCGCAGAGTACTTAGCCACTGACATGATGCCCTGATATAGGTGAAGAAGCTCCTGTATGCGTACCGAGCGTAAGCTCGCGGGGAAGAACTCCTACCAGAAAAGCCACTTGAAGTCAGCCCAAGAGAGGGTCACCTCATCATGAGTCTGAATCGTCAGGCTCCACCATATCTCTGCCGAGCCTTGAAGATGGATCCCAGGTAAGATCTCCATCTAGTCAAGCAGCGTCCTCACTAAGCAGAAGTCCCGCATCACCGCCTACAACCAGTCCTCAGTGGCCTAAGGATCTATCTCTCCCCTGAACATGGGACTTCTATATCTCTGGAACTCGTGAGAGGTGATGAGCTTGCGTACATCCTCTACCGGTAATTCCGGTAGTAACTATCGATCAACGGGTGATGGTAATACTGGGGAACCACCTGACGAGGCCATCTCTAGAACTGGTCCCTGAACTGAAGCTTCATCACTAGGTAGGTTTTCCTCACGTTCACGCATCGGAATCCCAACTGGCCTTCTGTGTGGAGGCATCCTGATACAGATCAAGATGTACCATGGGTAATAGATTATACCTGGTGAGCTTACTCTTATTCAAGAAGAACATAAGGAAACACTCAAATCCTATATGATGCATACAACCAGTGTTTTTCTGTATAGAGTTGAAAAGAAGAATTCAAGGTCCTGGTGTATGGATATGTCGGCCGCCGCACCAATACTGGACTCCCTAAAATTGAAAGTCAAACTCAAAACATTTAACAATGTTTCAGAAACACAAAACAATAGACTCCCAGTATTTGAGGTAGAAATGACCACCTCTGATACCACTTTATCACGAACCATATCCCAGGGCCCGTGCCGTGACATACCCCAAGCCCGCCTCCTGAATTCCAGGGGTTGGCGACTAGCACCGAAGGCGTCAACCTGAAAGTGAGAGGCATTTTCCTGAGTATCTGTACGCACAATCACACAACCACATCCCAAAGCTGGAAAAGTAAACATGCATGCCACTAAACAACCAATGATTAAAAGTAAAAACTATAAGTCGAATGATCCAGAATACAAACCCAACAAAAGATAAAATAAATACAGGAAAGTACAAGGAAAACTTTGAAATCCATCCACCAGAAACCCCACTTGATGGGTAAGTACAGAGGAGCTGTTGGAAGCCATAGATGTATGCCCTGCCTGCCTGGTCTCACTGGGCACCACCTGGTCTTGGGCCACCAAGTTCTCCTTCAAGGAAACGATCGTCTACACCAAACACAACACGTGCGGGCGAAGCCCGTGTAGGGGTGAGTAACAATATACTCAGTAGGGACCCCAAAACAAAAAATAAAGACCACAAAAAAATCCACAAAGAAAAACATGAAACATGATCACAAATCATGATCACAAAACAAGACAAATCACACCAGGTATAATCTTGAGTAGGAAAGTGGGACCATCAGTCATATCATCAAACACCTTGGGCAGCTGGAGAACTCCTCCTCAATGAGTACAGTGGGCATGTCGTGTCACACAGAATCTGCTTCCCACCTTGGCCATACAGAGGTACTCCTCTTGTCGAGTACCATGGGTCTGCCGAGTCACATAGAGCTCCTCCCTACCATGGGCCTGCTGGGTCGCATAGAAGCTGCTTCCCACTGGGTCATCGTAGTCGATCCACACAGGGCTGCTTGTCAGCAGTCTTTAGGTCTCAACCAACTGTAGGGTTTCCGCACGTAGTGCACTTGATTTCAGGAGAACCACTACTCAAGCCATTCATCGAATTTCAACTTCCATGAAATCCTTTATAGATTATTCCAAAATATCTGCCTCGTTGTGAGGGTTCCAACACTACAAACAGCTCGTCAATCAAACACCCAATTTAAAAGATATTGGCGTTTTTGTAAATAGGGGCCGGTTGCATTTGGGACCGGTCCGACCTGACTAACCCGACCCGAGGGCCCCACATGACTCATTTTTGTTTGAATGAATTGACCTGAACCAGTTTGGGTCTGGGTCGGCCCAATCCAGTCTTACCGGTTGTGCTGTAGGTTTGGCCCGATGGGTGGGTTTGGCCCGCTTCCTTGCCCGGTCCGCCAGAGGTGGACCGGTTCTCCGCTTGGTCAGGATGCGGTAGGTAGCTGCGTCCTCCCTCCTACCCCATGGGTCGCTGTAGGGATGCCTCCTACAGCCTGAACTCATAGCGTGTCTGGGGTGCCACCATGCGACCAGACCTTCCGCATGAGGTCAGGGGACCGCGTGCCCCAAGAACCGCAACCGACGACTGCAAACCGCTCCACCGACGCAGTTGAGGGGTCGCATCCTTTCACCAGCCACTGACCCAACCGACGGCTTCTGATGCACCGTCGTGGCCCGAGCCGGCCACGATGCTCCTCTGGGTGTGCTGCCTCTAGCCCGTAGCCAGCGGCGGCAGCCACCAGTGCCGACATGCCGACAGGCTCTTCCGCAGACCACTGGGTCTGCACCGATGGTCTGTTCTTTGCGCCTCCTACACCTCTGGCCTCTGTGGGGTATTTCCTTCCCTATGAAGGCCTTAAATTTTCCTTACCGTGAATTTGAATTCTTGTCCATGAAGAATGCACAAGGTGGAGGGGTTCAGGCCTTGTTCGTGTCGGCCTGCACCCTCCACGTTAGAAGTTAAAAAATAGGGGAGGTTTGGGATCATAGTTCTATTTGGTAATAATCAACCCCGGTGCAAAACCCCAAAGGAAAACACCTTCCTGTAGGAACACATGATTTTCGGATCAACCTGTTCATGGGTTGATCTGCATTCATTGTTTTAGAATAATAATAGGGAAAAATTAAAACAATTAAACCCATAACTCAAAGCAGTTCGACGTTGAAGTGGTCCACTTGAAAATATTCAAGAGGTCGGAGGCATTCGTCACTCACGAGTCCCGTTCTTTGAGATGCATCAAAGTCATTAACGATCCGCCAATGTTCATCGTTATTCATTGGAGAGAGTTATTTCCATCAGTTCGTTAGTGAAATTTCCACCTTTTGATTCTCAACTCTCCAATACGTTAACCCATTAAAAGAAAACATGTCACTTCATTTCTGTTATGCTTCATTTAATGCATCATTATGTTGCACAAAAACGATCCATTAATGAGCTTCATTTAATGCGTCTCATTTCCGCACCACAGCGCCGCCGTCCACCGCTCAATGGTTTAGAAAAACAAAACAAAACATCTTTATAATTTATTTTATTTTTTTCTGAAAAGTTTAAAAACTAACTTTTTCAGTCGACCCTTGCTGGCTGAAGTTAGGTCTTTTCTAGGCGAATGACAACATTTCGATTTAAACGGTTCCATTGGATTTTTGATCCGAGCATTGGTTTACTAGTTAAAAAAACCCGCTCACATGTTTACTTAAATGAAATTTAAAAAAGTTCAAAATTCTATTTCAGGCTCACCGGGCCTCAGAATCAGGTGCCGTCAAACCGTCTAGTCTCGAAATAATTCCATATAGTTTAAAAAAAATTATACAGAAATTCCGGGACATTACATTAGTAATAGTATAAATAAATAAATTAGATATAAATATGAAACAATACATTAATAAAATGTCATTTTTAAACTAAAACCACACATTTTGAGTCATATCGATCACACCATGAATTAGATTGAGATGCAACTAATTCCTACACATAAAAAATGGATTCTGAATAATTATCCTAAAGTTTCAAAATAATTTGAATGAATTTTATCAGTTTTGAGTTTGTGATGAGTAATTTAAACTTAAGTGTCAATTTTAAACTAAAAACATACAGTTTGAGCCATACCACCATGTATCAGATTGATGTGCAGATAATGTTTACATGTCACAATTGAATTATGGATCATTGTCCAAAAGTATTAAAATGATTTGAATATGCTTTTTCAGTTTTTTGTATGTCACGTGTGTTTTGAACTAAAATGTCAATTTTAAACTAAAAACATGCACTTCGAGTCATACCAGAAACACCATGTATCAGATTAAGGTGCGGTTGATTCATAAAGTCACAAATGATTTATGGATCATTTTTCTAAAGTATCAAAACAATCTAAATGTTTTTTCTCGGTTTTGAGTATGTCACTCTATTTTGAACTAAAATGTCAATTTTAAACTAAAAACATACACTTATAGTCATACCGGGCACAATGTGTATCGGATTGAGGTGCAGTTGTTCCCTAAATGTCAAACATGACTTATGGATCATTATCATAAAGTATCTAAACAATTTAAATTTGTTTGCTCAGTTTTGAGTATGTGACATGTGTTTTGAACTAAAATGTCAATTTTAAATAAAAACACAAACATTGAGTCATACCAGTCACACCATGTGTGGAATTGATGAGTAGTTGATTCCTACACATCAAAAATAACTTAAGGATAATTGCAATAAATTATCAATGCAATCTAAGTTTTTTTTCTAGGTTTTCAGTGAGTGAAACATGTTTTTAACTAAAATGTTATTTTTAAACTGAAAACACACACTTTGAGTCATACCGGTCATATTGTGTGTTGAATTGACATGTGAATAAATCCTACATGTCCCAAATAAATTATGGATCATTGTTCAAAATTATCAAGAAAATCCAAATATTTTTTCAAGGTTTTCAATGAGTGGCACACATTTTTAACTAAAATGCCAATTTCAAACTCAAAACACATTTCAAGTCATATCGGTCACACCGTATATCATATTGTGGTTTGATTGATTCATACACATCACAAATCACTTATTGATCATTATCATATAGTATCAAAACAATCAAAATGTTTTCTATTGGTTTTGAATATGTGACATTTGTTTTGAACTAAAGTGTCAATTTTAAACTGAAAACATACACTTCAAGTCATACCACACACACTGTGTATCAGATTGAGGTGCAACTGATTCCTGCACATCACAATTGACTTATGAATAATTTTCCTAAAATATCAAAATAATATGAATGTGATTTCTCAGTTTTGAGTATATCACATGTGTTTTGAACTAAAATGAAAAATTTTAAATAAAAACACACTTCGAGTCATACTGGCCACACCATATATCAGATTGAGGTATGGTTAATTCCTACATGTTAGAAATGAATTACAGATCATTTTATTAAAGTTTCAAAACAATATGAATGTGTTTTAACAGTTTTGAGTATGTCACATGTGTTTTGAACTAAAATTTCAATTTTAAATAAAACACACACTCCGAGTCATACCGGTTAAACCGTGTGTTGGATTGACATACGATTGATTACTACACATCAAAAATAACTTAAGGATCACTGTCTTAAAGTATAAACCAGTGGAGGTTAATTATTTTTTTTCTCAAAAGTATGTGATCTTGAATTGGATCACATCCATGGTGAGAGTTTCTTATCATAATTTCTTCATTTATGCTGATGTCATTATTAGCAACCTACTAAGAAAAATTTGAATTTTTTTGTTGTATATACCCACTTTTTGTATCATTATTACATGAATGTATTTTTGACTGAACCAGAGGTTAGCGGTTTTTGTAGAAAAATGCATATCATTGATGTTCATAACAATGAAAATATTAAAAGGATTAGGGTTAATCTTTCCGAAAAGGGAAGAAAATGGTAATAATTGTTTGATTTTAATCCATGGGAGTAGTAGGTATACGTGGAACTTTGAGACAATGATTAGAAACATACTAATTTTGGAGGCATGAATGATTTTGGGAGAGATATGATAGATTTCCTTAAAAAGTATGTTGGGGCATCTGATATTCCCAATATCCCTCTCTCAGATGATTTAATTCCAAAGTTTTCATATCGAATTATGAAGAAAAATGTATTGGTTCTTTTGGGATGGATTTATAAGAAAATTCATAAAAAAATTCTATATAGGTTTATATTTATTTTTATTATGTCTGTGTCAATATTGTGTAAATACATAATATACAAATGTATTTTTTTAAATTATATCATTATCATTAAATGTAGTATATAGATGTATTTATAATAAATATTTATAAATACATTATAAAAAAGTTACATCTAAATATATAATTATATGTAAACATGTATAAATATATATGTAAATATATAGATATATAAATATATATGTAATTTATAAAGTTTATATCTAAATATACAAAATACAAACATATATAAAAATATATTTAAAAATAATTATATAAATCATATAGAAATAATTATTATCCATTTTATTTAGAACAACATGTCACTATTTTTTTACATTATAAAAGTATATGAATATATATACTTATAAAAATGTATATATAATGTTTATATACACACACATGTGTGTATTAATAAACACATATATATATATATATATATTTATTTATATTCTGATATATGTAAATGAATATTAATATATAATATATTTAAATAAATATAAGTATACATATATATAAATCATACACACACAAAAACATATATTTTATAAATGTATTTAAAAATAATTAAATAAATATATGAATAAAAAAGATGTATGTAAATATATATGAATAAATAGAAATATCATAAAATATAGAATAAAACAGGCCTGGAGCAGTGGTAAAGGGGTGCAAATTGCATAAGGATGGTCACCAGATCAAGTACAAGCACACGCATGGGTGAATAGGTAGTCGGGCAATGGAAAAACACTGATAAAGGGATTTTGTGAGTGTTTAAAAAATGGGGTGTGCGAGAGTGGGAGCAAAGGGATTGGGGGAGGCCGAGTGATTCAAAAAAATTATTATTTTTTTTTAAATTTTATCAGTGCTAAAAAACACTCATAAAGAGTTCCCTTATCAGGGTTAAAACAAAAGTTACTAGAATAGATTCCCTTTTTTCAGTGTTAGAAAAACCCTTTATCAGTGTTGAAAAAGCACTGATGTACTAAGCACCGATAAAAGGGGGTCTATTTTATCTATGCTGAAAATAATGTTGATAAAAGGCTCATTTATTCATAATAAAAAAAGTGATGATAAAGAGAATCCTTTATCAGCACTAGTTCAACATTAATAAAAGGGGTCCTTTATCAGTGACATAAATATCACAGATAAAATCCATAATACTTTAGTGTGCTATTAAAATTACAACACAACGAAACATCAAATATAAAATTTAGTTCAAATAAAATTTAATTCAAATAAAATTTACTTCACAAGTATAAGAAAAAACACTATATTATATACATTTCAAACACTGGTTTGTACAATTGAAATAGTAAGTACAATTTATTACAAAAATTAAAAAACATCGATGTTTCATTGTCATTGGCCCCCAATCCCCTCTCAAAAATCCTGATCATGCTATCAGTTATCAAACAAACCACCTCAGCTCAAGCAGGAGTGCACCTGTATAAGAAAAAAATTCATCTGTTAGTGATATTATAAAGAAATAAATTGAACAAAAATATGAAACATACATTAATAAAATGTCATTTTTAAATTGAAACCACACATTTTGAGTCATAAAGATCACACTGTGTATCATATTGAGGTCTAGATGATTCCTACATATCAAAAATAAATTATATATAATTGTCCTAAAATATCAAAATAATCTGAATGCGTTTGTTCAGTTTTGAGCATGAGACGTGTGTTTTGAACTAAAGTGTCAATTTTAAACTAAAAACACACAATTCGAGTCATACTAGACACACCATGTATCATATTGATTTGTAGTTAATTCCTACATGTCATAATTGAATTATGTATTATTCTCCTAAATTATCAAAACAATATGAATGTGATTGCTTGGTTTTGAGTATGAAATGTGTGTTTTGAACTAAAATGTCAATTTAAAACTAAAAATATACTATTTGGGTCATAATGAGCATACCGTATATCGAATTAAGGTTTGTTTTATTCCTACAACTAAAAATAACTTTTGGATCATTGTCCACAAGTATCAAAACAATCTGAATTTGTTTTCTCGGTTTTGAGTATGTCATGTTTGTTTTGAACTAAAATGTCAATTTTAAACTAAAAACATACACTTCGAGTCATACCAAGGAAAATGTATATCTAATTGAGATGTAGTTGATTCCTAAACATAAAAAATGACTTATGAATCATTTTTATAAAGTATCAAAACAATCTGATTATGTTTGATCGGTTTTGAGTAGGTGGCGTGTGTATTGAACTAAAATGTTGATTTTAAATAAAATCACACACTTTGAGTCATATTGATCACACCACGTGTGAGATTGATGTGAATTTTATTCCTATATTTCACAAATTAATTAAGGATCATTATCCTTAAGGGT
Organism: Viscum album; assembly: GCA_963277665.1. NCBI lineage: Eukaryota > Viridiplantae > Streptophyta > Magnoliopsida > Santalales > Viscaceae > Viscum > Viscum album. Next base: position 647,423,908 of record OY728147.1, on the reverse strand, counting down.
CAATAAAATCGTAGTTTTTTTCTTGTATTTTAGTGAGTGACACACGTTTTTAACTAAAATGTCATTTTTAAACTGAAAACATGCACTTTGAGTCATAACAGTCACATCATGTGTCATATTGATGCATGATCGATTCCTATAAATCAAAAATGACTTATGGATCGTTTTCCTAAAGTATCAATACAATCTAATATTTTTTCCTCATTTTTAGTGAGTGACACACATTTTTACTAAAATGTAAATTTTAAACAGAAAGAAAACATTTCAAGTCACACCGATCACAACGTATATCATATTGATGTGTGGTTGATTCCTACACATCAAAAATAACTTATGGATCATTGTAATAAAGTATCAAAACAATCAGAATGCATTTTCTTGGTTTTGAGTATATGACATGTGTTTGAACTAAGGTGTAAATTTTAAACTAAAAATACACACTTCGAGTCATATCAGGTACAATGTGTATCAGATTGAGGTTTGTATGATTCCTACACATCATAATTGACTTATAAATTATTTTTCCTAAAGCATAAAAATAATTTGAATGCATTTTCTCAGTTTCGAGCATGTCACGTGTGTTTTGAACTAAAATTTAAATTTTAAACTAGAAACATGCACTTCGAGTCATACCAGACATATCGTGTATCAGATTGAGGAATAACTAATTCTTACATGTCAAAAATGACTTATGGATTATTTTCCTAAAGTATAAAAATAATCTGAATGTGTTTTCTCATTTTTTAGTATGCCACATGTGTTTTTAACAAAAATTTCAATTTTAAATAAAAACATACACTTTGGGTCATACTGGTCACACTGTGTGTCAGATTGAAATGCAGTTGACTCATACACATAAACAATGAATTAGGTATAACTGTCCTAAAGTATCAACCTACAGGGTCAATTTATTATTGTTCTCAAAAACCATGTGCTCTTGAATTGGCTCAAATCAGTGGTGAGAGTTTATTATCATAACATATTCAAGTGATGGATTTTATTGGAAACCCACTTAATAATGATAAAAAAAATTCAATTGTATATTCTCACTTTATGTATCATTCTTACAAGAAATCATTTTTAATTGATCCCATAGTTAGTGATTTGTGTAGCAGAATGCCTATCGTCGATGTTCATAACAATACAAATATTAAAAGGATTAGGGTTCTTCTTCCTAGTATGGGAATAAAATGGTTAGAATTTTTTTATTTTAATCCATGGGAGTAGTGGAGATATGTGTAACTTAGATAAGATTACCAAAAACCTAGTAATTTTGGAGGCATGAGCACTTTTGGAGGAGATATGATAAATTTCCATAAAAAGTATGTTGGAGCATATGATATTCCCAATATCTATCTCCCAAATGTTGTAATTCCAACATTTTCACCTCGAATTATAAAAAAATGCATTGGTTATTTTGGTATGGATTTATAAGAAAAGAACAGAAAAATTCCAGACAAGTTTCTATTATGTATAAAGGAGGGGAACTGGTTGAAGATTTTCTTTGAATAAAGTCCCTACATACAAGCCTCTATCTTAAATATTTGTATGTTCCTCACAATGGGGAGAATTTTTGCAAGATGGATTGTTAGGACCAATAGGGGCCTATATACCCTGAGAGGGGGGGGGGGGGATGAATCAGGGTATGGATATTCCTTTTCAATGTTCTTCCTGCCCCACTAGATCTTGACATCTCTATTACAAGGGTCACTTTGTTTGCAATTGTTTGTTTATTATGATCACTTATTTTCTTCTTTATCAGATGATGATGCTTTAAATGCAATGCAGGGAAGTAAGCAGACAGACACATAGATTTTTTACTTGGTTCACCCTCACTGGGATACGTCCAAAGAGCATACGCCAACAAGTTGTCGGCCATACCAAATTCAACTATTCTTCACTAGATGTGGATACAATGGTTCGGGAACAGTCACTCTGTCCCAGGCTCACTACCTCTACAAGGTTTAAGGTCAGCTCACTGCTTTCCCAAGGGTCACTCCCTGTCTCTCTCTCTCTGGATCACTGCCGGTGGAGAGGATCACCTTCTTCCTCTTCCTTTACTCACTGCTCCAGAAAGAATCCACTAACAATTTATAGACTTGTAGGTCTCTTCATTTTCAAGAAGGAATGCATATTCCTTTGTATGTATATGCTCTGTTAAAGTCCAACTTTCACCGGTAGATTAATCTCACTTTGCATCGAAGGTATCGAGAAAACTTACAGCTTCCACACAGCCCGAAAACACTGCCGAGGAATCAACCCTTACTTGGCACGCAAGTATAACCCGACGCGCAAGTATCGGTGCGCAAGTCACAACTGGCGCGCAAATCCTCCTTACACACTTGCGCGACACAAGCTTCTTCAACTCCAAACTTGCGTGACACACTTCCCTTTACGCCCAATCCAATATTGGCACGCAACTACTAACCGGCACGCAACTTCAAACACCGGCACACAACTTCAGTTGCGTGACCACACACCACTTGCGTGAACACCACACATGCGTGACAGGAGCTCTGATTTTCCAAAGTGTTGAACTCCGTTCAAAATGAGGAGGGGTGGTCTAGTATTTATAGGCTTTTTGAACACCCTGCGCGACGATGCACAAGTCTAACCTCAGCGCGCAAGTCTCGGCACACAAGTCTCTTCCCCTACAAGTCACTTGTGCGAACAAACCAATACTTGCGTGAATCTCTTTCCTTTTCCATATTTTGATCTTTTGATCTTGAAAAACCACAGGCGCGTAAGTTCTCAAGCTTCCAAGGCATCGGCGCGCAAGTCACCTGCGCGACAACACCAATACCTGCGCGACCCTTATCCCTTTGCCATATTTTGATGATCTGATCTTGAAAAATTTATGGCGCACAAGTTTCCAAGCCTTCAAGTACACGGCATAGAAGTCCCTTTTCCAAAAACCACTTTTCTTCATTTTTCGATTTTCAGGCCCAAAAATTTGGCAAACACTGGAAAACGGTGCCACCTTGTATCTGTTCTTTTTGTACCACCTCTAGATCATCCATTCCTTTGTCAAAGTTATTGAATCAAACATTGACCGTTAACCACAACTCTTGAACTTGAAATGCCACCATGAAAACCTCTTTTTCAACAAATTTGTATGTCATTGTTTTTCTTTGTCAACAACCACCACACAGATGTCTACTTTGTCAACAAACACAATCACCTCAAAAATGCTTCAATGATACCATGGGGGATTTTTGCCCAACATGGATCTATTATTATTGAAATTCCTTTAATTAATGAGGTGTTCTATGGTAATTGAATCCTTTGATACAAGAAGGTGTTATATAAAATTAGAGCAAGGTTTGAATTTGGAGAAGCGTGTTGGTATATTGTTTAATTTATTATGAAAATGAAAGCTTCCTCTTCCTTAACGAAGGGAAATATCCTTTCAACACATAATTTTATTAAAATTTTATGATCCAAGATGGTTTTCATTGATTATTTCATCAATAGAATGAAAAATGGATGATGGGTGAGAACTTCCTAGGGTGATAATCCCCTGAAGCTTCAGTGTTGTTTGATTAGGTCCAAAGTGGAACCAAAAAAATTAGTGAAGTATCTATCATTGATGATAATTACTATAGACTATATATTTATTCATATAAATATGAACACATGTTTATTGGCATGGAAGTTGGATTTGATCAAAACTATCAGCCAATTATTGATCATTTTAAATCCTCACCTTACATAAACCTTTTTATAACCAACAATTTTCTTTTTATTCTACAATGAATTCAACATTATATGTTATCTAACAAGATTACTACAAAGATTCAAAATAATAAATTCTTGAAGACAAACTATGGCTACCATTCCCCAAGTGAATGATTTTCATTTGATCCTAAACATGATTTCTTTCTACAGATGTTTGATGTATTTTACTTATTAGATGAGAGATTCTATTTGAACTGTATAGTCTCTTTAATAAATTAATTGAAGAAATTTGGTGTGATCATAAATTTTTTTTGGATTCATCCTTACAATTCTCATAACATTTCAGGCAGCATGTTGTTTCCTCTTCCATCTAAAAGGAACATGTCTCTCTTTTCTGGCTTGTTGCAGCTAGTTAAAGTCAAAGTATGACATACTAAAAGATCTTATGAAATGCATCGAAAAAAAAAATTCTTGATGAAATCATTTATTCATTATCTCAATTAAAATTAATTAAATAAGTATTAGATAAAAATGGAAAGGAAATTAACTAAAAAATAATATATAAAATGATGAGAAAATTAACTAAATAGTAAGAATCCACCTTTTCATGATGTATTTATACATTTTGACACCATGTATTTTTCTTGTTAATTTATATGAAAATTTATTTCCCCATTTGAATAAAAGGAATGTCGATAATTTTGGTAGTACTAGAAAAATATAAAAAACAAAGGATTAATAAATATTTTACATGAAATTGTAATTATCATAAAAAATACCTCTTCAGGGATTATAGTTTGTTGATGGAATATGATATCTTTCATAAATTTCCAAATGTAATAACCACACACTTTTTCATTAGTTTTTCTAGGACACTAGAAAAATTGAGAAAAATAATTATTTTTTATATAGGTTTTGATAGTGAAATATTATTATATATACCTTAATACTTATCCACTTGTAGATGTCTATAGGATTCTTTCTCATGTAATGTCATCATTTCATGATTTTGATGATATTTAAACACCACCCTATCATAAAAAAATTCTATTAAAACATAATAAAAATTTATAACTTGAAGTTTATTTGTAAAATGTTTCATGCAGTGTATTACAAAATGATAAAATTCATCATGTGTGGTTGATTTGTTGGGTATCCATGCATTGAATAAAGAAAATAAATATTTTTAGTATCCAAATTGATTTCAATGAGTAACCAATTCTGCCTAAAAAAAGTAATAAACAATTATGGAAATGAAAATATATTTGGTATGATTAAATTATAGAGTTTTACCCCCATATAATGGGTATTAAGAAGAGTTTTCCATCTACAATTTTGTTTTCAGACATTGTGGATAGTTTTTATAAATTGGGTATTGGAAGGTCACCATGATTGGTATGTAATTTTTATTTTGAAAAAATATTTTATTATATATATATATATTATTTTTTCCATTTGACATTTATTGGGTGCTTACAGATGTGTCAGAGGCTTATACCAGAGCATCGTGGGGAAATTAGCATATGAAATTACATCCCTTTCCATCACATATCATGATTGGAGTCACATTCACATCAACTAGAAGAATGATATTTTTTATGAACAAGTTAAAGTAAGTCAAAATAAATATTTATAGTTTATTTTATTTGATATTCCTATCAAATATAAGTCTAATTATTTTTTCAGATCTATTATAGGGCATGAATGTGAGATTTCCTTCAGACATTGCATCCTTGACTTAAAGGTATAGATTTTATGTTGGATACCTTTTTTCATGTGTTCTATATTTTCTAGAAAACTTATATATTCTGAATTTTCATCATTTTACTAAAATAAACATATTTGTTTTAAATTTTTTGTGATATAATTTTTATAATTATTTATCCTTTTGTTTTGTTTGATTATTGAATGTACTGAATTTTTTATATTATAGATATATGAATAGTTTTTATACTAGGTAGAGGGGATTAAAAATTGAAAACAACTCACACACCTAGGTACCCCACTAGTTCAAGCTCCATCTCTCCCCACAAGGAAAGGAAAACACCCATTGGACTTATTTTATTAAATTTTTATAGCCTAAAGGCACTGCGACTTTGAAATCCCTTTCTCTTAGATCAAAGATGTTGGAGTTGGTGGACTAGAACCAAATACTTTGTAATTTATGATAATTTTGTATTAATAAATACCGTATCACATCTTCATTGTTCTTCTACGTGACAATGCATGTGATAATGTCCTAAGGATAGTTATTGAACTAAAGGGGCATATCGGTCCCTACTATGATGAGAACCTAGAAGTGCCATAAAACTATTCTTGAATATATTTTCTATGGTTGGATGATGTTATTTGAGGGACACAAATAATACATTCCATTAGGGGTGATGACTCATAAAACTTTGAGGCACCTTCTCATGGTGTGCGCCCTTGGTAATATCCAGAAGGATATTATGAGAACGAGACCCACCAGTAGGAAATCCACATTTTATAGTGTCATTGGATGTTCTTAGCTACAGACATGTGTATTGGTCCTTAGACTTTAAGATTATTATTAATGGGTATTAAATATTATACACTTAGATGTATTGAAGAAAACTGTGATGACATACTGTTCGCAGCGAGGTAGGATATGTTGGGTGCGCCACGAGTAATACTGCATTAATAGATAATGAGAGAAAGTATTTTTCCTTTCTATTCCATAAAGTAAGTTAATATCTCATGCCCTTTGATGAAATTTATATAGCCTAAATAAATCTATTTCCATGGTAAGTAATGTGCAAGTTCAATTCCGGGAAGTCAAAAAAAGAATAACCGAGCACATGGGTTGATGACACTATCATGAAACCCGCTTGATTGGAGATATCGTGACAAATAGATTACATTACATAGTAAGCATTCGTAGGAAGTGACACATCATTTCAGTGTTAACTTATTTCTCTATGGATGCCTTGGCGTGTTGCTAGACGCTAACCTTGGACTTTAGGCAGGATCCACCTAATGCCACTAAGAAAAAGGCCTAGAGGGTCACACACTAAGTGTGTCCAAGTATCTCAGTTAAATATTCATTTAACAATTTGAATAAAGATTATTCTTGATTGTGGTTTAATAATTATTCAAGGATTCCTGATTGCATTTATTTTGACACTAGTTATTCAAGGATGCCTGATTGTGGTTTAATATATTTATTAGCGAGTAATGTAGTGATATTTATTTAAGAAATAAATAGTCATTATTCAAGGTCTAATAAATGTGAAGGAAATAAAGAAAATGGAAAAACAAAAATACATTCCGTGCATATTAATATACACGCCATGTAGTTTTTCTGGGGATTTGTGAGAAATAATATTATTTATTTAATTAAATAATACTAGGTGTAATTTTCTGGGTGCATGTCAAGTGATAATAATAGTCAACTATTATTATTAGATATGAGGTCTTACTAAGAATTCAATGAAATTAATAAATGCTTTGGGGTAATTAATTCATTTTATTATTCTATGTAATAAAATTTCAATTACATTATTCTCATTAGCCTAGCCATTCTTTTTGGTTATGCACAACAGATTTGGAGAAATCTCTCAAGAAAAGAGAGAATTCCTTTCCTCCAAGAATGCTCTCAAGTTACGAGAGAGATCCTCCTCTATCAAATCAAGGAGAGTGCTTTGGAATCTTCTCTCAAGGTGATTGAAGGTGAACATCACAAGCGAAGGCCCATCCGTTCTAGCACCTAGAAATTCCTTCGGCGACATCCAGAGATACGTGGAGCACATGTGGATCACCGCTAGAGGAAACCTACACTTGGATTCTACGACGCAACTAAAGATCACATCAGATCGTGACCAGAAACATCAATGGAGAGAGAATTCCATCAAGGTAATTCTTGTATTTTAATTAAATTAATTATAACCAACATATGATGATCCTCTCCATGGTTCCGAGACTTCCCTCTTTCCTTTTGTTCTTCATTCTATTCCTATGATCCAACATTTTATCATCATGATGGATCTCAGATTGATCATTGTTAATGGAAAAATTAAATTTGGGTATACCCATCCACGTGCTTCCACTACACCCAAAACCTAAAAGTGGTATCAGAGTAGTCATATCATTGATTATAATTATTTAATTTTTCTTTGATGATTTACACATTTAATAATTTAGTTGTTTTAATTAAAGTTAATATTTCTATAAATCTGAATCTCGAGATCTATTCCTCCACTTTCGTTCCACATTCACCTTATAAAAACAATTTTTTTCTTTTAATTTTTGATTAAAATAAAACAGAGGATCTCATCTAGAGGTGCCAAAGGTTCCTAGCCGTACAACACCAGAACACATGACATGTATTCAGTAGTACATGCCGTTTAGTTAAGGTTAAATGCATCAAACTGATCTACCAAACCAAGCCGTGTCATTGGATGTTGTCTAAGTCTTAAAGACATCGTGTGTTGACCAAGGACAGGTGGAATGTAGTTTCTGGATTACACACTGTGTGGCCCACTGGACATGACGTGTAGTCCCTTCGGGTTAGGGTTAGATCGTGTAACCCGTACATGTCTTTCCCGACTAGAGACTATGTTACACGAATACTACACGACGTGTGGCCCATTGGACACACCATGTACTCTGAATATTTCTGAAGTACACTCACACATTCTATCCCCGAGCGTGTACTTAGGATGGATGGTGAATGATAGTACACGCCGTGTAGTTGGAACTAAACGCCATGTAGTTGGAACTACACACTGTGTACTCATCCAAATTATACATATTTATTAAAATTTATTATTATATTATACAAACCCTTGAGACGTGTATCATGGGGCGGGCATAAAGTTGAGGCACAACATGTGATATGTGTTTACTTTAACATCTGTGTAATGTTAATTTCTACTCATTGGGTAGTTATGAATGAGAATTCACCAGGTTTCCTCCAAGGTACAAGTTACATAAAAAGATAATTTTAAATTAATTTACTTGTTTAAAATTATGATGGATGAGAATATCAAGGAAATTCAGAAAAGTGTTTAAAATAAAAGAATTGATTAATTAAAGATAATTAATTGTTTTGAGTGTGATTTATCTTAAACATGAATGATTAAAGAATTGAATTCTAGTTTTATTTATGTGCAAATATCATTCATGTATGGATGATCATGAGATAGACCAAGATCTTTATATGTGGATGATTTATTTTAATTAATTTATTTAAATTAATTTTTTTAGTCTACGAGCCTTCTCCTCATTAATATGTAGATCCTGCGATCCCAATGTTTCTTTTATGTAAAACCCCATTTTACCCCTCACCTGCGAGTGAGATAAAAGCATATGTAATGGATGGAGCTCCCATGCTAGTGGAGGTGGCTCAAGTTAGGAGCCAAGGTGAAACCAATCCCAAGGAGATATAAAGGTGGACAGTTGGAAAGCTGTAAACATGAAACCAAAAGGTTCAAGGTGTTTCTTTCCTAGGTATTGGGTTAGTTTATCAACCTATAGATAAACTAACCAATAGAACAAGATCATGTCATTCCGTTTATTTTATTTCTGTCAGTTTCATGGTTTATTTATTATGAGTGTGTTGTCACAATCACACAATTAATGAATTAAACAAGCATGCAAGATGAAACTAAAATAAGACTGACTTATGCGTAAATATTATCTTAGACATGGTTAATCACTTAAGTGTATACCAATTAATATTAACAAACATGTAAGAAAGATAATAAAATGGAAATTTATGTATAAGGATAAAATCCCTCAAAGAAATATTAAGTTGGTATATCCTTCTATAATCTTGGTTAGAATCAAACCGTAGTTCAAAGTGCTTGACCAACCTTAGTTGGGGTACTTTCAATTATCGAGAAATTCTAATTCAATATTTTGGGTTGACTTGACTTGATTCACATCAAGGGTTGACTAACAGAGTAGTACTTGGTGTGACCAAGAGGAAAAAGTTGAGGAAATCCAAAATAAAAGGATTTTAGGATTGGAGAGTCCACTCAGCGGATCAAGGAGTTGTGAGTTAATGCAATTTACATTTGGAATGCCTACCTAAAACATTTCAAGTTGCCTGAACAACCCTAGTTGGGGTAATGTGAAGGGAAATATGGATCCTTGACACTAGAATATCCAAGAAAAAGAATATTCCGAAGTCAATGGTGAGGGATATTGGATTTTGATAAAATAGTGGGAGACTAATAAGTATTAATTTATTTATTTGTCTCAGTTTTATCATGATAAAGTAATAAATCTTTGATCATATTAATTTGTAGAAATGACAAGAAAAATGACTTCAAACATATCATTGTGAACCATACTCGAGAAGGAAAACCTTCTCACCACCACCAATTTTCAGGAATGGCAGAGGCATTTACGTGTCATCCTTCACCACAAGAGGAAATTGTATATGCTGGAGGATCCTGTTCTAGTTTCACATAGAAAAGAGGCTAGTGATGAGAAAATATTTCTCTATATAAAACATTTAGATGATTCCATAGATGTACAATTTTTCATGTTATCTATCATGTATAATGAGATCTTGAAGCAACATGAAAACATGGATGTGTATAGCATGATGTCTCACATTAAGGATCTCTATCAAGGGAAGGAGAGACATGAGAGATATGAGATCTTCAATTCTTTGTTCACAACAAAGCTTGGAGAGTCTGCGCCAGCTGGGCCTCATGCACTCAAGCTTATTGGCTACATTGAACGTCTGGACATCTTAAGGATTAAGTTTCTGTATGAGTTGCGTACATATCTCATCCTATTATCACTTCCCAAGACCTTCTCTAGCTTTATTGTCAACTACAACATGAGCAATAATGAGAAGAGTCTATTAGAACTTCTGACCTTAATTCTCCAGGTAGATAAGGACATGAGGCATGAAAAATCTGCAGTCCTTATGGTGAATAAGAAGCGGAAGGACAAGGAAAAGGGGACAAGGATTTATAAATGGTATGAAGCCCCCGAGCACCATCCATCCATGAAGGGGAAGATCCAGAGGTAGGGCAAGGAACAAGAAGCAATATGTTTTCCATGTGGCAAGCCAGGCCACTATAAGATAAACTATACCCAGAAGCATGAGGACGCTAAAGGTGTGATTGTTATCGAGTGTAATCTTTCCATTTATACACATTGGGTATTAGATACAACATGTGTGACTCAAATATGTATTAAAATGCAGGAACCAAGTATATTTAGAAATATTTCTATAGGAGAGGTGGATCTTTGAGCTGCTAATGGTGTGAGGCTGCATGCGTTGGATATTGACGATTACCATCTCTCATTGCCAACTAGGATGCTTTTGGTTTTACATAACTGTTATTATTTGCCTAGTGTTACCAAGAACATAATTTCTGTATCATGTTTGGATACATATGGATTTATTTTTAAGTTTGGAAATAAGGGTTGTTTATTTTACAAGAAAAATGTATGTTATGGTATGGAACATTTAAATAATGGTTTTTATGTATTAAATTACAAAAACCAAGTATTGATAATCGATAACGAAACAAACTCACATGACTCATACAACACCCAGCTGGGGAATCACCATCTTGGTCATATAAATGAGAAGTGCTTGAAAAAGATATGCTAATATGGTTATTTAGAATCTACTAAGCTAAAACCACATGATAGACGTCACAATTTTTTACAAGTTAAAATTACCAAGTATCCATTTGGTGGATAGGGTGAAAGGGCCATAGAGATTCTAGGATTGGTGCACACAGATGTGTGTGGACCATTTCCAATAGAAGCTAGAGGTGGATATTCTTACTTCATTACTTTTACCGATCATTTGAGTAGATATGGCTATATCTACTTAATGAGGTATAAGTCAGAGTCCTTGGAGAAATTTAAGGAATTCAAGAATGAAGTAGAGAATAATCTTGGTAAGAAGATAAATAAGCTTCGATCAGATCGAGATGGAGAATATCTGAACCAAGAGTTCATCGACCTTTTATGGGAGTCTGAGATTCTATCTCAACTCACACTACCTTATACACCACAGTGGAATAGTGTTAGTGAAAGGAGGAACCACATCTTGTTGGACACAGTGAGGTTGATGATGAGTCATGTAGATCTTTCATTATCCTTTTGGGGATATGAATTACAAATTGCAGCACACACATTAAACCAATTACCAACTAAGGCAAAAAATGGAATTCCCTTCGAGTTATGGAATGAAAAGAAACCCATTTTTTTCACACACGTGTATGGGGATGCGAGGAATTTGTTAAGGATTTATCAGGCAACAAACTAGAACCCTAAGGCATGAAGTGTATGTTTATATGAAATCCCAAGGAATGAAAGGATATTACCTATATAATACTTCAAAAAAGAAAGTTACTGTCTCTAGACAATCCATCTTTCTTGATAGGGAGCACATCCTCAAAAAGGATAGTGGGAGAAAGATTGAATTTGACGAAGTTGATGCTCAAGATACACATGAGTTGGTACAGGAACAAGTTCCACAGGTCCCTGTGGAAGAGGTTCCAGAAACAAAAATACTACATAGGAGCTTAATAAAGGTAAGGTAACTAGAGAGATTTGGTTTCATTTTCACCAAGGATGGTGAATCATTATTGTTGGACAATGATGAACCTCTCTCCTACAAGGAAGCAGTAGAAAGCTCAAAAGCTGTAAGATGGATATAAGCTATGAATTCTGAGATGGATTCCATGTATTAGACCCAAGTTTGGGTTCTGGTTGATGAGACAGTTGATGTAAAGCATATTGGATGCAAATGAGTATTCAAGAGAAAGATGTACATGGAAGATCAAGCTAGCACCTATAAAGCAAGGCTAGTGGCTAAAGGATTTTGAAAACATCAAGGAATTGACTATAATGAAACCTTGTCGCCAGTTTCCATGTTTAAATCCATAAGAACCATACTTGCAGTGAGGTAGGATATGTTGGGTGTGTCACGAGTAATACTTCATTAATAGATAATATGAGAAAGGAATTGTCCCTTATGTTCCATAACATAAGTTGACATCTCAGGCCCTTTTATGGAATTGATATAGCCTAAATAAATCCATGACCATGGTAAGGAATAATCAAGTTCAATTCCCGGAAGTCAAAGAAGGAATAATCGAGCACATGGGTTGATGACACTATTATGCAACTCGCTTGATTGGAGATATCATGAAAAAGGTATTACATTACATAGTAAGCATTCATAGGAGGTGACACGTCACTGTAGTGTTAACATCTTTCTCTATGGATGCCTTGGTGCGTTTTTAGATGCCAACCTTGGAATTTAGGTAGGCTCTACCTAATGCCACTGATAAAGAGGCCTAGAGGGTCCTACACTAAGTGTGTTCAAATATCTCAATTAAATATTCATTTAACAAGTTGAATAAAGATTATTCTCGATTGTGGTTTAATAATTATTCAAGGATTCTTGATCGCATTTATTTTGACACTAGTTATTCGAGAGAATATATTGTGGGTGAAATAATACATTTATTAGTGATTAATGTATTGATATTTATTTAATAAATAAATATTCATTATTCAAAATCTAATAAATGTGGTGGAGGAAATAAAGAAAATGGAAAAACAAAAATACACACTGTGTATATTAATATACACTCCATGTAGTTTTTCTGGGGATTTGTGAGAAATAATATTATTTATTTAATTAAATAACATTAGGTGTAATTCACCAGGTGCATGTCAAGTGATAATAATAGTCAACTGTTATTATTAGACATGGGGTCTTACTAAGAATTAAATGAAATGAATAAATATTTTTGGGTAATTAATTCATTTTATTATTCTAAGTAATAAAATCCCAATTACATTATTCTCATTAGACTAGCCATTATTTGTGGTTGTGCACAACGGAATTGGAGAAATCTCTCAAGCTAAGAGATAATTGCTTTCCACTAAGAATTCTCTCAAGTTACAAGAGAGATCCTCTTCCATTGGATCAAGGAGAGTGCTTTGGAAGCTGCTCTCAAGGCGATCGAAGGAGAACATCGCAAGCGAATGCCCATCTATGCTAGAACCCAGAGATTTTTTCAGCGACATCCATAGATACATGGAGCATGTGTGGATCATTTCTAGAGGAAGCATACACTTGGATTCTACAATGAAATAATGGGTCACATCAGATCGTGACCGGAAACATCAATGAAGAGAGAATTCAATCAAGGGAATTTTTGTCTTTTAATTAAATTAATTATAACCAACATATGATGATCCTATCCATGGTTTAGGGACTTCCCTCTTTCTTTTTTCTCTTTGTTCTATTCTAAAGTTCCAGTGTTTTATCATCATGACAAATCTCAGATTGATCATTGTTAACGGAAAAATTAAAGTTGGGTACACCCATCCACACGCTTCCGTTGTGCCTAGAACCTACAAAATGCCCATACCCGAAGGCCCAGATGAATGTGGCCCATAAGTTTCATGACCCCCTCCCCACAAGGTGTACCCTTCCTGGGCCGACAATGTGAGAAGGGAGATAGTGACCCCCGAGTCCTGCCTCCAGTAGGCCCTAGGTTGGCGACTAGCACCGAGGGTATATTAAACTCACAAATGGGAGGCATTGCCCTCTAAGAGAACTCATGCAGAAGAGAGAGATAAGACATACACCAACCAACTCCAAATCATACTGTAATATAAAATAAAACCCAAGTGCACATATGTAATGTCATGCAAAAACTACTACAACTGAAATTAAAAACTGCAATTACCAAAATAAAGTAAAAACAACAGTGACCACGAAGCCCGAACATCTCATATAACCCCAAGATAGTAGTAACCAGCCTGATCTTCAACATGCTCCAAGTGACCTGAATAACAGTTTATATATACGTAGGGTGAGTATAACAGTATACTCAGTAGGATCCTTCCCAGAACCTCTCATGAAAAAGTAAATAAATCATGCTAAATCACAATGAAAAAAAAGTGAAACTAACTCATCACCTAAATAGGTATACTAAGTTCCCAGCCTCACCATGGCTACTCTCACCAAGTATCACATACAAGACTATATAATATAATAAAGAATATCAAGGGTACCCTGTTAACACTTCCCCACTGGTTTTCCACTTTTCCCCAACGTCGCACGTCCTAAGCCATCTCTCTCAAAAAAGGCTGGCCCGAAGACACCCAGGTGAGCATTACCACATGCACCTCGTACAACAAAAAACATGACCGCAGAAACCTGGGCAAAGCACCACACCATCCACACAACCAAAAGTAACTAGGTAGTTTTTCGGAGCCACCATATCCTACATAACATGTATCATACATCGGGTATTATGCCTTAATTCATTACAACCCATACGCTCAGTAAATATCCTCAAGCCATCATAGCCTATTAAAGTTACACCTATAGTAGTCCATAGGAAACTATATCTAGAATATATGTGTGTGAATTACCACAAGCCATTACAGCCCTCTACACACACATATGGGGAAACTAACTACTATGCCTATCAGCACAAGTATCTACCAAGAGAAGAGAGCAGGTCCAAAGGGGGAATTCATCCATCCCTCCTCCCACTGTGATGTTGGGGAAAACACCCCCCAGGGCTCAAAATCCTCGGGGTGTAGGTCTCCCTAACCGATAGGGTGGGGTAGTGTATAGAAACACAAAAAGTACATGATAAAATATAGTTCACAACCAAACTATGGGAAAAACCTATTCTTAGACACAACTGTATCTAACATCTCTCAGACTCCCGGATGCCACTGTTAAGACTAGATATCCTATAAGAACACAACCATTTAAAGAACTTTATTAAACCATATTATCCCTTTTAATCAGCTTCACTTTACGTTAATTAATTATTTAACCACTAATTAACCATTAACAAATTCTACAATTCATTTCATTAACATCACAAAAAAGTTCCTTGCCCTCCAGGCATAACCAAACCAAGTCCACGGTTCCTAAAAAACATAACCTCAACATTGCATCCCAGCAATATCTAACCTCATGGGTTCAACATCATTTATTCAATCATTTATTAACAACATTATTACTTCCCATAATTTCAGGTATTCTAGAAAATCCCAAACTAAGCTACCAAACACAAGGGGCTCAACACGGTGAGTAGATGAACTACCTACCGAGTCTTTGCCACCTAAAGCAGGAGAATAGACCCATCCATCCTCGAGAAGATAAAAATAGAAATCACATGGCATACCCCACACGTCTTTGCCTCTTTTGGAAGGAGGGTAAGCAAGACCATTTTCCTAAAAAAGTGGGGAAAGTAAAGTAGATAAACAAAAAAGAGATTCAATAAGCAACAACTTTCAAATCAATGTGTAAGCCCAGCTTCAACCCATTCCATCATCCCCAGTGTCCTCCTCAACACCTACATGCATGAACCAATACATCTCTCCACTCTAGGTGCCAACTACTGCCACCACAACCACTTGGCCTCCCTACCCCACATATCACAATAGCCATCCCGAGTCATATCACAACACAAGCATCAGGAAACAAACATCATATCAATTGGGCTCTTAGACCTTAAACAAGGCATCCAAACTTCATACAAAATGAGCACTAATGGATCCAAAGCACAAGACACTTATCCTTACAAGAAAGAGGGTAACTCAGAACCCTACCAGACATTATCTTTTATCAAAAAACTGGTTCATTAATCTATATTGAATTAAATTATTCCTCATTAGTAGGTTCCAACTATGGGAAACCTAAAAAGTGATCTATCATAGCTACCAAAAATAATTAAACATTCTTTCTGCATCAATTCGATTAAAATAAAATTACAACAACAACCGAATTCATTCACATGCCTCTTTATCTTTATCCAAATAATTATCAATTAATTATAGATTTACACTCTTTACCAATTTCATTAAGAACAACATGCTAACAAGAAAAGCATAGATATCACACTATCTAGAAAATCAAGAGGCAAACCATTATCACACTGCAAAGCAACAACATGCGATCAAACAAATTCTTTTAATCTGGTTCACGCATTTAATTAGGTCAATTACATTACGATCCAAAGGCTAAATCATGATAACTCTATTATTTCATGTAAATAATTAGAGAATCAACGAATCCCCTACCTCAAAAGGTTTCTGACATTCTTCACTCGAGAATGGATTAAAGCAATGGATCATGATCGCCTTCCCCACAAAAACTGCATCCACACAAGGATGTCGTGGCACAATCGCATCAATAATAACCAAAAGAAACGCCCTTAGAATCATGGAGATCAAACACCATAGCATGGAAAAGAGAAACAGGAGAAAACAGATTGAATAAAACCAAATAACGGAGGTAGATCTTACCTCAGATTGAAGATGGATCAAAGAAGGAAGACTGAGATCGATTCCTATCAAAGGAATATCTAAAACACTCTGGAGGGGTCGGCTGCGTCGCTTGGGATGAGAGGAAAGGAATCCTCAGCCATAGGGTTTGAAAAACCCAAGCGGTTGATATTTTTTTAAAACACCCAGCGGCGAGTCAGTACATGATGTGTACTTCCCCGTCACATTGTATACTGCCTTGAGTTTGACTTATGCCGAAAAAATCGTTGCCTCAGTGCTTATTTTATTTTTATGAAACCTGAACAGTACACATCATGTACTTCCTTGGTTACGTCATGTACCCCCCCTATTTCTAGCTTCTTGTGACCAAACTCCTCCAGAATTTCTCCGAGCCTTCTCCGAGCACCTCGGTCTTCAAAAACACACAAAGGGTTGATCCATGCGGATCCATGAACTTACATCAGATACCTATAAAAACATTATCATCCTTGAGAATCCAAAACCAACCCATAGAGGAAACATAAAATGGGTTGTGTGAACAATCACCCTAAGAGATACCTCTCAAGTCTTTCTTCACCACATGAGCTCAACTACATCAAAAGAACAATGCAACACCTCGAGACAACCACAAATATCTTCTAAATGATCTCCTAGGGGAGATACCTCTCAAAGAGAGCAAGTCATAACAAGTAACAAAAGAAAGCCATCTCATAGACAGGAAAGGTCTAGAACCACAAAACGAACATCATCACAAGGAAAGAGCTAAACATAAAACAACTTGAGATAATGCGTGCGTATCTACAAATCACGTTCCCAAGTACTCTCATCCATGCCACTGTGTCACCACAAGACACGAACCAAGGTAATATCACACCCATGCAACACCTTCTCCTTACAGTCCTGAATCTCCATAGGCCACTTCTCGAAGGTCGCATCGTCGTCAACGTCGATCTCTCCCCAATCAATGATGTGAGAGTCATCATGAAGATAACAAAAGAGCTGTGACACATGAAAAACATCATGTATCCATATCATCTTCAGGGGAAGTGCTACTCGATACGCCACAGCTCCAACATGAGCCAACACCTCGAAAGGCCCAACAAACCGGGGAGAAAGCTTACTCCCATGACCAAACCTTCGCTTCCCATGATAAGGAGTCACCTTTAGAAACACATTATTCCCAATATCAAACTCTAAAGGTCTCCTATTTTGATTGGAATATGATTTATGCTGATCCTATGCTACCTCCATCCTCTCACAAATCACCTAAACCATCTATGTCGTATTCTGCACTAGTTCCTGTCTGAGAATTGCTAACTCTCCAACCCTAGTCCAACACAATGGAGAACAAAAAGGTCGGCCATACAAGGCATCAAACGGTTCCATACCAATGGTGGAATGAAAACAATTATTTTAAGATAACTCTACCAAGGGTAAGTTCCTCATTCAAAAACCTCCAAAATCTAGGACACAAGAGCACAACATGTCTTCAAGAGTCTGGATGATCTGCTCTATCTGACCGTCCGTCTGTGGATGAAAAGAAGTGATAAGGCATAAATGAGAACCAAAATCATGATGGAGACCTCTCCACACCCTAGAGGTAAAACTAGGATCTCGATCGAAAATTATCATCCCTAGGACTCCATGGAGTATCACCGCCTCCTCTAAATACTGCCTCGATAAAACCTCTATTGAGCTTGATTCCTTAATTGCTATAAAGTGTGATGATTTCATCAAACAATCCACTATGACCCATATGGCATTATGGAATCCCTGATATCAAGGTAAACTAGTAACAAAGTCCATTGATATGTCCTCCCACTTCTATTGAGGAACATATAATGGTAAAATCAAACCACCGGGAACACGGTGCTTAGCCTTCACCTTTTGAAAGACCAAACATCGAGACACAATTCTGCAACTGCACGTTTCAACCCAATCCACCAAAAATGACTCCTCAAGGCTCAATAAATATTTTTCACATCAGGATGCATCACTAAAGGTGAACTATGGAACCCTCTGATAATTATCTCATGCATCACCAAAAGAACAAAAAGCCTTCCCTGACACAACACTCGATATTGTTCATCCTTAGACAAACCATCAGGGGCTTCACCACAAACAACTCGGTCTCTCTAGACCTCAACCTCTAGATCCCCGAACTGGGATTCTTCCACCTGCTGCACCAGGGATGACCACACCATCATCTGAAAAATATATCCTCTGCCCCCAAATTCTTTCATATCGATATGTAATGCTGAAAGTTCTTCCATCACTCTCTAGGAATCACCAAATTCACACACTGCATCACTACGTGACTTACTGCTTAGCGCATCAGCTAAAACATTCCCCTTTCTAGGTGTATATGATATTTTGAAGTTGTATTACTATAATAACTTCATCCACCGATACTTCCAAAAGTTCAAGTCACGCTGGGAGAAAACATACCTCAGGATCTTATGATCAGTGAAAACCACAAAGCACTCTCCAATGAGGTAATGTCTCTACAACTTCAGAGAAAACACCACAGCTACCAACTCAAGATCATGGGTGAAATATTTACATTCATGAGGATGCAACTGCTGAGACCCATAAGAAACAACTGATCTATACTGTATTAGAACGCATCCTAACCCCAAATGCGAAGCGTCGTAGAAAACATCAAACTGAACACCCTTTGCTGGAAGAAAAAAAACTAGAGCACTTAACAACTTCTCCTTCTGATACTCAAAAGCTACCTAAAACTGATCAGTACACATGAATGCCTAATCCTTCCTGGTCAATGTTTTTAAAGGAGTCGAAAATTGAGAGAAATCAGCTACGAACCTCCTGTAATAGCCTGCAAGACCAAGGAAACATCATACCTCTATCATTGTCTTGGGGGCTTCCCAAGACATAACCACTTCTGTCTTCAACAGATCCAAATCTAATCCCTATTGGGACACCAAATTACCCAATAAGCGAACTTCTTAATCCCAAAACTCACACTTTGGAAACTTCCCAAATAGCTTCTGTTGATAAAGAACTCCCAAAATAGAATGCAGATTCTCTGCATGCTCCTCCTCAGACGCGGAGTACACAATGATATCATCGATGAAAACCCCCATGAAATTATCTAGGAACTCACGGAACACAATGTTCATCAATTATATGAACATAGATGGATCATTAATCACACCGAACTACATTACAACGAACTCGTAATGCCCATGATGACAACAGAAAGCAGTCTTCGAGATATCCTCATCCTTCACACGTATCTGATGATATCCTTACCATAATTCGATCTTTGAGAACCAACTTAAACCCTTCAATTGATTGAATAAATCATCAATACACGGACAAATATAGAGATTATTCACTATCAACTTGTTTAAGAGATGATAATTGAAACACAACCGCACACTGCCATTGGCCTTCTTCACGAACAAAACTGGTGCGCCCCACGATGAAACAATCGGCCAAACAAAACTGCACTATAACATACTGTCAATCAGTATACGTAGCTCCCATAAATCATAAGGGTCCATCCTATATGGATACATAGATATAGGATATGCTCCCAGCTATAGCTCGATCCCAAACTTGATCTCTCATCGAAGGGGTAATGCTACAACATTTTTTGGAAAGACATCATGGTACTCTTCTACGACCCTGGGAAATGCCATGTAACGACCCAAACTTTTATCAATGAAAATTCCTCTTGATCTAATTAAATGTATTATTATGAAAAATGGTTATATAAAATATGCACTTCCTTGGTTTTATGTTTTTGGATTTCAAAATACCGTTAAAAATTGTTATCGTTGCTAATATAATCGTTGAACAGTGACCACATGATTAGTATAAATATAGGGCTTTAAAAAATCCAATTTACTCAGTCAAAGGAAGTGATGGCCTCATCCAGTAGACTTGACCCATAAGAATCCCAATTTTAGAGCTCGGAAAGGAGGTGGCGTCATTGGGATTCTCTCTTGACCAATCCCAAGCCGAGCTTCAACACGTTAAGCTCGAGCGGAACCACCTACGGGAGAAGTGGAAGTTGATATATATTACCACCCGAGCAATGTTATCCGAGCCACCCCAAGAGTCTGTAACCATATCAAACCTTATCCTTCAGTATTATGTGGGTTTTATAAGGGGTTATGTAACAAGACCATAACAATATGTGTCACGAACCAGGTTGGGTCGCCATCCGACCTGGTCTGCGGCAAGGCCCAAAGGGCGTTCCCAATCCCCACGGGCTGGCACAAGTGCTCAGGTATCAAAAAAACTTGGGAATGATTTACCTAAATATATGGACATACAACAGACAACAAGATGAATAATTTAAAACTAAAAACAGATAACCAAACATGACCTTAATCTACAGTAAAAAATTTAAGTTTACAACTTGAACCAAAAACCCAAAAAAGAACAACAATAAAGGGAAAACTAAAAACACTAACTCAAACCTCCAAGCACCATGAGGTGCAATAACCTCAAGCTACATTCACCAAACCAACATGAGGACGCCGCTGACAACGCGAACCACCAAAGATGTGCATGATGCCCCAACCTGGAATGCAGAAGAAACATAATCTACATACAACCAAGGGTGTATGTAGGGTGTGAGCTACAAGCCCAGCAGGATGCCACCGAGAAAAGGTTCCACACATAATTATTAAATGAAAAAAAATATGCAGATTAATAGAGTAAAAATAAAAATAAATAAGTGCTTAAAGAATTTTAATGAAAATTTTTTTTAAGGGAAAACTTCTCTAAATGGAAAACAACTTAAATTAACACACACACACACACACACACTTTCTTGGTAACCCTAACGTCACACCGTGTGCTGAAGGTGAGAGTAAAGAAAAAGAGGAGCATAATATATGAGAGAGGCCCTAAAGATACTAGCAAGAAGTGGGACCCTAGAACATCGTGTCTCGGTGAACAATGGTACATAAACACAACAATATACGCTCTCATGCACGGGCCACTAGTAGGGCAACACATCCATAACCTAGTGGTCTCCAAACATCATCCAAAAGTTTAGTTAGTGTTGTAGTCATGAATCCAGCTAAGTGAAACCGGGCCGATGCCACTTCTGTATCACTAGCACACTAGTCCTAGTCCACCCACCTAGCACCCAAGCTTCCCGTTTGTGCTCAAGTAGTTAAGAGTTCAAGTCTTATGTCATAATCATATACTCAGACAAAACAAGACACTACGCATGCCAAAACCACCATTTGCACACACAAAGGACATTTTAAATAAGATGCACACTAAGAATATCCCAAAACTAAATCCGCATCACTCACACAACCAAAATAAATACTGCACAGTCAAAGAAACCACTTTCATCGTCAAACACACCATTAAAAGAATTTTTTAAATAGTTTCCACACACATCGCGTGACTTTAAGCACCAGAAAAATTTACACAATTCAACGAAAACAATTTCTCACCCTTAATAATTATTTAATGAAACAATCCAAATTTTCATAAATAAATTTTAAAGAGAAAAAAACCGATTTACACACTAGACCGACCCAAACCCCCTTTTTATAACTAAACGCACACAACACCACCTCAGGAACTCACTCTGCATCACACATGTGATTAAAGAAACCACACATGGAGTTAAAAAAAACTATTACAGCAGTTAAACAAACCTCTAGGAAAACATGTCAACCCATTTAAAATTACATCGTATGACGAAAACACCAAAAATCCACTCAAATGATCATTTAAGACAGTACACACACTGACGCAACACCAAAACACCAACTGCAACCCTTGTACATCCTAAAAAATAATCAGCACATTTTATAAAACACTAGTGAATAGTCCAACATGGGTTTTCACAGCAACAACATACTCATCTCATCAAAATTCACTAATAAACACATTAAGACATAGAAAAACTCAAGTAAAAATTAAAGCACAGCAACCAAAATAATTAGTAGGCTAACCACACAAAAAAACTAACAATTAACCAAAGATGACATTCTAGTAGCAAGTACACATATTATAAACATTCTTCCAAATAAGTTCAACTGCAAATCAAACCTCATAAAAGATTGACTTCGCACTACAACAATTAATTACATAATATTATAAATTAATTAAACATGCAAATTAATTAATCAAATAACAATTAAACATGGAACCACCTACCTCGGTGTAGGAAGCATTGCGGCCTTGGTGCGAAACTCCCGTCGCATGACGAATGCATTACAAGAAGACCAAAGAGACCCCTAAAACAAAAGACCACACAATTGAAAAAAAATATTATACCAAAAACAATATAAACCCTAACCACAACACTAAAAAAAATTAAAATGATGAACAATGAGGGACTCCGCACCTACAACGAGGGGTCCGAGAGGATTGCCGGAGGTCGACGGAGGCTGCCGAGGTTTGCATGACATCGGAAAACAACAGGGGAGATCATCGATCGTTCGACCAAGTGAAGAGAGTGGTGCGCGACCTATTGGACAAGGGGTAAGGGGGTTCACCGGTGCGTGGAGGTCTGCCAGAAGGAAGGCGGAGGTGTGCAGGGGGTCTCAGACTGGAAGGGAGGGTTGTACGACAGCAGTGTGGTGCGCCAGAGGAGGTCAGAATGGCGCCAGTCGGGAGCAGAAGGGGCGTGGAATAAAGGTGGTTCAGTCGGGAGGCTGGGAGGCACGATTTAGGTTCAGCTAGAAGGGAGTGGAGGGCGGTCCGAGGTGGGGGGCATAACGCATGTGGTCGGAGAGCCGACATCAGCCGGTTTTGATGAGGAGCAAAGGGGAGGGGAGGTGCGACATAAAGCCGCTAGGGTTCAGAGGTAGGGGGTGAATCGCGGACCAGGGGGGATTTGTGCGGGACAAGGGAGAGAGAGGGGAAGGATAGAGGGAAAAAGAAAAAAGAAAAAAGGAAAATAAAGGAATTAAAAAAAATAAAAAAAATAATGATAAATTAAAACTAAAACAAACTACAAAATTAACTTAGAATAACAATAATATTTTTAACAATAGAAGTAGTAATATTAGTGCCAAAATATGGTGTTAAAGAAAAACTTATAACGTTAACTTAAAAATAATTATAACCTAATTAAAATCTTAACAAAATTAATAATAGCCATAACATTAAAATTTACATGCTGATAATTTTATGAACATTTTAATAATTTAATATTACCTAACTAATAAAAATATTAACTGAAATAATAAAATAAGATAAATAATCCCAATATAATTATCATTGTCTTTAAAAATAATATTTATTTAATTAATCATTTTTCATATTTTATTTTGCGCTTAAAGTATTATTCAACTCGTTAATTAATTGATTACCTGCGCACCAGGTTGGTCGCACGAACATTTGGCGAAGCCATGCGGCTTCGCCCATTCCTTGCCCGCGCGCCGGACAATACCAAGCCAAAACACTCGTTTACCATCAAAACATAAAAACTCAAGTCGGGTCTGGAAATGTGCACGGTCGTGCGCAAGGTTGCACACCCAAATAATAACACATTTAATAATAAAACACCGTCCAAATACGATTGGGTGCTATGCACGGTCGCGTATACGGGCGCACACCCGTATAAGATCCCAAATCCCTTTTAAATTAGAATCGATTCAAACCGAAACTCAAAGAAAGACCCAAAATAATTAAATTAAGATAAACCGTCGGTCGAGGTGTGACAATTCTCCCCACCATGACACTTTCTGCCCCCAGAAAGTCCCAAAAGACTAGGTCAACCAAGGGTTCCAAGTGAGACCATGGAGACACCTAAAACAAAACCTCAATCATC
The DNA here is from genome assembly GCA_963277665.1 of Viscum album. Classification (NCBI taxonomy): domain Eukaryota; kingdom Viridiplantae; phylum Streptophyta; class Magnoliopsida; order Santalales; family Viscaceae; genus Viscum; species Viscum album. Next base: position 647,399,175 of record OY728147.1, on the reverse strand, counting down.
CGAAGATCGGGCATTCAAAATACCCATGACCTAAAAATTCAAATAACTTAATGCCCGAAACACTATGAAAAATAATCATCAGCAAGGAACTCAGCTCCAAACACAACTAGAACATGGAACACCCCGACCCCTAACTTAGGGATTACTTGGCAGCTCAAGATCTCCAAGAAAAAACGTCCAACAACCCACTATCTGAGCTAACCAATTAGCATGGACGAGGTCGGGCGGAGCAGAAGCAAGGGGTTTCTCCACCAAGTGCACTTTGAAAACAGAGTCTTCCACAAGCCCTTCCTATGGTGGTCTCCCCACTATATTAGGGTTCTCTTCAAACATTGGTTCTTAAAACCAAAAAAACTCACAACTCATACAACCTATAACACTAGCTTGACCCTCAAAGTCCCCTATGTTTAACCAACACAAGAGGGGACATCGGAGAGACCCGCACAGGGTCTCCCCACCATTTTAAAATTTCCTAACACCAAAAAACCCGCATGGGCATTCCCAGTTTACTTTAAGCAATACTGACAGAACCCTTCATCGCGAACCCACCACATGGGCCGACCTGCATTGATTATTCCTACAGTGGAAAACAATCTGCCACATGAGATAGATTTGATAGCATAAAACCCTAACCAGGAGGCGAACCAGATAGGCTCATGACAATTCCACAAGGCATGAGCATCTCCGACCACAAGAAGGTTCACAGAACACACCCACTAGCTTTACAAGAATATGGATTTTCCGAACCTTTTTAAGGCCCAAGAGGGACTCCCGTAAAATAAGACCACGACAAGTAGACAAGGGCTCCATGAACCTCACAAAAAGAACGACACCTTCAGGGAGGGTACCGCAATAAGGAAATTTATTCTTTCCCCATCCCGTCACTGTGAACTTAAGTCGGATCAAGCTCATCCCACGTCTGGCGAATTTTGACTGCGCGCAAGCTTCACCCCGAGACCTATTGCCGGGGCCCTGATGTCTGAAGCATCTATAGCCTCGCATTCATAAGCTGACCACCTCTGACTGGAACTTCCTCTGCTGAAAAAACAACCTGCATACTACTCCTCGTCCCCCAAGCGGACACTCCATCAATATACCAACTAATAATTGCAGCGAATGACTTAGGGTGTCCGAATGACCACACTAGAGGTAGGAGATTGAGCGGTCTATCAAACACGTGACAAAAAATGACGAGAGAAGAATTCCAAGAACAATTCCCTTTGGTTCACACTCTTCATCGGATGAGAAACCTGCACTTACCACAATATAGACGAGACCAACAACTATTACGAGCTTTAAGATGATTGTTCCACACAACCTCTGGAGAACATGAAACCAGCTCATCATAAAGGTTAACACACCTCAATCTCTGATTGTTGATTGATTGAGAACCTATGAGATCCATCAATTTCTCCCACCTTCAATTCCTTAGGTACAACCGCAGAATGTGATTAGTCTTGAGGATCACTCACAACATTCCCATTTGCAATGAAAACAGAACGATTACCGTTTGCTGGTGTAGTCTCACTCCTCCAGACACACTCGAGACAACTTACACCCACAAAATTTTTGGAGTTCCTCAAAAATTGGAGACACTTACAACTTCCCCAAAGCATTCAACGATATACAACTGACCTCAACGTCTACGAATAATCGACACCACCGAGAAGAACCCAACTTCGCCACTCCACTGGGAGTCTGGGCTGAGCCAAGAACAGAGAGACTTGCTGGAAACCCATGGGACATTTCTAAGGGGCATATCCCAAACAAGAAACACAAAACATCCTTCCACAAATCCAAACACATAAAAAATAAAACATCCATATATTGAACACAAATCAAACAATTTCAATTTAAAACATCAATTCATCCTTAAATAAAAACACCCGCTTGAAAAACCAAGCACAGTATAATAAAACCCAAAAACTCTTTTGAACCCATCGCTTTCACTTCGGACTCAAAACCATTTTCCAATTCCAAAAACATTTAAGCACAAAAACCCCTTTTTGAGAAAATCCCACTTTTCCAGAAACAAGATGCAGCTTTTAAAATCAGTCACTCACCACTGATATTCCTGGATGCCTCACAGATTTTCATTTTCATGCCACCCAGGAACCCATACACACAATCCACCAATTATCCATTAATAACTTCCACATGCACATGCGAGCACCCATAGGAATACCACTGGAAAAGAAACATGGCTCTTCTGCTTTCAAAACAAAACATTCCCAATATTCTGAAAATATCTTTTTCCAAACCATTTCAAAAATTCAAGACATACTTTAAAAAAAGGTTTCCATTTATAAAACAACCCACTTCAATTTCAAAGGACCCAAGTCATTCTTCTAGAAATTCAATTTCAAAAAATCAAACACCGAATTTCCAAAAACAAGGTCCAAGAGAAATGCACCCCAAATATCATGCCAACCGCACACCAAAATAAAATAAGAGAAGCACCAAAGTCCGCTTCCCTTTTAAAAGGAAAACAATTTCACGCCAATCCCAAAACTGAAGACATCACAAACATTAAAGCACCTGGGCAGAGGACTAGTGGTCGTGTCTAACCCGGCTACATGGTTTAGCAGACCGTGCCCCAGGCAAGCACCAACCACTAGGAGTATCAAACTGTACTCTTGGGCATCACATGGGTCGCTACTCCATGTGAGACCGCATGAAGTAACGGTTTACTCCTACTGTCATCCCCCATCCACACAGACCAAAGTAAAAAAACTTAAATCCCAAACTACCCCTGGTTACTCGAGGATCAGAACGAGTAAGAGTTCGCGACACTCTTCCCGCACCTACCACTTGAGTTCCAACGATCCTATCTCCAATCTACCTGACACCCCAAATAACAAGAACAACCTCCCTCTGATACCATTTTGTCATGAACCAAGCCGGTTCGCCATCCGACCCGGCACCCGACCCAGTATGCGGCAAGGCCCGAAGGGCGTTCCCGATCCCCACGGGCCGACACAAGTGCCCGGGTATCAAAAAAAAAAACATGGAAACAATTTACCTGAATAGATGGACATACAACAGAAAACAAGATGAATAATTTAAAACTAAAAATAGATAACCAAACATGACCTTAATCTATAGTCAAAAATTTAAGTTTACAACTTGAACCAAAAACCCAAAAAGGAACAACAATAAAGGGAAAACTAAAAACACTAACTCAAACCTCCAAGCACCATGAGGTGAAACAACCTCAAGCTACATTCACCAAACTAACATGAGGACGCCGCTAACAATGTGAACCACTAAAGATGTGCACGATGCCCCAACCTATAATGCAGAAGAAACAGAATCTACATACACCCAAGGGTGTATGTAGGGTGTCAGATACAAGCCTAGCAGGATGCCACCGAGAAAAGGTTCCACGCATAATTATTAAATGACAAAAACATATGCAGTTTAATGGAGTAAAAATAAAAATAAATAAGTGCTTAAAGAATTTTAATGAAAACAATTTTTAAGGGAAAACTACTCTAAATGGAAAACAACTTAATTTAACACACACAAACACACACACACACACACACACACACACACACTTTTTTGGTAACCCCAACATCACCTTGTGTGCCGACGATGATCACAAAGAAAAAGAGGAGCATAATATATGGGAGAGGACCTAAAGATACTAGCGATAAGTGGGACCCTAGAACATTGTATCTCGGTGAAAAATGGTACAGAAACACAACAATATACATTCTCGTGTATGATCCACTAGTAGGGCAACACATCCATAACCTAGTGGTCTCCAAACATCATCCAAAAGTTTAGTTAGTGTTGTAGTCATCAATCCAGCTAAGTGAAACTGGGCCGATGCCACTTCTGTATCACTAGCACACTAGTCCTAGTCCACCCACCTAGTACCCAGGCTTCCCATTTGTGCTCAAGTAGTTAAGAGTTCAAGTCTTATGTCATAATCATATACTCAGACAAAACAAGACACTACGCATGCCAAAACCACCATTTTCACACACAAAGTCCATTTGAAATAATATGCACACTAAGAATATCCCAAAACTAAATCCGCATCACTCACACAACCAAAATAAAGACTGAACAGTCAAAGAAACCACTTTCATCGTCAAACACACCATTAAAAGAATTTGTTAAATAGTTTCCACACACGTCGCATGAGTTTAAGCACCAGAAACATTTACACAATTCAACCAAAACAATTTCTCACCCTTAATAATTATTTAATGAAACAATACAAATTTTCATAAATAAAATTTAAAGAGAAAAACACCGCTTTACACACTAGACTGACCCAAACCCCCTTTTTATAACCAAACACACACAACGCCACCTCAGGAACTCAATCCGCATCACACGGGTGATTAAAGAAACCACACACGTAGTTAAAAAAAAACTATTACAGCAGTTAAACAAACTGCCAGGAAAACATGTCAACCCATTTAAAATTACGCCGCATGACAAAAACATCAAAAATCCACTCAAATGATCATTTAAGATAGTACACACACCGACGCAACACCAAAACACCAATAACAACCCTTGTACATCCTAACAAATAATCCGCACATTTTATAAAACACTAGTGAATAATCCAACATGGGTTTTCACAGCAACAACGTACTCATCTCATCAAAACGCACTAATAAACGCATTAAGACATAAAAAACCTCAAGTAAAAATTAAAGCACAATAACCAAAATAATTAGTAGGATAACCACACAAAAAAAACTAACAATTAACCAGAGATGACATTCCAGAAGCAAGTACAAATATTATAAACATGCTTCCAAATAAGTTCAACTGCAAATAAAACCTCATAAAAGATCGACTTCACACTACAAAAATTAATTACATAATATTCTAAATTAATTAAACTTGAAAATTAATTAATCAAATAAAAATTAAACATGGAACCACCTACCTTAGTGTAGGAAGCATTGCAAGCTTGGTGCGAAACTCCCGTCGCATGACGAACGCATTTCAAGAAGACCAAAGAGACCCCTAAAACAAAACACCACATAATTGCAACGGAAAATTATACAAAAAACAATATAAATCCTAACCGCAATACCACAAAAAATTAAAACGATGAACAATGAGGGACTCCGCACCTACAGTGAGGGGTCCGAGAGGACTGCCAGAGGTCGACGGAGGCTGCCGGGGTTTGTGCGACATCCAAAACAACAGGGGAGATCGTCAGTCGTTCAGCCAAGTGAAGAGAGTGGTGCGCAGCCTGCTGGACAAGGGCTAAGGGGGTTCGCCAGTGCATGGCGGTCTACCGGAAGGAAGGTGGAGGTGTACAGGGGGCCTCAGAATGGAAAGGAGGGTTGTACGACAGTAGTGCGGTGCACCGGAGGAGGTCAGGACAATGCTGGTTGAGAGCAGTAGGGGCGTGGCTTGAAGGGGGTTCGGCCGGGAGGCTGGGCGGCGCGAGTTCGGTTCGGATGGAAGGGAGATGGAGGGCGGTCCGAGGTGGGGGGAATCGCGCCGGTGGTCGGAGAGATGGAAACAGCCGGTTCTGGTGAGGAGGAGCAAAGGGGAGGGGAGGTGCAGCGCAAAGCTGCTAGGGTTCAGAGGTAGAGGTGTATCGCGAACCCGGGGGGATTTGTGTGGGAAAAGGGAGAGAGAGGGGAAGGATAGAGAGAAAAAAAGAAAATAAAGGAAAATAAAGGAATTAAAAGAAAATAAAAAATAATAATGATAAATTAAAACTAAAAAAAACTACAAAATTAACTTAGAATAACAATAATATTGTTAACAATAGTAGTAGTAATATTAGCGCCAAAATATGGTGTTAAAGAAAAACTTATAACGTTAACTTAAAAATAATTATAACCTAATTAAAATATTAACAAAATTAATAATAGCAATAACATTAAAATTTACATGCCGATAATTTTATGACCATTTTAATAATTTAATATTATCTAACTAATAAAAATATTAAATGAAATAATAAAACAAGATAAATAATCCCAATATAATTATCATTGTCTTTAAAAAAAATATTGAATTAATTAATCATTTTTCATATTTTATTTTGCACTTAAATTATTATTCAACTCGTTAATTAATTGATTACCCGCGCACCAGGTAAGTCGCACAAACATTTGACGAAGCCATGCGGCTTTGCCCATTCCTTTCCCGCCCGCCGGACACTACCAAGCTAAAACACTCGTTTACCATCAAAATGCAAAAACTCAAGTTGGGTCTGGCAATGTGCACAGTCATGCGCAAGGTTTCACACCCAAATAATAACACATTTAATAATAAAACATCGTCCAAATACAATTGGGGGCTACGCACGGTCGCGTGTACGGGCACACACCCATATAAGATCCCAAATCCCTTTTAAATTAGAATCGATTCAAACCACAACTCAAAGAAAGACCCAAAATAATTAAATTAAGATAAAGCGTCAGTCAGGGTGTGACAATATGATTATGTGCATTATTGTTGTATATAATAAAGAATATACATTCATTTTATTATTGTTACATAGCACAAATAGCATTTTTAGTTAATATTCAATTAAGAAATCTATTTTGATGAATTAATGAATGTTTGAATTAAATAATATTTTAATTAAATATTTTTACTAAATTACTTTTTATATAATATAAATGTCCGTATAATTATTATGAATAAGATTGTGATTTTTATTAAGGTTTGAAAGCTATTTTTGTCAAAACCCATAAATTTTCGATAAATGTCGGTTTTTATTTTAAAAGTAAAAATTTTCAGATTTAAAAAATTATTTAGATAAAATGAATATTATTTTTTGAATGAGGACATCAAAATTATCCAATGGTGAATTTTTCATAATTTTCCGAGACAGTAGAATTTTTGGGTAGAAATTAAATACTGTTTAAATATATAATGTGTTTTATGAAATCATAATGACCTAATAGTGATGTAATAAAATACTATAAACATTATTTTCAGCCAAAATATTTTTTACCATTAAAATAATGTGATTTTAGTTTTGTTTGATTTATTTTACAATGCTTTAGTGGACCCTTCAAGACTTATAAAACATTTTACCTTTTTAAATTGATTTCTTTGAGAGTGTGACTCATCTCCACATAAGAAAACCTATTATTTTAAGAAGTTAATCCATTGGCCTTATAAAATATTTTTTTTCACTCCCCTTTGACAAAAACCATGGGCTGGTTTGTGGTTTGGATTAGTTTAATGTGTGGTGACCCAAACCTAAATAATAAAGAATTTCCTCTCATTTCCTATATAAACCCACCCAAGATCCCACTTCCTATTCACTCAAAGTCTTTGGATCTCAACCAACCCATGCCATCCTCTCTCTAGAATCCTCACAAGGCACCCCAAGCTCTCAAGAATCCTCTCTCAAGCCCCTCCCAAGCCTTTGAATCACACTTCCAAGTAAGGGATTTCTTCCTTTCTCAATTTTGTCCAAATTTCATTATGTTGTAATGCCATTTTATTTTCAATTAAAAATGTTGGGGTATGATTTCAAACCTCCACCATACTTCCCTACTTATATTTTAATGATTATAGACCCATTTATCTCTCATTAATGCCTCCCAAGTACACCCATTACTATGCTGAAATTTCATAAGAGATTTCTCTCTCCTCATTTACATTCAAGCAATTCTTTTGTGTTACAAATATAAATTCCATTACATATGTTGGGACATGTATCTATATGAACCCCTTACTTTGAATTTCATGTAAATATGATGAGGCACCCCTTCCACTCTCATCAACCATTTTTACAAACTCTTATGTCACGCTGTTATGTTGTCGAAATTGCACCGTGATTTTCCAAGCCAAAGTCATTATGTAGTGAATACCATACCCATTTATCTATCAAGGGTATTCACCTTTGTGCACATTTAATTATTGATTATAGAGTTTCAGGTATGAATTCCACATTCCTTTATCGTGGAATAAATGATGATGTTTTATGAATCCATGTTATATGATCCATGTGGAACACTTATGCATGAAATGAAATGTTTATGAAGGGTGCACCCTGATAGAACTCCAATGCATTGGGTAAAGTTTAGTATCATGGTACATCAAGTGCAATGAGGGTTTACTCATTCTAATTCAAGTTCAATGAGGTTTTACTCATGCTCCATGTGCAATGAGCCTTGGCTCATGCTAATTCCAAGTTAAGTGTTGTTGCCACATTTCCATGTTATCATGCCTTTATGTTCATGTTTATTTTATGCTCCATTGATATGCCTATTGCCTAACATGTATTGTATTCTTCATGTTATGCATTTTTTACTACCTTACTGGGATTTATAGCTTACCCTTTTCTTTTTCATATCCTTATGTTACCCCATGCAATGCTAAGTATGAGGGAATGTAGTGGTCATGTAAATGAATTTTTCAATAAAGATGTTGGGTTTCATGTTTTAAGTCATTATGTAATGTTCCTAAGCCCCAAAGACACTAGATATATTGATATTATATGTTGTTTCAAGTGAATATTTTATGTAATAAATCATGTCTAAGTGTGTAATAAAATTTAGGGTTGTTATATGCCAACTTCTGAACCTTTGAAGAACTCAACATTAGATCAACCATTAAGGATGACAAAGAAGGAACATGCCTCTAACCCATCCTAGGGTCTCGCTCGCCAAAAAACACCTCTGGTTCTCTATCGACATCGAAGAACACCACTTGCCACTTGAAGCAATCCATGATAGCTTGCACCGAATACAACCAATCTATGCTGATGATGACATCATATGTCAGTATTCGTAAATATAAAAAATCTAACCAAGAGTGGTGTTTCCATAACACTAGCTCACAGTCTCTACATACTTCAAACAAGTCAGCTCGACCTCTAACTAGTGTAGTCAAAGCCAAGGGCACTGGAATCTTCTCTACCTAAAGTCCCAAATCATGGATAAGGGAAGGTGATATGAAGGAGTGCATCAATCCTAAATCAAGGAATACTCCCATGTAGAAAACAAGCAAAGGTTACCTCAAACGATGTCTGGATATCTTGGAACTGGAAATGCTAAAGCATGAATCTGACCATGACCTCCTCCACGACCTCTCTGATCCTGATGAAGACCACCAGCATAGCCATGATTTTCTCTCTGAGGAAGGGGAGCATCATGAAGTTTTCCTCTGCCTACCCCATATGCTCTATGCTAATCCAAAGCTAGTGCAACCTACTGCTGCTGCCTCAGCTGGAACTAACTCAACGGAGGAACATGGAGCAGAACACATGGTGCACGATGACCGCTCTGAAAGGTAGGACACTCTCGCTGCTGATGACCTCAGCCTCCACAAGAAAAAAAATCACCTGATCCCTTGGCATAGGCCTGAGAGTCGCCGCCCCTGGAGAAATGATATGCTGAGGGCTGGGACCTAACCCTGAAAAAATAGAAACGCTTATGCCCTGAAACCCGAGAAACCCATACCATAGCTCTGCTTCGTGTGGAATCTTTAAGACTCCCCTCTCATGACGATCCGATTCTAGATAATGTCCTCTTGAATACCTCTTCCCTTTCTGGCACCTAATGATATGTATTCAGCATAAATGGAGTGACCTGGTGTTGGATCTCTGGATGCAAAGACTCTTCAAAATGCCTCTCCCTGGCCTCCTCATCTGGAAACAGGTCTGAAGCATATCTTAAAAGGTTCCTGAAACAGATTTCAAACTCTTGCACACTGGAGATCCCCTGTAAAAGGGTAAGTAGCTCATGGAAACTGGACACCTTCATGGTCGAAGAAAGAAACTCGACTCTGAACTTGTCTCAGAACTCCTCCCATGAGATCACCGACTCCTTGCGATCCACGAGGAACAAGAACTACCACTGCCTCACTACCCCACACAGTATCGTCACATCCAAAGAATCCAGTGATCCTTTCGAGAACAGATCAAACTAAAGGATATAAAAACCTCCTTTAACCAGTCTTCTGTGAATGCATCTGAAATGGAGACCTTGTACTTCTGTAGACTCTAGCGCTGAAACTCTCAGAGTGTCCTCCTCCAAGTGTCATCATCGTCAACCTCTACACTGCGGCGATCTGGTGGCGCAGCCTGCTGGACATATTCTGTGAAAACCTGATGAGGACGTCGACCTGGATCCATACTTACAAAATAAAAAATAGTAAGAGATCCTAAACCTGGAATATGGAAGACTCAAAATTAATTAATTATTTTTTTTTCTTTTATTAATTTTAGGTTAACCTATCCCAAGGTATACCTATTTAAACATAGGCACAAAGAAGAATGATGCATGATCCTTTCTTAGGTCTCTACCCTGCAACCGATATCACCTCATTTAGTAGCCACTATAAACTTAAAAGTCCATTCATTAGATCACAGGAGGCCCTAAACACCTATATCTTAACCGATCTTCAGTGTTTACTTCACTTTCTAAACTTGACTAACACTATTTCCCTACCAATCCATGCAACCACACCTATGACTAACACCAAAACTCCATCCTATCCCACAACCAGACATCTGATACCACTTTATCACAACCCTCCCCACAAGGTGTACCCCTCCTAGGCCATCAATGTGAGAAGGGAGATAGTGACCCCCCGAGTCCCACCTCCAGTAGGCCCCGGGTTGACGACTAGCACCGATAGTATATTAAACACACAAATGGGAGACATTACCCTCTAAGAGAAAACATGCGTAAGAGAGAGATAAGACATACACCTACCAAATCCAAATCAGAATTCAATATAAAAGAAAACCCAAGTAAAAATATGTAATATCATGAAAAAACTACTACAAATGAAACAGAAAGCTGCAAGTTCCAAAAGAAAGTAAAAACATCAGCGACCACGAAGCCCGAACAGCTCCTGTAACCCCAAGCTAGTATTAACCAGCCTGATCTCCAACTTGCTCCAAGTGACCTGAAAAACAGTTTATATATATGTAGGGTGAGTATAACAGTATACTCAGTAGGATTCTCCCTAGATCCTAAGTAAAGAAAGCATGCTAAAGCACAGTGAACAACAAGTGAAACTAACTCCTCACCTAAATAAGTATACTAAGTTCCCAGCCTCACCACGGATACTCTCAAAAAGTATCACATACAAGAGTATATAATATAATAAAGAATATCAAGGGTACCCACCACTTCCCCACTAGTTTTCCGCTTTTCCCCAATGTCGCACTTCCTAAGCCATCTCTCTCCAAAAAGGATAGTCTGAAGACACCTGGGCGAGCACTACCACATGAACCTCATGCAACAAAAAACATGCCCACAAACACCTAGGTGAAGAACCACACCATACACACAACCAAAAGTAACCAGGTAGTTTCTGGGATCCACCACAGCCCGCATAATGTTTATCATACGTCAGGTATTATTCCTTAAGCCATTATAGCCCATACGCTGAGTAAGGATTCTCAAGCCATCATAACCTATACACGTTACAACTATAGTAGTCCATAGGAAACTATATCTAGAATATATGTGTGTGAATAACCATAATCCATTACATCCCTCTACACACATATATGGGGAAACTAACTGTTGTGCCTATCAGCACAAATATCTACTAAGAGAAGAGAGAAGAGCCAAAGGGGGAAATCATCCATCCATCATCCCATCAAGATGTTGGGGAAAACACCCCCCAGGGCTCAGAATACCTAGGGTGTCAGTCGCCTTAACCTAAAGGGTGGGGTAGCATATAGAAACAAAAAAAGTACATGATACAATATAGATCACAACCAAACTATGGGAAAAACCTAGTCTTAGACACAACTGTAGCTAACGTCTCTTGAACTTCTGGCTACCACTATTAAGACTAAATATCTTATAAGAACACAACCATTTAAAGAGATTTATTAAATCATATTATCCCTTTTAATCAGTTTCAATATACATTAATTAATTCTTTAACAATTAATTAACCATTAAAAAATTCCACAATTCATCTCATTAGAATCACAACAAAGTTCCTTGCCCTCCAGGCATAACCAAACCAAGTCCATGGTTCCTTAGAAACATAACCTCAACATTTCATCCCAGCAAGCTCCAACCCCATGGGTTTAACATCATTTATTAAATCATTTATTAATAGAATTATTACTTCCCATAATTCCAAGCATTATAGAAAATCCAAAACTAAGATACCAAACACAAGGGGATAAACACAATGAGTAGATGAACTACCCACTGGGTCTTTTCCACCTATAGAAGAAGCATAGACCCATCCATCCTTGAGAATCTAAACATGGAAAGAACGTGTCATACCCTGCATGTCTTTGCCTCTTTTGGAAGGAGGGTAAGAAAGACCAGCTACCTAAAGAATTTGGGAAAGTAAAGAAGATAAAAAAAGAGATTCAATAAGAAAACACTTTCACATCAATAGGTAATCCCAGCTTCAACCCATTCCATTATCCCCAACGTCCTCCTTGACACCCCCATGCATGAACTGATGCATCTCGCCACTCTGGGCACCAATTGCTACCACAAAAACCACTGGTCCTCCCTTCCCCACATATCACACTATCCATCTAGGTTCACATCAAAACACAAGAATTAGGAAATAAACGTCATATCAACTGGTCTCTTGGCCCTTAAACAAGGCATCTGGCCTTCATACAAAATGAGCACTCATGTCTTCAAAGCGCAAGACACTCGACCTTACAAGTAAGAGGGTAACTCAGAACCCTACCAAACCTTATCTTTTATCAAACAACCGGTTCATTAATCCATATTGAATTAACCTATTCCTCATTAGTAGTTTCCAACTATGGGCAACCTAAATAGAAAGATATCATAGCTACCACCAATAATTAAACATGCTTACTGCATCAATTTGATTAACATAAAATTACAACAACAACAAAATTCATTTACATGCCTATTTATCTTTATCCAAATAATTATCAATTAATTCCAACTTCATGTTCTTTACCAATTTCATCAAGAACAACATGCTAAAAAGAAAAGCATATATATCACACTATCCAGAAAATCAAGAGGCAAACCATTATCACGGTGAAAAGAAACAACATGCGATCAAACTAATTATTTTAATCTAATTCAAGTATTTAATTATGTCAATTCCATTGTGATCCAAAGGATAAATCATGCTAACTCTACGATTACACATAGATAATTAGAGAAGCAAAAAATCCCCTACCTCAAAAGGTTTCTGACGTTCTTTTCTCAAGAATGGATCAAAGAAACGGATCAAAATTGACTTCTCCACAACAACTGAATCCACCCGAGGATGTCACGGCATAAACACATAAAAAAACCAAAATAAACTCCCTTATAACCATAGAGATCAAATGCCATAGAATGGAAAAGAGAAACATGAGAAAACGATTCGAAGAAAACCAAAGAACGAAGGTAGATCTTACCTCAGATTGAATATGAATCTAAGAAGGAAGCCCAAGATTGATTCCTGTTAAAGGAATCTTTAAAATGATCTAGAGGGGTTGGATGGGTCTCTTGGGATGAGAGGAAAAGAAGCCTCAGCCATAGGGTTTGAAAAACCTGAGCAACTGATACATTTAAAAACACCCAGCAGTGAATCAGTACACGACATGTACTTCCCCATCACATTGCGTACTGCCTTGAGTTCAACTTATGCCAAAAAACCCATCACCTCAGTGCTTATTTTATTTTTCTGAAACCCTAATGGTACGCGTCATGTACTACCTTGGTCATGTCGTGTACCCCCTTGTTTCCAGCTTCTCGTGACCAAACTCCTCCAGACTTCCTCTGAGCCTTCTTCGAGCACCTCAGTCTTCGAAAACACGCAAAGGGTTGATCCACACGGATCCAGGCCCTTACAATAATCCATTGAAGTGGATGAACCATAGTTTTTACATGAGTAACCTATTAGATTTTTTGAAGCCACTTTATATTCTCTGGAAGGATATTTTCCATAAGGTTTCCTTTTTTCAAAATAACGTTTTTGTTATCGGTTGTGGACCTTGGATTTTTAGAAGGAGTCTAGTTAAAGTATGTCATTTCAATGATCTGTTGAAATTATTAGAATCAATTTTTTCATAATTGGGAAGAAAAAATTCTTGTCGATTATCAGCGGTCAATCTGATGGTGTAAAAATGTATCAGAGGTTTCATCAGCCAATTGAAATAAAATCATGAATCTCAGAGGGTGGTGGAATCAGTTTACTAAAAGAAGACCTCTATATATATGGTATGGGACAGACATCCAAGATGTATGAACATAAATGTAGAATCTAATCTAAAAGTGTTATATTCATTTGATGTATGAATATTAGGAGAGTTAATAGTTTTGTAATATCTTTTAATTTCATTTATCATGGTTATTTTAGTGTTATCCCATGGACTTAAGACTTTTGTCTAAAACATATATTTCTATGTGTGCATAAAATTTTCTTTTCCTATTAAAGGAGTGTGTGTATGGATGATTTCATGTGATCACTATGTTGTTGTTTTCTCCTAGTTATGAAATATAGAGTCAAGGGGATATGAAGACTTTCTAAGGATAAACATTGGAATGCTTTTCTTCTAAATCGATGTTTTGAAAGATCTTATGGTTCAACTTATAACAAGTGGTTTCAGATAAAGGTTCATTTATACAAAAAAGAAATAAAGAAGAATGGAATAATATGAATGAAAAATAAATATTGACATATTTTATGAGATAGAATTTGGATCTTGGAATATGTAGTTGGAAGATCATATGATACAAAAATCTTTCTATGCTCCATTTTCTAGAGAGTATACAGAGAATATGGAAAATTAAAAATTGGTTCGGTTGGACAGGAAGGTTCTAGCCTTGTTAAGAATTTATCTTGCATATAATGTGGCCTTAAATATTCAAAAAGAAAATAAAAATACTATGGAAGTTATGATATTATTGCGTGACATGTATGAGAAACCAATGTTGCTAAAAAAAGTCTTTATTATGTAATGATTATTCAACTCAAGACCATTGGAAGTAATACCTGGAGTGCACCATGTGTGTCACATCTGTGATTTTATCTTGAGGTATTCATATATATATTTTTGGTCTTATCTTGGTTCTTATTTTCCCCAGGAGTTTTTGGTGAAAACTGAAATTTTTGGACCTGACATTAGGTGGCACACGGTTGGCACATGGTTAGGGGAAACCACACACGAACCCAGGGAAAACCATGCACCCTGGACAATGGCTCTATCCAGGACGTAAGGCTAGCTGTACGGGCATGCACCCTCCCCCAGGAAACCATGTGTCCAGTTTCCTCTTGGATAGAGGAGACTGCAAGGTTGCCACACGGTTTGGGAAACCATGAGAGCTAACCGTGTGTCCTATCCAAATCATTAAAAATCTAGAATTTAACCCTTTTCACTCTTTGATTTGAACCCTGTTTACTCCCTTATCTTCCCCATTCAGGATTTTTTACCCTAGGTTCCTCCTACCCACCTTCTTTCTCCCTTGGACATTCAATTTTTTGGTGGATTTGGCTTTGGATCTTCAAGAATCGTCAAGTACGTCTCTTTTATCTTGGTTTATTCTTTCTTTTAGGGTTCTTCCCCTCTCTTTGAGCTCTCCTTTTTCTAGTGGGTTGATTTACATAATTAGGATTTGATATTGAGTTTTTGGCTAAAATATTGATGTTTGTGGTTGGATATTTTCTTTATAGGGTTCTTTGGTGGTGCAGTTGTGGTTTTCCATTGGATTCCGGAAGTTTCCAAGTGTGAGGTAGGTGGTTCCATGCTTTAACATTATTTGATGAATTTGGGGGTGCTTCTTTGGTTTCATAAATGTGTTCTATGTTTTATTTGTGTGGTGAAAAATGCGTTTTCAAAATGATTTGAAGTGAGTATGGGTTGGAAGATGGATTTCTAAAATAAGTTTCTTTTGTTTCATGTGTGACTCCTTGTTCTGCTTTATAAATGTGTTCAATGGATTTCATGAAAGGTGAAAAATATGTTTTAAAAGGGTTTTGAGGTACATATATGATAAAATATGATTTTATAAAGGAAATGGGTTTTTTCATGTGAATATTATTTGTTATGTTTCCTAAATGTGTGCTATAAATTGTACATGTGATGTGAAGCACGTTTTAAAATGTATTTGGAGTGTGTATGGATTTGAAAGGGGATTTGCCTATGGAAATGGTTGGATTTCATGATTTTTCTTATTGTTGTGTTTCTAAATGGGTTTTACAAATTGTGAATGTGGTGTGAATTGTGTTTCCAAATGTATTTTGCGTGCACATGAATTTGAAAGTGATTTCAACTATGAAAAATGGTGGTTTCCATGTGATCTTTGATTATGGGATGAATATGCTTGTGAAAGAAAGGGATTTTCATATGTGTTCATGATGTTTGAAATGTGTATGTGAAAGTGATGATTTATATGACATGTGAAATGGAAATTGAGCATAAAGGGAATCCTAGGTATCTAGGTGGGTGAACTAGAACTACTACGCTAATTGATTTGGTGGGGCAAAGGGTCGGTTTCTTCAAGGAGGATTGATGAAACAACACTAACTAAACATGTGATATGATCAGTGACCACTAGAAATTGGGATGTGTTTTCCTATAGTGGATCATGAACGATAATTCTATGGGGTTTGGCCTATATTTTGAGACTACTAGACCTTGGGATGTATTCCCCTCTAGTGGCTCATGAATGAGGATGCTGTGGGTTTTGGTTGGAGGAGCTTATCACTGAGGTATGAGGTTCCTAGGGTCCCACTAAAGCTAGAGCCTATAGGTATTTCCCATGATGTGATGATCTGTTGTGATGTGATAATTTATAATGTGGTACTAACCATCAATATACTGTAGACCTTGTGTAAATTTTGATTATCAAAGCATGCTTCTTTTGAGAAAGTCTTTCTTAGAAATGTTTTCCTTAAAATGTTTTATTTAAAAATGTTTCCAAGTTCCTTCTTAAAACTTTCATGGTGATTTATCTTATAATGTTATAGCATAGAGTATTTATTTTGGGTGGCATTCAATCGAGCTTTGTCTCACACCCTACAAACACCCTTGGGTGTATGTATACTTTTTTATGTATGAACCAGGTAAAGGAAAGATGTTTTGTGGTGGTGATGGTGGATCTAGTTACTAGTGTTTCACTTCTTATATGTGTTGGCGGTGGTGGATTGAGGGTGATGTCCCTCTCATTTCATGGATATTTTTTAGTTTTGATTTAGTTTTTTGCCTTTCTGTTATGGAATTTTGGTTTTGTTTAAAGTTGTGAAACATTGAACCTTAAAGTTTTTGTATTCCTTTTGGTCTTGTTTATCAGTTATGTGATCATGTCTTATCCTTATTGGTTATTAATTGTTAAATACATGGGTGAAATCATTCCCAAAAGTTTATTGTTGATACACATGAACTAGTTTCCGGCTTATTGGGATTGAGAACACCCTTGAGGCCATGTCTCAGGTTAGGTCGTGTGTGAGGTTGGATGGCACTCTAGCTTGGTTTGTGGAAATGTGAATGATTTAAACATGATCTGAGGGAAAATCAAATTAGTGAAGGTTACTTTCACAAATGATTTATGGGTTTTACTTATTTAATCCCCACTTATATAAATCTTGGATATTATAGCAATAATAGTGAGTAATTCAAGAAAATTGGCAGACCTTGTTTTTTATGACATTCAAAATATAATTATTAATGAGAAATAGAGTTATAAGGAAGTACAAATACCCTCTAGAGGTGCTCTTAATGTTGATGGATGGGGATGGCCACATTAATGGAAGGGATAACAGAAAAATTAATCATAGAATAATTCCTAGGGTAGAAGTTAGAGTAGATCAGGTGGTTAAGTACCTATTCGTTGTCTTTGTATAAGGAAGGGATATATCAATACAAACTAGAAAAATTAGAAGGATTCTACCAAAAAGGATTCAACTTTAGGAATCAAAATTTTTGTTAGTGTGATATAAGGTGGTAACAGTTTTTTACTAAGTGTGGATATTTTAGAATAACCATGGATTATTGAATCAGGCACATCATTTCATTCAATAAGTGAGTGGGGGTAAATGATGGCCTATGTCTCTGAAATATTGGGCAGAGTGCATTTGGTGGATAATGAATCCCTAGAGATATTTGGAAAAGGAAATGTCTTCATAAAGATAAATAATGGAGGTGTATTGAAGATTAAAGATGTTATACATATTCTAGGTTTTTGGAAGAATATCATATTAGTTTTACAACTTGATGAAATTGGTTTTGAAACCACCTTTGTGTAGTGTAGAAGATCATTAGAGGATCTATGGTGATTTCTTATGGGGTGAAGAATGGAACCTGAAACTGTATTAGAAGAAAATATGATGTTACAATGATCCAAAGCACTTCATCAGAAGATTTGAAAGAATGGAACTATAGATTTTGACACCTTAGTAAGAATAGTATAAAATTTCTAGAATAAAAGGGAATAATTCAACTCAATCATATGGATTTTGGATGTTGTGAGAGTTATATTTTTTGGAAATAGAAGAAAGTGTCCTTTAATTTGGATAGATATAAGCCTAGGAATCAGAAGATGGACCTTATTTATTTTGATGTTTAGGGACCTTACCCTAATAATTCCAATGGTGGATCTCTATAGTTTATGACTTATATTAATGATTCCACTCAGAAGGTCTAGTTCTACTTCCTAACAAATAAATTTGATGATTTTATATCTTTTATTTCTTGAAAATTTGAGGATGAAAGGGAGTGTGGTCAGAAGTTGAAATGCCTATGAATAGATAATGGTGGAGAGTACCCTAGAAACAACTTCTAAAAAAATTTCAAAAGAAGGGATTTAGGAATGAGAAGAAAATTCACAGAAATCCACAAAATAATAGAGTAAATGAAAGAATGAATTGTACTATGTAAGGGAAATCTCAGAGTACGAGACTTCATTCTAAAATTACAAAGGGAATTCAGGTTGAATCTATAAATATGGTGGAATAATTGCTCAATTTAAGTCCAATTTCAACTATTCAACAAGGTATTCTAGAAGAACTTTGGTCTAAAAAAAGACCATAAGTGAACCATCTCAAAACTTTTAGCAGTGTTCCATATGTTCAGGTTGATTCCAAGAATAAAGATAAGTTGGAGTCTATATTCAAAGTGTGTTTTCTTATCAGATATGGTGATGAGAACTTTGGATATAATTTTTGGGATGATAAGAAGGAAAAATAAATCTAGAGTAAAGATGTTGTCTTCAATGAGAAACTTTTGTTGATAGATTTAAACTTTATAGAGAAATAAATTGAGGAAAAGTCAAATTTTAAAGTTCAAGTTGACTGGAATGAGATTATCAGAAGGAATTAACTTCCAGATAACTTAGATGAAGTTCAAAAAGTTTTGAATATGTCAAAACAGATAAGTGAGTAACAAAATAAACTTTTCTAGAAAGAATATTGAAATTAAGTTATGAAAAATAATCAGTTTTGTTAAGGAGATCAACTAGAAATAAGAAATAGGTTCAAAGGTTTGGGATTGATATAGAATTTCCTCTCTAAACAGATGATATTAAACTAGAAATTTTGAAAGAAGAAGCTAACCTCAGTGTCTTGAAACAGTAGGAGTTTCCTGTGAAGGTGGAAATAAATTCCTTAAATATCAATGAAACATGGAAACTAGATGAACTTCTAAAAGGGAAGTGAGAAGTGCATAAAAAATGGATTTTCCATCTGAAGAAAGAAGTTTATAGAAGTATAAGGTATAATGCATGACTGGTGGTAAAAGGTTTCCAATAAAAGGAATGAATTGTCTTTTTAGATATTTTATCACTAGTATTCAGGCACACTATTATCCAGACACTGCTAAACATTTTTGGATCTGATAATTTTCACTTGGAGTAGATGGATGTCAAGAAATCCTTTCTTAATAGTGATTTAGTAGAGGATATCTACATGGTTTTTCCTAAGTGTTATGAAGAATATTGAAAGGACAAAATAGTTTTTAATTTTAATAGAAGTATCTATGCCTTGAAGAAATCTCCTCAATAGTGGAATCAGAAGTTTGATACTTCTATTCATAAAGAAAGTTTCACTCAATATAATTCTAATCATTGTTCTTATCGAAATTAATAATATGATGGAAAATTCATTATACTAATTTTTTATGTGGATGATATGTTTTTTGTAGGATTGGGAACTCAATAGATTGAGAAGTTGAAGAGAATATTATCTAGAAGGTTTGAAATGAAGGATCCTAGACATACCTCAAAAATATTGGGGATGAAAACTAAGAGGGATATTATAGTCATAAAATTAGTGTTATCATATAAGGAATACATTTTAATGTTCATAGAAAGATTCAAAATGATTAGATGTAAACCTATCTCAAATCCCCTTGTCATACACTTCATGCTTTCAAAGGCATAAGCACCCTCTTTAGAAGAGGAAGTTCGGAGCATAGAAAATATGCCTTATGCTTCATCTATCAGAAGTTTGATGTTTTCAATGATCTTTATGTGGATTGGAGTTTCCTTTATAGTGAGAGTTGTGATTCATTTCATGTCATATCCTAAAAGGACACATTTGGAGGCTTTGTATTGGATCATCTAATATATGTGTAAGATCCTAACCTTTTTTGGAGATATCTGGGGATTTTTTTAGGTACTCTTTTGTCTTTTTGAGTATATTTTGTTTAGGTTTTATCTTGGGTGTGTTTGGGTGAAATTTGGATGTTTTTGAAGGGGGTTTTGGCATTTCATGGCTGGTGCACAGTTTTCCCAAATTGTGAACCCTACCCTAACAAAGAATGCAACCACAGGAAGAGAGAGATTTCATAGTTGGTGCATGGTTTTTCAAACTGTGCACCCTCTTAGAATTAACTATTCACCCCCTAGGTGGAGGCACATGGTTAGGGAAAGCCGTGTATCCCAAACAGGAAACCGTACACGCGAGTTTATAATCCCATGAATTTTTTTTCCAACCCCGTCTTATATCCATAAACACCCTAACTCAAAAATAAACCTATTTCTCTCATTTTTGGAGGGTTATAGATGAATTACAAGGATTTCCAACCTCTATTCTCGAAGAATCTAAGGCCAAATTGAAGATCGACACTACTCTCGGTAAGAGATTCTAATTCTGATTGGTTTTCTCACTGTCTCCCATATTTTTACCATCCTTTGAAGAAATGTTTTAGTCCATTAGAAGTGGGTCTAAATATAAGTTTTGATAGATATAATCCTTTTGATCTTAGATCTTGGTTTTAGATCTATATCTCATTCTTTTTCAGGATCTTAGTTGTTCCACTTGAAATTGAGGATTTTCGTTGGCGAGCATTCGTCATCAATCTTGAGGTAGGTGGTGTAAATTGAAAATCCCACAATCTTGATTTAATTACGTGTACATAATTGTGAAATTATAAATTTACATGATTGGAAAATTTCAATGATTATTGAATTTATTTATTTTAATTTACATGTGATAATGATTTGGGTTAATTTAGGGAAATTGAAATTGATGGAATTGGATTAATTAATTAGTCAATTAATTAATTAATGGAATCTTGTGATTGTGAAATTGATAGGAAATATGGATTGTGTAAATGGTTAATTAATGTGATATGAACTAATTGAAAATTAGGCATTATGATATGGTTGGGTTAACTTTAATGGTTTAATGGGATATATGGTTTAAATAATGCAAAATTGGTTAATAGTTAATTGTTCATATTTTACATGTGATTAAATTAAAGAACCATGTTTTTTGTGATAAATTGTGATGGTACCATGATGTGAAATGTTGGTAAAAGGATTAATGTTGATTAATCTTGATTTATGTGATATATATGACTTGTGTGATTGATTGATAAATGTGTGTGGGACATGGATTGCTACTTCAAAAGCCCATAGTGATAAATTAATAAATGTGTATGGGACATGAACTGATTCTTCAAAAGACCATAGTTATAACATGATATATGAGTGTGGGACATGAACTACTACTTCAAAAACCCACTTGTGCGATTGTTTTATAAATGATTTATTGGACATGGACTGCTGCTTCAAATACGTAGAGGGTTCTAGACATGGTGTTCTAGACCTAAAATTTTGGCATTGGACTATGGTTCTAATTGGCTGTAATATGAATTGAAATGAAATGGTAATTGATAACCATGGTATTGCGATATGATTTAGACTTCAGCATGGGATGAAGCAGGTATTGTGGTTTTGGTGTCCTTAGGAACCCAGAGGTTTATGTGGTTAAATAAAGAATAATTGAATATATGTAAATTGTTTACTTTATTGCTTGTATTTTATTCTTTATACAATTTCATACACTGTTATTGATTGGATATTATTTTAGACTCCATTAGTGGTAGCCTACTGAGTTATACTCACACCCTACTCGAGCTGCCTGATCGGTACCCGAATAGACTTCATGTTTTCTGGATAGGATAAGGGTAAGAGTCTTATATTAGATGGATGACTTGGGATAAAGCATGGATACTGGAAATAGACATGATTCAGGACCTTCTTGGGAGTTTTCAGTGTATTTTTTTTTATTTTGGGTTCTGCATATTGAAACTTGACACATATTTGGCATGACATATCTATAATTAGTTTTGGATATTGTATTTCCTATTTTGGTCATCATGTGATAATGGTTTGGTTTGGTTATTGGTTATAAAATTTGGTTATTATTATTTATTTTTGTTATTGTGCTACTTTGATAAAGAGGGTATAGTCTCCCCATGATTGATATTAGACCCTCACTGCAATTCAGTAGCCTCTAGAAAATGGGGGGGGGGTGTGCCTGAGGTCATGTTGATGGTTCTGGGCATAACAAAAGCATGCAAAGGTGGGTGATATATCAAAATTTCTTTTAATAATTGTTTCCTAAAACTAAGAGCGATGATATTGTATACTAAATTTATAATTAATTTGTTTAATATTTGATGAAATAAATACCTGGGCTTAGGAACTTTCTTCATTTTTGAATGTTGGTCATCTGAAAAGACCCTTTCATATTACCTTCATTATGCTGTGAGGATCAAAGGATAGAATCCCTCTAGTGTTGATCCATACATGCTCCTATGATCTTCGAGAAACACCACTAGATCTCTGGGTTCTAGCGCAGTGAGTCGAATGTTTTTCATTGTTTGTTCTTGATCACTCATTCTTAAGTCTTAGAGAAATATCTCTTGTACTTCTCGTTCTTGAGAGGGATATATAAGAGTTGATAGAGAATTTTTTGTGCACAAAAATTCTATATTCTCAATTTTGGATTCTCTACACAATAGAAATAGCCACCTATTTATAGAGTTGTGATTCATGTTAAAATATTATTTAATTACATTACGACCATTAAATAACATTTATTACCTTTAATAAATCTCATTACACATAATAATAATTATATATAATTATTTTTTCTAGAATGTTCTATATTGAGCAATAATAAATATTATATAATGGAATTTTTAATTAATATTTGTCACCAGATTATATATTGGTCCATTCGAAATCCTATAGAATTTATTGAACAACCGAATAAATATTTTTTTTCACAATATAGTGAATAAATATTTATTAAAAATATTCAATAAATAAAATAAATATTTTATTCACAAGCTGATGAATAAATATTTATTTAATTTATACGATCAATATAAATTGAATAAAATTATTCCTTTGCCTCGAGAATAATATTTATTCAATTAATTAAACTAAAATAGAATTTAATTGAGATCAATAAAAAAACTTAGTGTGTGACCTTCTAGAATTATTTCTCATCAGCATTCGGTAGGCTCACCCAAGGTCCAATATTACTATCTAGTAATGGGCCAAGGCATCCAAGAGAATGAACTTAATGTTTAAATGTCAAACACTACATATGAACAATTACTATGTAATATAATCCCCTTTTCACAATATCTCATCAAGATGGTTTCACATCAGTTTCACCAACCTATATGCTCAATATGTTTTTCTTTGATTATTTGAAATAAACATGTCGTTACACCATGTACATGGAATTTAATGCGATAGTTCTATTCTAATAAAAGGGATGAGATATCAGATTCCATAAAGATGGGAGGGAAAAATACTTCCTTGACTTATTTATTAATGACATGTCACTCGTGATGTACCCAACGTATCCAACTTCTCCATGAACTATTATCGTCATGGTTTAAAAAATACATCTAAGTATGTGAGCTTTAACATGCATTAATAATAATCTTAAAGTATAAGGACCATCACACATGATTGTAGATAGGAATATCTGATGACACCAAGACATGAAAAATTCTTGTTGGTGGGTCTGTTCTCATAATCTCCCATCTTGGATATTACTAAGTGTGAACTTCACGAGCAGAAGCCTCATATTATTATGAGTACTCACACCTAACAGTCTATGTACTATGTGTCCCATAATAGTATGTTATCCAACCATGGAACATTATTTTAGAATATCATCATAACACATCCAGGTTTTCATCATAGTGGGGAACTGTTATGACCTTATCAATGCGATGTATACTCTAGGAAATTATTGCATTATATTTATGTAGAATAATAAACAATATGAAATAATAAGTTTTATTGATATTAAATAAATTGAAAATACATATAATCAAAGTACAAATAGTTGGTACTAGGACACCAACTCCAACACATGTGGGCTTGGGGCACCAGTCTGTGGCACCCAGGTTGGAATGTTACAAAGTGGTATCAGAGGTGTTTTTTTATTTTGTATTACTATTTGGGAAAGGTAGATAGGAGAATAGGATGAGTCGATCCTTGGTTAAGAGCTCATACATGGGATTATCTTATCCATGTACGAGGGTAAGATCCAAGTACCTAGGGTGGGATTGTTTTTATTGATGCGTGCTATTACAGTTGGATGTTATTTCATCTCGAGTGATGCAATTGTTGTGTGATGTTATTGATTTTGATAATTTTTTAGATTTGAATCATGGCGTAGTATGGAATGAATTTTTAGAATTCATGCATCATTCTAGGTGCTTAGTAATTATTGTGACATGTATCATTTTTAGGCACACACAGGAAAACAGATTTTGGGTAAGTTGTTGAAATTGAAATGTTTTTCCTTGCTTGTGTAATTGAAATGAAAAAGGTGCTTAATATGAATTGAAAATTTTAAAATGATGAAAAATATGGAAAATGGGTTTCTAATAATAAAATTGAATATGAATATGTGTTTACCCTTTGTTAACCATGACCTAGATGTATGATGGTTAAGAGTAGTGATAATGCCATAGTTTTGACCATATGGCAGGGTTTGGGGAAATGACTTGTTATGAATGTTGTAAAAACCTCTTGTTAAACATGTTTATGTTTTGTAATATATAATAAGATGTGTGTTTGGAATTTTAGAGATATTTCTCCATGACGATGCTTATTTAGGGGAAGACAATATGTTATGGTTGGAAATGATCCTCTAGCAGTGGAACCTGAGGCACAGATAGTGCTGGGTGAGGAAGTCTCAGAGTAGTTTTGAGAGAAATTTTATTGGTTCATGTAGTTCATTGAAAGATACTCAGGGCAGGTTATGAAAATAATATATGATATGACACGTGAGTTTCAATTGCAGCACCCCTTTGATGTTTACTAGAGAGGGTGGACATGATGCAGTTGAGTTTTGGATTGAGTATATCTAGAGTATACTTAACCACCTGGAGACTCCTGCTGAGAAGAGAGTCAAATTGGTTGTTTACATGTTACATGTTCAAGAGAATCATTAGTGAGAAATATAGACTAAGGATGGAAAAGCTGGTGAATATGGAATGAATGGACTTTCAAGAGATGTTTTTGGATCAATTTTACCCTTAGATGACCAGGTAGTAGAGGGAAGAAGAGTTTATGAGGTTGACTCGGGAGAGCATGTCAATGATGGAATATGCTGGATGCTTCATGGATTTGCGGCACTTTGCTCCAGCATTAGGAGGATATGAGGCTGTGGTGGAGAAATGATTTTAGGATGGGATTAAATGTGAAATTAAGTCCCATGTGAATATCTTTTGACTAAATAAGTTTTCAAAAGTGGTGAATCAGGATCTCATTTATAAGGGTAACCTGAAGGAGGATTATAGTGGAGGAAAGGTGGTTTTTTCTGGATATTCATGAGGTAAAACCTCCGAGAGCAGGAAGAATCATTATGAAAATGTTAACCAGAGTAGCAGAAAGAAGAGTGTCCAGGGGGAAGGATTGGTTATGCAGGATCTTACTTGAGTGATTTGTCACCAATGTGTTAGGTTGGGTCACTTTCATAAATAGCTCCTCCGACCAATAGTAGAGTGCTGATATTGTAGTAGGAGGGAAATCTATATAGGTTTTGCAGGAAACCATGATAGAAACATAATTATGGGGAAGCTAGATAGAATTAGAGTGTGGGAATGGGATCTTCCACACCATATCATTTTGGTAGCTAGAGTTATACTGGCCATGGTGATAGAGGTAGTGGATGTGGTGCTTATAGGCAAGAGTTCCTGTATCAGTAGAGTGGTTCATCTTAGGGGACTCATACTGCATCATAGGGAAGAGGGACATGATAGTTGCATGTCATTCAACATACACTGGTGGATAGTGATGATGGACTATAAATAGTTAGAGGTACTATTATTGTATATTCAACACTATCTAGTGCCTTATTTTAAATCAGTGCCTCACATTCTTTTATATCTACACAACTTGTGAATGGTTTGAGCCTAGCTATGGAGTTCATGTATTTTCTATTGGCGGGTCAAGTTATCATAACCTCCTTCTCTTAGAGATCACCAAGGGAGAACTTCATGAGAATAACTCTCAATGTATTATGAGCCTCATACCCTTGATATTTTGTGTCATTTTTCTCTTTTTAGATGATATCATTCAGTCTTAGTACATATATTTAAGAATATTGTCATAGAAATTCTAGTTTCTCATCATAGAGAGGAACTATTATGAACCTTCAGTGTGACAGGTACCCTTGGGACATTATCACATACAATTTCATCCAGAAGAACAATCATGATGTGATAAGAACAATATTAATTCAAGTAATAATAAAATACACAGAAATTGGTTCTAGGGAACCAAATCCAACACTCTACACTACATGGTTTCACTTACCACACTACATAGTCTCACTATCATGCAATAAATACTAATTCCCACACATAATACCCTATTAAGATTACCCACTCAAAATTATATCGAATATTTCTAGTTGAATTACTCAACTTGGTCTTATCAATTTATAAAATATCTCAAGTCCTATTAAAACAATCAATTTTAGATATTCTTAATAAATTTAGAAAATAAAATAAAAATTTCAATATAGTTGGCCCCTATAGACATGGGTAATATAATTTCTCAAAAAATGTTTTTATATCTACTAATGGTGAATTTTATTTTATTTTTATAAATATGTACTCACCTCAAACCAATACTAGGGTGATTTTTTTAAAATACTACTATATTGATGTCTTCTGCTTTAGGTATGTTAGTAGGATCAGATGGAGCAGTTGAGAAGTAGCCATCAACTGAGCATATGATGTCATAGTTACCATCACTAGGGTATTTGAAGGTGACCGTGATTAGCATGTAATTGTTAATGTGAAAAATATTTATTATATCCATATACTAATTGTTCCATTTGACATGTATTAGGTGCCTGTAAATGATGTCAGAGGCTTATACAATCAGATATTGGGGCAATTAACATGTGAGACGACATCCCTTTCCATCACATATCATGATTGGTGGAACATTCATATAGCTTGGAAGAATGATATTTTTTATGAATAAGTAAAATTAATTCACAATAAATATATTTAGTTTATTTTATTTTATATTCCTATAAAATATAAGTCTAATTATTTTTATGTATCTACTCTAGGGTATGAATGTGAGATTTCCTTCATACATTGCATCCTTGACTTAGAGGGATAGTGCTAATGTTGGATCCATATATTCATGTGTTCTATATTTTTTAGAAAACTTATATATGTTGAATTTGAAAACAACTCACACACCTAGGTACCCCATTAGTTCAAGATCCATCTATCCCTATAATTAAAGGAAGACACACACTAGATCTATTTTATTACATTTTTATAGTGCAAAAACCTAGTGAATTTGAAAGACCTTTCTCTTAGATCAAAGTTCCATAGCCCAAAGTCTGATAGGCCCCTGAAGGGGATGAACCAAGGGTTATATATGAGTAAAATATTGGTTTTTTTTAATCCACTTTAGTTTTTACAAATGGATCTTTTTCAAAAGAATACCATTTTTTAGAATAACATTTTTTTTCAGTGGTTGTGGACCTTCGATTTTGGAGAAGCAGTTTGGATGAAGCATGTTCTTCCAATGACCTATTGAAAGTATTGGAAGGAAATTATTCATAATTGGGAAATACACATGTTTTTTAGTTATGAGTTTTCAATCTAAAGGTTTAATAGTTTTTGGAGGTTCCCTCAGCCAATGGAAGGATATTCGTGAATCTTAGGGGTTGGTGGAATCAATTTATTAGAAGAAGAACACTATATATAATAGGTGGGAACTACTTCCAAGATGCATGAACATCAATGAAGAAGTATATTTGAGAGTATTATCTTCAGTTAATGTATGAATGTGAGGAGAGTTAAGAGTTTTTTAATCTCATATGATTTCATTTATCATAGCGGTTGTAGTGTTCTTCCATGGACGTAAGACTTTTGTCTAAACCACATAATTTCTATGTGTTCTTACATTCTTATTTCCTTTTACAAGAAGTGTGTGTATGGATAATTTCATGTGGTCAAGAAATACCCCTGGTTTCTGGTATGTAACCCTTAATTGATTCTTTTTATGGTTATAAAGTGTAAGGGTGATAGTTGGGAGAGTTGGGAGAACTTTGGAAGTGTTTTTGGGGCTAAGTGAAGGTCGCACAGGAGACACACAGTTTTCCTAACCATGCAGCCAAACTATGCATAGTACTCCTCTTGAGGCAGTAGCTCCAAAATGGTTGGAGCACAGTTTGGGAGAACGTGCCAGAGGAGGTCGTGCAGGCAGTGGCTACCGTATGGTTAGTGCACGGTTTGCCTAACCATGCGAACAAACCATGCACAAAGTCGAATTTAGATCCTTAAAAATAGGATCTCACTCGTTTTTTCCATAACTCACTCGTTTTTGACCCAAATAGGACCTAACTCGGGATTTTGATTCTCCTAAGGCCAAAGAAGGTTCTCCCATCAATCTGGAGGCAATACGAAGGCTTCCCTTAGTGAGGAGATGAACTAGAACCAGGAAATCAGTTTAGAGGTTTGGGGATGATATAAACTTTCTCATATAAATAAATTTTAGTAAACTAGAAAATTTGGAAGAAGTAAATACCCTCAGTGACTTAGAGAAATATAATTTTCCTGTGAATAAGGAAATGAATTCCTTTAAAATCAATGAAACATGGGAACTAACTAAACTTTGAGAAGGGATGTGCGAACTACAAAAAAGGGTTTTCCATCTAAAGAAAAAAGTTTATGGAAGTATGAGGTATAATGAACTACTGGTTGTGAAATGTTTCCAATAAAAGGAATGAATTGAATGTTTTTAGATTTTCTCATCAGTATTCAAGAACACTACTATTTAGATAGTGGTGAACATTGTTACCTCCGATAATTTTCACTTGGAGCAGATGGATGTCAAGACATCCTTTCTTTATAGTGATTTGCAGGAGGAGATATACATGGTTTTTCCCAAGGAATATAAAGATTATATAAGGGAAAAACTGACACGTGAGCCTCAGACCAGTTGGGGAGGTCTCTTTAAGTACATCCATGAGACCTACGTTCGAAACTAGGCCGAGGCATATTTCTAAGCACTGTAGAAGGCACTGTAGCAGGTACTGTAGTGGTACTATTGCAGGTACTGTTCGGTACTGTAGAAACCAGAACTATCCACCTTGGGCCACTGGTTTGGGCTTGGAGTCCTTAAGTCCTTTAGGACACCTCAAGGCCTTTGGGCCACATGATCAGTGTAGTTTCCTTATACAGACTCTACAAAAAAGGAGGAGCCCTAGAGGAGGATTCAGAGTAGGTGTACTCACCAGAGCATAGCACGGGAAGCATATCCAGATGGCCATACGAAGGTGGAGAGCTACCATCTTGATGTAGATGATGGGGAGGGAAAGTTCCTTTTAGTTATAGTCTGGTTTAATTCCCTAAGACCTTCGGGTCATGTAATGTCTCTTAAGCCTACAGGCAATGTAATATCTAAGCCTACGGGCCTTGTAAGGGTTCCCCCTCATCCCTTCAAAGGGAGGTTATCAAAAATCAAAAAACAATGAAGGCCTTCGGGCCATTCGTTTAAGGGAGAAACTGGTTTGTAATTTTAATATAAGTCCCTATGGCTTGAATTAATCGCCTCAATAGTGGAATTGGATGTTTGATACTTCCATTCATGAAGAAATATTCACTCAATGTGATTATAATAATTGTTTATATAAAAAAATAGGATGATGGAACATTAATTATAATTATTTTGTATGTGGATGATATGTTTCTTGTGGAATTGAAAATTAAATAGATTGATATGTTGAAGATAATATTGGATGGAATAATTGAAATGAAGGATCTTAGAAATTCCTCGAAAATCTTGAGGACAAAAATTGAGAGGGATAAGATAGTCAGAAGTTTGGTGTTATTCTAGAAGTAATACATTTTAAAGGTCATTGAAATATTTAAAATGATTTAATGTAAACCTATCAAAACCCCCCTTCTCAAACACCTTGAACTTTCAAAGAAATAAACATCATCTTTAGAATAGGAAGTTCATAGCATGGAAAAGGTCCCTTATGCTTCATCTGTCAGAATTTTGATGTATGAAATGATCTTCATGTGGTTTGAAATTTCCTTTATAGTGAGATTTGTGAGTCATTTCACTTAAAATATCAAATGGAGGTATTTATAGGATTTAAAAGGAGGATTTTAGAGTCTTTTAAAGGGATCACCTGACATCTGAAAGGTTCAAAATATGAAACCTTATGTTTCTTTGATGATAAACCATTGAAAGGTTTTATGGATGCATATTTTGTTGGAGACATGGATTTTTGGAAGATAATGTCTAGTTTTGTGTTTAATTTTAGATTAGAAGGATGTTAATCAGTTGGATGTTTCGATTGTAGAGTCAAATTTAGATCCTTAAAAATAGGATCTCAATCGTTTTTGCCATAACTTCCTCATTTTTGACCCAAACAGGCCCTAACTCGGGATTTTGATTCTCCTAATGCCAAAGAAGGTTCTCCCATCAGTTAGAAGGCAATACAAAGGCTTCCCTTGGCAAATCAAAGTCGGATTCTTAAGGTATGTGATCGTTCTTCACCATTCTTGATCAGTTTCTTAGATCTACTTAGATATACTTCTCCGATTCTCTTGGTTTGTTATATCTATTCCCATTATGGGTATATATATGTGTGTGGATGCCAAATATGATGATATTTTTTCTTTATCCTACTAGGAGAATAGATCTAAGGTGGGTTTTGGAGAATCGACATGGTTTTCTTGTGCGTTCTTCGTTCGTTGGGGTTTTTGTCAAAACCTTCAAGGTAGGAGGCTTCAATATCGACTCCTCTTAGTAAAACTGATTGGAATGCTTTAAAATTAAATTTATTGTTCTGAATTGATTGTTATTTGGTTGTTGAAAACTTTTTGTAAACCTTCTTGAGTGACGATTTGTGAAATTTGGAAAATTGGGGATTTTGAATGAGTTCTTTGGTTCTTGGTTTTAAAATATGGATTTTAAAAAGGGGATTTCTATGGATTTTTATATTATGAATTGGATAAGATGTTTTCAATAAAAGGGAGAGTTTTATTTAAATGAAATGTTTCTTTGAAATTGTTTGTTCTTTTGTTTTCAATAAAAGTTCAGTTTTATTGAAGTGGTTTATTCTGGTAATGGAAGTATCTGGCATAAATTGTGTCAGTGGGAGTTCATGCTTAACGATCCCTTAATTAGGGACAAGTACCATTGGGTTAAAAGGGATGTGACCCTATATCGGGGGTGTGTGTCATTGGGACACAAGGTAATGGGACAAGATACCACTCATGAGTATGGAGTTGTCAAAGGAAGCATGCTTGTGTAAGTGTGTTGTGAACTATGGAATGGATATGAAAAATGATAATAAGGATTGGTTTTAAGATTTGATCAATTATTTTTCTGTAAAAATAACTTGCTGGAAAGTGGTTTCATTTAGTTCTATTTTCACTTGGTTGTAAATGGTTTTTGGAACTTGTTTATATTAGGTTATAATTTTTTTTGGTAAATTGTTTTATATGAATTGTTTTATATAAATATGGAGAACTTTTCTATCCTAGTGGCATGAGTAGGGAAGTCATTAGGGAAAACCTACTGAGTTTTATACTCACCCCTACTCTGGAACTTTGGTTCTTTTTTAGATGACATCTTCTAGGATAGGGGCAAAGGTAATGTTTCACATGTTTTTAGTACTACCTCATGATAATTGGGATGTTCAGTGATTTTGGAGCTTAGAGCTTGTGGAGCATGAAGTCTTGTGGTCTCTTGAGAGTATTTGGTTGTTTATTCATTGTGTACATTGATACTTGTTGGTATTCTATTGTTTCACACTTTGATATGGGTTTGTGATACATGTGGTTTTCTAGTTGTCTTCCTTTTGTTCATGCATCATTTAGTGAATGGTTGGATTATGGTTTGTTGGTTTATTGGTTTATTTATTAAGTAGTAAATTGTACCCCACTTGTATTTGAAAACCTTAAGCATTTATTTCCATCCTTTGGCATCTTGGGGATGTCACTTAAGGCCAAGTAATGACTCTTTGTACTCTTAAGATAATGAGAATGAGAGATTCCTTCCTTGTGGTACAAATGGTATCAATATAGTCCTTCATTGGGGTACAAATTTTATCAGATTGTTCGGTCCTTGCCTAACAAGTGCTCATCAGTGTTCTTGTTCTGGGAGTTGAAATTTCTTATTTTCTATTCTTTGGGATGAAATCTTTGACAGGAGTAGGATTTTCAGAACATGAAATGTATAACATAAAAGGATGTAGCTAACCCTTTTATGTTGAACTTAAAGTTACCAGGGAGTTGGGTACATAAGTGTTTTGGAGACACTTCTAAAATGATGTAAATCTCATCATCATGGGTTTAGCCAATGAGACGAGCATAAAATGCATAGAGAAATGAATTACCACTAGGAGTGCATACATAATTTGAGGAATGATTCATGTTGTGGAAAGGTGTTGATTTCTGAAAAAGTATGAAAGTGTTTTTCAAATGATAGATTGTGAAAAAGGGAATTCTTATGACATTTTGAAAATGGTTTTATTTTCAAAAATCATGTTGAATGTTTTAAAAAATGGTTGAACATGGAAAAAGTTTATTTTTGAAAACAATGTTGTGTAGTTGATGTGATAGAATTTGAAATGCTAAGCCATCAGTTTCTATAGAGTGAGATTGACAGAGTTTGTTGTTGGTTTAGAAAATAGAACCCGATAGGCATCATCAAAACCAACCCGAAGAAGATGCAGAGAATGTGGTTGCACCTGAACCACAGGTGAACCAAGATATGATTTAGAGTATTGTAAAATATTTTCAAGCTGTGGATATAGGTAATTAGAGGAATGAACCATGACATGTGGATCATACCATCCAGTTCATGAAGCAGAATCCACCTAACTTATGGGGGGGGGGTGCTGAACCTGAGAATGAGGAGGTGTGGATGAGTAGGATGAATTGAATCTTTGACTTCATTGACACACTGGTAGAGATAAAGGTCAAGATGGAGATGTATATGCTCAAGGATCTTTCATGCCAGTGGTGGAATTTAAAGGTGCATGCTAAATTGGATGAAGGACTTACATGGGAGGATTTTGAGGAATTATTCAAAAAACAATTCTATCCTCACACATTAAAGATCCATAAAATGATGGAATTCTTCAGCCTGAAAAAAAGAGTCTCTATATCACAGAGTATGCGGCTAAATTCATTAATTTAGTGCGCTTTTCACAAGAATTTTTGGAAAGTGCGTCCTTGAAGGCACGCATCTTATAATCGAGCTAAAAGGAGGAGATTCGATTGAAGATTGTGGTGCTATGTATTACTGATTATAAAGAGATGGTGAATAGAGAGACAATTGATGAACGTAATATCTAGTGATCTATGGGAGGAGGTATGATGATACCTATAGGGAATGGTGGGAACTCAACCACTAGAAGAAAGTGAAAAAAGGGACACCTATTTCCAAGGTGGAAGTGGAAATCAGAATCAGATGGATGGATCAGTGAACCTTCCTCCACGAACCAAGAGAAAAGTAGGTTTTTTTCAATGTGGTTCATTTGACCACATAAGGAGAGAGTGTATGAAACAACCTAGAACATTCCATAACTGCAAGAATATAGGGTATCTTCAGCGCTATTGTCGCAGTGCTCCAAGGTTAGGTGCTCGAGACACTTCTCAGGTGTCGTAGGCATCGTATGCTTCGACAGGGCGAGGATACTAGAATCAGCCTCATCAGTAGAGAAGAGTTAGACATGGTGATTATAGAAATACCATGACTCCTAAACTAGGGCAATCTCAGCAAGGCAACAAGGAGAACAATGCAATGACGAAGCAATTGTATGGAGTTGAGCAGATAATTGTCGATGATCAGGCTGAACCATGTACAGTGAGAGGTACAATTCTTTTGAATTCTACCCTTGTTCAAGTGGTCTTCGATTCTGGTACATCACATTATTTCATTTCTTCTTGTGCTATTAATTTTCTATGTTTAAAGTTTGAAATGATGCCTTATATTTTAAAAATGAAAAATCTTCTCAGTGAAAGAGAATTTCAAGCCTTTTCATGTAGAGCATGTACTATAACTGTTGATGGAGCTGAGCTAAAATGGAACTTTTAGATGTTGGACATGAATGTCTATGATGTAATCCTGGGTATGGATTGGTTGAAAACGTTCAAGGATCAAATCAATTGTTATAAGAGAATAGTTAGTTTCATGACTGATGATGACATTGAGCATCTCTTCAGAGGGGAGAGGATGGTAAAGAAAGGTGAAAATATCTTGTTGGCAGAAATGGTGGGAACAATATCTTACCAATTGGAAGCGTTTAATTTGGCACCAATGGATGAGATCAAGGGAAATAGTTTTCCCACAATTATGGATCAATTTACAGACGTATTTCCTGAAAACTTCTCAGGGTTACCACCTCTAAGTGAAGTGGAGTTTACGATTGATCTCCTTCTAGGGACCAGTCCTATTTCCCTTCTGTCTTATAGGATGGAACCAACAGAGTTACGAGAATTGAAAGTGCGGTTGGAGGATCTGGAAAGCAAGGGTTTCATTTGAACAAGTATGTCTTTGTGGGCAACACTGGTTTTGTTTGTGAAGAAAGAAAATGGAACTCTTCAGCTGTGAGTTGATTATCATAAGCTAAACCAAGTTATGATAAAGAAAAGATATCCAATTCCATGCATTGATGATCTGTTTGATCAATTAAGGGGATCTTAGTGGTTCTCCAAGATTGACTTAGACCAGGATATCATCAATTGCGAGTTCAGAAGGAAGATATTCTAAATATAGCTTTCAGAAGCTGATATGGACACTATAAATATATAGTCATGCCTTTCGGTCTAACTAATGAACCAGTGATCTTCATGGCTTTGATGAATCAAATATTCTATAGATATTTGGACTCTTTTATTGTGGTGTTTGTGGATGACATCTTGGTGTATTCAAAGAAAAGGGATGACCATGAGGAACACCTGGAAACAATGTTAAAAATCCGGAGAGATCACCGTTTGTATGAAAAATTATCAAAGTGTGCTTTTTGGATACAAGAAGTACATTTTCTTGGCCACGTCATTTCTGAAAAAGGAGTTTTTTTATCCTGAAAAGATAGAAGCTCTTATCTCATGGAAACCATCGAAGAATGTCTTTGAGATACAAAGTTTTCTTGGTCTAGCTAGTTACTACCGATGCTTTGTGCATGATTTCTGATGACTATATTCTCCAATGATAGCTCTGAAAAAGAAGAATGCTCCATTCCAATGGACAGAGGACTGCTAGAAGTCCTTCCAGGAGGTGAAAGTTTGGCTTACATCGACACCTATCTTGATTTTTACAGAATCAGGAGAGGGGTATGTCATGTACTGTGATGCTTCAGGATCGAGGTTGAGCTATATTCTCATGTAAGGAGACCATGTGGTTACTTATGGTTTAAGGTAGTTGAGGGTGCAAGAGAAGAATTACCCAAAACACAATTTGGAGTTAGCTGTAGTCTCCCATGCTTTGAAAACATGGAGACATTATCTATTTATTGAGAAATTTATCATGTTCACGGACCACAAAAGTTTGAAACACATTTTCTCATAGAGAGATTTGAATCTGAGGCAAAAGATATGGATGGAGTATCTCTAGATGATTGACTTTGACTTGATGTATACACCAAGAAAAGGGAATTCTGTGGTAGATGCATTGAGCTGGAAGTCATATGCTCAGTTGGTGAAAGAAGCTTCAGATGAATGGTAGTTGATGTCGGTCCTAGTCGACATGCATGTGGAATGTGAAGAACAAGGTGATGTTGTGGTTTTCTTTTCAGCTATTCTTGTTCCTGATTTGGTAAATGTGGTCAAAGAGGTGCAAGAATATTATGCAAAATGTCTGGTTATAAGTTCGAAACTCAATGGTGGGGATACCATTGAGGAATCGAAACTTGATGGAAGTTCAGTTTTGTGTTTTAGAGATCGGATGGTTGTACCTATGTCTTGTCAGAAAAAAATCCTTCATGCTCACCACCATTCAAGATGGTCTGTACATCTAGGTACACCGAAGATGTATAAGGTGTTAAAGGTGCATTTTTTGTGGAGCGACATGAAAAGGAAGGTTTCTGAGTTCGTCTCATGGTGCTTAACTTGTTAACAGTTTAAAGAATAGAATCAGAGACCAACAAGAATGTTGAAGTCTTTATCTATCCTAGTGTGAAAATGGGAGCAGATAGCGATGGATTTTGTTACAGGTCTTACAATAATGGTTTGAAAACACGATTCCATATGGGTGATAGTGGATCAGATTACCATGTCGGCCCATTTCATCCCTATTCGTGAAACTCATATGGTGGAGTATCTATCAAAAATATATATATGGAAAGTGGTGAAGAGGCATGTAATACCAGTTTCAATCATCTTTGACAGATATTCAAGGTTCATAGATCATTTTTGAAAATCCTTATAGAAATCCCTTGAGACTTAGTTAAATATGAGCATAGTATATCATCCTCAGATAGATGTGAAGTTTGAGTGGACGATACAAACATTGTAATACATGTTGCGGGCTTGTGTAATGGATTTTGGTGGCTCATGGGAGGAGAATATACCCTTGGTGGAGTTATCATACAATAACAACTATCAGGCCTCAATACACATGGATCCGTTTGAAGCATTGTATGGTCGTCCTTATCTCTCTCCACTATGCTGGGTGGAAACGAGTGAAACTTCACTAGTTGGGACAAGCCTTGTCCAAGAAACAACAGAGAAGATCAAATTGATTAGAAAGAGGATGGAGATGGCTCAGAGTCGTCAGAAATCTTATGTGGATCACCATCAAAGGTCGTTGTCATTTTCCATGAATGGTCATGTTTTCTTGAGGATATCTCTAAGACTTGGACATTGTAATTTTTGGAAGCAGGGAAATTTATTTCCTAGATACATTGTCCCTTTCAAGATACTGTAATTAATTGGAGAGGTGGAATATCGGTTGGCATTACCACTATGGTTCAGTTCAGTACATAATGTGTTCCATGTATCTTAGTTGAAAAAGTATCAGCCCGATCCTGACCGTGTGATCAGATGGGATCACATCGACCTAGAGCCATATACTTCATTGGTACATATCCTGGTGAGAATTGTGGATAAGAAATAAAAAGTCTTGCATGAAAAAATCATTGGTCTAGTGTGGGTTTTATGGCAGCATGGTCGGATTCAGGAAGAGACTTGGGAATACGAGAAGGAGATGAAAGATCATTGGCCAGAACTCTTTCAGACCGGTGAGGGTTTTATACTTTCCAAGGATGGAAAGACCAATGGTGGGGAGAATTTAGTACCCCCAGTTTCTGTTATGTAACCCTTACTTGATATTTTTTATGGTTATAAAGTGTAAAGGTGATAGTTTGGAGATTTGGGAGAACTTTGGAAGTGTTTTTGGGGCTAAGTGAAGGTCGCACAGGCAGCTCACGGTTTGCCTAACAGTGTTCCCAAACCATGCACAGTGATCCTCTTGAGGCAGTAGCGCTAGCACAGTTGGAGCACAGTTTAGGAGACCATGCCAGAGGAGGCCGTGCGAGTAGTGGCTACCGTACGGTTTGCCTAACCGTGCGGACAAAATGTGCGCATAGTCGAATTTAGATCCTTAAAAATAGGATCTCACTTTTTTTTCCATAACTCCCTCATTTTGACCCAAACCAGCCCTAACTTAGTATTTTTCTTCTCCTAAGGCCAAAGAAGTTTCTCCCATCGACTCGGAGATGATCTGAAGGCTTCCCTTGGTGAATCAAAGTTGGATTCTTGAGGTATGTGATAATTCTTCATCATTTTTGATCAGTTTCTTAGATATACTTACATCTACTTATCCTCTTCTCTTTTTTTCTTAGATATATTCCTATTATGGGTAGATATAGGTGTGTGGATTCCAAATATGATGAGATTTGTTCTTGATCTTTCTAGGAGAAGAGATCTAAGGCGGGTTCTTGGAGAATCAACCCGGTTTTCTTGTGCGTTCTTCATTAGTTGGGGTTTTCATCAAAACCTTTGCAGTAGGAGGCTTCAATATCGACTCCTCTTAGTAGAACTTATTGTAATGCTTTAAAATTTAATGTATTGTGCTGAATTGATTGTGATTTGGTTGTTGAAAACTTGTTGGAATCCTTCTTGAGTGATAGTTTGTGAAATCTGGAAAATTGGGGATTTTGAATGAGTGATTTGGTTCTTGGTTTTAAAATATGGATTTTAAAAATGTTATTTCTCTGGATTGTTGGAACATGAATTGGATTATATGTTTTCAATAAAATGAAAAGTTTTATTGAAATGAAACGTTTCTTTGAAATTGGTTGTGCTTTGGTTTTTAGTAAAAGTTCAGTTTTATTGAAGTGGTTTATTCTGGTAATGGAAGTATTTTGAATAAATGGTATTAGTGTGATTTCATGCTTAATAGGCCCTTAATCAAGGATGAGTACCATTGGGGTACAAGGGATGTGACCCTGGATTGGTGGTTTGTGTCATTGGGACACAAGGTAATGGGACAAGAGACCGCTCATGAGTATGGAATTGTTAAACAAGGGATGCATGTGTGAGTGTGTTGTAAACTATGGAATGGATATGAAAAATGATAATAAGTATTGGTTTTAAGATTTGATTAGTTATTTTTCTAGAAAAATAACTTTCTCTAAATTGGTTTCATTTAGTTCTGTTTTCACTTAGTTGTAAATGGTTTTTGTAACTTTTTTATATTTGGTTATAAATTGTTTTGGTAAATTGCTTTATATGAACTATTTTATATAAATCTAGATAAATTTTCTATCCTAGTGGCATGATTAGGGAAGTCATTGGGGAAAAACTACTGAGTTTTATAATCACCCCTTCTCTGTCACTTTGGTTATTTTTCATATTCTATCTTCTGGGATAGGGGAAAAGGTAATGTTTCACACATTTTTAGTACTACCTCGTGATACTTGGGATATTTAGTGATTGTGGATCTTGGAGATTGTGGAGCATGGATTCTTGTGGTATCTTGAGATTATTTGGTTTTTTATCCATTTTGTACTTTGATACTTTTTGTTCTTCCAATGTTGTGCACTTTGATATGGGTTTGTGACACATGAGGTTGTCTAGTTGTCTTCCTTTTGTTCATGCATCATTTAGTGAATGGTTGGATTATGGTTTGTTGGTTTATTGGTTTATTTCTTAAATGGTAAATCATCTATCACTTGTATTTGAAACCCTTTGGAATTTATTTCCAGCCTTTTTCATCTTGGGGATGTCTCTTAAGGCCAAGTAATGACTCATTGTGCTCTCAAGATAATGAGAATGAGTGGTTCATTATAGGTCATTACGTTGTTATTTTTTCCTAGTTCCATAACATTGAGTCAAGGGGATATGAGGATTCCTAAAGGTAAGCATTTGGAAGGATGTTATTATAAATTAATGTTGTGAGAGATCTTATAGTTCAACTTCCAACAAGTGGTTTTAGAGAAAGGTTCATTTATACTCACTTAGAAGCAAGCAGAATGGAATCATATGAAGGAAAAATCTGTATTTAAAAGTTTGATGGGCTAGAAATTGGATTTTGGTGGATATAGTTAGAATATCTTATGATATAAAAAGATATTGATACTCTATTATTTAGAAAGTATCCAAAAAATATAGAAAAATAAAAAAGGGAGTGGTTAGATAAGAAGGATCTAGCCTTGTTAAGAATATATCTCACATATAATGTGGACATTAATATTTAGGAAAAGAAAAATACTATGGAAGTTATGATAGTATTGGCTGGCATGTATTAGAAACCAATAGTGCTCAACAAAATCTTTATTATGAGATGATTATTCATATTGAGACTATTGGAAGGGAGATCAGGAGTTCACCATGTGAATGATTTTAACATGATCCAAGGGAAGCTCAAATCTGTGACAATTACTTTCATAGAAGATGTATGGATTCCACTTATTTAATCCTTACTTCTAGAAAGTTGTAATTTTATAGTAAAAACAAAGAGTAATTTAGGTATAGAGACATACCTTGTTTCTTATGAAATTCAGAATCTGATTTTTAATTAGTAGATGAGATGTGAGAAAGTACAAATACCCTCTGAAAGTGCTCTTAATGCTGGTGGATAGGGATGGTCAATTCAATGGAAAAACTAGCAGAAAAATTCATCAGAGGATAAATCCTAAGGTATAAGTTATATCAGATCATATGGAAAAAGACCTATTTTTTGTATTTTTCTAAATAAGGGATATATCAAGAAGGATTGCATAAATTGGAAAGAGTCTACTGAAAAGGATTCAACTTTAAGAATCAAAAATTCTATCAGTGTGATAGAAGTTGGTGATAGTTTATTACTGATTGTAGATAATTTAGAAGAATCATGGGTTATTGAATTAGGTGTATCATTCCATTCAATTGGTGAGTGGGGGTTCATGGTGTAATATGTATTTTTAATATCAGGGAGAGTGAATTTGGTGGATGATGAAGCTCTGGAGATATTTTGAAAAAGAAATTTCAATATTTGGATTAATAATGGAGGTGGATTGAAGATGAAAGATGTTATTCATATTCCAAGTCTTTGAAAGAACCTCATATTAGTTGTAAAACGTGATTAATTTGGTTTAAAAACCAACTTTTCGTTTAGAGTGTAAAAGATAAATAGATTATCTATGGTGATTTCTCATCGGGTGAAGAATAGAACCCAATACTGTATTGGAAGAAAAGAAGATGTTGCAATGACCAGAAGCACTTTATCAAAAGATTCAGAAGTATTGAGTTGTATATTTGGACACCTTAGTAATAATAATATGAAAGTTCTCGCAGAAAAGGAAATAATTAAACCCAATCATATGGATTTTAGATTCCATGAGAATTGTATTCTCGGTAAATAGAAGAAAGTGACCTTCAATTTGGATGGATAGAAGCGTAAGAATTGGAAGTTGGAACTTGTTTATTATTATGTTTAGGGACCTTCCCCTAATAATTCCAATGATGTATCTCTATAGTTTTTGACTTATATTAATGATGTCACTCAGAATCTCTGGTTATACTTCCTAAAGAATAAATCTAATGATTTTTAGGATTTTATTCAGTGGAAATCTATGGATGAAAGGGAATGTGATCAGAAGTTGAAATGAATATGAATAGATAATGGTGGAGAGAACACCAAACACAACTTATGAAAAACAATTAGAAAAAGGGTGTTGGGAATGAGAAGAAAATTCCTAGAACTCCCCAATATTACAGAGTATATGAAATAATGAATAATACTTTGCAAGGGAAAGCTCAGAGTATGAGGCTTCATTTTGGAATGCTAAAGGGAATTTGGTTTGAAGCTATAAATATGGTGGCATACCTGCTCAATATAAGTCCATTTTCAACTGTGGTACAAAAACTTCCTGAAGAACTTTGGTCTGGTAAAAGACCATAAGTGAACCATCTCAAAACATTCGGAATTGTGGAATATGTTTAGGTTGATTCTAAGGACATAGATCAGTTGAAGGATAAATTCAAAGCAATTTTTCTTTTTAGATATGGTGATGATACCTTTGTATATCATTTGTGGTATGATGAGAAGAATAAATTCATCTAGAGTAAAGATTTTTTCTTTAATGAGAATCTTTTGTGGAAATATTGAAACTTTATAGAGAAATAAGTTGAGGAAAAATCAATTGTTGATGTTCAAGTTGAACGAAATGAGATTACCAGAAGGAATTAACTTTCAAAGAACTTAAAAGATAGATCAAAAGGTTTTGAACATATTGAAACACATGAGAGAGTACTAGAAGAAACTATTTTGGAAGGAATATTGGAACCAAGTTATGTAAAATAACTAATTCCGTTGAGGTGATCAACTGGAACCAGGAAATGAGTTTAGAGATTTGGGGATGATATAAACTTTCTCATCTAAAAAGATGCTAGTAAACTAGAAATTTTGGAAGAAGTAACTACCCTCAGTGACTCGGATAAATAGAAGTTGGTTGTGAAGGAGGAAATAAATTCCTTGAAGATCAATGAAACATGGGAACTAACTAATCTTTGAGAAGGAGTGTGGGCACTATAGAAAAAGGGTTTTCCAGCTAAAGAAATAAGTTTATGGAAGTATGAGGTATAATGAACTACTGGTGGTGAAATATTTACAATAAAAGGAATGAATTGAATCTTTTGAGATTTTCTCATCGGTAGTCAAGAACGCTACTATCCTGATAGTGGTGAACATTGTTACCTCTGATGATTTTCACTTGGATTAGATGGATGTCAAGACATCCTTTATTTATAGTGATTTGTATGAGTATATCTACATGGTTTTTCCTAAGGAATATAAAGATTATCTAAGGTAGAAAATGGTTTATAATTTTAATATAAGTCCCTATGGATTGAATTAATCCCCTCAATAGTGGAATTAGATGTTTGATACTTCCATTCATGAAGAAAGATTCACTCAATATGATTCTAATAATTGTTTATATAAAAATAAATGGGATGATGGAACATTAATTGTACTTATATTTTATGTGTATGATATGTTTCTTGTGGGATTGAAAATTCAATAGATTGAGATGTTGAAGAGAATATTGTTTGGAATAATTGAAATGAAGGATCTTAGAAATTACTTGAAAATCTTGAGGATGAAAATTGAGATGAATAGGATAGTCAAAACTTTGGTGTTATCCTAGAAGAAATACATTTGAAAGATC
Organism: Viscum album; assembly: GCA_963277665.1. NCBI lineage: Eukaryota > Viridiplantae > Streptophyta > Magnoliopsida > Santalales > Viscaceae > Viscum > Viscum album. Next base: position 647,355,840 of record OY728147.1, on the reverse strand, counting down.
ATTAAAATATTCAAAATTATAATTTGTAAACCTATTAAAATCCCCCTTTCTCAAACACCTAAAACTTTCAAAGTCATAAACACTATCTTTAGAAGAGAAAGTTCATAGCATGGAAAAGGTGACTTATGCTTCATATGTTAGAATTTTGATGTATGAAATGATCTGCATGTGGTCTGAAATTTCCTTTATAGTGATATTTGTGAGTCATTTCATGTCAAATCTCCAAAGAAGGTATTTATAGGCTTTAAAAGTAGTATTTTAGAGGATTTTAAAGGTCTCATCTGATATCTGAAAGGTTCAAAATATGAAACCTTATGTTTCTTTGATGATGAACCATTAAAGGGTTTTGTGGATGCATATTTTATTGGAGACATGGATTCATGGAAGAGAACGACCAGTTTTGTGTTTACTTTTAGATTAGAAGGATGTTAATTAGTTGGATGTTTCGATTGCAACTTGTGGTTACTCCATGAACAATGATAGTTGAATATGTTGTTGTTATGGTTTTGAAATTTTATCATTTTTCATATTTTAGTTTTATTTATAATTAAATATATACATATTTTCTTGTATTTACATATGATAAATCAATTGTAAATATAAATATTTAAATATATATACATAAAAATGGATTTTTAAATATATAAACCATGTGGAAATAAATATTTATTATTAATTTTATTTAAAATAAAACACTATCCATTTTATTTACCTCATAAAAATTCATAATATATATAATTATATAATTAATTTTTATATATAAATATGTGTGTCAATAAAAAAATATTCATGTGTATATTCTAATATATGTAATCAAATACATATATGTAAATATTTGCGAATGTGTGTGGGAAATATAAATGTGTACATGTATGTTTAAATATGAGTTTGTGTGTGTGTATCAATATTGTGTAAGTAAATCATAAAATCATTAAAATATCAAGCCTTTAATCAAATACTAATTTTTTTAGAAACTTGATTTAAAGTTTTTGGAACCAAAATATCAATCTGAGTCTTGTGAAAAATAATGAAAAATCCGTAGAAGACATAGATATGTAGAGGCATGACCACACTTCATCAAATCTATGGTGAGGCTTTTATAGCTCCACTCTGGTAAGCTTCCGATTAAGAAGAACCTAAAATAGCATTAGTGGAATTAGAATACACAGAAGTTTGAGGATAACCAGCAATAAAGACACTGTTTCCATTATAATGGAGAGACCCTAGGGATGTTCATAACTAGAGCTATAAATAGGTTGAGCTGATGGTTGATTCATGGATGGAATTACATACCCTTGAGAAGGGTAGCTACTAGAGTTTGGGCTTAATTGATGCTAACTGGTGTTGTATCCATGTTGGTTGGGTGGAGCAGTTTGTGAGTTTCCACTCGAAGGTCCATACGAGGAAGCTAGCCCATCCTGGATTGGGTTCACGATGTTTCCATAACTAGGGGCAGAATTGAAACTCTACTGTTGGACATAACCTAGTTAAGAAGACAGTACATGATAGCCACCACCATAACTTTCAGAAGGATAGCCTTGTCCTTGAGAATAACTCAAAGCTGATATCTGGTTATAATTGTAACTAGAATTTTCAGTCTATATAGATACTGATCCTGCAGGGATTTGTTGTTGTTGTCCATAGTAATCATATCTAGCCCCAGTATTAGTCTACTGGCTAGGAGGGGAAACCGCCTGCTCCCAACTGGCAGAAGGATATCCACTTGACTGCTGTTGAGGATAATTGTGATAATTTGTCTGAGTCATGTTATAATAAGGGGACAATGCATGATAGGCTCCTGGTTGTGGATAACCATATCTAGTCTGTTACATGGGAGGTAGAGTAGGGTTGCTCTAATTCATATAAGTTCATGTTTGGTAACTTTATTGAGCGTATCCACCAGTCATTGTTGAATTCATAAGATGATTCTCACTGATAACTTCATCAACTAATTTCTTTGTGGATTCAAATTTCATAAGGGATGTCATAGGATTGGGTCAATGTGCATGCATGGGTGAACAGGTAGTAGGGAAGTGTAAAATCACTAACAAAGGGATGTTTTGAGCATTAACAAAAGGGGGTGCATGAGAGTGGGAGCCAGGGGGGGGGAATGGTTCAAAAAAAATATATATTTCAAATTTTATCAGCACTAAAAAACAACGATAAAGAGTGTTCTTATCAAGGATAAAACAAAAGTCACCACTATAGATCTCCCCATTTTATAAATGTTAGAAAACCATTTTTCAGTGAAAAAAACAATAATTTTATAAGTGCTAAAAAAAGGGGGTCTCTTTTATCAGTGCTAAAAATAATGCTAATAAAAGTTTCCTTTATTAGCGATAAAAAAGAACTGATAAAGAGGACTCTTAATCAACCCTAGTTTAACCCTAATAAATGGGGCCATTTATCAGCATTATAAATATCACTGATAAAATCCATAATGATACAGTGTACTACTAAAATTACAACACACCACACCATTAAACATAAAATTTAATTAAAATAAAATTTTCATCAAAAATACTAGAAAAAAACTATATTATTGACATTTTAAACATTAGTTTGTACAATTACATTATTAAATACAATTTATCACAAACATTCAAAAACATCAGTGTTCCATTGTCATTAGCCCCCAACCCCCACTTAAAAGAGAATGATCATGATATCAGTTTCTGAACAAACCACCTCAGCTAGATAAAAAGAGTAAATCTATATAAGAAAATAATTCTTATATTAGTAAGAGTATAAATGAATAAATTAGATAAAAATATGAAACAATACATTAATAAAATGTCATTTTTAAACCAAAAACACATATTATGAATCATATCAATCACAATGTGTATCAGATTGAGTTGCGACTAATTTATGTATATTAAAAATGACTTATGAATCTTTTCCCTAGCATATCAAAACAATGTGAATGCATTTTCTCGATTTTGAGCATGTGACGAGTGTTTTGAACTAAAGTGTCAATTTTAAACTAAGAAACATACAATTTGAGCCATACTCAACACACCATGTGTCATATTGATGTATAACTAATTTATATATGTCACAATTGAATTATGGATCGTTTTATGAAAGTATCAAAACAATATGAATACGTTTGCTCATTTTTTTGTATGTCACGTGTTTTTTGAACTAAAATTTCAATTTTAAACTAAAAACATACACTTTGAGTCATACCGGGAACACCGTGTATTGGATTAATGTGCGGTTGATTATTACATTCACAAATGAATTATGGATCATTTTCCTAAATTATCAAAACAATCTAAATATTTTTTCTTGGTTTTGAGTATATCACTATGTTTTGATCTAAAATTTCAATTTTAAACTAAAAACACACACTTCGAGTCATAATGATAACATTGTGTATCAAATTGAGGTGCGATTGTTTTCCACACGTTAAAAAATGACTTATGGAACATTGTCATAAAACATCCAAACAATATAAACGTGTTTGATCAATTTTGAGTATGTGGCATGTATTTTGAACTAAAATATTAATTTTAAATAAAACACAAACATTGAGTCATACCAATCACACCGTGTGTGGAATTGATGTTCAGTTGATTCAAACACATCAAAAATAACTTAATGATCATTGTAATAATGTATAAAGAAAATATGAGTGTTTTTTATAGTTTTTCATTGAGTGACACATGTTTTTAACTAAAATGTCATTATAAACTAAAAATACACACTTTGAGTCATATCAATCACATCGTGTGTTGAATTGACGTGTGAATAAATCCTATATGTCCCAAATGACTTATGGATCATTGTTCAAAATTATCAAGACAATCTAAGCATGTTTGCTCAGTTTTCAATGACTGACACAAATTTTTAACTAAAATGTCACTTTCAAACTCAAAACACATATTTCAAGTCATACCAGTCACACTGCGTATCAGATTGTGGTGTGATTGAATCACACACATAAAAAATCACTTATTGATCATTATACTAAAGTATCAAAACAATCTGAATGTTTTCACTTGGTTTTGAGAATGTGAAGTTTTTTTGAACTAAAGTGTCAATTTTAAACTAAGAGCATACACTTCGAGTCATACTGGACACATCATGTATCTGATTGAGGTGTGTCTGATTCCTACACATCAAAATTGACTTATAGACCATTTTACTAAAATATCAAAATAATTTGAATGCGTTTCCTCAGTTTTGAGTATGTCACCCATGTTTTGAACTAAAATTTCAATTTTAAAATAAAAATAGACACTTCTAGTCATACCGAGAACACCACATATCAAATTGAGGTACGGTTAATTTCTACATGTCACAAATGACTTATAGATTGTTTTATTAATGTTTTAAAATAATATGTATGTGTTTTATGGGTTTTGAGTATGTCACGTATGTTTTGAACTAAAATGTCAATTTTAAATAAAACACACACTTCGAGTCATACTGCAATAACCCATGTTGTTAGTTTTTAATTTTTTTTGGATAAATGAGAATGTGTATTAATAATAGTTTTATTATAGTTTTTTGAATGCTAATAGTGAAAATGATGTGAAATATTTAATAATAATAATAATATTAATTATTATTATTACTATTAAAGTGGGTGAAAAATTTATGTGTATATATGTATGCGATATATATATACATATGTATATATATATATTTATGGGAGTAAATAAATATCAATAAATATAAATAAATATACACATTGGTGTATATATACATGTGTTTATGTGGAAATCATGAATGAGGGATGCTCAACAGAAATTCAAGGCTATAGGAGGGGTACTAAAAAAAATCCCTCACGCCCCTCTCTCCTCTCTCTATCTCTCTATCATTTTTATTTTTATTAATATCTTCAAACTTAAAATATCAATAAATTTTTCGATATTGATTGGATTGATGCGCCACCAGTGAAATTGGATTCATCTTGATAAGAGGATGGTGCGTATAAAATTTGTTTTCATAGGTGATGATATATTTTGTACAAATTTTTATTAAAACAAATTTACTTATTTATTTAATTTTACTTTTTATAGTCATTAGAATAACATTCCATCAACGATGTTGGATTTGTATTGATGAGAGGATGATAATACATGGGTTTATTTTCACAGGAGATGAATAATTTTATCCATATTTAAATAAATTAAAATACCATGGTTAAATTGAAAAAACGATGATTAATAATGAATCTTTTTCAGCACCATATATTAGTGGTGGATCAACACCCAGTTCGCGAGTTCATCATATTTGAGGTAGGTGGTCTAAATTCAATTTCTATAGTCTTGACCCCAATTGTGTGTATGTGTTATAGATTTAAATTGGCACATTTGACAATTGACTCTTGAATTGAATACATTAAATTGGTTAATTAATTTATGGAAACATGGGATTGAATGAGATATTAGGATTGTGGAATTGAATTAATTAATTATTAAATTAATTAATGGGAATTTTTGGGATTATACAATTGGTTGAATTTGATTAATTAATTGGTGAATGAATTAATAGATTTTTGGGGTTGCCAAATTGAAATAATTAATTATTGTATTAATTAATGGGAATAGTTGTGATTATGAAATTGGTTTAATTTTATTAATTAATTAGTGAATTAATTAATGGATTTTTGGGATTGCGAATTTGGATTAATAAATTGTTGAATTAATAAATAGATTGCTGAGATTATGTAATTAGTGGAATTAAATTAATTAATTATTATATTAATCAATGAGATTTTTTTTTGATTATGAAACTGGATGAATTTTATTAATTAATTGTTGAATTAATTAATATATTGTTTTTATTTTGGAATTGAATTAATTAATTATTGAATTAATTAATTGATTGTTATGATTTTGGAATTGGATTAATTAATTGTTTAATTAATTAATAGATTGTTGTGATTATGGAATTGGATTAATTAACTGTTGAATTAATTAATAGATTGTTGTGATTGTGGAATTAGATTCATTAATTTTTGAATTAATTAATATATTATTTTGATTGTGGAATTGGAATAATAAATTCTTGAATTAATTAATAGATTACTATCATTGCAGAATTAGTTTAATTAATTAATGAATTGATTAAATAGATTTTTGTGATTATGGAATTGGATTAATTATTTTTTTAATTAATTAATAAGATGTCCTAATTGTGGAATTGAATGATTTGTATTAATTAATTGTTGAATTAATTAATGAGATTACATGATTGTGAAATTGATTGCTTTGAATTAATTAAATTTTTAATTAATTAATGAGATGTCATTATTGTGGAATTGATTGATTTGGATTAATTAATTGTTGAATTAATTAATGAGATGTTATGATTGTGAAATTGATTGATTTAGATTAATTAATTGTTGAATTAATTAAGAGATGTCATGATTATGGAATTGATTGATTTGGATTAATTAGTTGCTGAATTAATTAATGAGATGTCATGACCGTGGAATTGAATGATTTGAATTAATTAATTGTGGAATTCATTAATGAGATGTTATGATTGTGGAATTGGTTGATTTAGATTAATTAATTGTTGAAATAATTAACGAGAGTTTATGATTGTGGAATTGAATGATTTGTATTAATTAATTGTTAAATTAATTAAAGAGATGTCATGATTGTGGAATTGATTGATTTGGATCAATTAATTCTTGAATTAATTAATGATATGTCGTGTGGAATTGATTGATTTTAATTAATTAATTGTTGAATTAATTAATAAAATGTTATGATTGTGGAATTGGTTAACTTGGATTAATTAACTGTATAATTAATTAATGATATGTCATGATTGTGGAATTGATTGATTTGAATTAATTAATGGACATTGATGTGATTATGAAATTGATGGAGTTAGATTAATTAACTTATAAATCAATTAATGAAATAATTGATACACAAGTGTGGGATACAGACTAACGCTCTAAATACCCATAGAGTGCCAAGTGCATGCATGCAAATATTATTTCACTACTACAAAACAAGCCTTTAACACCCTGACCTTTATCAGCGCTAGAAAAAACACTGATAAGGGAAAACTTTATCAACACTAAAACAAGGGCTGATAAAGGGTACCATTTATACGCATTTTTTGTAGCGCTGATAAAATACACCCTTTATCAACCCTTTTTTGTAGTGTTGATAAAAGGTACTCTTTATCAGCACTTTATTTCTAACACCCATAATGTGATCCCTTTTTAGCACTTTTTTAGCACTAATAAAGCTCTGAATAAAATGAAATAATTAAATAAATAAAAAATTAAAATGATTTTATGAAATATATTAATTTTTTTATTAATTAAATAATTATTGATAAAAATTAATAAATTGATTATACTATATATAAATTATAAATACTAATAAATAGTATATATTAAATATAAAAATATATGTAAAATGAAAATTAAACAAATAAAAATTAAAAAAAAGTAAATTGAGAAAAATATTAAACATTTTATTAATTAAATAATTATTGATAATCTTAATAAATAGTATATATTAAATATATATACATGTATGAATGTATATAAATATGATTTATATAATAAAAAATATTTATGCTTTACATTAAATAGTAATATATTTAGTGAATAATGGTTTATAATTAAAAATTAATATGAATTCAAAATGTTGACTAATTACATCAAGTAATGGACATAATTGTATGTCGTTTGATTTTTCAATTTAACATAGATCAAATATGTGTTATATTTATTTCACATATACATAATTAATGAATTTTTATATACAATGCACACAATTTTTTTTGGAATTTAATCAAAATCTATTATTTATTTTATATATATTTATTTGTTATGTTTTAATATTTTTAATATGTGTTAATCTTTATTTCAATATATATCCATATTTTTTTAATAATTTATTTTTAATTAATAAAACTTATCTATTTTTTAATATTGTTAAAGTGTACTCATTTTTAATTATTCAATTTCACTAATTTTTAACATGCATGCACTTAAGATTAAATATTCATTAATAATGTTAAAAATGTATTTGTATTATAAATAAAAATATTTATAAATGTATATTTACTATTTTTATACAATAATATATTTATAATTATAAATACATAAATCTAAACTTTTTGAAAATTATTTATATAATTATAAATAAATAATTATATATATTTAAATTATTATGAAATTATAAAAAATTTATTTAAATAATGAATATATTTACTATATTTATATTTATATATATATCTTAAATATATATAATTATATAAATATATATAATGATATAAATATTTTTTTTTAAAAGTATTTATATAATTATAAATAAATAATTATATATTTAAATAATTATAAATAAATAATTATATATTTAAATAATTCTAAAATTATAATAAAAATATTTAAATAAAGAATATATTTTCTATATTTATATTTATATATATTTATTATATATATATAATTATATAAATATATTTACAAAATATTTTATTTATAATTATAATTATAAATCCTTTATCAACACTTAAGTAATAAGCGCTGATAAAAGAAATATTTATCAGTGCTTTTTTAGTGCTGATAATACTGTCTTGATCTATTTAAATAACCCTAACCAGTCATGAACTTGTCGCGATATCTGAAGCTTTCCGCAGAAGCCACCCTCATCCGACGCTCCTCCTCAATGAATTGAAGCTCGAATCAAGGTTTGAATCAAGGTTCGAACAGTTGCAAGGCTCAAATCTAGGACTCGAATGATTCAAGGGTCAAACTAATACAAGGCTCGAATGTTTTCTAGGTTTTCGATATATCTACTTTTTCTCAGATGATTCAAAGCTTCAATCCAAGGTATCTTATTCTCTCCTCCGTCTCCTCACTCGTTGATTTCTTGTTTGGTGATATCTATTTGAGTTTTTTTATCATCATTCTTTCTTTACCGTCTATACATCCCTATGTTCAAAAATGTTTATTGGAGGTGTTTGGTTGAAAGGAGATAGGGTTATCATTCCTTTCACTCCCCCATTGTCACGACCCGTCTCTCAGGGCCCGCGCCGTGACTACCCCAAGCCCGCCTTCCTTAGGCCAGGGGCTGGCGACTAGCATTGGAAAGGCATATCCCTAAAACATGAAGGAATTGCCTTTATAAACTGTAAACTCACACAAACCAAGCACACAACAAGATACAAGCACGAAGTAAACTATATAGTAAACATGGTGTGTATAGAAAGTAAAGGGGCCGGAATACAAGCCGAACTGAAAATTACAAGTAAAACTGGAAAGTACAAGTAAAACTGAAAACAACTCTTGTGAACACCTAACAAGGATCCTACATAAAGAGTTGGTACAAATCTCAAATGGTCATCTCTGTAGTAAGCCTCGTCTAAGGTACACCTCTGAACAGTCTCCAGTCCAGGTACCCTCGTCCTCATTCAGCACTGTTTGTCGTCTGCACCAGACACAACAAGGTGCAGGTGTAGCCCGTGCAGGGGTGAGTATAACAATACTCAATAGGGACCCCGAGACCCCCGAAGGCCTCTCAAATCCACAAAGGATAAAACACAAAAAATGGAAACAACAGTCAACCCTACTTAGGTATTTTCCCATGCATATACCTAAGTTATGAAGGTATAATCATCTCGCGCAGGAGGGAAGAATACCACAAAGGTAACACCATGAAGATATAGTACCACACAGGTACACCATGAAGATATAAGACTCAGTTCACACAGGTATTAGTGAAGTATAGAAGTACATATGATTAGTCATGAAGCTATACCATCTTATTTTATCAAGAGGCACTACTGCTGATTATACGGAGTCTGACCCACACATGATCGATAGGTACTAACCCCCGCTATGACCCACACAGGATCGGTATGCGCTGATCCACACAGGATCGCTGAGCACTAACCCACACAGGATCTGACCCACACTGGATCGGTATGAGCTGACCCACACAGGATCACTGAGCACTGACCCACACAGGATCGATAGGTACTAACCCCCGCAATGACCTACACAGGATCCGACCCACCCAGAGTTGATAGGTAACAAACCTCCATATTATCCATCTCTAACCTCCGCCTCACTGCCAGCCACTGGGTTCCTGCTCATAGCACATTTGGGAGAACCTCTCCTCAAGAAATCAGTCGTACCTAAACCACCTCTAAGTCCCATTAAGAAGTATCCCAAAGGTCTTTCATGTCATAAGAGAACCAACGCAATAGATGACGCGTCAATCAGACTCCCGGTCTGTAATTTATTAGCATTCTGCTCTGAGGGCCTGGTTAGATTCAGGGTTCAATCCAACACAGATGTACTCCAACTTTATCCAAAACTCAAGTGGAGTGTACTAAAAGGACTTTATTGATCCAAGGATTCTGGTGCCACAGACGGTTCATCAAACAGACACCCAGTTCTCAAGATATGGAGAAAAGGGTGAAATTGGGTCCGGATGGGCCCGGGCCCGACCCGACCCGTGAAGGGGGCGGCCCGGCCTAGACCGCTGGGCATGGACCATACCACCCTGTACGTGGCTCAGTGGCGCGGCCTTCTAGCCGCAGCTCGGCGGCGCGATCCTTTCGAGTTGGCGCCTAAGGGGGAGCATCCCCCTTCCGTTTGGAATGGCAATGGGCAGCACCTTTAGGCGCTGCCAAGTCATCACGGGACTCGAGTGGGTCCCACCGAACTGCAACAACCGACCAGTGTTTTGGCCGGTCCTCCTCCCAGCGGCGCGGTCGTTCGCCGCTTCTCCACCGTGGCCGGCACGATCGGTCTCTCTTCGACCTCCGCCATGGCCAAGCGGCCACGACCTCCTGCTCCACTGGCAGCGCGGATGCCCGCCGCCGCTCCGCCACGCGGCCTGCTAGATACCGGCGGCCACCCTACACCGCTGCGGCTGACGGGCCGTGGCTTCCTCATCATCTGGTGGCGCAGACGCGCGCTGCCCTTCCTTCCTCGCAGCCGGCCGGGTGCCGGCCGCCACCTTCTTCCGCGAGCCATTGCGGCTTCGTTCCAAGCCTGAAAATTATGTGGTTCACATATTCACAATCCTTGGGTTGAGGGATCCATGTCCATATGTCGTGCTCAGCAAAACTTTGTGTTTTCAGTGTCACTAAATATTTGACGTCGAAGAGCGTACGAAGAACGCGCAGAAACAAAAGATAAAGAGGGCAATGTATATGTGCAGGATGATGGCCTCATTTGTTTGGCCATCATCGTTGTGAATCCAAAACAAGAAGAATCAATAAAATATATTTAATCATAATCAAATAAAAACCCCTACCTCATTCGCCCATAAGAGATTTTGTGAGGAAAAAGATGAAGTCGATGAGATGGTAACGTCGACATTCGTCGCTCCCGCAAGATGTTTCCAATATGGGCTCAAGCATCGTCCTCATTCTTTGATTTTGGTGGATTCTCCTCATTGGAGAGTGTTCTTCGTTGAAAAGATGATCCTCCAAAATCTCTCTCCAAAACTCCTCTCCCTTTCTAACACAAATTCTCCCATAGGAAATGAGGAGGCAACTTAATATGTTAAGATTATTAATTAAACAATTAAAGGTTGGATCATTAATTAAGTTGAAGTTGGCACAATAAATTGGGTGGAGTCCAAGGGTTAACTCCACATTAAATAGGGAATTCAAGGGGTCGTGTGGTCCCAACCACTAAATTTAAATGGGAGGTTTCACAAAGAAAAATAAAATAAAGATGTTTTATTTTATTTTTATTCTTTTAACACACCCATGAAAAGTCTGAAAACTAATTTTCACCCTCGACCTACTGTGGTTGAGGTGAAGGTCTCCTTAAGTGAATATCAGCGCTGCAAGTTCAACAGTTCCTTCATATTTCAATTCCGAGCACCGGTTTAAAAGTTACAAAATTCCTCTCTCGCGTTTACTGAACGTACCCAAAAAAAAGTTTAGAAATTCATTCCGGGCACACCGGGCCTCGGAATCATGCACCGTCAATTTTTGCGGACTCATAATATTCCCATATAATTAAAAAAAATAACATGGAAAATTACTTGTCTTTAAATTCTCCCCACCTCAGGGCTTTGCATCCCCGAAAGCTACAACACAAACTAAGAAAACAATTGGGGGTACTGAGTAAGAATCTGAGCTTCTCGCTCCCAAGTGCTCTCCTAGAGGTTCCCGTGCTGCCAACAAACGTGCACCAGAGGTATTGAATGCCCATGAAGGACTCTCTCTTGTCGATCATCAATCTCTATTGGAACCTCCGAAAACGTCGCCCCATCGTCGTTGCCTAGCTTTCCCCAGTCAATGATGTGCGAAGGATCATGTACATATCTACTCAGCTGGGATACGTGGAAAACGTTGTGCACCCAGTGCAACTGAGGTGGAAGAGCTAAGCGGTAAGCCACCTCGCCAAATTTGCTGAGGACCTGAAAGGGTTCGATGAACCTCGTAGATAACTTTCCGCCTCAGCCAGATCTCCACAAACCTCGTAGAGGTGAGACCCGTAGAAAGACATGGTCTCCATCCTTGAACTCTAGAGGTCTCCGTCTCCCATCAGCATAGAATTTCTACCTACTATGTGCCATCTTCATCCGCTCTTGGATGATCTGCATCTTTTCTGTGGTAGCCCATACCATCTCTGGCCCCACAAGTGCTGTCTCCCCTGGGTCAGTCCAGCACAAAGGTGATTTTCAAGGTCGTCCGTACAACACCTTGAATGGTGCCATACTGATAGTGGAGTGATAGCTGTTATTTTATGTGAACTCCACCAAAGGCAAGTGATCCTCCCAGCTGCGGCTGAAATCAAGGACGTAAGCACATAGCATGTCCTCGAGGTTTTGAATGGTCTGCTCTATCTGACCATCCGTTTGAGGATGAAAGGCGGTGCTCAACCGAAGCTGCGTTCCGAATGCCTCTTGCAACCCCTTCCATAATCGGGAAGTAAAATGTGCATCACGATTGGAGACAATCGTAGATGGAACTCCATGAATCCGTACAATCTCCTATACGTAGAGGCATCCCAAGATCTCTACTGATCCCTGCTCTCTGATAGGTAGGAAATGGGCCGACTTGGTGAGTCGGTCAATGATCACCTAGATAGAATCATGACTCTTGGACATGCGTGGTAGTCCTACCATGAAGTCTATGGAAATTCCATCCCACTTCCACTCTGGAACATCTATTGGATGAACTAAGCCTGATGGAACCTGATTTTTTTAAAGAGGTGGTGCCTCAATCAAAGACCAAGGCACAATTTATTGCATAAAAGAAAAGGAGTTACAAAAGTCTGAAAGACAGAATCTTATTAAAAACCTTATTGAAGAAAGAGAGCGAATCATCAGGAAAATCATCCAACCAGGTAATGACCTGATTGACCCCCTTGTTGTAAAGACTATCGACAACCATGTTCACTTCGCGGAACACATGTGTGGAAATGTAGTTGAGATTCCTAAGCGAAGCAAGACATTTCATCCATCGAGAGGTAAGAGACCAAGCAAGGTGCACCACGCCCTTCCAGATAGCTTGGATAACAGTGGTTGAATCACATTCAAACCACAGGTTGTTCCAACCCTTCTGCTTGTAAAATTACACCGCATGAATGACTCCCAACATTTCCGCTTCCAAAGCCAAGGTCGTGCCACATCCACCGAAGAAGCAGCCAAGGCATCTTCTAAGAAAGTCTCTGAAGATGGCACCACAGCCTGCCGGACCCGGGTTACCTCAAGAATCGGCGTCAATGTTCACTTTGATCCATCCTGGCAGCGGGGATTGCCAGAAGACCTCAATGGTACGTCGGGGTAGCCTATAAGAGCCCACAATTTGAAGACGGCGGAGGATATCAAAGTCACCAACAGAGTTGTCATAATGATCCTTCTGAAGAGAGGTAGCATCCTTAATGGCAATGAGAATATGCGTTTTACCTGCATTGAGATTGAATGAGAAATTATTATGAATAAAATTATTTCTGTCATACCAGATCACATGCAGAAGCTCAGCCACCGTAGCCAAAAAAAGATTCTTGATTTGCTTATAAGACTCCCAAATCACACAGTGTTGAAGTTGAGAGCGGATAGAAGCAAGAAGTGACCATCTGCAACCAAAAATGTCAGAAATGTAATTCCAAAGAGCTGCAGCTATAGCACAAGACAAGAAAAAATTATTAGCATCCTCGCGATGTTGATTGCACAGATGACATCTAGATAAAAGAGAAATACCCAAGGATTGAAGACACACATTAGTGGGGACCCTATTATGAGCAACACACCAAATGAGAGTAAAGCGCGAGGGCTTGATCCAAGTTTTGTTAAAATCTTTCAACCAGAAAAATTTAGAAATAGAATTACTAAAATTGTTTTTGTAGAAACTTTTAGAATCTAGGACACCATTAAAGGGAGGTTCCCAAATAATGAAATCATCAGTGTCAGAAAAATTATAATTGTCAATGATGTGACTGATGTGGTTTGGAAGGGTGATGTCATGAGAGTTAACAACATCACAAATCGTGGAGGTGGTGTTCTCAGGACTAGTGGTGGAAGTTAGCATAGAGATTAAAGGGACACCAGTCCAGTTGTTCAGCCAGAAATTCATAGAGGAATCAGCGCTAACCATCCATCTAGCATTGTTCATGATTTTAAGGAAAGACTGGCTAATGGAAGTCCAGATGGAAGAATTGATGTAACCCAAGTTACCATTCCGAAGCTTAGTAAAAAATCTTTTCTTAAGAAAGACCAAGGAATCAGAGTTGCTATGAATCAGATTCCAAGTCATTCTATCTTGAAGAGATTCATTAAAAATCTTAAGATTTTTAATACCAAGACCACCCCTATCCAGGGGTTTATAACAAGTGACCCATGGTATGGTGACAAGTTTTATTTCAATCGTACTACCAGTCCAAACAAAATTTTTAATGCAAGTATTGATTCTTTTGAGAAGAATGAAGGGAAAATTGTAAACCATCATCGAGTAAACCATCTTGGAAACAATTGTAGACTTAACAAGACAAACCCTGCTAGCCATAGAAAGAGATTTACCCTTCCAAGAAGATAGTTGATTGATAATTTGGTCCACAGTGCTGTGGAAATAGCTTGATTTTGGTCTTCCCCAAAAGATAGGAACACCCAAATAAGTGAAAGGGAAAGATCCTTCTTTGATTCATAAGTAATCAATGATGTGACTTTTTATGTTGGGGGAAAAGTTTTTCCCAAATAAAACAAAGGATTTGTTCCAACTTATCGCTTAACCCGAAATATCTTCATAATGCGCCATGGCACTTTTGAGGTTTTTAATGTTCCTTTTATCACCCTTTAGGAATAAAATTATATCATCAGCATATAAAATATGTGTAGGAACATTTAAGTTTCTATCAGCCTGAATGGGATTGATTTTATTTTGATTCACAAGGCTCTTAAGAAGTCTACTTAAATAATCCTCTACAATAGTGAAAAGAATGTTTGAAAGGGGATCACCTTTCCTAACCCCCTTGGTACATTTGAAAAAACCTTTAGGGGACCCATTGACCAGCACAAATATAGAAGCCAAATTGAATAAGGTGCGGATCATGGTAGTAAAAGAGTCATTAAACCCAAAGTTTTTAAGAACCTTGAAAATAAAATTCCAGTCCATAGTGTCAAAATCTTTCTTGATGTCTAACTTAATGGCCACAATGCCTCCTATAGTGACTTTATTTAGCATATTAGTACATTCCGAGGAAAGACATATACAATCTTGAATGGTTATTCCTTTGATAAAGCCAAATTGGTTCCAAGAAACAATTTTATTGGTGATGGAGGTGAGTTTGTTAGCAATCAGTTTTGTGATAATTTTATAGAGGGTGTTGATGAGAGCAATAGGTCGGAAAAGATGAATCTCAGCAGCATTATCCACTTTAGGAATGAGAGTAAGGAATTGGGCATTTATCCCATGAGTAAGAACACCATTGGAGAAAAAAGATTTAACCATTTTACAAACATCCATATGGATGAGATCCCAGTATTGTTGAAAGAAACCATTGTTGAACCCATCCGGTCCCGGGGCACTGTCAGGGTTAAGGGTGAAAACAGTGTCCCTGATTTCATGGTTCATAGGTATGATTAAGAGATGATCATTGTCCTCAGTAGTGACCATATTAGGAATGATGTCAGGAAGGAGATCCTTACTAACCTCCAGACCATTAAACAAATTGTGGAAGTAACCAACAACATGATTTTCAATGGAATCCTCAGTGTCAAGAAGAGTGTCATCTACTTTAAGAAAGTCAAGGGGCCTACAGATTTTCCTGATTCTTTGAAGAGAATTATAGAATTTAGTATTTCTATCTCCATCCGATAGCCATTTAGTTTTAAATATTTTCTTGTGCATGTTATCTTTGAGCTTCAGAAGAGAGTTAAGCTTCAAAGAAATTGTAATTTCAACTTGGGGATCAAGAGAAAAATCAGAGCAGGTATTGGAGCTCTGAATACAAATGAGGTCATTCTCCAAAGAGGAGATGTCCACGTCGAGATGCTTTGTTTTAGAGAAGCACCACAACCCTTTAGTTGTTGTTTCAGAAGTTTTAATTTATCAATACAAGAAAAAGATTCACTTTTTCATCGCATGCCATCCTAGAAATCTTTAATCATGTTAGAGCATTCTAGGACCGCAACCCAAGAATTGTTAAATTTAAAAGGGAGGGGAGATTTTGAGCCCTTAGAGATGAAGTTGACAAGAATGGGGTGATGATCAGAGTTGATCTTGGGTAAGGTAATGCTAGATATGGATTCCCATTTATCTAGGGAAGCAGTATTAGTGAAAGCTCTATCAAGTTTGCTAGCTACAATCCTATTGAGGGAATTTCTATACCAGGTGTATTTGGCACCAGTAAGATTGACTTCATTAAGGTCACAGTCCTCAACGGAAGCTTTAAATTCTCTAGTTGAGATGGTAGAATGTGACGGTCCAATATTTTCACTTGGGAGAAGAATAACATTGAAGTCACTGATCACCATCCAGGGATCTTAAACAGAGGTAGAGAGGGAAAGGAGGTCAATCCAGAGGGACCTTCGTTCTTGATATCTATTTTTTGCATATATCATAGTGTAGATAGTAAAAACACCAGCATAGGAAAAAGAACAAGTAAACATTTGGTCAGAAGTTTTAACAACATTAACAGACTGCAAAGATGAGTGATAAAAAACCCATAGAGTTTCAGTAGAGGTGCCCTCCTTGCAAGCACCGAGGAAATTATAACCAAAGGAGCACAAGTGTAAATATTTCAAAGAAAATTTAATTTTAGGCTCAGCAATGGCAAATAAACTTGGTTTGTGAGTCGAAATAAATCTCTTAAGCACAATAAAAGTATCAGAGTTATCTAAACCCTGAAAATTCCAAAACAAACAATTAATTTGAACTTGCGTTTGGAGCTAGAGATCCCTTTTTTTATTCCACCCGATCCCTTATTCCTTGCTGACCTTCTAGGTGCATTAGAGGATGATGGGCTGGATTGCTTTCCCTGCTTGTTCTTAGAAGAGGCAACAAAGACATTAGAATCAGTTTTAATATCAACACCACGATTTTTATCCAAAGAGATTGAAGCCACAAGCGGAGTTGTTGGGAAATCTTTTGGAGGAAAATCAGGAGCGAGAGCATCAGAGATATGGACCTCACTCAACACTTCCTCCTGCAGCGCCACCGGTACCATAGTACGCCCTATGAAGAGGATAACATGCTCCCCACCTTCAGAAAATCCACCAGGTTCTTGTCCTATGGATATCTGAGCATGTTGAGTCTTAAAATCAGTGTCCCCAAGCTGCGGCTCCCTGACTCATTGAAGGAGTGGGGGAGTGACTGTCAGAGACTGAAGATAAGCTGCTCCATCTCGATCCACATAGGATATATGCAAAGTGGCTAGATGATCTATTGCCTCACTCAACAACTGTATACCATATCTCATGTTCAGTGCATCTGCTACTATATTCCCCTTCCCAGGAGTATATACCATCTTGAATTCATAGTCCTGGAGGAACTCAAGTCAACGCCGCTATCTTAGGTTCATGTCCTTTAGAGAGAAGATATACCTGAGAATCTTGTGATCAGAGTAGACTGTAAAACGTTTGACCATCAAGTAATGTCGCCACATATTCAAGATGAAGACCACTACTGCTAAATCCAGGTCATGGGTAGTGTAGTTATGCTCATGCTGTCTTAGCTATCGAGAACCATATGCAACCACTGCTCGCTCCTTCATCAGGACACATCCAAGCCCGATCCCTAATGCATCGTAGTAGACTACATACCCAATACCCTCCTCTGATAGCCTCAAGATGGGGGAACTCGTCAGTCTCTTCCTCAGCTCCTGGAAACTCCACTAGCATATCTATGACCACACGAAGGGTTTACCCTTCTTCGTCAATGCTGATAAGGGTGATGCAACTCTGAAAAAATTAGGCACAAACCTCTGGTAGTATCTGGAAAAACTTAGAAAACTCCGCACCTCTGTCACACTCCTGGGTGGATCCCAAACAAGCACAACCTCAATATTCACTGGATCCACCACAACTCCAGCCTCCGAGATAATGTGTCCTATAAAGTGAACCTCTCGGATCCAGAACTGGCACTTCAAGAGCTTACCATAAATATGATTCTCTCGAAGTGTGTCCAGAACTATCTGAAGACGATATTCATACTCCTAATCCATTGCTGAGTATATCAGGATGTTGTCGATGAAGACTACCACAAAGCGATCAAGGTATGGCTGGAATATTCTGTTAATGAGTCCCATGAACACTGCTAGGGAATTGGTCATGCCGAATGACATAAACAAGAACTCATAATGGCCATACCGACATCTGAAGGCCATCTTCTGCACATCCTTGTCTCATACTCTGAGTTGGTGATAGCTTGATCTGAGGTCTATCTTCGAAAACCACCGTGCTCCCTTCAGATGATCAAAGAGATCATCAATCCTCAGGAGTGGGTACTTGTTCTTCACAGTCACCTGGTTCAGGCACCGGTATTCCACACATATTCTCAAACTCCCATCTGCCTTCTTGGAAAAGAAAATCAGGGATGCCCAAGGAGAAACACTGGGCCTAATGAACCCCTTGCTCTGTAAGTCCTCTATCTATACCCATATCTCTCGAAGCTCCACGGGAGCCATCCTATATGCTGGTGTAGATATCGGTGATGTACCGGGGTACAAGTCTATGTAAAAGTTCACCTCTCTATGGGGAGGTAGACCTGGAACATCATTAGGGAAAACATCAGCATACTGGTCCACTACTACAGGATAACTCAGAATCTTAACATCAATAGCTATGAGGGTAAGGCTAGCCAACTGATGTGTGATCGGCTGCACCCTCCTCTGGGTAAGTCCATCCTGTGTTTCAAAGGTTCTCTTCTTGCCAGTGAAGGAAAACCTGGTCCCATACTTGCAGACACACCGCACCTTGTGCCTAATATAATCAATCTGAGCATGGACTGCAGATAACCAGTCCATACCCAAGATGACGTCGTAAGGCCTCGACGCCGCTACTAGAAGATCCCAACTAAATCTCTCACCTCCTAGAGTAAGATCACACTACCGGCACCAGTGTGTAACCATAAAATTCACCCCCGTAGGAGTCTCTAGCCACAGGGATCGAGCCAACGACTCCATAAAAATATCTGAGCTCTGAACGAGAGCCGTGCAAATAAAAGAATGACTGACACCTGTGTTTATAAGAACTACAAATAAGGTTGAGTAGACATATATCGCACCTCGTATCATCTACGGAGTTCCATGGTCGTAAGCCTCATCTTCCTAGAGATGAGCTCGTCCCTGTCCACCATCTCCCTATGGTCGGTGTGGACCACTTGGAGGTGGTGGTGGTAGAACCTCAAATCGTCACCCACCGCTTGCTGCACGACCTGCTCCTCTGCCACATCTGCCTCCTGCCTACGAACTTTCTCGATCAAACCTATGCCTCTAACTCAGTGGTCCCTCGATTGTCTGCTGGTCATCGGTACGGCGGGTCGGGCAGTCGCGAGCCATGTGATCCTGCCCACCACACGAATAACACTGTGTGCCCCTCGCCTGTATCCTTCCACCTTTTGAGCCTCACACCTCTGACCCTACATCCTGGGGTCATCCACCAGAAGGTCTAGTCCACTTGGACCTATTTTTAATTTTCCTACTGCCTCCTGCAGTTGACTTGGCTACCTGTCATCTGGTGGTAGCTCTCTTTATCGGTACCTGCTCAGCTAAGAAGCTCTCCTCCAAAAGTTCCCTCTCAAGCACCCCATCCTACATCATAATGCTGAGCGATACCATCGATGCTCTGATCTATCATCAGAGACCCTACTCAAAGGTTCGAGCCCTAAAGAAAGGGTCTTGTACCATGTCAGTGGAGTAGTACGAGAGGTCGGTGAACCTTGCTGAATATTGATCCATGGTCATGCTACCCTAATGCAAGTGGATAAGCTCCTGTATATGCACTGAGCATAGGGTCACTGGGACAAAATCTGCCCTACAAATTATCTCGAAGTCCACCCAGACGAGAGTCACCTCATCGTGAACCTGGAGCATCAATCTCCACCATCTGTCAGCTGCTGCCTAAAGAAGACTGGCGGAAAGGATCACCATGAGATCAGCTGGTGTCCCTACCAGTCGGAAAACTCTAACCACAACCTCCAGCCAATCCTTAGCCGCATGTGGATCTGTCTCACCTTGGAACCTCAGGGGCCTCTGGTGTTGGAACTCGTGCAACGCGCTCAAGCGGTGTGCACCCTCTACTGCTGGGGCTGGTGGCATCGGCTGCCCAATGGGTAGTGGTGCTGCCGGTACACCACCCGATGGTACAAATGCCGTAAGGGGGCCCTGCACTGAAGGCTCATCGCTCGGTGGGCTGTCATCAGGTACTCTAAATGGAACCCTGGTTGGCTGTCTACGTGGAGGCATCCTGAAAAGAAACAGGTGCACCACAGTCATTAAGTTATACCTGGTGAGATGAACCAAAGATATCCCAAAGAATTTTTTTAAAAAACACATATGCAATTAGTGTTTTCATGCACTGAGTCGGAAATCGGAGGTCAGGGTCCTGGTGTATGGATACGTCGGCTGCCGCACCAACACTGGACTCCCCAAACTGAAAACCACACTAAAAAACACTTAACACTATTTCTCCACACAGAAAAGATCATATTATTAGTTCTTCGGTAGAACCGAACTCCTCTGATACCAATTTTTCATTACCCGTCCCCCAGGACCCGTGTCGTGACTACCCCAAGCCCGAATTCCTTAGGCTAGGGGCTGGCGACTAGCTCCAGAAAGGAATATCCCTAAAACGGGAAGGCATTTCCTTTATAAACTGTAAACTCACACAAACCAAGCACACAACAAGATACAATTATGAAGTAAACTATATAGTAAACAGGGTGTGTATAGAAATTAAAGGGGCCGAAATAAAAGTCCAACTGGAAAGTACAAGTAAAACTGAAAAGTACAAGTAAAACTAAAAACAACTCCTATGAACACCCGCCAAGGATCCTACCTTAAGGGTAGGTACAACTCTCAAATATTAGTCTCTACGGTACTCCTTGTCTAAGGTACACCTCTGAGAATTCTCTAGTCCAGGTACCCTCATCCTCAGTCAGCGCTGTCCGTCATCTACACCAGACACAACAAGGCGCGGACATAGCCCGTGCAGGGGTGAGTATAAAAATACTCAATAGGGACCCTGAGACCCCCGAAGGTCTCTCAAATCCACAAAGGATAAACCAAAAAAATGGAAACAACAGTCAACCCTACTTAGGTATATTCCCATACATATACCTAAGTTATCAAGGTATACTGATCTCGAACAGGAGGGAAGAATACCAAAAAGGTAACACCATGAAGGTATAGTACCACACAGGTACAACATGAAGATATAAGACTCATCTCACACAGTTATTAGCGAAGTATAATAGTACATATGATTAGTCGTGAAGCTATATCATCTTACTCTGTCAAGAGGCACTGCTGCTAATTATACAAAGTCTGAACCACACATGATCGATAGGTACTAACCCCGGCTATGACCCACATAGGATCTGACCCACATAGGATCTGTATGTGCTGACCCACACAGGATCTGACCCACACAGAATCTCACCCACACAAGATCGATATGTGCTGACCCACACAGGATCGCTGAGCGGTAACCAACACAAGATCTGACCCACACAGGATCGGTATGCGCTGAACCACATAGGATCGCTAAGCACTGACCCACATAGAATCAATAGGTACTAACCCCCACAATGACCCATATAGGATCTGGCCCACCCAGAGTCGATAGGTAACTAACCTCTGTATTATCCATCTCTAACCTCCGCCTCACTGCCATCCACTGGGTTCCTTCTCATAGCACGTTTATGAGAATTACTCCTCAAGACATCATTCGTACATCAAACACCCCTAAGTCCCATGAAGAATTATCCCAAAGGTTCATAAGGGACCCAATACAATAGATGGCGTGTCAATCAGACGCCCGGTCTGTAAGTTATTATTGTTTCTGCTGCGAGGGCCTGGTTGGATTAGGGGTTCGATCCAATCTAGATATACTACAACTTTATCCAAAACTCAAGTGGATTATACCAAAAGGGCCGTCTCGATCCAAGGATTCTGGTGCCGTAGACATTTCGTCAAATGGACGCCCGATTATCAAGATATGACCAAAAAGGTAAAATTGGGTCTGAATGGGCCCGGGTCTGGGCCGATCGGGTCGTACTGACCTGGCCCGACCTGGACTGGGCTGAACCAACCCGGTTCAGGTCGACCTAGCCCGACTCGGGTCCAACCCGATTGGCTTGGACCTCAGCGGGCCCGCAAAGGGGGTGGCCCGGCCCGCGCGGGGCGCGACCCTATGGCACGACCTAGTGGTGTGATCCGCCTGAGCTAGAACCAAAGGGGGAGCATCCCCCTTTCGTTTGGAATGGCAATGGGCAGTGCCTTTAGGCGCTTCCAAGTCACCGTGGGACCCGAGCGGGTCCCGCTGAATCGCAATGGCCGATCGGTGTTCCGGCCGGTCCTCCTCCCATCGGCGTGGTCGCGCGCCGCTGCTCCACCGCTGCTGGCCGCTCTTCGGCCTCCGCCGCGACCAAGCAGTCATGGCCTCCTGATCCACTAGCGGTGAGGACACACACCGCTGCTCCGTCACACTGCCGGCTAGATGCTGGCCGCCACCCTGCCCCACCACGGCATCCTCATCATCTGGCGGTACAGATGCACGCCACCCTTCCTTCCTCGCGGTTGACCGGGTGTTGGCCGCCGCCTTCTTCCGCGAGCCACTGCAGCTTCTTTCTAAACCCAAAAATTATGTCATTCGTATATTCACGATCCCCGGGTCGAGGGATCTGTGTCCATATGTCGTGCTCGAAAAAACTTTGTTTTTCCAGTGTCACTAAATATTTGATGTCAAAGAACGCATGAAGAACAAAAGATAAAGGGGTAAAGGTATATATGCTGGATGATTGCCTCATTTTTTTGGCCATCATCGTTGTGAATCTAGAACAAGAAGAATAAAAAAACAGATTTAATCATAATCAAATTAAAATC
This sequence comes from Viscum album, assembly GCA_963277665.1. Lineage (NCBI taxonomy): Eukaryota > Viridiplantae > Streptophyta > Magnoliopsida > Santalales > Viscaceae > Viscum > Viscum album. Next base: position 647,332,337 of record OY728147.1, on the reverse strand, counting down.
AATTCCTCGTTCGCCCGTAAGAGATGTCGCAAGGAAAAAATATGAATTCGATGAGATGGTAACATCAACGTTCGTCGCTCCCACAAGATTTTTCTGATCCGGGCTCAAGCATCGTCCTTGTTCTCCGATTCCAGAGGATGCTCTTCATTGGAGAGTGTTCTTCATTGAAAATATGATCCTCCAAAAGCTCTCCCCAAAACTTCTCTCCTTTTCCAACACAAATTCTCCCACAGGAAATGAGGAGGCAACTTAATATGTTATGTTTATTAATTAAAAAGTTAAAGGTTGGGTCATTAATTAAGTTGAAGTTGGAAAAATAAATTGGGAGGAGTCTAATGGTTAACCCCACATTAAATAGGGAGTTCAAGGGGCTGGGTGACCCCCACCACTAAATTAAAATGGGAGGTTTCACAAAGAAAAATAAAATAAAGATGTTTTATTTTATTTTTATTCTTTTAACACACCCATGAAAAGCCCGAAAACTAATTTTCACCCTAGACCTACTGCGGTTGAGGTGAAGGTCTCCTTAAGGGAATATCAATGGTGTGAGTTCAACGGTGCCCTCATATTTCAATTCCGAGCACCAGTTTAAAAGTTACAAAATTCCGTGCGCGCGTTTACTGAACGTATTCGAAAAAAAGTTTAGAAATTCATTCCGGGCACACCGGGTCTCGGAATCACATGCCGTCAATTTTCATGGACTCATAATATTCCCATATAATTAAAAAAAATTACATGGAAAATTCTGGGTCTTTACACCCACCCTCACCGCTTGCCGATTCTGTGTAACCCGCCCACCCCAACATCACCGATTCCTGCTTTATGAGATGGAAAACCCCTTAAATTTTTTCATAATTTTAAAACAGAAGAAATATCATCTTCACCATTCTCTCCTTCTATATAGGCGACCACCGCCACCCTTTTACATAGAGAAAACACCAAATAAGAAATCGTCTTCCAGCTAGACTCGACCATAGGGTCTATAGAATGAAAGCCGGGTGCATGCCCACCTCACTGGGCACATATCAATATAATGATATATATATATATATATATAAATATAATGGTAAATTTATAATATAATTATATTTACATACACACATAGACCCACACACATATTTATAAATACATTTATATTTATGTATGTTAATATATATATGTGTGTATATATATATGTTTATATATATATATTTATAATTTTTTATTAAATTGATTTAAAAAATTACATATATAAATATGATAAATATTTATATAGTTATATGTATAAATTTGAAAAAATACAAATATATAAAAAATACAGATATATATTTATATTATATATTATATATTTATATATTACACACACACACACACACATATAGACACACGGAGATGTATATTTTAAAAATACAAATATATATATATATATAATATAGATATATATATTATAAAAATACATTATGAATATATATATATATAATACAAATAAAAATATATATTATACTATATAAATATATATTATACAAATATATTATACCAATATATTATTAAAATATGCTATATAAATATATTATACAAATCTTATAAAAATAAATATTATACAAATGTGTTATACAAATATATTACACAAATTTATATATATACAATTAAAAAATACAAATTTGTTATATATTTATATATATTATATTTATATGTAAATAAATATTTATTAAATATTAAATATTTATATATTATAAAAATATTTTATACAAATATATTTATTATAAAAACCAAAATATATATTATATTACAAAAACATATAAAATAAAAAAATTATTACACAAATAAAGATATATATTACACAAATAAAAAAACACACACACACAGATATATATATTATACAATACACAAAAATATATTATATAAATATATATTACACAAGTATATTATAAAAATATATTATCAAATTTTATATATGTTGGAATAATCATTAAAAATTATTTTTAGGTATTCATCATTTTAGGTCTACATGTATTGGTTCCACCCCTATGAATCTATAATTACCGTCCATGTATATGAAATAACTATTTATTTATTAAAATGTTTTATCAATACATCTTTATATCTTCTATTTGATCAAATGATAGTTTATTATTCTTGTTTGTCATATTTGGGTTTCTTATTACTCCTTAATTTCCTATACTATATTTTCATTGTTTAGGGGATTTAAGAATGACTTGATGGCTCATTTTAATAGCGGCAGGACTAGTCTTAGTTAGAGGATTGAAATTATTAAAAGTGTGATTTCTCTTATTCCTATAGAATTAATAGTGTCCCCAAATATTCATATATCATAACATGTCACCGCTGAGATCCCTTGAATCATATACAAGAATGTTTATGCCCTCCAAATCTCACCTTTAATAGTACATGAGTTAATAACCAGTTCCAATGGTGTAATTATCACCAATGGGAGACATTACCCCTTTAAAAGAACACAGTGCAGTACAACTTTCATCCTCATCAGCTTCATCTCCCAAACAGTTATTATTGCAATTTGTTACTTAAGACTCACCCCTATCTCTTTTATGTTTCTTTTACTACTCTAAGAATTAGTCATCCCATGGATGACTACTTATTATATTATTTCAAGAAACATAGGTGCATGTCCAAAAGAAATGGAGGATGTGTGTAAAACAATGAAATGCAATGATAAATGTTTAGGAGAGGAGATGATGAGGTTAAAAGTTTTCTATAACTTTCAACTTTTAATGAATCCAGAGGATAACACCTACCATAGCGGAGTAATACTTTCTTAAATTATTTTACCCATTTTCTTCAAAGTATACTAAAATTCTTTGAAGCAATCAAATGTTGGGTTTCCTTTATTAAAATTATCTATAAATTTCACTTTTGATAATGAATATCTTATGTGTATTTATTTATTTATTATAAAAAAATAATATTCTATGAACCCAATAGGATGGATATGAATCAAAAATAGATGCATGATAAACTTTTGATAAAAGATTATGAATATGGAGTTAAAGATTTTATCAAGTTTGCAATAAAGCATGCATAAGACCCTTATCAAATCCTTTGTATCTGTTTATGTTGTTGTTATTCATGAAAAATTATCCCAGAAGAGTTAGAAGAACATTTGATCTGTCACAGAGTAGATCAGAACTATAAATGTTGGACTAAACACATGAAAAAACTAAACATACACACTGATTGGAATGATATTGCAGTTTATGGACCATTTGATATGACTACTAGTGTAAATTACGATGGAGATCGCATTGAAGAAATTACAATGGAAATTGAATATGACATTCATGATTTTCTAAAGTTGTTTGAGAAGTTAAATAGATGTTCTAAGAGACCATTGTATACTATTTATACTAAATACACAATATTTTCAGTTGTATTGAAGTTATATAATTTGAAATCTAGTAGTGGATGGAGTGACACCAACTTTACAGAACTACTTTGTATCCTGAATGATATGCTACTAGAATAAAATGAACTACCATGTTGAACATATGACACTAAAATAATTCTATGTTCAATGGGAATTATCTCTAAAAAATTACATGCTTGTCCAAATGATTGCATATTGTTTTTCAAGGACCACGAATCACTCATAAAATTCCCTAAGTGTGGTGCAGATCGATACAAGAAAAATGAATCAAGTCCTTCAAAATATGTATAGTACTTTCCTATAATCCCATAGTTTAGAATACTATATGGATGTTAGGAAATCATGATACAATTGACATGGCATGCATATAAAATAATTAAAGATATAACCTATGCCATCCAACATATTTTCCTCAGTTGAATAAAATTGATTATGATTATTTTGAATTTTTAAATGATCCTAGAAACTTTTATCTTACATTATCTACATATGGAATAAATTCTTTTGGTATATAGTGTATTACTCACAATACATGGCCTGTCATGCTGGTAAATTATAACTTTCCTCCATGGTTATGCATGAAGTGAAAATACATTATTTTTTATCTACTTATATCTGTACCAAAGAAACCTGGTAATGATATTGATGTCTACTTGGATCCATTGATTAAAGATCTAAATTTTTTGTGGGATATAGGTGTTACAATGTATGATTCTCAAGAAGTGAAGAATTCATATTGAGGTCCATGTTGTATGGGACAATAAATTACTTCCCTTATTATGGAAATTTATCAGGCTATAACATTAAAGGAATGTTGGGGTGTCCCATTTTTGAAAAACTCGTACACTTAGTTTGGTTGAAAAATTCATCAAAGACTGTGTTTTTAAGACATAAATTTTTTTTACCTTGAAGACATAAATTCTAATCCTGAACGAAAAAATTCGATGGGAATATTGAACCATATACAACACTATCTCCAATAAAGGTATTTTTTTTAATAAAGTAAAAGAAATTGACACTATTTTCATAAACCGTTTTCTAAAAACCTTACAAAATCAGGTTGGAAGAAGAGATCAATTTTCTTTGAATTACCATATTAGAATTGTTTGTATGTTAGAAATTTTATTGATGTCATGCACATAGAAAAAAAAAATTTTATACTATTATTTTCATGTTACTAAATGTTCTTAGAGAAATTAAAATATAATCAAGACTATATATTCGATGTTCTTAGCTAAAAAATTGATGTTAATACTTTCTGACAATGTTACCACACTTCCCATTGTATTTCTTTATCAAATTTACAATAATGCATATTGAGTTGATGTTATTAGCTAACAAACATTTATTGTTGAAATTTAGAAGATTAGAGGAAACTCATGTGCCTATTATGGTGTCTTCTCGTGATATAATGGGTACATGAGCTTCCTATACTCTTCTAGATTTCAATAATGAGAATTTTTTTTCAGTTAAGAACATTGAGTCAATATGAAGTGTTAGAAGTTTAATATATAAAGGAAATGGAAATCATGGTAACATTGGAAGTTATGATTTTTTGAGACTTTGGGACATGTAGGAATCATCCACACCTCAATCTGACACATGGTGTAACTGGTATGACTCCAATTTCATCTTTCTATTTAAAATTGACCTTTATTTTAGTAAAAAAGACAAATGAAATATTCAAAACTAAGAAAACATATTCAGATTGTCTTTATAATTTAATAGAATTATCCATTAGTCATTTTTGATGTGTAGGAATCAACCTCACCTTAATCCAATACACGATATGCTCAGTATGACTCAAAGTGTTATTTATCTATTTAAAATCTATATTTTAGATAAAAAGGTGTCACTCATTTAAAATAGAGAAAACATGATTGGATTTTATTGATAATTTATAACATTTATTCATAAATCATTCTTGATGTGTAGGAATTGGTCTCATGTAAAATTGATACACGATGTGATCGGTATGAGTCAAAGTGTGTGTTTCTAGTTTAAATGAAATTTTAGTAAAAAAGACAAGTTACATAATCAAAACCAACAAAAAACATTCGTATTGTTTTTATTATTTAGGAAAATGATCCATAAGTAATTTTAGACATGTAATAATCAGTCACACCTCAATCTGATACACTGTGTGGAACAATATGACTCCAAGTACATCTTTTTATTTAAAATTTATGTCAATTTTAGTAAAAAGGACATCTAACCTACTCAAAACTGATAAAATGCATTCATATTATTTTTATACTTTAGGGAAATTATTAATAAGTAATTTTTGATGTGTAGGAATTAGTCTCACCTTAATACGATACATGATGTGCCCAGTATGACTCAAAGTGTCTGTTATCAGTTTAAAATCGATATTTTATTTAAAAGAGTTTCACTCACTAAAAACCTAGAAAACATACTCATATTTTCTTGATATTTGTGAAAATTGTTTCATAAATTATTTTTGACATGTATGAATTTTTCTCATGTCAAATTGATACATGATTTGTTTAATATGACTCAAAGTGCGTCTTTCCAATTTAAAATAACATTTTAGTAAAAAAGACAAGTGATGTACTCAAAACTGAGAAAAAAATTGGATTGTTTTGATACATTATTAAAATGATATATAAGTAATTTTAGATGTGTAGGAATTATATTAAACTCAATATTATCCATGGTGTGATCGGTATGAACTGAAGTATATCTTTTTATTTAAAATTGTCATCAATTTTAGTAAAAAGGACAACTGAACTACTCGGAATTGAGAAAATGAATTTAGACGGTTTTGATACTTTAGAAAAATGATTCATAATTAATTTTTGTTGTGTAGGAATTATCCACACCTCAATAAGATACATTATTTTTCTGGTATGACTGAATGTGTCTGTTATAAGTTTAAAATTCATATTTTAGTTCAAAAAGTGTCACTAATTGAAAACTGAGAAAATACGCTTGAATTTTATTGATAATTTAGGAAAAGAATTAATAATTCATTTTTGAAATTTAGGAACCAGTATCATATCAAACCAATACATGATGTGATCGGTATGTTTCAAAGTGCATGTTTCCAGTTTCAAATGATATTTTAGTAAAAAAGACTAGTGACATACTCAAAACTGAAAAAATGCATTAGGATTGTATTGATACTTTAGGAAAATGAAAAATAATTCATTTGAGATGTCTAAGAATCATAAGAACCTCAATTAAACTCATGGTATGACCGTTATGACTCCAAGTGTGTCTTTTTATTTAAAATTGACATCAATTTTAGTAAAATGGACAACCGACCTACTCAAAACTAAGCAAACACATTCAGATTATTTTTCTACTTTAAGAAAATTATCCATATGTCATTTGTGACATTTAGGAATCATACACACCTAAATATGATACATGATGTTCCCAGTATGACTTAATGTGTCCGTTATCAGTTTAAAATTGATATTTTAGTTTAAAAAATTTCACTCAATGAAAAAAAAGAAAATGCACTCAGATTTTGTCGATAATTTAGGAAAACAATTCATAAGTAATCTTTGGCATGCATGAATTGTTCTCACATCAAAATGATACATGATGTGATCTATATGAGTTGACTGTAACACAATCTGATACACAATGTTCCTGGTATGAATCAAAGTTTAGTTTTAAAATTAACACTTTATGTTAATTTATTTCTTTATATTATTACTAACATATGATTTTTTTCTTATACAAGTGTGTTCTTTTGATTGAGAAGGGGTGGTTTGTTCGACAATAGCATGATTTGATTTCAAGATCAAAAGGCAAATGAATATTGATGTTTTTGAATTTATGTAATAATTTGTACTTATGTAATTGTATAAACTAATGTTTGAAATGTCTATAATATTGTGTTTTGTTATTGTATTTTTGTTGTAAATTTCAATTCATTTAAATTTTGTATTGGTACTTGATTTTTTTGATATCTGGTGGTGTTTCTGGTGCTACAGTGTGCTGTTACAGAACATTTTACTAGTGTTACAGTGTGCTATTACAGAACACTATAGTATTCCCCCTTGTTAGTGATTTTAAAAGCACTGATAAATGGGACCATTATCAATGCTCCAATAATCCTCGATAAAGGTCCCCTTTATCGGTTCTAAATAAAAGATATGATAATTATTTTCCTTTATCAATGATTTTATAAGCGCTGATAAAGGACCCCTATATCAGTGTTTTTTAGCATTGATAAAGGACCCCTTTATCATCACTTTTTGAGCACTGATAAAATACTAGGGATTTTAATCTTGCTCTGGTAGTTAGTGCTTCTCTATCACTGATAAAGACCATTTTATCACCGTTAAAGGCCTATTTTGTAGTAGTGTTATATGAGACATAGATTAATGCTCCAAATACCCATGGGGTGTGGGATAGGGACCGATATTTCAAATAACCACAGGGTGCTAAAAACAATGTTCTATTCCCATGATATTTGCATTTTTCTAGGATTCCAATTGGCCATGGAAATGAATTGAGTTGAAATGGATAATTAGATCCATGTGTTATAATGAATTGTGAATTGAATATGTGGCATGGTTCAGAATCTAACATAGGCAAAATTAGGTTTTGAGGTACGAGTGTCCTCGGTAACCCATGAGTTATATGGTTAAATATAGAGTAATTGAATAAATGTAAACTACTTAATTTATTGCTTATATTTATTATTTATAAAACTACATATACTGTTTTGACTAGATATTGTTTTAGAAGCCATTGGTGGCGACCTACAGAGTTGTACTCACACCCTACTTAGACTGCCTAATCAATACCGAATAAAATTTATGTTTGTAGGACATGATAAGGGAAAAGGTCCCATGTTAGATAACTAATTTGGGATAGAGCATGGATGGGGGGACCAGACATGGTTCATGAACTGTTTGTGAGTTTTCAATGTCTTTACTTTTGGGTTTTCATTTTGACACCTGACACATATTTTAACATGACATATATACTATTCAGTTTTGATGTTGTATTTCTAGTTTTGGTCATCTTATGCTATTGGTATTATTCTGGTTATGGTTATATTATTGATTATTACTTATTTATTTTGTAACGTCTTGGATCCGGGTGCCACTCAATGGGTGCCACGAACCCGGTTGGTCACATGACCTCAAGCGCATTTCCCAAAATGCCAGAGGCTACTGACTAGCAGTGAGGACCTAGGTCTGATAGTGGGGAAACTATGCCCTCATTTGTCAAAGTGTAGCATAGTGGAAAAGATAAATAACATACAATAGCGGAAGCAGTAAACAATATATAACTGAAATGGATAATCAAAGTAAAAGAGAACCATCAGTCATATATATAAAGATGCAGCATGTCACTATTCTATGAAAACAGCCAGAGCAAGATACACTGCAATACAATACAATACAGCTCAAGTATAAGGTACAACATAACAAATCAAATAGAATAGTGCAATAGGAACTTAGCAGCATCGCAAGCCTAAACTTGGTTCTATGCTCTTCTAGTCCTTTGCACCAATCATGTACCTGTATAGGGACCCTTTCCCTTATCGACACCTATAGAAACGTAGTTTGTTTGGGCTGAAGACATGACCCAAACAGGGTGTGAGAAATAAATCCTAGTAGGCAACCACCAAAGGCCCGTGCCCAACTGTCAGTGAAAAATCTGCAACAGAAGTGTGTAATAGTAAAAATAAATAAATTAAGCAGTACTCAAAAGTAACTAACTATACCACCATTTTAATATTCATTTAACCATTCCAAGCCTATGATTTAACTTGGTTGGTATAACATATGAAAATCACCACGACGGATATTCATGATAACACTATCCTTAGACAAACAATCCTTACCCTCAGGTAATCAGAATCGAAACCCACAGGTGTCTGCCCATAGGAATAACAAATATTGCCCACATGCGTACGAGGTGTCACCCACAGGCACATAATCTACTGCTCACGGGCATTAGAAGAGTTTCCCACAGGCTAAACGAACACTGCCCTCGGGCTATACAAGTAACCGGACCAAGCCAAACATATAACCCAAAAATTATATAAAATTCCTCTCGAGGCAATTTAAAGCATGCTGAAATTCACGGTATACCCACAGGTATCCTGGCCAAATGGCTAAACAGAGAAACCCACCCCCGGGGGTGGTCCTGGATCCAAGCAGTGATCTCAAATAGTAGTCTTAACTTATCAAAAGTTTATTTATGTATTTCTAGATAACTTTTAGCAAATGCCACAACCATACGACACCCCAAACATGGGTTCGTAGCACAAAAATACACAAATTCAACTCAACAGTTGGAAATAATTACCAGAACACCTACCTTGATCTCCACTGATCGATATACGTGAATGAAACTTCCCTAATTGTCCAAGAATGACGTATATCTGAGATAAAATAATTTCCATTAAAACATAAATAACTTCTCTCAGAGGAATAATTGGTAAGAACATCGCAAGAAGAGGGGAGGGCTTACCCGTATGGTCCCAACGTGATCGACGGAGGTGGAAACAGATTCCCAGTGCGCGATTGGGTGATCTCTAAAGCTCCAGCCTTCCTTCCAAGCTCCCAAATGAACCAAAAGCCTCCTCTGCCGAATGAGGAGGCTACTTCCTGTTTTAATAAGAAAACAAACTACACGGCGTGTACTCTCAAGTACACGATGTGTACTTTTCATTTTTTAACTGTTCCTCAGGCGGCTCATTTCCATCGCGGCACTGTTCATCTGTTGACATGAGTACACGATGTGTATTCCTGAATACATGGCGTGTACCGTCGCTCAGCTGGCAGCCTCCTTCGTTGCCTTACTATTTACTTGCCAACTGATTACACGGCGTGTAAATACCCAGTACACGGTGTGTAGTCGGTTTTTACACCCTTCATCGCCAACAGGCCTACACGCCCTGTGTACCCATCCAATATGGACAAAGTACATAGTGTGTGGAAAAGTACACGACGTGTAACCATAACATTTGGGTATTTTTCACCATTTTCCTTATTTTCTTAAAAACACTTAAGGAAAAAGGAAAATAAGAAACCCGTACCTCAAAACAAAGAACCAGGTTCTTACATATTTTATACTAGTTTATTACTATGATTAAGAGGTTATGGTATCCTACAAATTAATATTAGACCCTTGCTACTAGTCGGTAGCCTCTGTCTTACGAGGAGACGTGTTTGAGGTCACATAGTGGTCCAGCTCGGGGCACTGTTGTGTGGCACCCAGGCCGATATGTTACAACGGTGTAATAGTATGAGTCAGGACTTGGTGAAGATCTATTTCATGGGAGTTTCTAACCCATTTATGAGGGTAAATAATAAGTAACCATGGTGGGATTATTGTTATTGATGTGTGTTGAATACAATTGAATTCCATTTCACCTTGAGTGATACACTTATTGTGTGATGTGATAATTATTTTTGAGTTTTTATGAGATTTGACTCATGGAACAAAATGGAATGATATTTGAGTAAGCATAAATCATTCTAGGAACTCAGGATTATTATATGACATGCATCATTTTAGGAATGCACGAGAAAAGTAGGTTTGGTTAAGTTGTTGAAATTGAAATGATTTTCTTTGCTTGTGTGAATTAAATGGAAAATTGTTCCTAATATGAAATTTTTAATTTTTAAATGATACAAGATGTGAATAGATCGGTGTGTAATGAAACTTGAGTTATGATAATGTGTTTACCCTTATTAACCATTCCCTAGATGTAGGATGGTTAAGGGTAGTGACAACACCTTAGTTTTGACTATGTGGTGGGAAAAAGGGGAAAATTACTTTCTATGACTTATTTGGATGGTAGTAAAAGATGAAAGGCTTTAATGATTACTAGATTATAATTGGGAAATTTAAAATGAACTTGGAACTAATTAATGGTGTATGTAATTGTTCATGTATTTAAGATATGTAGATGATGATAATTGGGAGGAAATTTTATTTTGACCAAGATTTGAATCATTTGAAATTTATATAGATCTAAATTTTATTCATATGTTTAAATATCTAAATACCCATAGTGGGGAGTAGTGGTTCCATGATCAGAAATGCTTTTTAGGGATAAGACTCATTATGTTGGGGAGATTGTAATAACCCATGTTGTTAGTTTTTATTTATTTTTCGATAAATGAGAATGTGTAATTAATAATAGTTTTATTACAATTGTTGGAATTATAATAGTGGAAATGATGTGAAATATTTAATAATAATAATAATTGTTATTATTATTATTATTAATGCGAGGAAAAAATTTGTGTGTATATATGTATGAGATATATATATATACACATATGTGTATATATATTTTTACGAGTGTAAATAAATATATACATTTTTGTTTATATATATGTGTGGAAACCATGAAAGAGGGGTGCCAAAAAAATTCAATGCTATAGGTGGGGCACTCAAAATAAAATCCCTCACACCCCTCTCTCCTTTCCCTATATCTTTATCATTTTATTTTTATTTTTATCAATATCTTCAAACTTCAATCATCAATATCATTTCTGATACTGATCGGATTGACATGACGTCAGTGGCATCAAATTCACCTTGATAAGAGGATGACATGTATTAAATTTTTTCACAGGTGATGAGGTATTTTATACAGTTTTTTATTAAACTAGATTTCCTTATTTATTTAATTTATCCTTTCATAGTTGTTAGAATAATGCACCGCCAGTGATGTTGGATTCTTATTGATGAGAGGATGATAATCCCTAGGTTTATTTTCATAGGTGATAAAAAATTTTATAAAGATTTAATTAAATTCAAATACCATGGTTAAATTGAAAATATAATGATTAATAATGAAGCTTTTTATATACCATATATTAGTGGCAAATCAATAAATAATTTACGAGTTCATAATATTTGAGGCAGGTGGTTTAAATTCAACTCCCATAGTCTTAATCCCAATTTCATATATGTGTTGTAGATTTCAATTAGCATGTTTGAAAATTGAATCTTGAATTTTATAAATTAAATTGATTAATTAATTTATGGAAACATGGGATTGAATTGGATATTGGGATTATAGAATAAAATTAATTAATTATTGAATTAATAGATGGAAATTTTTATGATAGTGTAATTGGTTGAATTTGATTAATTAATTGGTGCATTGATTAATGGATTGTTGGTATTTTGAAATTTAATTAATTAATTATAGAATTAATTAATGGGAATTGTTGTGATTATGCAATTAGTTGAGTTTGATTAATTAATCAGTGAATTAATTTACAGATTGTTGGGATTGTGAAATTGGATTAAATAATTATTGAATTAATCAATAAATGACTGGGATTATATAATTGGTGGAATTGAATTAATTAATTGCTAAATTAATTAATTGAAATTATTGTGATTATGAAACTGGTTGAATTTCATTAATTAATTTTTTAATTAATTAATATATTACTATGATTGTGGAATTAGATTTATTAATTTTTGAATTAATTAATAGATTATTATTATCGTGGAATTGGATTAATTAATTATTGAATAATTTAATATATTGTTGTGATTATGGAATTGTATTAATTAATTGTTAAATTAATTAATAGATTATTGTGATTGTGGAATTGGATTAATTAACTATTGAATTAATTAATAGAATGTTGTGATTGTAGAATTGGATTAATTAATTGTTTAATTAATTAATAGATTATTGTGATTGTGAAATTGGATTAATTAATTTTTGAATTAATTAACAGATTGTTGTGATTTTGGAATTGGATTAATTAATTGATTAATTAATTAAATAGATTATTTTTATTATTGAATTTGATTAATTAATGATTGAATTAATTAATATATTCTTGTGATTATGGAATTTATTGATTTAGATTAATTAATTGTTGAATTAATTAATGATATGTAATGATTGTGAAATTGATTGATTTGGATTAATTAATTGTGGAATTAATTAATGAGATGTCATGATTGTGGAATTGATTGATTTGGATTAATCAATTTTTGAATTAATTAATGAGATAGAAAGATTGTTAAATTGATTGATTTGGATTAATTAATTATTTAATTAATTAATGAGATATCATGATTGTGGAATTAATTGATTTTGGATTAATTAATTATTGAATTAATTAATGAGATTTCATGATTGTGGAGTTGATTGTTTTGGATTAATTAATTTTTGAATTAATTAAGGATATGTCATGACTATAAAATTGATTGATTTGAATTAATTAATTTTTTATTTAATTAATGAGATGTTATGATTGTGGAATTGGTTGATTGAGATTAATTAATTGTTGAATTAATTAACGAGATTTCATGATTGTTGAATTATTTCATTTGGATTAATTAATTGTTGAATTAATTAATGAGATTCCATGACTGTGGAATTTATTGATTTGGATTAATTAATTATTGAATTAATTAACGATATATCATGATTATGGAATCAATTTATTTGAATTAATTAATTTTTGAATTAATTAATGAGGTTTTATGATTGTGAAAATTATTGTATTAGATTAATTAATTGTTGAATTAATTAATGAGATTTCATGATTGTGGAATTGATTGATTTGAATTAATTAATTGATGAATTAATTAATGGAAATTATTGTGATTATGAAATTGATGGAGTTGATTAATTGACTTATGAATTAATTAATGGAATATTGTGATGGTGAAATGTGATAAGAGGATTAAAGTTGATTAATATTGAGTGATGTGATATTGGGATACATGTGATATTTTGATACATGTGATATATGTGATTAATTGATATTTGAGTGTGGGAAACACACTAATGCTCCAAATACCCATATGTGATTGATTGATATATGATTGTGGGACCCAAATCGATGCTCTAAATACCCACAGAGTTCTAAGTGCATGCTTGAAAATATTATTGTTTGAGATAGAGACTGATGCTTCAAATACCCATGGGATGTGGGATTGGGAATGATACTCCAATTACCCGTTGGGTTCTATACACAACGTTCTATGCCCATGAGATTGGAATTGGACTATAGTTCCAATTTTCCATGGAAATTAGTTGAGTTGAAATGGATAATGAGAGCCACGTGTTATAATGAATTGGGGATTGAATATTTGGTATGGTTTAGACTTCAGCATGGGCATTGAGATACAAGTGTCCTCAGGAACCCGAGAACTATATGGTTAAATAAAGAGTAATTGAATAAATGTAAACTATTTAGTTTATTGATTTTATTTATTCTTTATACAACTGTATACATCGTTTTGACTGGATATTGTTTTAGATACTATTGGTGGTATCCTACTGAGTTGTACCCACACCCTACTTAGGATGCTTGATCAGTACCCAAATAGAGTTCATGTTTACGGGATAGAATAATGGTAAAGGACCTATATTAGATGGATGATTTGGGATGGAATGTGGATGAGGGGACCAGACGTGGTTTGGGGCCTACTTGGGAGTTTTCAGTGTCTTTACTTTTGGGTTTTCATTTTGACACTTAACACGTACTTTAACATGACATATTTGATATTCAGTTTTGATATTGTATTTCCAATTTTGGTCATCTTGTGATATTGGTATTATTCTTGTTATGGTTATATTATTGGTGATTTATTATTTATTTTCAACTAGTGTATTACTCTAAATAAGAAGGTATAGTCTCCCTATGATCAATATTAGACCCTCACTGCTAGTCGGAAACCTCTGGCGTATGAAGAGGTGCATTTGAGGTCACGTAGCTCTCCAACTCGGGGCACTAATGTATGACACCCAGGCCAAGACCTTACACCTACCGGTCACATAGTGTGTTGGATTGACATACAATTGATTCTTGCATATCAAAAATAACCTAAGGATCATTGTCTAAAGTATCAAACTACGAAGTACAATTCTGGTTGTTCTCAAAAGAATGTGATCTTGAATTTTCTTACATCCATGGTGAGAGTTTCTTATCATAATTTCAAGTATACTAATGTTATTATTAGTGACCTAATTAATAATTATATGAAGCATTATATTGTATATTCTCACTTTTTGTATCATTATTACATGAATCTATTTTTGAAAGAACCATAGGTTAGCGGTTTGTGTAGAAAAATGAATATCATTGATGTTCATGACAATGAAAATATTAAAAGGATTAGGGTTATTCTTCCTAGTAAGGGAAGAAAATGGGAATGATTGTTTGATTTTAATCCAAGGGAGTAGTAGCGATATGTGGAACTTCGAGAATATGATCAGCAACATACTAATTCTGGATGCATGAACGCTTTTTAGGGAGATATGATAGATTTCCATAAAAAGTATGTTAGGGCATATGATATTCCTAATATCCCTCACCCAAATGTTTAAATTGTAAAGACCCAAATTTCCATGTATTTTTTTAAATATATGGAATTATTACGAGTCTATGAAAATTAACGGTGCGTTATTCTGAGGCCCGGTGTGCCCAGAATGAATTTATGAACTTTTTTAAGGTAAATTCAGTAAACATGCAGGTGACATTTTATATCTTTTAAACCGGTGTTCAGATTAAAAATATGAGGGCACTGTTGAATCCGCAGCGCTGAGATTCACTTAAGGGAGGTTTCACTTCGACCGCAGTAGGTCGGGTGAAAATGTTAATTTTGCAGACTTTTGAAAGATTAATAAAATAACATGTTATGTTATTTTATTTCTTTTCTTTTTCTCCAGCAGATAAGGGGATGTGGCGGGACCAACGACATGTCAGTCCATTAAATGGCTTGACTCCCCTTTATTCTTGTAAACGCACCGTTGGAGTTTGGAAGGTTCATTAATTAAATGAACCCCATTAATTCCACGTGTGTTACTCACCCTCCCCCTCTCCTATTTATATAGAGCTCAGGGTGGAGTGTTGGAATGACTTCACCAAGCGACGAAGATCTGGAAAATTACCATGATACCAACCACTTAGAGGATGAGACTAGTTTCAGTAAGCGGTGACGAGCACCACCGAATCACGAACCGATGACAACGACGAAGGAGGTTCCGTCGATCGTCGTCCGAGAATGTCTCTTCTAGGTAGGGGGTTTATTTTGAAGTTGTATTGACAAATTAAATCCTCTCTCACTTTCTATCACATTAACACGGAGGGAACGATCCAAACGAATAAGGCTCAGACCCTCCGCCGCTTCGCTCATGCTCCGTTCTTCGGGGACGGTTTACTTAGATTGATGGAAACGTGAAATAGTGGGTCATGCTATGACGACGACAGTATGGGAGAGCCGTAGGTGCAGACAACACCAAGATTGGACACCGAAGCAAGTCTGGTGACCCGCAGAAGAAACCGCCGTCGGTGGCTAGAGGACACGCGCGGAAACTGGCCGCTGGTGGTGGGAGGCAGCGTGCGACGACGCACCACGGTGGTCGAAAGTGGTCATCCCGAGCCGGCCGTGCGGGACAAGGGCGGTGTCCGCAGGTGCTGGGAACAACAGTTGTCATGGCCAGCAGGCCACGACAGGAGGGTGCAACGCGACCCGTGCCGTGCTACGTTGGTGAAACCCGGTCGACCAAACGACCGACTATATATTGCAGTGGGGAAACGCCCCACCAGATGGAAAAAACGACCCCACAACCACGGTACCAGCAGAAGAAAATGGTCCACCTTCTGGTGGACCGGGTTGGACGTGGGCTGGCTGAGCGGACCAGACCCGCCAGCGGGCCAGGCCGAACCCGCGGCCTAGCGGGCCGGGCCAACCGCAGCCCGAGCCCGTGAAATGAACCGGGCCGACCCCAAAGGGCCGGAACCAGGGAACCGGGCCAACCGTTAAATGGCCAGACCTGAGCGGGGTTAGGTAGACCTCGAGACCCGTTGTGTCGGGCCGGTCTGACCGAGTCGGATCAGGCCTAGACCCAACCGGTCCTCGAATAAAGAAACGTCCGTAACTAACAAACTGGGTGTCCGTTTGACACACCGTCGATGGCATTGAGATCCCTTTTAGGAAGTGGTCTGGTTTCACCCAAATTAACCCAAGTTCTAAGGGTTAAGAGGTCACTTGAAGTGTATCTTGGGTTGTCAAATCCTCAGAGACCTAAGAAGATCCTTAGACACACAATAAAAAGAGATGGGTTTTGGCTATGAAGAGGCCATCTTGGGTTGATTTTATATGGTTTTAAAAGAGGAGTAAGAGATCTATGTGAATTAAAATTATGAGGAAATCAGTTGATCCTATGTTATTGCTCGCGGTGGATTGGATGAATTCTGTTGAGCCCTCTGGAAGATTGCTGATTTCATGTTTATAACTGATGTTTTAATAATCACAAATCATCACAACTCATTGATTCTTAATCTAGTTTGATGTCTCATAAACATAATTCCAATCTATGAATGAATCTGTTATCATGTTTTTATCTATGATTATTAACTTACAAAGTACTTTGGAAGTTTTCTGGATCCAACATCCATCAGACTCACTGATCCATCAGACTCACTGATCCATCAGACTCACCGATCCATCAGACTCACCGATCCATCAGACGCACTGATCCATCAGACTCACCGATCCATCAGACGCACCGATCCATCAGACGCACCGATCCATCAGACTCAATGATCCAAGGACTCACTGATCAAAATGACTCACCGATCAGATGACAGACCGATGCTGATCAAAATGACTCACTGATCAGATGACAGACCAATGCTGATCAAAATGACTCACCGATCAGATGACAGACCGATGCTGATCAAAATGACTCACCGATCAGATGACAGACCGATGCTGATCAAAATGACTCACCGATCAGATGACAGACCGATGCTGATCAAAATGACTCACCGATCAGATGACAGACCGATGCTGATCAAAATGACTCACCGATCAGATGACAGACCGATGCTGATCTATCTGAGTCACCGATCATTACTCTAATGCTGATGATCTACCAATCACTTGAACAGTCATAAAAAACTGTTTGAATTTCTTTATCTTTATCTTTATTTATTCTAACCAACGGTCATATTAGTTATATTTTAATACCCTGACAATTAATTAATAAAGGTTGTCGGATGTCAGGAAACCGTACCTCGTACCTGCGGAAAGGAAACCTTTTCTGTCCTACGGAGCACGTGACATAAATACAAGAAGACTCTGCTGAAGAGAGTAGAGACAACACACACAGAGACAAGGAAGCATACGACATACTCAAGAAGAGCTCTGTGCATAAAAGAAGAATCGAAGCAAGACAGAATCATATATACAATCAAACCTACTCAAGAAGAGTGTGTGCATACAAAAGAATATCGAAGAGCTTCATCGACTACATCTCACTGCCTATGAACCTGAAGCATATGACACTCTGCTTCTCAAACAAAATCGAGAAGAGGACTCAGAATCACTTCTGATCAATTCCGAAACGAGTCCATTGCTACACTGAAAATCACTAGAGCCATTTCTAAACTCTACATCTCTGCTCTGTGATTTATTTATTCTACATTTTGAGCAGTGTGTGTTATCTGCTGTATTAAACACACACACTGACTCCTGTACTTTCACTGGAGGATCTGTAAATCCTCAGCAAACCTTTTTACACTTCATTTCCCACTGTGGATAGTGGTAGAGGTCTTGTGACCTGGACAGCTGGCTGCTGTTGTTTGTTTTCCCACGTAGAACTGTGGTAGAGGTCTTGTGACCTGGACAGTGTGTTCATTGTTGTTGACCCCGATCCAGGGTGTGGATCATTTTTATATAAACTTTTGAGAGGACTAAGTCTCGGCTTGAGACTGAACCTCTTGGTTAATTCTCTGTGTTTGTAGTTATACTCTATATCCATACTATACATATTTATTTCATATTCCGCTGCTATTACTTTGAAATATAATCTATCTTCAAAGCTACTTTGATAATTAAACTCGCAAGTGTTTATATTTATTATAAATCAGTAAGTTAGTTTCAAAAGTTAATTTAATCATAAGGTTAAGTTAACTGAGAACTAATCAATCTTTGAGAAACTAATTGAACCTTTATAATCTATATAAATTCACTACAGTTTAATTTGTTTTTAAAATAGGGGGATTTTAATAGAAATTGTTTTTAACAGAAATTTTAATTGGAACTCAATTCACCCCCCTCTTGAGTGTCCACTCCGACCAACACTTGGTATCAGAGGTTGAAAATACTCTCTAAAAGTACTCTGCTTTTGAACTGTGATTTTAGTTGTATTTTAAAGTTCTTAAAATTTCTGTTATATCTAAATTTTTATCTCTTTAAAATTTTCTAATCATGGATAATAGACTTGAGGGTGCTGCTACTAACCGGCCACCTTTCTTCAATGGGACTAATTATGCTCAGTGGAAACTGAAAATGAAAATTCATCTAGAAAGCATGGGATTTGATATTTGGACTGCTATAGAATCTCAATACAAAATTCCAGACACTGAAAGAATAACTTGGGATGAACCTACTAAGGCTGCTTATATTAATAATTGCAAAGCCATGAATGCCCTCTACTGTGCTCTAGGTGATTAAGAGTTTAATATAATTTCTTCTTGTAAAACTGCATATGATATTTGGGATACCTTAGCTGTTTCTCACGAAGGAACAACTAATGTTAAGGAAATGCGGTTAAATACTTATACTATTAAATATGATAACTTTAAGATAAAACCTGATGAACCCATTTCTGACATGTATCTCAGGTTCAATGAGATAGTCAACACAATGACCTCCCTTGGAAAGGTTGTTCCAGCAAAGGAACAAATCATGAGAATACTGAGATGTTTGCCAGATAGATGGAGAGGCACGTCTGTATCTATTAGAGAATCATGTGATATTGGAGCTCTACCTGTCAAAGAACTTATTGGAAAGTTGATGATGTATGAAGAAGAACTCAAGGTGAACAAATAAGAATATGGTGAACCTATAAGGAAGTCTATTGCCTTTAAGACTACAACCTCAAGGAATAAGGATAAGGAAAAGCCTCAGGCTACAAATGAAAGTTCAAGCAGTGAAGAAAGTGAAAATGACTCTGACAGTGATGCTGAGATGGCTCACATTGCTAGAAGATTTAAGAAATTCTATAGGAAGAAGAAGTTTTTCAGAAAGTCAAACTACAAAGGCAAGTATGATAACAAAGGACACTGGAAAAAGGATTGGAAGAAGAACGACAAATCAGATGATGTTGTCTGCTATGAGTGTAAGAGAAAAGGACACATTAAAGCCGACTGTCCAAAGCTGAAGTATAAAAAGAAATATGAATATAAGGGCAAGAATTAAAAGAAATCCATGAAGGCTACTTGGAGTGCTTCAGAAGACAGCACAAGTGAAGCTGAATCTTCAGACTCTGAAAAGAATCGGGCCAACATGTGTTTCATGACAAACACTTCCGAGGTAACATCAGAAACTCCTGTTTTTAATTCATACTATTCTGAAAAAGATTCTGACTCAGAAAACATGTCAAAATCTGAATTGTGTGAATACTGTGACATGTTAGAAGAAACTTGTAATGAGATTAAGGATAAATATAAAGGTCTAAAGAAACAGTATGCTTTAAGTGTTAAGCATAAATCTGATCTTGATATAGAAAAGGAAAAGAATGCTCAACTACTTAAGGAAAATACAGAACTGAAACTGTCAAATGAGAAACTCAGAAAAGACTTAGAGAAGTTCACCAATGGTAAAAATACTCTAACACAAATGCTAGGAAAGCAAGTTTCACCTAGATACACTACTGGTATAGGATACCAACCTGGACAGAGAAAAGTTACCAAAACTAGATTCATTTCTAAATCTGGACAGAATGAAGGTAATTCTGGAACTTCATATGCTTCAGCCAGTTATATACATAGCTATGGATCTAATAAGGTTTATCTTTCAAAGAATGTCAATTCTACAAATTATATGAGACCCATTAGACAAATATGGGTACCTAAAGTATTATTGGCTAACCTGTCTGGACCCAAGAAAATCTGGGTACCAAAATCATCTCCCATCTAAATCTGTTTTGTAGGAGACCTGCTTGAAGAGCTGTCACAAGAAGATATGGTATTTGGACAGTGGGTGCTCAAGGCACATGAATGGAGACTTCTCTTGTTTCAAGAGTTTAATAAAAGTTGATGGAGGCTTTGTCACCTTTGGTGATAATTCAAAAGGAAAAATCATCGGCCTAGGCCAGATTGGTAACACTGATTCAATTTTGATTTCTAAAGTTTTATTTGTTGATGGACTTAAATATAACCTGTTAAGCATTTCTCAGTTGTGTGATGATGGCTTTTATGTGAAATTTAAAAATGATTCTTGCAATGTTTTTAACTCTAAAAATGTCTTAGTATTTTCTGCTTTAAGAAATGAAAATGTTTATGCTATTGATTTAAATTATTTGGCTAAGCAGAACATTCCTTGTTTAAATGATTTTCACAAAGAGTCTTGGCTTTGGCACAGAAGATTAGGACACTGCAATGTGCACTCACTTAGAAAACTTTCTAGGAAGAACTTAGTTAGAGACTTACCCAAACTTGAATTTCCAGCAGACAAAGTTTGTAATCCCTGTCAAAAGGGAAAGCAACATAAAGTTTCTTTTAAATCAAAGAAAGAAGTCTCAACTTCTCAACCACTTGAGTTGGTTCACATGGATTTGTTTGGACCATCAAGAGTTTCTAGTCTAAATGGGAAGCATTATGTCTATGTTCTTGTAGATGACTTTTCTAGATATACTTGGGTATACTTTCTAGCTCACAAAAGTGAAGCTTGTTCTTACTTTATTAAATATTCCAAGTCTGTAGAGAATCTTAGTGGACTTAAGATTAAGACCCTGAGAAGTGATCATGGTCGTGAGTTTGAAAATCATGAGTTTGATTCTTACTGCTCACACAATGGCTATATTCACAATTTCTCTGCCCCTAGGACACCCCAACAAAATGGTGTAGTAGAAAGGAGAAACCGAACCCTTCAAGAAATAGCTATAACCATGCTCAATGAATATGAACTGCCTATTTACTTTTGGGCTGAAGCTGTAAATACAGCTTTTTATGTCATTAATAGAGTCCTAATTAGACCAGTTCTTAAGAAAACTCCTTATGAGTTGTGGAACAATAGGAAACCCAAGGTTAACTACTTCAAAGTTTTTGGCTGCAAAGTCTTTATTCTCAATACTAAAGACAATCTTGACAAATTTGCATCCAAGAGTGATGAAGGAATTTTCCTAGGTTACTCTATCTCTAGTAAAGCCTATAGAGTTTTCAATAAAAAGACCAAATGTGTGGAAGAATCTGTTCACATCAAATTTGATGAAACCGATCCACATGAACCTAACATCTCTCTTGAAGATGATCTCTCTGGTTTGAATCTTAATGATAAAGACAATGGACCTATAGTTAAAACATCCAGCTCTGGAAATTCTCCAGAACCTGCTTCTGTTGAACCTCAATCAGTAGGAAAGTCTGAAATCTCTAGCCCTATCTTTTCAAGACCTTCTAGGACTCTAAAGAACCATCCTATAGATGCTGTTGTAGGAAATCTGGATAGAGGAACACAGACTAGAGCTTCTCTAAGAAATCAGGTTGAACATCAAGCTTTTCTTTCACAGCTAGAACCCAAAAATATCAATGATGCTATCAATGATGAATTCTGGGTAATGGCTATGCATGAAGAACTAAATCAATTTGAAAGAAACAAAGTCTGGAAATTAGTAGAAAGACCTAAGGACACTTTGACCATAGGCACAAAATGGGTGTTCAGAAACAAAGTTGATGAATCTGGAAACATCATTAGAAATAAAGCTAGGCTAGTTGCACAAGGTTACAATCAAGAAGAAGGAATTGACTATGAGGAAACCTTTGCACCTGTAGCTAGATTAGAAGCTATTAGAATCTTACTTGCATATGCATCACATCTGAATTTCAAGTTATATCAAATGGATGTCAAAAGTGCTTTTTTAAATGGTGTTATTATTGAAGATGTTTTTGTAGAACAACCACCTGGTTTTTTAAATCCTCATTTTCCAAATCATGTTTTTAAACTTTCTAAAGCTTTATATGGTTTAAAACAAGCTCCAAGAGCTTGGTATGAAAGGATTTCAAACTTTCTTATCTCCAAAGGATTTACAAAAGGAGTAGCTGATCCCACTCTTTTTATAAAAAGGATTTCAAAAGATGTATTAATAGTACAAATCTATGTTGATGATATTATTTTTGGATCATCTAAAAATTCCTTATGTACTGATTTTTCAAAGGTTATGCAAAATGAATTTGAAATGAGCCTAATGGGAGAGCTTAAGTATTTTCTTGGATTTCAAATCTTTCAAAATGAAGATGGAATTATTTTAAATCAAAGTAAATATACAAAGGATCTTTTAAAACGTTTTGGATTGGATAGTATTAAGGAAAGTGATACACCTATGAGTACTACCTGTAAACTGGATGTTGATGAAACTGGGAAACCAGTTGATCAAACCAATTACAGAGGTATGATTGGAAGCTTACTTTATCTTACTGCTAGTCGACCAGATATTATGTTTAGTATATGTATGTGTGCTAGATTTCAAGCTAATCCTAAAGAATCACACTTATTAGCTGTTAAACGGATTTTTAAGTATCTTAAGTATACTGTAAATTTAGGTTTGTTTTATCCAAAAGGACAATCATTTAATCTAACTAGCTATTCAGATGCTGACTTTGCAGGATGTAAGTTAGATAGGAAGAGCACATCTGGAACATGTCATTTTCTTGGAAAATCCCTAGTATCATGGTGTAGTAAGAAACAGAATTCAGTTGCATTGTCTACTGCCGAGGCAGAATACATAGCTGCTGGTAGTTGCTGTGCACAAATTCTGTGGATGAAACACACTCTTTTGGACTATGGATATGTTTTTAAACATGTTTCAATCAACTGTGATAACACCAGTGCAATAAACATCTCTAAGAACCCTGTGTCTCACTCTAGAACTAAGCACATTGATGTCAGACATCACTTTCTAAGAGATCATTATCAGAAAGGTGATATTTCTCTAGAATTTGTTAGTTCTAAAAATCAATTAGCTGATATCTTCACAAAGCCCTTATGCTCTGAAAGAATGAAATTTATTAAACAAGAGTTGTGTATGATCGATCTGTGAAACTGATCTGTGAAACTGATCTGTGAAACTGATCTGTGAAACTGATCTGTGAAACCGATCTGTGAAACTGATCTGTGAAACCGATCTGTGAAACCGATCTGTGAAACTGATCTGTGAAACCGATCTGTGAAACCGATCTGTCACACTGTTTTGTCAAACTGATCTATTTTCAATTACTTTTTATTAATTAGTAAATTACTTTTTATGGAAACCCTAAATGATAAAATAAATGATACGCGGCTATTTATCTTCCCTAAACCTCTGACCTTTCATTTCCCGCCGAACCTCTCAACATCTCTTCTCCTCTACTTTGAACCTTCTAACCCTCGAACTCCTGCCTTCCCAAAATCTTCAAATGACTAAGCAAAAGAGACCGAGCAAAGGACCAGATAGCCCTGTACCTTCAAAGCGTGCTCGAGGCGAGTCGAGCAGTACCTCTCAACGTTCAGTAAATCCGAACCTGGAAACTCGGATTGTTGCTGTAGAAAAAGAAGTAAACTCTGCGTGGCTTCTGTCAAGTAAGTCACTGTTGCTACAAGTTCTTAAATCGCAAGGATGGATAGACCGGTTTTCAGACAACGCCCGAATAGAGTATCCAAAGCAAGTACATGAGTTCTACATGAACCTGAAAGTCACTCTTGATGGTGTGGAAGCTGCTAGGATGTCATCTGTTGTAAAAGGAAAGAAAATATCTTTCTCATCTAAGCAGTGGGCTGAATGTTTAAATGTACCTCATGAAGGTCGATATGAGGACTATGCTGGCAATATACCTCCAATCACTGACTATTTTTCTTATGAGCTAGCACTAGAGCTTCTGACTGGAAACAGAGAATCGAGGAGAATCACAGCTTCATAATTAGATGGTGAAAACAGACTCCTATTCAAGTTTATCCAGCACCAACTCTGCCCTCGAAGAGGAGATTTTGCTGCTGTTAAGTTTCAAGATGTTTTTCTATTGTTTCTGCTCAAAACCCATGAAAAGATAAACCTGTGTAGATATGTGATGGTCCACATAGCTAGTATGCTGAAACCTTCCAAGAAATCCACAGCGTTGTTTTATTCAAAAATGATATCTACTATGCTCCAGAATCTGGAATGTGTTGATGAAGATGATGAAGCTGTTGAAACAGAGCGTACCTTCTGTCTCAACAAAGAGATCTGAAAGAGAATGAAAATCAGTTGGAATCCATGGAAGAAGTGCTGGTTTGCAGATGAAGATAAATTGTATGAAGCCTACAATCCCATAGATCATGGCAAGAGGCCAAAGGATTTGAGAGATCCTGGATTAAAACCAGATGAGGAACCAGTTTATTCTGATGATGATGAGCAAGAAGAAGCTGCAACTGAAGAAGGAAGTGTGTCTTCTCCTGATGATAGGAGTGATCCTGACACTGCTAGTCCCAAGAAAAGAATAGAATTTGGACCTGCTAGTCCACCCCTAACCCTACCAGAGTCAGAACCTATTCTTGATGATGAAGAAGATTCTGATACTGAAGAATATCACAGCGAAGCCTCTGAGCAGAGTCATAATGAGCAAGGTGATGCTGATGATAATCATGATGGTGATGATGATGATGCTGATGATGTTGAAGCTGCTGTTGATGGTGTTAACAGACCGGTGGATGGTCTTGCTGAAGATCAAGAACAACAACCTCAATCAGTACAAGAAATCCATATCAGTGGCAAGGCTGACTCACCAAAAATCAGTGGAACAGCAAGCTATGAAAAACCCAACTACACTCTGTGTGCTTCTGTTTGGGATGACTACCCTGGTTATGCTGTGTTGGGCTTAGAATATTCTGAAGAAGAAGAAGAATTGCCAGAATCTGCTGTAGCTGTGAAAAGGAACCTTCCAAAATAAGCAAGGTCTATTCCTGCTGTTGATCCTGTAAATGTAAATTTACCTGGTTCTGAAATCTCTCGAGCTGATCTTGATAAGTTTAAGATTGAATTGCTAACCACTGTGAGAGATATAGTCAGAGAAGAACTTTCCAATGCCCTTCATCAAGTATCTCTGCAAGTTTCTGAAAATTCCTTGAAAGCTTTTTCAACGGCAGTCTCAGATGTTCTCAAGCCAGACTTGACTGCTACTGGTGAATTTGTTGGTAGGCACATAGCCTCTTTGAACCAAACTTTGAAGGATATCCAAGTTAGCTTAGTTTCTCTATCAAATGAGTTCAGATCAACCATCTCTGGTATGATGGAAGTTCTGAGAAATCTGATTGAACATCTCAACAAGTCTGACCTGAGGAAGTTGAAAGCTGAACTAACTCATATAGTCGGCCAAGCCAGTACAGCCAAGGTCACCAAGATCACTACTAGTGAGCTAGAAGCTCTAAGAGCAGTTGTGCATGATGAGTTAGCTGCTGTTAGAAATATTCTTGATTTAGAATCCTTGAGGAAGATGCAAGAAGTCTGTGATCTCAGTCATAAGATGACATTGGTCTATTCAGCAGATGCTAAGAAAGCTCTGCAAGAGATCAAAGCAAAAGTTGATGCTTACTTTTCCAAGATTTATACAAAGCATGAGATGGCTGCCAACTTCAAAGTCTTGACAGAAAATCTGAAATTACCTCCTGTCACTCAGGCCTTCAAAAGTCAAGTTCGCCAATTGCAATATTTTACCCCAACCTTAGCACAGTTCATGGAGAACAAGGATGATTTTGAACAAGCTATGAAGTATGGAGCAGAAGTCATTCAGGACTTCATTCATCTGTTGAAGCCTTACTTGGATGCACAGGCCACTGCAATAGTACTTCCTACTTCTGAACCTCTCAGTGCCTCTGATGTCGCTCCAAATCAGTTGTCTGTTGCCCAAGCTCTATCTCAGTTGCGACCAGTCTCTCCGAAAGCTTCTCAACCAGCTCCTGCTCCTTCTCAACAACTCTCTGTGACACCTCCAACTGCACCTGCCAGAGTTGTCCTACCGCCACTTCAGCTCCGTGAACCACAACCTGCCTCCAAGCCTTCTACCTTACCTACCATTGATCCAAAGGATAAAGGGAAAGCTCCTTTGTATCCCAACAAATAGCCATGTATTGTTTTTGATAGGGTGATCTATGTATTGTTTATCCTCTTCTGTGACTTTATCTAATATTCTTTTTTCCTTTGTTTTATCTCTATACTCTCTGCACCCTGCTTCTCTTTTCCCTTATCTGTTTTCCCTCCTTTTTGATTATCCCAAAGGGGGAGAAAGCTATATATAATGGGCGACAGATATATAGGGGGAGAAAGATATATATAATGGGAGAAAGCTATATATAATGGGAGTACTCTATATATGAAGGGGGAAATATATATCTAAGGGGGAGAACGATCTATATATATATGAGAGATGTGAATATCTCAGAGGGAGATCAATATCTCAGGGGGAGAAATCTGAATACTATATATATGGGAATGTTAAATTAAGAGGGAGATTTATATTTCTTTACTTTTATTCTCATTATGTTTTTATTATTGATTGATGATTTTTTATATATATATGAAAATTTGTGATTATCAAAAAGGGGGAGATTGTTGAGCCCTCTGGAAGATTGCTGATTTCATGTTTATAACTGATGTTTTAATAATCACAAATCATCACAACTCATTGATGCTTAATCTGGTTTTATGTCTCATAAACATAATTCCAATCTATGAATGAATCTGTTATCATGTTTTTATCTATGCTTATTAACTTACAAAGTACTTTGGAAGTTTTCTGGATCCAACATCCATCAGACTCACTGATCCATCAGACTCACTGATCCATCAGACTCACCGATCCATCAGACTCACCGATCCATCAGACGCACCGATCCATCAGACGCACTGATCCATCAGACTCACCGATCCATCAGACGCACCGATCCATCAGACGCACCGATCAATCAGACTCATCGATCCAAGGAATCACTGATCAAAATGACTCACCGATCAGATGACAGACCGATGCTGATCAAAATGACTCACCGATCAGATGACAGACCGATGCGGATCAAAACGACTCACCGATCAGATGACAGACCGATGCTGATCAAAATGACTCACCGATCAGATGACAGACCGATGCTGATCAAAATGACTCACCGATCAGATGACAGACCGATGCTGATCAAAATGACTCACCAATCAGATGACAGACCGATGCTGATCAAAATGACTCACCGATCAGATGACAGACCGATGCTGATCTATCTGAGTCACCGATCATTACTCTAATGCTGATGATCTACCGATCACTTGAACAGTCATAAACAACTGTTTGAATTTCTTTATCTTTATCTTTATTTATTCTAACCAACGGTCATATTAGTTATATTTTAATACCCTGACAATTAATTAATAAAGGTTGTCAGATGTCAGGAAACCATACCTCGTACCTGCGGAAAGGAAACCTTTTCTGTCCTACGGAGCACGTGACATAAATACAAGAAGACTCTGCTGAAGAGAGTAGAGACAACACACACAGAGACAAGGAAGCATACGACATACTCAAGAAGAGCTCTGTGCATAAAAGAAGAACCGAAGCAAGACAGAGTCATATATACAATCAAACCTACTCAAGAAGAGTGTGTGCATACAAAAGAATATCGAAGAGCTTCATCGACTACATCTCACTGCCTGTGAACCTGAAGCATATGACACTCTGCTTCTCAAAAAAAATCGAGAAGAGGACTCAGAATCACTTCTGATCAATTCCGAAACGAGTCCATTGCTGCACTGAAAATCACTAGAGCCATTTCTAAACTCTACATCTCTGCTCTGTGATTTATTTATTCTACATTTTGAGCAGTGTGTGTTATCTTCTGTATTAAACACACACACTGACTCCTGTACTTTCACTGGAGGATCTGTAAATCCTCAGCAAACCTTTTTACACTTCATTTCCCACTGTGGATAGTGGTAGAGGTCTTGTGACCTGGACAACTGGCTACTGTTGTTTGTTTTCCCACGTAGAACTGTGGTAGAGGTCTTGTGACCTGGACAGTGAGTTCACTGTTGTTGACCCCGATCCAGGGTGTGGATCATTTTTATATAAACTTTTTAGAGGACTAAGTCTCGTCTTGAGACTGAACCTCTTGGTTAATTCTCTGTGTTTGTAGTTATACTCTATATCCATACTATACATATTTATTTCATATTCCGCTGCTATTACTTTGAAATATAATCTATCTTCAAAGCTACTTTGATAATTAAACTCGCAAGTGTTTATATTTATTATAAATCAGTAAGTTAGTTTCAAAAGTTAATTTAATCATAAGGTTAAGTTAACTGAGAACTAATAAATCTTTGAGAAACTAATTGAACCTTTATAATCTATATAAATTCACTACAGTTTAATTTGTTTTTTAAATAGGGGGATTTTAATAGAAATTGTTTTTAACAGAAATTTTAATTGGAACTCAATTCACCCCCCTCTTGAGTGTCCACTCCGACCAACAAATTCCTTTTTTTACGATTTTAATTTCATTAACTCGAGAAGGATTCATGCAATGAATTCAAACTAACCTCATCACTTACTGATTAAACACCTTCACAACACATGCTAATCACCTATAAACTTGTAGGATTATTTTTATGAGCACTCCAAGGTAAAGGATCTAATTTTCACATAAAAGTGGGGCGAATAAATTCAATAAGGAAGAGGACGAATAAAAATCATTGAATAAAAGAAACTCAAATAAAAGAAATTAATAACATTTATAGAGTGAGAAATAACATTTAATACAGACCCTTTATACTCCCTTGGATCAACCCATAAAATATCTATCCCTCCATTGATTACAAGTTCTCAACAGAAGCAGGAAGTAGACTTACGAGGGTGGAATTGAAGAAGTAAAAAACAACAATAAAATCACGATCACTCCACCGTTTTGTGAACAATATGACAAGGGTTGGTGTGAATAAGTTCACACATTGAGGAAATGGTATCAAGGTGATATTAAAAATAATAGAATAAGAGAATAAGAATAACTTTTATTGAAAACTAAGTTGATTCGAACAACTTACATGATAAGGAAGAACATTACAAAGACAAATTGGAATAAAAACATTACAATGAAAACAAACCTACAAGATGATAAAATCCACCACCACAACAAACATAAATAGGAATTTTGGGAGCCTTGGGTCGAGCCTCCAATAGTAAAAATCATCCCACTTGATTATGGTAGGCCTAGGGTGGTGGAAAGCTTGTGGAACTTGGACTTTTCTACTCTTGACCCGAGGTGGAAGCCAGCTTGAAACCACCGACAGATAGGTCGAAATTACATTCTAGATTACCGAATTAGAGTGGGCCATAGAAGAATAAAATGGATATATGGACGTTTACTAACCCCCTGTAAAAGTTGGGCCCATGTGAAGTGGGAGTTACGTTCGATTTA
Organism: Viscum album; assembly: GCA_963277665.1. Taxonomy (NCBI): domain Eukaryota; kingdom Viridiplantae; phylum Streptophyta; class Magnoliopsida; order Santalales; family Viscaceae; genus Viscum; species Viscum album. Next base: position 647,301,547 of record OY728147.1, on the reverse strand, counting down.
GTATGACAATATTCTGGGCCGTAGATTCTGGCCTAGATTTTGATATTCTATTTGGGCTGCCTTAATTGCCATCATTGAGGCATAATTAGCACTATATTATGAATAATTATTTGTTCCTATATATTTCTTCTATAATCCCACGAAATTTGGGCTTCATTGGGTTTGTATTGTGGGTCCCACATCCTCATCAGTGGGCTGGTGTCCAATATGCCTTCTCCAGAATTATTTCCTTTCATCGCCAAATATCTCCATCATCCTTTATGAATCCTCCATTGATACCTAAATGAAAAATGTTCATATTTAAGTGTAGATAAAGTTCCCAAAATATAAAATTAAAATATGGATAATTAAAATCCTTAAAATCAGATGAATCATCGGGCCTAAATTGGTGTACATTAGGCATGAATTGCACAAATGATAAGAATGGATGTTTAAAAGTAAAATCCACTAACTCAGGACCATAAGATAAAAAATTAAAATTTAATACCATTAAAATGTGATTAAAATATGTATTTTTATTGGATAATAATGGTACCTTTGGCATATTCTGGCAGGCCCGACCGAGCCGGGCCGGACTGAGGTGTGATCGCCCCTGTTTCACAGAAAGGGATGTAACTAACAGACCGGGCGTCCGATTGACATGACGTCTATGGAATAAGGACCCTTTTTACAAGTAGGTACTTTTTAGATACTCTAATTGAGTTTTTATAGAGTTTTATGTGCAACCTGGGTTGGATCATACTTGAATCCAACTCGGCCCTTTTTACAAAAGTGCCCATATCTCACAGACCGGGCATCCGGATGATGCACCATCTGTCACGTTGGGACCCCAATTATGGGGAGGTCCCTTAGGTATAATTTTTGTGGGATTTATTACTAGTTTAAATATGAATGATGTCTTGAGGATCAGTTCTCCCAGAATCAAGCGTTTTATGAGCGTGAATCGAGTGGCTGGATGTGACATGAAGAAGAAGAGAAACCAATGTGGGTCAACATCAGAAAATACAGAGTGGGATGATATAGATGTATGACTAATCATCCCTACCTATATTATAGAGACCCTGTGTGGATCAACATTCTAGAGACCCTGTATGGATCAATATTCTAGCGACCCTGTGTGGATCAACATTCTAGCGACCCTGTGTGGATCAGCATTCTAGAGACCCTGTGTGGATTAGCATTTTAGAGACCCTGTTTGGAACATCATTCTAGAGACCATATGTGGATCAAAATTCTAGCGACCCTATGTGGATCAGCAATAGCGTGACCCGATGAGGACCCACGTTAAAGTGGCCTATCATGGAACAACAACTTACGTCTAAGTGTGGATTGATAATAGAACATCTCCTTTTTGGATCAATTGTGGGACTTCTAAATGAAATAAGATGATATATCCTAAGACTATTTATATATATTCTTGATCTATTAGTTGTATACCTAGTGTGAGATGACTATTACTTCGTGATTTTTTATTGAGGTCTTTCCTTGTGATTTTTAACTTTGTGGAACTCTAGGATACATTCGGGGGTCTCGAGGTCCCTACTGAGTATTGTTATACTCACCCCTGCACAGGCTTCGCTCGTACCTTGTTGTGTCTTGTGCAGACGACGAGCAGCTGAGCTGAGACTCGAGGGAGCTAGGACTAGATGGTACACAAAGAAGACAGGCTAACGTGGAGTGTTGTGGATATGATATCTACCTACCCTTTAGGTGGGATCCACGGTGGATGATCTAGGAGATGTTTTCTCTTTTCAGTTGTACTTGTACTTTTCATTTGGGCTTGTTCCGACCCCTTTACTTTCAATAAATTTTTTACTACAATAGTTTACTTCGTGGTTTCTTCTTACTGTGTTCTTGGATTGTGTGTTTGTATAGGTTTAAAGGAAATGCCTTTCTGTTATAGGGATAAGCCTTTTCGGTTCTATTCACCAACCCCTGGCCTATGGAAGGTGGGCTTGGGGTAGTCATGGCACGGGCCCCGGGGGACGAGTCGTGAAAAAGTGGTATCAGAGGAGTCAGTTATACTGAAGAACTAAGACTCTGATATTTTTAATGAAGAAATATTTTTAAGTGTTTTTAGTGTGATTTTCAGTTCAGGGAGTCCAATTTTGGTGTGACAGTTGACGTATCCATACACCAGGACCCTAAATTCTGATTTTCGAATCGGTGCACGAAAACACTGATTGCATGTGTTTTGGAAGTGTTTTATTTTTGATCTCTTTGAGTCAGATCACCAGGTATAACTTATTGAATGTGACACACTTGTTTCCTTTCAGGATTCCCCCACTTAGACAGCCATCCAGGATTCCTGAGAGAATACACGATAACCACCCACCGAGCGACAAGGATTCGGTGTAAGGCCCTCTTACGGTGGTAGTACCATCGGGTGGTGTACAAACAACACCACTAACAATTGGGAAGCCGTTGCCACCAGCCCCACTAGTAGATGGTGCACGCCGACTGAGTGAATTGCATGAGTTCCAGTGGTAGAGGCCTCCTAGGTTCTGAGGTGAGACGGATCCGTAGGTGGCTGAGGACTGGCTGGAGGCTGTGGCCAGAGTTTTTTTCCTAGTTGGGACACTAGCCGATCAAATGGAGATCCTAGCTACTGGTCTTTTCCAGGGAGAAGTAGGGAGTTGGTGGAGCCTGAAACTCCAGACACATGATGAGGCGACTGTCACCTTGTCACGACCCGCCTTCACCAAAAGGAGGGAAGGGTTAGCAGAATTGCCAAACCCTTCCTTATTTCAGTTGAAGGAGATATAATGACCCCCGAAACCCGCCTTCTATAGGTCCTGGAGTGGCGACTAGCACCAAGGGTATGGAAATTTCGCACAAATGGAAGGCATTACCATTTTTGTTTTATAGGATTGGGAGATAAGATGATGAAACCCAAAAACACCAAAGTAAAAGAAAATTAAATCCAAAAATAAACCATTCCCACATGCATGTTCCAAAAGTAAAAGCCACAAGGTACAAAAGTGACTACAAGGGTAAGTACCAAAGAAAAAAAATAGCAACTGCGACTGCCCCAAAGATCTGAGATAGTATGGTCCTACGCAATCCCCGAAGTCCTCCTGGAAACCGGAAAGAAGTTTTATATACGTAGGGTGAGCATACAAGTACAATTAGTAGGGAAAACCAAAGACTCTCGTGCACAAGTGGGGGAACGTGCTAAAGTCCCGTGAGAAGCATACAACCATCACTATGAAGGAGTTCATCCATCCCACTCACCGACCACACTCACCAAATAACGCAAACCAAGTAATATATATAATAAGATCACATCGATGTTTGGGTACCCCGCGCCACTTTCCCACTGGTTATTGAGACATCCTACGCATCGAACCGATCCCATCATTCTCACCACAGTCCCACTGCCACACTCGCCCGCACACACCTGGGCCACAACCGCACATAGTCCCACTACCGAATCCCACCCGAAAACACCTGGTCCACAACTGTCACACGTAACCACGCCTACAAAAACCTAGGCCAGAACAACCACCACCACGCCCGAAGACACCTGGGCTAGAAGATCCACTGCCACGCCCGAAGACACCTGGGCCTCATCCTGAAGATACTTGAGAAACTACCTGCCTGCACACACCCGGGTCATCCACCATACTACCCTGCCCGAAGATTCTTGGGCTAATAATGGACCTCAGGCCATCACAGCCTGCCTGAAGATACTTGGGCTATCCGGGAAAGGGAGCATAAAAATAGCTAATAACCAGCCACTAAGAATAGTGTTGGGAAAAACACCCTCCCCCATGAAATGGGGGTGTTCGGCACTAAGTTATCAACTTGGGTGGGGCACGAATAAGAAACACAAAGATACAAGTGTATATATAGGTAACAAGCACTCACCCAAAGTCAGATTTTTCTTCAGACAACCTATAGATCACAACTGCACTCAAGTTCGAGTCACAATTCTCACCAAAAAAACCCATTTGTCCCATTCTTATTTTCATGTTCAGTAATAATGTTTAAATAAGTTCATGCACTACTGGGAAACTAATATCATAAGTGAAAACTAAGGAAAAGATCCAGCCAAAAGTCAATTTAAACATTCACACCCGTTTTTCTTGTAAAGTCACAACAACAAAGGGATAAGAGAGATCCCTCGAAGTATTGGAACCAAAGACAACCCCGAGACACCACCCCGTGTTCCCCCCACCCCAAAAAGGTTTCTCATCAACCGAGGATCCCACCCCAATTCATGATATAAACAAGGTAACCACTCGGTCATAAGACTCACAACCATTGAATCCATAACAACAGGGGATCCCATCCCCAATTTCACACAACCACCGACAGTATAAAAAACAAGGGATCCAATCCCCTCCCACATTTCCACTAATCGGACCATGAAAGAAAACAACCAAACCACTACCACTAACAATAAGAAGGTACATGCCGATATTTTCAGATTTAAAAGATTTTACACACTCCATGATTTCAATTTCTATGTGCTTTAACCAGGGTTTATCACAAAAGGATTGATCCTGGTGCTTTCAATTTATTTAGCCGGGTGTACATGATTAATTTCTTTTTATAGCAGGAGCTCACAACCACAACCAAACCACTTAAAAACATCACGAGGGGTTCATTAGTGCACAGAGAAAGACCACCAACGACCATGATTTTTAGTAGGCATAAGCCCGCACAATTCAAAAAGAAGACCATAATATAAAACAACATCAACGATTAGAGCCCCCCCTTCTTCCTTTATAGAATTCGTTCATTATCTTATTTAGGCCTGGTTTATCCAATTCTACAGAAACAAAAGCACACCCACCCCGCATGATACACAAAAAGGGAGAGACGAAGGAGAATTCCCTACTTGTTGGATCAATGATCTATGCTGAGGCCGGGGGAGGAACTTCACGGATAGCGATGCAGCTCGCCTGAACAAAAATCGCCTCGTCTATCAATGCTTAGGCCGGGTGCGGAACTTCACGCATAGCGATGCGTCTTGTCCGAACGAAAAGCTGCTCGTCTGGACGAAGGGTACTCTTAGCACAGGGTGATCGAGAAAATAAGAAACCATGACTAACCCTTAGTTTATAAGGGCCACAGACGGTTGAGATAAGAACGCCAAACCGCGTAAGGAGCGGGGGTCGTGGGTTGACCACGCGACCCCACATGTTATTAAAGGGGTAGGGTGGTTTAACACACCGCACACACCAGGTTAATTCATTAAATATTTAATTAAAACATTTATGGGAATTACTGGGCTTTAAAACACGCTTAAAGGAGTCAAAATAGGGTTAAAAACCCTAATTGCGCAAGAAGGAGTGCCACTGGAAAGAACCTGCGTGGGTAGACCAGAGCCACCGGTAGCTAAGAGCTACCGGCGGGTGACAACTACCGGTATCCGAGAGCTACCGGTAGCTGACAACGACCGGTAGGCTGCAGCTACCAGTAGACTGAGCTACCGATAGGCTATAGCTACCGGTAGGCCGAGCTACCGGTAGGCTGTAGCTACTGATAAACCGAGCTACCGGTTGACAGAGCTACCGGTAGCTGCAGCTACCGGTAGACCGAGCTACTGGTAGACAGAGCTACCGGTAGGCTATGGCTACCAGTAGGCTAAGGCTACCAGTAGGCCTACCGTTGGCCAAACTTCACCGAGATTACTAGACCAGAAAACCCAACATGAGATTTTCAAAAAGTAATGGACCCCAAAAATCCGGGACATTACATCAGATACCTCTTAAATGATTCTATTCCTCGAGAATCAAAACAACCCATAAAGAAGGAGAGGGTCCGAACAACCACCTCGAAAGATACCTCTTAGGAGTGAACCTCATTGTTAACTATGAACACTTTCCTGTCACGAACCAAGCAACATATCATGTCAAACTGCCCAGGCATTTTGGTGTTGGGGAGTCTCCTTCCCCATGTCAGGATATTATCCGATTTGGGTGGCACTGACTCGCCCGCACTGGTTTAATCGCATCCACCTTAATACGTCTTATTAGGGGCCGAGTTCTCTTCTCCCCCATAGCCAAGACTTTTCACACACATTCAGAGGAAAGAAAACTAGTATTCATAGCCAACAAGGTAAAACGTTCTACCACAACAGGTATAACAAAAAGAACATTACAAACTCAAAACTCAAAACAACTCTGGGTTCTGGGCACACATCTGTTCTTCCCTCTCCCATGTACTCTCCTCAAGCCTACCATGTCTCCACAACACACGAACCAAGGGAATGGTTCGCCCATGAAGCACATTTTCTTTGCGATACTCGATCATCACTGGTATCTCCACAAAAGTCACATCGTCCTCGATGTACAGCTCTCCCCAGCCAAGGATGTGTGAATCATCGTGAAGATACTGACAGAGCTGGGACACATGGAATACATCATGTATCCTAAGTAGCGGTGGTGGTAACGCTAGCTGATTAGCCACTTCGCCGACCCGCCACAACACTTCGAAGGGCCCGATGAACCTGGAAGAAAGCTTACAACCCTTGCCGAACCTCCGTTGTCCATGCCGAGGGCATACCTTCAGGAACACGTGGTCTCCAACCTCAAACTCCAAGGGCCTCCTCTTGGTATTAGCATACCACTTCTGTCGGTCCTGGGCCACCTTCATCCTTTCCCATATGAGCTGAACCTTCTCTGTCATGCTCTGCACCACCTCCGGGCCAAGGATGCCTGCCTCTCCGACTTCGGTCCAACACACAGGTGAGTGACATGGCCTCCCGTACAAGGCTTCAAACGGGGCCATACCAATGGTAGAGTGATAGCTGTTATTGTAAGAAAACTCTACCAGAGGCAGGTATCACACCCATGATCCTCCCGAGTTCAGAACACATGCCCACAACATATCCTCCAAGGTCTGAATGGTGCGCTTTGTCTGTCCATCTGTTTGGGATTGGAAAGCAGTGCTAAGATGCAGCTATTTTCCAAAGGCATGCTGCAATCCCCTCCAGACTCACAAGGTAAACCATGCATCCCTATCCGAGATTATAGACCTCGGAACTCCATGCAACCGCACCACCTCGTCCACGTACTTTCGCGCCAAATCTTCCACTGCACTCGACTCCTTGATCGCCAGAAAGTGAGCCGATTTCGTCAACCGGTGCACTACCACCCAGATGGCGTCGCATCCCCCTTGGACCTTGGGTAGTCCTGTGATGAAATCCACTGAGATTTCATCCCACATCCACTCAGGGACATCTAGAGACTGCAGTAGGCCGCCTGGAACTCGGTGTTCATCCTTCACTTGCTGACACACTAAGCACTTGGCCACAAACTCTGCCACTACTCGCTTAACTCCGGGCCACCAAAACTATCTCTTCAGTCCCTGGTACATCTTGGAAACTCCTGGGTGTACCTCTAGGGGTGATTTGTAGAACTCACTAAGGACCTTGCCGCACATCACTTCTGGAACAAACAACCTTCCCTGGAAAAGCATCTGGTTCTGACCATCCTCCGTCCATCCTTCCGGAGCATTGCCCTGGTCAACTCGGTCACACATCACTTCGCACTCTGGGTCTCCCCACTGAGACTCCTCCACTTGTTGCAACAGAGAAGACTGCAATGTCATCTGATACATGCAGCCTCTACCGCTACCCATCCTCACATCCAGGTGTAAGGCAGCCAACTCCTTCATTTCCTTCCAGGTGTCTGCCGACTCTCGGACCGCATCCTTATGCGTCCTCCTGCTCAAGGCATCGGACACTAAATTTCCCTTCCCTGAAGTGTAGTAAACCCTAAAGTCTTAATCCTGGAGGAACTCCACCCATCTCCGTTGTCGCAAGTTTAGGTCCCGCTGGGAGAAGATATACCTCAAGATTTTGTGATCTGTGAAGGCCACAAAGCGTTATCCAATGAGGTAGTGCCGCCATAACTTTAGCTCAAAAACGACGGCTGCAAGCTCTAGGTCATGGGTGGCATAATTATGCTCGTGAGGGCATAGCTGCCTAGACCCATAAGAGATCACCCATTATCACTGCATCAACACACACACCAAGCCCTGTACTGAAGCATCATAAAACACCTCATACGCCGCCCCTTCTTCTGGTAATCTTAGCACTGGGTCACTAACTGACTTCTCCTTCAGATAACTGAAGGCTGACTCACACTGCTCACTCCACACGAAACCCTGGTCATTCTTGGTTAGGGCTGTCAAAGGGGCATCTACTCGGGAGAAGTTGGTTATGAACCTCCGATAGTAACCTACCAGCCCGAGGAAACTACGGACCTCTGCCAAATTCTTGGGTTCTGTCCAAGAAACAACTGCCTCAACCTTTTATGGGTCCACCGCCACCCCCTACTCGGACACCACGTTCCCGAGGAAGTGCACATCTCGTGTCCAAAACATGAATTTTGACAACTTACCATAGAGCTGGTGCTGTCAAAGGACCTCCAAAACTATCCTCAGGTGCTCTGCATGGTCCTCACCTGATCTTGAATAGACCAGGATGTCGTCGATGAACACAACCACGAACCGATCTAGGTACTCCCGGAAGATGGAGTTCATAAGCCACATGAACACAGTCGGGGCGTTCGTAACACCGAAAGGCATGACTACGAACTCGAAGTGTCCGTATCTGCACCTGAACTCCATATTCGGGATGTCGCCCTCCTTCACTTTCAGCTGGTGGTACCCAGACCGCAGGTCAATCTTCGAGAACCATCCTTCCCCTTTCAGCTGGTTGAAAAGATCGTCTATCCTCGGAAGAGGGTAGCGATTCTTGATCGTCACCTGATTCAGCCTCTTGTAGTCTATGCACAACCTGAGACCACCATCTACCTTCTTTGCAAACAAGACTGGAGCACCCCACAGTGACGCACTCGGTCAAACATAACCCCTCTTCATCATATCGTCAATCTAGATCCACAACTCCTGTAGCTCTGAAGGTTCCATCCGGTAAGGATCCATCGAGATCGGACGAGCGCCGGGCTGCAGGTCTATCCCGAACTCGATATCATGTCAAGGGGGTAGAGTCATCACCTCCTCAGGGAAGACGTCCATAAACTCATGGACGATCTCTGGCACCTCCACCATTTTAGCATCTACTGACTCTACTGACATCTCAGCTAACACGGAGAGGAGGGGTTCCTCTCGCCTGCTGCCCTTCTGACCGCTCCACTCGCCGGTGAAGGTAACACGCCAGCCGCCCAAGTCTGAGAACAAAACCCTTCCTCGGAAGCAGTCGATGATGGCACATACAGAGAATAGCCAGTCGATGGATATGATGAAGTCGTATGGCTGTATCTATAGCAGAATAATATCCCTAACCGACTGATGTGGCCCTATCATCAGTCTGCATCCTCGAAAAACAAACAAAAAGTCAGTCTGACCTCCGACTAGTGTGCTCAACACCAAGGGCAGTGGAAGTCTCTCGGAATCTAGACCCAAGGCATGGGCTAGACTGGGTTCAACAAAGGAGTGTGAAGCTCCGGTATCGAACAAGGCATAAGAAAGAGTTCTAAACAAACTGATCATACCTCGAACAACCTCCGGCTCTGCTAGAACTGCTGCCTCCGCTGCGTGTATCTGTCCACGCTTGGCTCCTCTGCCCCTCGGCTGTCGGCCACCTCCCTGACCATGCCCAGGTCGAGGTCTCTGAGGAGCTCCATGAGGTCAGCCTCCTCCTCTTACGTCTGCCCTCGGAGGAGCGGGAACTCGTTGTCCCTGCTGCTGCTGCTGGAAAGGCCTAGCTGGAAGCTGCTGCTGGGGTGGGTGCTGGGGCTGTCCGCCACCACCGTACTATACCCGGTCCGGGCACTGACTCTGGAGATGTCCATGGCTCCCATAGACGAAGCACCGCGGTCCCGGGCCCGAAGGAAAAGGGCGAGGACCGGGGGATCGAAACTGAAACTACTGCGGCCTACACCCTGTGGGTCGGAACCTGGAGGGTCCTGACGCAGGAGGCCTGGTGCTGACGGCCTTCCCCTTCAATGGTCCCAGCTGGATCCCCTCTTGTGACACACCTCCTAGAGCGTGCATCCTATCCACCACTTCGGCCTTCTTCTGTACCTCCAAGTATGTTGGCAGGGTAAAGGGGGTAACAACATACTGGAGGGAGGGTCGGAGTGCCTCCTCTAGACGTCTTGCCCGAGACTCCTCATTGGGAAAGAGGTCCGGAGAAAAACGTAGGAGGTCCTTGAACTTGATTCCCAGCTCCCTCACTAACATACTCCCCTGTTGGAGGGAGAGTAGCTCCTGTATCTTTTCTGCCTTCATCATCGAGGAGAGGAATTCCGCCTGGAACTCCTTCTCAAAATCAGCCCATGGCACCTCAGCCTCTCTCCTCTCCCCCAGGTAAAGCGTCCACCACTGACGCACCGCTACCCGCATCTGGATGACGGCCAGAGGAACCCAGTACTCGGTCGGGTCCCGAATCAGGCCGAAGGCTATCACTAGCTCCTCTAGCCAGCCTTCCTTCTTCATGTCAGAGGTGCTTCCCTCATAGTTTTCGAGGGTCTGTCTCTGGAAGGCCCGAAGAGTCTTCTGCCACTGGTCATCCTCCTCCTCTCGATCAGCTCTCTGCCGATCAACCAAAGTAGTCTTTGGGGCCTCGATTTCCTGTACCACACGTGGTCGCCTTCCAGGTGCCATAGCTGCAAGGTAAACAAGGAATGCCTAAGCCCAAGTAGTGTAGAATATTGTTCTTAAAACTTCTTAAACTTTTCATTTATTCTTAATTCCCAAGACATCCCAGAAACATGATAACACAAGTCATAATGATGCATTTATTTTTCCTAGGGTCTCTACCCTTCAATCAAAGTGGCCTCACTTGGTCATTCGGTAGGTCCAGAGTCCTTGCATCAGATCACGGGGGGCCCTAAAATCCCGTGTCCTAGCTGGTCTTCCCTGGACTAATTCACGCACCAAGGTCACCCAACACTGTTTCCCTACCATCCCATGAAATCCTCACTGTGCCTAACTCCAGACTCCATCCTATCTCTCAACCTACCTCTGATACCATTCTGTCACGACCCGCCTTCAACAAAAGGAGGGAAGGGTCAGCAGGATTGCCAAGCCCTTCCTTCTTTAAGTTGAAGGAGAGATAATGACCCCCAAAACCCACCTTATATAGGTCCCAGAGTGGCGACTAGCACCAAGGGTATGGAAATTTCACACAAATGGAAGGCATTACCCTTTTTGTTTTATAGGATCGGGAGATAAGATGATGAAACCCAACAACACCAAAGTAAAAGAAAAGTAAATCCAAAAGTAAACCATTCTCACATGCATGTTCCAAAAGTAAAAGCCACAAGGTACAAAAGTGACTACAAGGGTAAGTACCAAAGAAAGAAAAAAACAACTGCGACTGCCCCAAAGATCCGAGCTAGTATGGTCCTACGTGATCCCCGAAGTCCTCCTGGAAACCTGAAAGCAGTTTTATATACGTAGGGTGAGCATACAAGTACACTCAGTAGGGAAAACCAAAGACTCTCGTGCACAAGTGGGGGAACGTGCTAAAGTCCCATGAGAAGCAGACAACCATCACTATGAAGGAGTTCATCCATCCCAATCACCGGCCACACTCAACAAATAATGAAAACCAAGTAATATATATAATAAGAGCACATTGATGTTTGGGTACCCCACACCACTTTCCCACTGGTTATTGAGAAATCCTACGCATCGAACCAATCCTGCCATTCTCACCGCAGTCCCACTGCCACACCCGCCCGCACACACCTGGGCCACAACCTCACACAGTCCCACTGCCGAATCCCGCCCGCAAACACCTGGGCCACAACTTTCACACATAACCACGCATGAAAACACCTAGGCCAGAACAACCACCACCACACCCGAAGACACCTGGGCTAGAAGATCCACTTCCAAGCCCGAAGACACCTGGGCCTCATCCCGAAGATACTTGGGAAACTACCTGCCCGCACACACCCGGGTCATCCACCATACTACCCTGCCCGAAGTTTCCTGGGCTAATAATGGACCTTATGCCATCACAGCCTGCCCAAAGATACTTGGGCTATCCGGTAAATGGAGCAGAAAAGGAGCTAATAACCATCCATTAAGAATAGTGTTGGAAAAAACACCCTCCCCCATGAAATGGGGGTGTTCAGCACTAAGTTCTCAACTTGGGTGGAGTGCGAATAAGAAATACAAAGCTACAAGTATATATATAGGTAACAAGCACTCAACCAAAGTTAGGTTTTTCTTCAGACAGCCTACAAATCACAACAACACTCAAGTACGAGTCACGATTCTCGCCAACAAAACCCATTTGTCCCATTCTTGTTTTCATGTTCAGAAATAATGTTTAAATAAGTTCATGCACTACTAGGCAACTAATATCATAAGAGAAAACCAAGGAAAAGATCTAGCCAAAAGTCAATTTAAACATTCACACCTGGTTCTCTTGTAAAGTCACAACAACAAACGTATAAAGAGATCCCTCGAAGTACTGGAACCAAAGACAACCCCGAGACACTGCCCCATGTCCCCCCCAAAAATGTTTCTCATCAACAGAGGATACCACCCCAATTCGGGATATAAACAAGGTAACCACCCAGTCATAATACTCGCAACTACTGAATCCATAACAATAGGGGATCCCATCCCCAATTTCACATAACCACCGAGAGTATAAAAAACAGGGGATCCCATCCCCTCCTACATTTCCACTAATCGGACCATGAAAGAAAACAACCAAACCACTACCACCAACACTAAGCAGGGCCATGCCAGTATTTTCAAATTTAAAATATTTTACACACTCCATGATTTCAATATCCGTGTGCTTTAACCGGGGTTTATCACAGAAGGATTGATCCTGGTGCTTTCAATTTATTTAGCCGGGTGTACGTGATTAATTTATTTTTACAGTAGGAACTCACAACCACAACCAAACCACTTAAAAACATCAAGAGGGGTTCATTAGTGCATAGAGAAAGACCACCAACGACCATGATTTTCAGTAGGCGTAAGCCCACACAATTCAGAAAGAAGATAATAATATAAAACAGCATCAACGATCACAACCCCCCTTCTTCCTTTATATAATTCGTTCATTATCTTATTTAGGCCTGGTTTATCCAATTATACAGAAACAAAAGCACGCCCACCCCGCATGATACACAAAAAGGGAGAGATAAAGTAGAATTCCTTACTTGTTGGATCAACGATCTATGCTGAGGCCGGGGGCGGAACTTCACGGATAGCGACGCGGCTCGCCTGAACGAAAATCGCCTCGTCTATCAACGCTTAGGCCGGGTGAGGAACTTCATGCATAGCGATGCGGCACGTCCGAACGAAAATCTACTCGTCTGGACGAAGGGTACTCTTAGCACAGGGTGATCGAGAAAAGAAGAAACCACGACTAACCCTTAGTTTATAAGGGCCGCAGACGGTTGAGATAAGAATGCCAAACCGTGTAAGGAGCGGGGGTCGTGGGTTGACCACGCGGCCCCACACGTTATTAAAGGGTTCGGGTGGTTTAAACCACCGCAAACACCATGTTAATTCATTAAATATTTAATTAAAACATTTATGGGCATTACCGGGCTTTAAAACACGCTTAAAGGAGTCAAAATAAGGTTAAAAACCCTAATTGTGCAAGAAGGAGCGCCACTGGAAAGAACCCGTGGGGGTAGGCCAGAGCCACTAGTAGCTGAGAGCTATCGGTGGGTGACAGCTACCGGTAGCTCTCGGCTACCGGTAGCTGACAGAGACCGGTATCTGAGCTACCGGTAGGCTGCAGCTACCGGTAGACCGAGCTACCGGTAGGCTGCAGCGACCGGTAGGCCGAGATACCGGTAGGCTGCAGCTACCGGTAGACCGAGATACCGGTAGACAGAGCTACCGGTAGGCTACGGCTATTGGTAGACCGAGATACCGGTAGGCCTGCTACCAGTAGGCTAAGGCTACCGGTAGGCCTACCGTTGGCCAAACTTCACCGAGATTCCCAGACCAGAAAACCCAACATGAGATTTTCACAAAGTAATGGACCCCAAAAACCTGGGCCATTACACACCTGGCCAGATTTCAAGGGACTCTTCAGGGTAGAGTTCGTTCCAGCGACTCTACACTCTGTGTATCTACAGGAGCTGCTACAATTGCAGCAGGAAAGCCTGACCATGGCCCAGTACTCAGCGAGGTTCACCGACCTCTCATGCTACTCTACCAACATGGTGAGAGACCCTTTCTTCAGGGTTCGGACCTTCGAGAAGTGACTCCGATGTGAGATCATATATTCGATAGTATCTCTCAGCATCCCGAAACATGTTGGAGTGATAGAGAGATCACTCTTGGTGGAGAGCTTCCTTGCAGAGGAGACACTGACAGTGAGACCCACCACCAGGAAGCATGTCATAGATTCATATGCAGATGGTAGTAGGCAGATGAAACAGAGGTCCAAGAATACCATACCTTCTAATGGATGACCTCGGGATGTAGGGTCATAGGTGCGAGGCTCACGAGGTAGATCAGGACAGCAGAGGAGCATACAATTCTTCATGTGCAGCGGGCATGGTCACATGGCTCACAACTGCCCGATCAGCCGCACTGACGACCAGAAGATGGTCGAGGGACCTCCAAGGCAGAGGCATAGATTCAAGCGAAGAGGTCCACAGGGCAGTGAATGTGGTAGAGGATCAGGTTGTGCAGCAGGTGGTGGATGACAGTTTGAGTTTCTACCATCACCACCTCTAGGTGGTCCACCCCAACCATAGGGAGCAGGTGGACAGGGACGATCTCAGCTCTAGGTAGCTGAGGCCTATGACCATAGTGCTCCAGAGATGATTCGAGGTATGATCTATGTCTACTCTACCTTATATTTCATACTTATAGAAACAGGTTCTAGTCACTCTTTCTTTTCCACGACCCTCATTCGGAGCTCGAAGATTCTGGTGGAGCCATTGGCTCGATCCTTACGGCTAAAGACTCTTATGGGATGAGATTCGATGATTACACATTGGTTCTGAAAGTGTGATCTTACTCTAGGATTGGTACCGAAAGTGTGATATTAATCTAGGAGTTGAGAGCTTCAGTTTTGATTTTCTAGTAGCGGCGTTGAGGCTTTACGGTGTCATCTTGGGTATGGACTGGTTATCCACAGTCCATGTTCAGATTGACTGCATTAGGCGCAAGGTATTGTGTGTCCATGAGGATGGGACCAAGTTTTCCTTCATCAGTGAGAATGGAACCTTTGCAGCATAGGATGGGCTTACCTAGAGGAGGGTATAGCTGATCACACATCAGTTGGCTAGCCTTATCCTTAGAATAGTTGATGTTGAGAGTCCAAGCTATCCTGTAGTGGTGGACCAATATACTGATATCTTCCCTAATGATGTTTCGGGACTACCTATTCGTAGATAGGTGGACTTCTACATCAACCTATACCTTGAGATGACACTGATATCTACATCAGCATATCGAATGGATCCCATGGAGCTTTGCGAGTTACGGGTACAACTGGAGGACTTACAGAGGAAGGGGTTCATAAGGCCCAATATTTCTTTATGGGAAGCCCCAATTTTTTTCACCAAGAAGGAAGATGGGAGTTTGAGGCTCTGTGTGGATATTCGGCACCTGAACCAAGTGACCGTGAATAACAAGTACCCACTTTTAAGTATTGATGATCTTTTTGATCAGCTGAAGGAAGCTCGTTGGTTTTCGAAGATATACCTCAGATCAGGCTATCATCAGCTCAGGGTATGAGATGAGGATGTGCAGAAGACGACCTTCAGATGTCGGTATGGACACTATGAGTTTCTGTTTATGCCATTCGGCATGACCAACGCCCCTGTAGTGTTTATGGGACTCATGAACAGGATCTTCCATCCATACCTTGATTGCATTGTGACGGTCTTCATCGATGAAATCTTGGTGTACTCGGCATCAGAGGAGGAGCATGCCTATCATCTGCTGATAGTTCTGGATACACTCCGAGATCACAGGCTTTATGGTAAGCTCTCAAAGTGATAGTTATGGATACATGAGGTCCACTTTCTTGGACACATTATCTCAGAGGTTGGAGTTTCATTGGATCTGGCGAAGATACATGCCGTGCTTTCTTGGGAGCCACCCAGGAGTGTGACTGAGGTGTGGAGTTTCCTAGGGTTGGATGGGTACTACCGGAGATTTGTACCTGACTTTTCCAGAGTTGAGAAACCCTTTTCAGTGTTTTTGAAGAAGGGATAGCCCTTCGTATGGATGGAGAGATGCCAATAGAGTTTTTAGAAGCTGAGGTAGAGAATTAGAAGTACCCCTATCTTAAGGCTACCGGAAGAGGGAGTTGGGTATGTAGTCTACTGTGACATGTCAGAGACTGAACTTGGATGTGTCCTAATGCAGGAGCAAGAAGTGATTGCTTATGGTCCACGATAGCTGATACAACATGAGCAGAACTATACTACCCATGACATGAAGTTAGTAGCAGTGGTCTTTTCATTGAATATGTGGCGACACTAATTGATGGGTGAATGTTTTATAGTCTACTCTGATCACAAGAGTCTCAAGTATATCTTCTCATAGAAGAACCTAAACCTGAGATAGCGACAATGGCTAGAGTTCCTCCAAGACTATGACTTTGAGATAGTCTATACTACTGGGAAGGGGAACTTAGTGGCAGACACACTCAGCAGGAGGTTTGGTTTATAGCTTCTGAGTGAGGCGACAAAGCAACTAGCCGCATTATGGATATCCTTTGTGGATAGAGATAGAGAATATTACCTCCAGTCTATGGCTGTCACTCCCCCACTTCTTCAGCGAGTTCGGAAGGCAAAAATTGGGGACATTGATTGCAAGGCTCTACGTGCTTAGATATCCATAGGATAGGCACTTGATGTATTTTTTAAGGTAGGGAGCACGTCATCCTCTTCAGATGATGCACCATGCTCCCAGTGGCACTATAGGAGGAGGTGTTGAGGGAGTTCCATACATCCCCTCTGGAGGTACATCCTAGTGTGGAGAAGATGTACTAGGACCTCCGACATCAGCAATGGTGTCCAGGGATAAAGAAGTCAGTGGTAGAGTTTGTTTCATGATGCCTCACCTTTCAGCAAGTGAAGGCCGAGCATCAGGTTCCAGCAGGCTTATCTTAGACACTAGAGGTTTTGGAGTGGAAGTGGGATGAAATTTCCATGGATTTTTTGACCGGGATACCACGTACGTCCAGAGTACATGATTCTATCTGGGTGATCATTGAACGACTCACCATGTCTGCCCACTTCCTACCCATTTGAGAGCAGGGATTAGTAGAAGGCTTGGGATGCCTCTACGTACATGAGATTGTACAACTTCATGGGGGTGCCATCGACGATTGTATCTGACTATGACACATGTTTTACATCCTAGTTGTGGAAGGGATTATATGAGGTGTCCAGGACTCAGCTACATTTGAGCACCGCCTTTCATCCACAAATGGATGGTCAGATGGAGAGGACCATTCAGACACTAGAGGACATGCTTCATTCTTGCATCCTAGATTTTGGCCACAGTTGGGAGGATCACTTGCCCTTGGTGGAGTTCGCGTAAAATAACAACTATTAATCCACCATTAGTATGGTACTGTTTGAGGCCTTTTAGAGTCAACCATGTAGATCACCTCTATGCTGGACAGACCTTGGGGAGTCAGCACTTATGGTTCCAGAGTTGGTACGGGCTACCACTAAGAAGGTGCATATCATCCAGGAGTGGATGAAGACAGTACAGAGCATACAAAGTCTTATGCTAATAGGAAATGGAGACCTTGGGAGTTCGAGGAGGGATACCATGTATTCCTACAGGTCTCACCTTGATGAGGTTGGCAAAGATTTTTCCGGGGCGACAAGCTATCTATAAGGTTAATCGGACCCTTTCAGGTTCTCAGCAGAGTTGGCGAGGTTGTGTATCACCTAGCTCTTCCCCCACAGATGCATCGGGTGCATGATGTTTTCCATGTATTGTAGCTGAGGAGGTATGTGAATGATCCATCACACATTATTGACTAGGGAAAGATAGACATTGATGATGGGGCGACTTTTATAGAGGTTCCAATGGATATTGAGGATTGAAAGGAGAGGGTCCTTCATGGATGATCGATTCCTCTGGTTTGCGTTCGCTGGCCGCATGAGAACCATCAGGAGAGCACATGGGAGTGAGATGATTAGATTTGTGCTCAGTACCCCCATTTGTTTCCTTAGTCTATGTTGTGAATTTTGGGGATGAAAAGCTCTAAGGTGGGGAGAATGTAAAGACCTAGATTTTCCATGTATTTTTTTAAATATATGGAATTATTATGAGTCTGTGAAAATTGATGGCACATGATTCCGAGGCTCGGCGTGCTCGAAATGAATTTATGAACTTTTTTAAGGTACATTCAGTAAACGTGCGGGCGGCGTTTTCTATCTTTTGAACCGGTGCTTGGATTAAAAATTCAAGGGTACCATTGAATCTGCAGTGCCATGATTCTCTTAATGGAGGATTAACTTCAACTGTAGTAGGTCGGGTAAAAAAGTTAATCTTTCGGACTTTTGAAAGATTAATAAAATAACGTGTTATGTTATTTTATTTCTTTTCTTTTTCTCCAGTGGATGAGTGGTGGTGGAAGGACCAACGACATGTCAAGCCACTAAATGGATTGACTCCCCTTTATTCTTTTAACTGCACCGTTGGAATTTGGAAGGTTCATTAATTAAATGAACCCTATTAATTCCACGTGAGTTACTCACCCTCCCCCTCTCCTATTTATGTAGAGCTCAGGGTGGAGTGTCGGAACGACTTCACCAAGCGACAGAGCTCTGGAAAAGTACCATGATGCCACCACTTGGAGGACAAGACCAGTTTAAGCAAGCGGTGACGAGCCCACTGAATCATGAACCGATGACAACAACGAAGGAGGTTCCATCGATCGTCGTCAGTGAACTTTTCTTCCAGGTAGGGGGTTTATTTTAAAGTTGCCTTGATGAATTAAATCCTCTCCCGCTTGATATCACATTAACACAGAGGGAATGAGAAAAATGAACAAGGCACAGACCCTCCGCCACTTCACTCATGATATGTTCTTCACGGAAGGTTTCCTCAGATTGATAGAAATGTGAAATAGCAGGTCACGCTATGACAACGGCAACACAGGAGAGCCGTAGGTGCAGATGACACCAAGAACTGACACCAGAGCACGTCCGGTGACCCGCAGAAGAAACCACCGACACGCCATGTCTACGGTGGATGAAGGTGTCCAGAGGAGACCCACAACAACCGGTCACATGCGGTGGAAGGCGGAACATGAAGGCGTGTCGTGGTGGCCGAAGGCGGTGGGCCCAAGCCGGCCACATGGGACTAGGGTGGCGCCCGTGACCAGCATTCCATGGCAGGAGGGTGCGGTGTGGCCTGCACCGCACTGGGTTGGTGAAACCCAGTTGGCCAAATGAATGACCGTTTATTGAGGTGGGGTAGTGCCCCACCGACTAGACAAAATGGCCCCACAACTGTAGGGCCAACGGAAGAAAACGTTCCGCCTTATGGTGGATCGGGCTGGACGCGGGCTGACTGAGTGGACAGGACCTGCCCAGCGGGTCAAGCCAGACTTGCCCAGAAGGTCGAACCCGCAGCCCAGTAGGCCAGCACGGGTGGGCTGAGCCCCACTCGGCGGTCCGGGCTAACCGCGGACCGGGCCCACGAACCAAATTGGGCTGACCCCGACGGGCTGGAACCAGTGAACTGGGCCAACCCTTAATGGGCCTGACCTAGGAGGGGTCCAGTAGACCCTGGGACCCATTGCGTCGGGATGGTCTGACCGAGTCAGACCCAGCCCAGACCCAACCAGTCCCCGAATAAAGAAATGTCCGTAAGTGACGAACTGAGTGTCCATTTGACACACCGTTAGTGGCATTGGGATCCCATTTGGGAAGTGGTCCCTTTGGCATATTCTGGCGGGCCTGACCGAGCCGAGCCAGACCAAGGTGCGATCACCCCCATTTCACAGAAAGTGATGTAACTAACATATCGGGCGTCCTATTAACGTTCCATCTATGACATAAAGACCCTTGTGACAAGGCGGTACTTTGGAAATACTCTAAGTGAGTTTTGATGGAGTTTGACATGCAACCTGGGTTGGATCAAACCTGAATCCAACCAGGACCTTTTTACAAAAGTTCCCATATATCACAGACCGAGCATCCAAATAGCACATAGTCTGTCACGTTGGGACCCTTATGACGGGGCGGTCCCTTGGGTATAATTTTTGTGGGACTTCATACTGTTTGAGATATGACCGATGTCTTGAGGAGAGGTTCTACTAGAATCAAGTGTATTATGAGCGGGAATCCAGTGGCTGGCTGTGACATGAAGAAGAAGAGCGATCAATGTGGGTCAGCATCAGAAACTCCATAGTGGGATGATCTAGCTATACGACTAATCATCCCTACCTCTGTTCTAGTGAACCTGTGTGGATCAACATTCTAGAGACCCTATGTAGATCATCATTCCAGTGACCCTGTGTGGATCATCATTCTAGCGACCCTATGTGGATCAACATTTTAGCAACCCTGTGTGGATCAACATTCTAGTGAACCTCTGTGGATCAGAATTCTAGCAACCCTGTGTGGATCAACATTCTAGAGACCATGTGTGGATTAGCAGTAACATGACCCGACGAGGACCCACTTTAAAGTGGATCATCGTGGAACAATTACTTACGTCCAAGAATGGATCGATAATAGAACAACTCCTTTGTGGATCAATTTTGGGACTTCTAAATGGAATAAGATGATATAGCCTAAGACTAATCATCTATATTATTTATCTCTGAGTTGTATCCCTGGTGTGAGCTGACTATTGCTTCATGCTTTGTGAGTGAGGTCTTGCCTTGTGGTTTTTTCCTTTGTGGAACTCTGGGAGACCTTCGGGGGTCTCAGGGTCCCTACTAAGTATTATTATACTCACCCCTACATGGGCTTCACCTACACCTTGTTGTGTCTTGTGAAGATGATGAGCAGCTAGGCCGAGACTTTAGGGAGTTAGGACTAGGTGGTACACGGAGAAGATGGGATGATGTGGAGTGATGCGGAGATGATCTGTACCTACCCTTTAGGTGGGATCCTTGGTGGAAGATCTAGGAGTTGTTTTCTCTTTTCAGTTGTACTTGTAATTTTCAGTTGGGCTTGTATTTTGTCCACTTTACTTTCAGTACACTTTTTACTACAACGGTTTACTTCATGGTTGCTTCTTATTATGTTCTTGGATTGTGTGTTTGTACAAGTTTAAAGGAAATGCCTTCCTGTTATAGGGATACACCTTTTTGGTTCTTGTCGTCAACCCCTAGCCTATGGAAGGCAGGCTTGGGGTAGTCACGACATAGCCCCCGGGGGACGGGTCATGACATAAATTCCCAAATTTTCATATAGACTTATGAATAAAAATTCATTGGTTCTTTTGGGATGGATTTATAAGAAAAGACATAGAAAAATTACAGATAGGTTTTTATTTTTTTTCTATCATACCTATGTCAATATTGTGTAAATAGATAATATATAAATGTATTTTTTAAAATATATCATCATCATTAAATACAATATATTTATTTATTTACAATAAATATTTATAAATACATTATAAAAAAATTACATCTAAATACACGCCAACGAGCCCGTACCCGAGTGGTAATGGATCCTGCTTGGCATACAAGAGACCCAGGTTCAAAACCGAGTGGAGGTGAATTTCTAGGTTACTGCAGCAGTACTGTAGCAGGTACTGTTCAGTACTATAGCAACCAGAACTAATCACCCGATTTGGGCTTTCGGGCCACCGGTTTGGGCCTACGGGTCTCCAGGACCTTTGGGTCATCAAAGGTCTTCGGGCCTCAGGGCCTTCGGGCCACAAAGACTATGGAGTAGCCCAGTTCACACAGAGCAAGCCCCAGAAGAGGATCAGAGCAACATAGACTAGCAGTCACCAGATGCAGAGCTATCGGATTGGAAGAATGAGAGGATATGGCAACCGCCATTGGGACCAGGCACCGTGCAGCTTTGTACGGGGCAATGCTAGTTGATCAGCAATGCAAGGTGGGGAGCTAGGTGATCAATGATGCAGAAGCTAGGGGAGGGGAAGTTCCTGTGGGTTGGGCCTACAAGTCATGTATTGGGAATAGTATGCCTTTGGGCCTTCAGGTCATGTATTGCAAGTCAGGTCAGGCCATGTGCCTTGTGCCTACGGGTCATGTACGGGTTCCCCTTCATCCCTTAAAAAGGGGGATTATCTATAATAAAATAAAAAAGAAGGCCTTCGAGCCATTCATGACTACATCTAAATACACAATTATATGTAAATATGTATAAATATATATGTCAATATATTGACATATAAATATATATGAAATGTATAAAATTTATATATTAATAGACAGTATATAGACCTATAAAAAATGCATTTAAAAATAATTATATAAATCATATAGAAATAATTATTATTTATTTTATTTACAACATTATAACACCATTTTTTATTTATAAAAGTATATGAATATATATATACATATACATATACATACATACTTATACAAATATGTATATCATGTTTATATATACATACATGTGTGTATTAATAAATTGATACATATTTTTATTTATATTCTGATATATGTAAATGAATATTAATATATAATATATTTAAATAAATATAAGTATATATATAAATCACACACACACACAAACATATATTTTATAAATGTATTTAAAAATAATTATATAAATATAAGAATAAAAACGATATATGTAAATATATATAAATAAATAGAAATATCATAAAATATAGAATAAAATAAACTTGGGGTGGTGGTAAAGGGGTTTGAATTGCACAAGGTCACAGGATCAAGTCTAAGTGTGCACATGGGTGAATAGGTAGCCAAGCAGTGGAAAAACACTGACAAAGTGATGTTGTGAGTATTAAAAAAAGGGGGTGCGTGAGAGTGGGAGTGAGGGGGGAGGGGGTGAGTGATTCAAAAAAATAATTTTTTTATTCATATTTTATTAGTGCTAAAAAATCACTAATAAACAGTGTCCTTATCAACGCTAAAACAAAAGTTACTACTACCAAGCCCCCTTTTACCAGTGTTAGAAAAAACCTTTATCAGTGCTAGAAAAGTACTGACGTACTAAGCACTAATAAAAGGGGGTCCCTTTTATCTGTGATAAAAATAATGTTGATAAAAGGCCCATTTATTAGTGCT
The DNA here is from genome assembly GCA_963277665.1 of Viscum album. Taxonomy (NCBI): domain Eukaryota; kingdom Viridiplantae; phylum Streptophyta; class Magnoliopsida; order Santalales; family Viscaceae; genus Viscum; species Viscum album. The sequence continues at coordinate 647,278,401 of OY728147.1, read as the reverse complement.
AAAAAAGTTCTAATAAAGATAATCCTTTATCAACGCTATTTTAACACTAATAAAGGGGGCCCTTTATCAGTTCTAGAAATAGCATGGATAAAATACATACTACTGTAGTGTGATACTAAAATTGTAGCACACCACAAAATCAAATACAAAATTTAATATAAATAAAACTTAATTTAAAAATATAAGAAAAAAAACTATATTATAGACATTTTAAAAATTGGGTTTTACAATTATAATAGAAAGTACAATTTATCATAAAAATTCAAAAACATCAATGTTTCATTATCATTGGCCCTTAAACCCCTCTAGAAAATCCTGATCATGCTATCAGTTATTGAACAAACCACCTCAGTTTGAGAAAAATATTGCACCTATATAAGAAAAAAATTATTATGTTAGTAATACTATAAAGAAATAAATTAAACAAAAATATGAAATAATACATCAATAAAATGTCATTTTTAAATTGAAACCACATACATTGAGTCATACTGACCACACCATCTATAGTATTTAGGTGCGACTAATTCTGACATATCAAAAATGACTTATGGATCATTTTACTAAAGTATCAAAACAATCTGAATGTGTTTGCTTAGTTTTGAGTACGTGACGTGTGTTTTGAACTAATGTGTCGATTTTAAACAAAAAACATACACTTTGAGTCATATTACGAACACCATTTATCAGATTGATGTGCACATAATTCCTACACATCATAATTGACTTATGTATTTTTTCCCCAAATTATCAAAATAATCTGAATACATTTTATTGGTTTTGAGTATGTCATGTATTTTTTGAACTAAAATGTAAATTCTAATCTAAAAACAGACACTTCAAGTCATACCAAGCACACTGTGTATCAGATTAATGTGTGGTTGATTCCTATAGACAAAAATGACTTTTGGATTATTTTCCTCAGGTATCAAAATAATCTGATTGTTTTTTCTTGTTTTTGAGTTTGTCACATGTATTTTAAACTAAAATTTCAATTTTAGACTAAAAACATACACTTTGAATCATACCGCGTACACTGTATATTGAATTGAAGTGCGATTGATTCCTAAACATAAAAAATGACTTATGGATCATTTTCATAAAGTATCAAAACTATCTGATTGTGTTTACTAATTTTTGAGTATATGGCGTGTGTTTTGAACTAAAATGTTAATTTTAAATAAAATCACACACTTTGAGTCATACCGATCACACCATGTGTGATATTTATGTTCAATTTATTCCTACATATAAAAAATGGATTAAGGATCATTGTACTAAAGCATCCAGATAATATGAGTATGTTTTCTATTATTTCAATGAGTGACACACATTTTTAATTAAAATTTCATTTTTAAACTAAAAACACGAACTTTGAGTCATACTAGTAACATCATGTGTTATATTTATATGTGAATGATTACTATAAATAAAAAACGACTTATGGATCATTTTCTTAAGGAATCAATACAATCTGATATTATTTTCTTAGTTTTCAATGAGTGACACACATTTTTAACTGAAATGTCATTTTTAAAACGAAAACACACATTTCAAGTCATATTGGTCATAACATATATCGGATTGAGGTGTGGTTGATTTCTACACATCAAAAATGACTTATGGATCATTGTACTAAAGTATTAAAACAATCAGAATTCATTTTATTGGTTTTGAGTATGTGACGTGTGTTTGAACTAAAGTGTCAATTTTAAACTAAAAACATACACTTCAAGTCATATCAGATACACCATGTATCATATTGAGGTTTGGATGATTCCTACACATCACACTCAAATTATGGATCATTTTCCTAAAGTATCAAAATAATATGAATGTGTTTACTAAGTTTTGAGCACGCCACATGTGTTTTGAACTAAACTATCAATTTTAAACTAAAAACATGCACTTCGAGTCATAACAGGTGTATAGTGTATCAGATTTAGGTGTGGTTGATTCCTACACATCAAAAATAAATTATGGATCATTGTACTAAATTATCAAAATAATATAAATGTGTTTTATCAGTTTTGAGTATTTTATGTGTGTTTTGAACTAAAATTTTAATTTTAAATAAAACCACACACTTTGAGTTATACTGGTCACACCATGTATCAAATTGACATGAGGTTTATTGATACACATCAAAAATTACTTAAGGACAATTATCCTAAATTATCAACCTACAGGGTTTATTTCTTTTTTTTTCAAAAAGAAGTTGCTCTTGAATTTAAGTATATCCATGGTGAGAGTTTATTATCATATTTTATTCAAGTATGCTGATGAATTTTATTAGTAAACTATTTAATAATGATCCGAAACTAACAATTTTATATGATCACTTTTTTGTATCATTCATTCAAGATGACATTTTTGAATGAACCTATGGTAACAGTCTATGTAGTAAAATTCCTATCATCAATGTTCATGATAATGAAAATATTAAAAGGATTAGGGTTATTCTGCATAATAAGGAAAGAAAATGGGTATATTTTTTTGATTTTAATCCATGGGAGTAGTAGAGATATGTGGAACTTGGAGAAGATTACCAAAATACTAGTAATTTTGGAGGTATAAACACCTTTGTAGGAGATATGAACGATTTCCCTAAAAATTATGTTGTGGAATATGATATTTCCAATATCCCTATCCCAAATGTTTAATTCAATCATTTTAACCTCAGATTATGAAGAAAAATACATTGGTTCTTTTGGTATGGATTTATAATAAAATCATAAAAAAAATTCAGAAAATTTCCTTTCATGTGTAAAGGAGGGGAACTGGTTTAAGGATTCTTTGAGCAAAATCCCTACATACAAGCATCCATCTCAAAAATTTTATGTTCCTCACAATGGGGGGTGGGATTTTTGAAACATGGATCTATTTTTGTTTAAATTAATTTAATTGATTAGGGATTATGTGGTAATTGAATCCTTTGATATAAGAAGGTGCTATGTAAAATTAGAGTGAGGTTTGAATTTGGAGAAACATGTTGGTATATTGGTGAATATCTTATAAAAACAAAAGAATAATCTTCTTTAGTAAAGGGAAATATCTTTTCAAAACATAATTTTCTTAAAATTTTATGATCCAATATGGTTTCCATTTATTATTTCATTAATAGTATAAAAAATGGATGATGGGTGAGAACTTCCCAGGGTGAAAAATCCCCTGAAGCTTCAGTGCTGTTTGATTAGGGCTGTGTCATGACCCGTCCCCCGAGGCCCGTGTTGTGACTACCCCAAGCCCGCATTCCATAGGCTAGGGGCTGGCGACTAACACCAAAGGCACAATTCACTAAAACTGGGAAGGCATTGCCTTTATAACCTATAAACACACAAACAATAAAGCACACAGCTAGATACGAAACACCAAATAAAACTATATAACAAAAGAGTGATGAAAGTAAAAGGGCCCAGAATATAAGCCCAATTGGAAAGTACAAGTACAATTGTGATACAATACAACTGAAGAAAAGGGAAATTCAGCTGCTGGGTTATCCTTCGAGGTTCCTACCTGAAGGGTAGGCACAGATCGCCTCCTCAACACTCCTCATCCATCCGTCTCCTCCATATACCGACTCATCATAAGGTCCACCTCCGGGTACCGTCCTATCCTAGTACTCTCGTCCCCAGTCTGCATTGTCCATCGTTTGCACCAAACACAACAAAGTGCGAGCATAGCCTGTGCAGAGGTGAGTATAACGATACTCATTAGGGACCTAGAGACCCTCAAGGTCTCACAAAATCCCCCAAGGATAAACCACAATGTATGAAATCAACAGATAACCCTACTTAAATATATTCCCATCCATATACCTAAGTTATCAATTAATCCATCTCAATCATGAGGAAAACACAGGGGTACTGACTCAGCTCACACCAGGATTTATTCTAGGGGTAGTAACAAGTAACATTCCCAGTCACAACATTGAACACCTCATCTGTTGGAGAACTCCACCTCTATTGAGTATAGTGGGACTACCGTGTCACACAGAGGCGCTTCCCACTAACCTTGGAATGCTGAGGTACTCCTCCTATTGAGTATCGTGGGTCTGTCGCATCACACAGAGGCACTCCCCAACATGGGTCTGCCGCATCACACAGAGGCGCTCCCCCTCGTGGCCTACTGAGGTACTCCTCCTGTCAAGTACCGTGGGTCTTCTGCGTCACCAAGTCGCTCCCCACCATGGGTCTTCCACGTCACCAAGGTGCTCCCCACTTGGCCTTTCGAGTCTCTCCAAGTCGAAACAGTCAGCAGTCGTCAAGTCTTACCCAGCCACTGGGTTCCCGTACTATGCTCACTCGTCTCTGGGAGGATCCGCTCCACAAGCTACTGGTCGATACTCCAACTTCCACTAAGTCCGAAGAATAATTATCTCAAAGGTCTTCCATGCCATAGGAGTCTCAACGTAACAGATGGTGCATCAATCGGATGCCCGGTCTGTGAGTTATTAGAATTTTAGTCCAGGGGCCCGGTTGGATTCGTGCTCGATCCAACCTGACCATTACCCATCTTAATCCAAAACATAGTGGGATATCACTCAAAAGTACAGACTCCCTCCAAGGATCCCAACACTGCTTACGGTTCGTCTAACGGACATCCGGTGCCAAAGTTATGGCCAAAAGAAAGTAATTGGGTTGTAGTGGGCTCGAGTCTGATCCGACCTGGTTGGACCGACTCAACCTGACCCGCTAGGTCCTGCCCGACCTGCTGGGCGGCGCGGCCCATTAGGTTTACCCCGGCCCACTGGGCAGCCCGACCTGCTGGGTCCGGTCCGATAGGCTGCGAGGGGCCTCAGAGGGATGCGGGTGGCCGCGAGGCTATGGAGGGTGCCGCGAAAACACAAGGCCGCGGGGCGGCTCGGCCAGGGATGACAGTTTGGCCGTGGGGTGGAGGTTTGGCCAAGGGGTGGTGGTTCGGCCGTGGGGTGGCTGTCCAGCCTTGGGATAGCGGTCTGGCTATGGGGAGGTGGTCTGGCCGCGGGGCAGCGGTCCAGCCGCGGGTTGGCGGTCCGGCCACGGGTTGGCGGTCTGACCGCGGGTTGGCTCAGCCGTGGATGGCGGCTCAGCGGATGACAGAAGGTGGCGGTGTCTCGGTGGACGGCAGTGGCTCTCAACAGATGATGGATGACGGTGGTGGATCGAAAGACGACAGCGGCACTTGGCGGACAACGGCGGCGGCTCAGCAGACGGCGGTGGCCATGGGTGGCGTGGCGGGGCCGCGGGTGGCGGAGCTGCGGGGAAATTTCATTGCGCCGTCACCTTCATCGCGCTCAACACCACAAATTTTGTGAAAGGGTTGGGTCATGTTGGTTTGGCCCGTACCCTCCACGTTAGGGTGGCAACATAAGGCTCAACAAGAACATGAAAGAAGAACGTCAATATTTACAACCTCCTACAACGTTTCATTCCCAAACCAGAAAATAAAAAGAAGGGGTGTACATGGGAAGTGATAAACAAATAGAAAAAAACCCTACCTCAGGTTTTTCGTTAATGGAGATCGCGAGGGAGGAGACGATGTCTATGGGGAGGGAAATACGATCGTCGATTGAAGACATCCCATGCTGGAGGATATCCTGAGGAAGAATGTCGAAGTCGAGGACGACGTTCTTCATTCGGAGAAGAAGTTCTTCATTGGCATTCTTTCTCCAAGAGCTCCTCCTCTTCCCAATTCCACCCAAATGAAATGATATCCCCCCAAATAATAGATTATGAGATCTATTATGTTTTTTGGCATAAAATTCAAATTGGGTTAATTAATTACTTAGCATAATTAAGTGGGGGAGGTTTGGCATAATAAATTAAGGAGGGTTGGCACAATTAATGTGGAGGAATCTCAAAAGGCTCCTCCACATTAATGAGGGAGTTGAAGAGGTTTAGGCCTCAAGTTTTCCTCACCACCATAACCTCTCATGCGAGGTTCTGATCAGGTGGTCCCCACCACCATAACCTCTCATGGGAGGTTAAGGTCTGGCGGTCCCCACTTCCCAACTTCCACATGGAGGCTTTAACAAATAAAATAAAAATAAAATGTTGTACAATTTTATTTTTATTCTATTCTTTCATGAAAAACCCAAAAACTAACTTCCACCCTCGACCAACTGTCGTTGAGGTGAAAGTATCTTTATTCGAAAACCGGCGCTACGAGTTCAACAGTGCCCTCAAATTTCAATTCCGAGCACCGATTCAAAAGTTAAGAAAACCCGCTCGTACGTTTACTAAACATACCCGAACAAAAGTTCATAAATTCATTCCGGGCACTATGGGCCTCAGAATCACATGCCGTCAATTTTCACGGACTCTTAAAATTTCCATTTATTTAAAAAAAATTAAATGGAAATTCCGGGTCCTTACAGGCTGGATTGGCACTAAAAATTTAGTGACATATCTATCATTGATGATAATTACTATAGAATTATATATTTATTTATATAAATATGAACTCATTTTTTCTTTGAATGGCAGTTGGATTTAATTAAAGATATCAACCAATTATTGATTATTTTAAATCCTCACCTTGCATGAACCTTTTTACAACCAACAATTTTATTTTTTATTCTACAATGCATTCAATATTCTATGTTATCTAACAAGATTACTGTAATGATTCAAAATAATAAATTCTTGAAGACAAACCATGGCTACCATTCCCCAGGAGAATGCTTTCTATTTGATCCTAAATATGGTTACCTTCTGCAGATATTTGATGGATTTACCTTAGTAGATGAGAGCTTCTATTTGAACTATGTAGTCTCTTTCAAAAACTAATTGAATAAAATTGGTGTGATCATATATTTTTTGGATGCCTATTTTCAATTCAATTCACGTTTCAGGAAACATATTATTTCCTATTTCATCTAAAAGGATCATGTTCTATATTTTCTGGCTTGTTGCAACCGGTTGAAGGAAAAGTATGACTTACCAAAAGATCTTATGAAATGAATCTAAGAAAAAATAATTATTGATGAATTTATTTCTTCATTATCTATATGAAAATTAACTAAATAATTATTATATAAAAATTAAAAGGAAATTAATGAAAAAATAATAGATAAAATGATGATAAAATTAATTAAGTAGTAGGAATTCACCTTTTGATGATGTTTGTATACATTTTGACAGCATGTATTCTGCTTATTAATTTATATAAAAATTTACTTCCCTATTTGAATATGAAGACTGTCAACAGTTTTGGTAGTACTAGAAAAATATATAAAAAATGATTGATAAATATTTTAAATGAAATTGTAATTATCCTCAGAAATACCTATTTTGAGATGCATGTTTTTTGATGGAATATGATATCTTTCATAAATTTTCAAATTTAATAGCCAAACTATTTGTCATTAATTTTTTGGACACTGTAGAAAAATTGATAAAAATAAGTGATTTGTTTTGATATATATTTTGATAATGAAATGTTATTATATATAACCTAATATTTTTCCACTTGTAGAAGTATATATGCTTCTTTTTCTCATGGAATTTATTCATGCCCTGATTTTGAAGTTATTTAAACACCACCCTATCATAAAGAAATTTCCTTTAGAATAGAATATAAAATTTATAGCTTGAATTTTCATTGTAAAATGTTTCATGGAGTGTATTAAAAAAAGATAAACATCATCACATGTATTCAATTTGTTGGGTATCCATGCATTGAATCTATAAAATAAATCTTTGGAGTATCTAAATTTATTTCAATGATAAACCAAGGATGCCTAAAAAACAAAAAGTAATAAGTAATGAAAGAAATGAAAATATATTTTTTAGGATTAAATTATAGAGTTTTACCTCAATATCATGGGTATTAAGATGATTTTTCCATCAGTAAGTTTATTTTCAAACATTGTGGCCAATTTTTCTAAATCGGGTATTGGATGGTGACCATGATTGATATGTAATTGTTATTTTTAAAAAATATTTTATTATATCTATATAATAATTTTCTCTTTTGACATTTATTGGTTTTCTACAGATGATGTCAGAGGCTTATATAGGAAGATCATGGGGGAAATTAGCATGTGAGATGACATCCCCTTCCATCACGTATCATGATTGGAGGCACATTAACATCACTTTTAAGAATGATATTTTTTATGAAAAAGTTAAAGTCAAAATAAATATTTCTAGTTTATTTTATTTTATATTACTATCAAATATAATTATAATTATTTTTTCAGATCTATTACAGGGCATAAATGTAAGATTTCCTCCAGAAATTTCATCCTTGACTTAAAGGGATATAGATGATGTTAGATCCCTCTATTCATGTATTATATATTTTATATAAAACTTCCATATGCTAAATTTTAAACATTTTACTAAAATAAACATATTTTATAATGGCCCAAACCTGTACGGTCCATTCCATTGCTGAAATCTGGTGTTTGAGGTGTTCTGGGAGTTCAAGGTGACTTATCCCCAAAACTTTTCCAAATTTACAATATTATGAACTATCGGTGTCAGCATTTCATTTTGAACTATCTGTGTCAGCGTGTCATTTTGAACTGTTGGTGTCACCGTTTCATTTGAACTATCAGTGTCAGCATGTCATTTTGAACTCTCGGTGTCAGCTTTCCATTTTGAATTTTTGGTATCAGCATGTCATTTTGAACTCTCGGTATCGGCGTTTCATTTGAACTATCGGTGTCGGCATGTGATTCTTGCTCAAATTTACCCAAGATATGAAGGTAGAACGGTCCTTGTAGTTTAGCTTGGGTTGTCGAATCCTCAGAGACCTAAGAAGTAACCTATGGAAACGTACATTCTATGGACTATTTTTGGCTATGAAGTGGCCAACTTGGGTTTATTTTATATGGTTTTAAAGGATAACTAAAATACTTAAGTGAATTCAATTTAAAAGAGTGAGTTGATCCTAGGTTATCACTTGGGGTGGATTGGACATATATTCTTTTCAATGATTTCAATTTCTTATATTTGAGATGGGTTCATTTAAGAAGATAAAAAAAATCATCACTTACTGGTTTAATGCCTACACCCTTAAATACTAATCACCTATACACTTGAAGGATCAAAGTTTTGATCACTTCAAGGCAAAGGTTCGTATTAGCACATGAAGTGTGTGACCTTAAATTCAACAAGGATGATAGAGTTTAAAAATCATCAAATAACAATCTCAATTAAATAAGTGATTATACATTAATGGGGTGATAAATAACATCCAATATAGACCCTTGATACTCCCTTGGATCAACCCATAAGTGGGTTATCCCTCCATTTATGCTATGGTTTCAATGGAAGCGGAAAGTAGACTCATGAGGGAGGAATTGAAGGAGTAAAGAAAACAATAAAAAGAAAATGATCACTCCACCGTTGTGTGAATAATTTCACAAGGTTTAGTGTGAATAAACTCACAACTTGAACCAATGATATCAAAGTGATATGAATAACAAAATAATAAGAGGAAAAGAAGATATTTTATTAAGAAACTAAAGTGAATTGAACAACTTACATGTGAAAGACAAACATGAGACAACAAAATCGCAGCATAACATTACAATTGAATAAAGCATCAAAGATCCTTAAATCCTCCAACACCACTGAATTAAATAGGAATTTTTTAGCCCTTGGGTCGAGCATCAAACAGTTCAAGTCTCCTCAATTAATTTTGGTAGTCCATAGGTGGGTGGAAAGTAAGGGAGAGTTGATTTTTCCACCCTTGACCTGAGGTGGCAGCTAGCTTTCCTTCACTGAACAAACGCACTTGGAAGACATTCTATATGTCCGAATAAGAGTGGACCATAGAAGAATAAAATGTATCTCCGGATGTCTTCTAACCTACTGTAAAATTGGGGCCCATTTGGAGTTGTGGATTCTGAGATATAATCATATTAGTGGTCTGTTTTTCTGGGCCGCAGAATCGGGCCCAGAATTTTATATCTAACTTGGGCTGCCTAAATGGACACTATGGAGGCATAATTAGCATTGGATCCTGAAGGATGATTTGTTCCTATACATGTCTTCTAGCATACAGAGAAATTTTGGATTCCTTGGGCCTTTATGTTGGGCCCCACATTTTCATCAGTGGGCTGGTGTCCAATCCGCCTTCTCCAGAATTGCTTCCTTTCATTTCCAAATATCTCCATCATCCTTTATGAATCCTTCATTGATCCTTCAATGAAAAATGTTCATATTTAAGTTAATATAAAGTTAAAAAGAATATCAAATTAAAATACATACAATTAGATTCTTTAAAATTAGATGAATCATTGGGTACTTCAAATGCTGTTAAAAAATGTACCACATAATAGTGCATTTTAAGAAGGTATTACAATCATAATGTGAAATGATGTTCAAAGTGTAAAATCCACTAAAATGGTGTTTATGAATAATAAAGAACATAAATATTATTTATATTAACAATGAATATTAGCCTCATTTAGTGGCTAATCACACCCCCCCAACTTGAGTTTTGCTAGTCCCGAGCAAAATATATCTCAACAATATGAAATTCGAATTCCCTTTTCCAAAAAAATTTTATTACACAATGATCACCAAAAACCCTTATACCAAACAATCCTAAAACCCATCAAAATAATTTAATACATGATAGTTTCATAAGAAGATCCCAATCCCAAGCCCATTCCTTTGTTTAAATTCATTTCCACATTTCATCCAATATCAATTAAGTATGAGGATGTGTTGTGCATCACAATAGACACGGGGGTTCATCTTTATTCATGGGGGAAATTATGGAAGCGCTAGGTGGAATCAAATTTCAATATTAAGATGAGTATTCAAAAAAAATAATTATATTTTTTTTTGTTTTTTGTTTTTTTTTCAATTTTTCCATGGTAATTGAAGTTGCACTCAAAAGTGTCAACCCCTGTAGAGAGACTTTGTCGATGACTCCCAGGCTCTAAGACCTTAGGGCACCAAGTTAATTCCACATACTCAGGAATCATCTAGACTTAACTCAGTCAAAAAAATTCAAATTACCAAAAATAAAGATAAAATTACTAACTCTGGGCCAGACAACTATGGAGTCACGATCCCCAAGTGCCAAAAGCCACACATTAGGTCATTTCATTGCTCTACGCACAAATTTTTTTGAATACTCAAATTAAACTAAAATGATCACCAAACATATGCTATTTATTTGGGGGACCCCATGAACTCAAACTAATACCCCACTATCCAAAGGACGTGCATTGTGATATTTTTTTTGTAACGCCCCGACCCTAGATACCCAGAGTCGGTGCCTTATTACATAACATTGGCATGATCACAAGAAAGATCAAGTCTCAAAAGACTGATGAGTTTAGTAGCCTTGGAAACACTAGATATATTCATAAAGTTTACATTACATCAATAATTGAAAAACTACAACAACATATTGTCTTCATATCCCCTCATACTATCCCTACAGGTCATCCATAAAATACTTCTTCACATCCTGGGAAAAATAAAACATTGAAAGGGGTGAGCTCAGATGCTCAGTAAGGATAACAATATAGCATAAGCTTTCATAGATAAGCATAACCACTTAAGGCAATGTATGACTAAAACAAAAGACTTTTAAACTTGGACTTTAGAATAATATGTCAATGATAAAATGAAATAATACCATTTACTTACTCACATAGATATTCTACTAGTCGAATAATCACATTAAATATCAATAACCACTTTCATAAAGATGGAATGCATAATGCCAGACTATCATAACCACGTAGCCAAGGACTTGTGCCAAGACTACAATTAATATTTTGTCAAGGCCTCATGCTAAGACTCTAGTTTGTCTCATGAGACCTACCGATGCATCGAGGAGCTATATCGGGCTCCACCCGTCACTTACTAAGTCCAATGCATTCCACATATGAAAAGTTTGAAACATAATATAAGCATTCATATTAAAACTAGCATACGAAATGTCAATACTTATCCACAAACCATGAATGGTATAAAAATAGTACATCCACAGTCAAACATAACTCATTCGATACAATATGGGAGATTTTATTGTATCATATTAACCTCAATCGAGAATAATGAAGGATATTGACGTAGATGAAAATAATCATCAAAACTATTTGAGAGAAATATCCCTCTTTTTCTTGAAATCATTTAAAAGTCACACTATTTGTCAAGAAGCCATTTAAAAATAGATTTTTGAATCAATGTGTCCCATACCACTTTGAAACTTTTAAAAGGAGTTTTAATTTTATAACTTTAATGTCCATATAAATAAATCCTTAAAACCATTTTTAAAACATGGACATTAATGAGAAAGATTTAGAAGAATAAGTCATTAAAACATTTTAAAATGGTATTTTAGTTAGATTTTCTAACCAAAATAGAGACACTTGAATACAAATAATTGAGGTAATCAAAACTTTGTAATATCATGAGAATAAATGGATTCATGATATACTATGTCAAAGTACATTATATACACCACATAAAAGTGATTTGGTGTATAACAACAAAGAAGTCTCAATGGAATGTAAATTGAGATGAAATCTCTCATAAAGGCGGTATCCTTAGGTTAAGGATAAATCAAAGACATAATTATGTGTGACAAATATAAATACACTAAATATGATTGGATATTCAGTGTAAAGAAATCAAAGAACATTCACACATATTCTTGTAAAAACAACACAAATGAATTGGATGTTTATCTCAAAAAATCAAGATTGGGTAAAAATTACTCTTATCAAGTTCATACCGATGAATTGAGAATTTATCAATGGAGTGATTATGTGTATAAAAAGTATATCCATAGAAAGGGGAGTGGAAATTATGATATAATCAAATGAATAGTGATTCCACACATAATCTTGGAGTAAAATAATCAATGAAGTATGCGTAAAGCCGAATGAGTGGAAATTGAAATTTCAAATTCCCTTATCGATTTGGTAACTTATGAAACATACAAACATGAAATAAGGATCATACAATGATGATGTAAATACCCACAAATTAAATTATATTACACATTGAATACAATCACGGGCAATACACATACACCACATGCAAATAAATAAGTGGTGAACAATGGAATTCTCATGAAACTAAGAGTGAGATAAGAAACCCCTTACTTTGTACTTTTTCCTTGGTCGATGGTAGGTTAACCTCTTGTATAATGGTGAAATAATTGTTATTTAATTATAAAATAATAATTTACATTAATATGATATCATATATGATCTTTTAACATTGATTTGTTAATAATATCTTAGTATTATCGTCATTTCGGGTGTTAACTTACTCGTTTTCCTTTATATTATCCGTTACGTAAGCCGTGTTTGTTATGTATAGGTTGTATCTTATTCATATAAAGAATTATATAAATTCCTTAAACATTATTTTTAATCATCAAATGAGAATTATACTTGAATGGATACAATGGAGAATGAATCTCATCACGTTCGTGGAGACGGTAGTCCGTACGTACACACGAGCGACAATATCATTCTTTTGATGTTAAAATAATATATAATTGGATGATATATCATATAGACAGAATAATTATCATGTTATATTAATTATTTACATGAATTACCCATCATTATTATACCCATCCAAATAATAATTTATTGAATGACAATTACACCACGACGTGGAGACGGTAAGCCGTACGTACGCACGTATGATGACATGCCATTAAAAGGATAAATAGAATACTGAATATGGTTGTACCATATTTATAATAACATCACAGTATATATAATATACTGGAGTTATTATTTTAGAATATAAATAACAAATAAAGAAGAAGTTGAAGAAGAAAGGAACTTGAAAGAGGGTGGTGAAAACATTACCTCTTCTTCGGGTTCTTCATTTTGATTTGATCAAAATGGCTCCTTAGGTTGGCTTTCTGATCAAACTAAGGCCTCTAGATTGTAGTGAGGGAAGTTGAAAGAGTATTTGGGTAGGTTTTTGCCAAGCCAAAAGGCTTTTAATGTGTGAATTAGTGAGAAGGGGGAGTGCCCTTTTATAAGAGGGGTGAGGGGCACCTTTGGAAAAGCAAAAAATATTATCTTATAATGAATTCATATTGGGTTTCTAATAGCTCCAAAGTGGATTAGTTAAAGGTTAATGTGGGTATGGGTCGAAGAACACTCAACCAATAGAATTTATACAGGTTTGTGTCATTATATTAACCTTATCTTTTAGTTTTAACTCTTGGTTAATTAGTTTGACACTTACCATGTCACTTTGTATTTTTATATTATATAGTTAATAAACTTACTATATAACTCCAATCAACTCCCAAGTGGTCCATTAATGATACACATATCATGATATAAGTCTCCTGGATGAACCTTAGATATTTAACAATTGAATATAAATTAATAATATAATATTTGTTTTAAAAACTCTTTTATGTCAATTTTGACTCTATTGGGTATTTTGTTTTTGATAAATTCATAACAACATTATTACTTCAAACAAAATTTATATAATTAATCCTAATATGTCCTATTAACCTAGAAAATTATTGTAATTCCTAAAAAGTCTCAAATTACATTTATTTTGATATTTATAATATCAATTATTTTAATATTTCATTAATTAGGTAATTACTGCATCACTATTATGTCATAAATAAATTAAATCCTTTAATGTATAAAAATTATAAATAAAATACCATTATGTAGGAAATCTTTTTAGATTTCTACTTAATATTTACAATCGAATTTATCTTATGTATAACCCTATATTAAAAATGTTTTAGTAAATAAAATTTGATTTTAACTCTTTTAACTCTTCTTTGAATTAAATAATAATAAATGTCCTAATCTAATACAAGTGGACCTAAATGATAATATTTTACTCCTAAGGTTGTTTTTGGCCGAGATAAACTTGTCCAATAGAATTAGTACATGTGTTAGGGTAATATTAATATCATTTTACCCTTAATTACCCTATTTACTTTTAACCGTGGTAAATAAAAGTAAAAAGTTACTATTCACCAAAAATTATTTTCATCTCATTGAACCACATTTTACTCCTTGATATTAACCGTGTCTCTCGGATTTTCTAAATTCTGCTCACAGAAGCGGTAAAATTAAGTTTTATGAAAAATTCAGTTTTTTAACTACCACTTAGTGCTTTCACTATTCATCAAAAAAATGAAAGTTTCCAGAAAAATACCAAAAATTAGGCCTAAGATATATTTGATATTATGAATTCAAAAATGATGTCTATTTTACCAAATTCAAAACATATCAGTTGCATTAATTAATTTAAAAATTAATTCCCGTCGTCAAAACAAATAGCGTGTTTTTAAGAGATAATAACTATCAAAAGATTGACACTTGTTTTTGTCTGGTTTAAATGTGAAATTACATACAATGACCAAAATTGTATTAAATGGTCAAAATATATTATAAATACACTTTAAAACAAGTCAAATTAATAATTTATCACTATTAATTATTTTGATTAAAAAAGTTGTTTTTAATTAAAATTTAGTAATTTTCACTATTCATCAAAATATGAAAGTTATCCGAAAAGTACCAAAATTTCACCCTAAGCTAATTTTGATATTACGAATCCAAAAATGAAGTCCATTTAGAAAAATAAAATTTATAAAATTTCAAAAAGTAGGTATTACTATTCATAACGACTAGTTTGATTGGTTGTGGTGTGTTAGAATCTCGAAGTTGCATACAATACACGCCATTGCATTATTCAAAGGGAAAAGGACCATGGAAGCTTGGGGTGTTACATTCTCCCCTCCTTCAATAAATTGCGTCCTCGCAATTTTTTAAAATTGGGCTTGAGAATATAATGGAAAGTCCCACATCGGAAAAAGACTCAATAAAACTATCACTTTAAAAGAAAGGAAGAGAGGTATAAAGGTCACCCAAGATAACCCATACTAGTATTCCATGTAGGAAAACATGGATATGGACGATAAAATAAGTGTAAAGTTCTGATGGATAGGTATAGAAAACATGATCTAGAGAAAGTTAAAAATAAGAAAATCACAAACTTGTGTTGGGACAAACGGTCATTAGTCTCCCAGTAGGAAAAGTAAACAGACAACATTTTTTGTTTTAAGTTACATTACATAAGGACGAGGAATTCATTTATGATATTGACTAAGAACATAAAGAGATATACTTAATTTTTAAGTAGAGTTTCATTCTTTAATAAATTTTTACCACTAACTCATTTTTTTTGAACAATGAGTATTCAAGAAGACTTAGTCACAATGGAAGAGCTAGAATAAACTTCTATAGAAATACATGATCCACATAGGATAAACTATATATTTACCCTGTCTTTAGAGATTAATCAAAACCAAAATGGTTAGTATAATATCTGATGATCCCCCAAATGGATATTCCATTAGAGAAAAAAAACACTAATCTTAATTTCTAAAATTAAACCATCAATACCCCAAAGTTAAATAAATACCATTCAATAATCAATTGTCCTTAAAATCCTTCAATATAATCCAAACTAATATTGAAACCCAAAACTTATAAGAATTTATTCTTCCACATTAAATTGTATCTCCAAATGACATTAATTACTCTTAAGCTCACATACTTAAAAGTAATTAACCTAATCATTTTTATAAATAAATCAAATCAATATAAATCTACAATAAAAACATAGATAAAAATCCACCATTACTTCTCAAATGAAATCCCATACTATTCTATTTTCCTTGGGTATATAGTGTTCACAACAAAGCGAACAACTTCCAAAATAACATTTATCACTTAATCACCAAATCATTTTCCTATACTAAGGGTATTCATTTGATAAGACATAAGATCCCAAATCAAATTATTATTGATCAATAAAATCATTTAACTAAAAATAATAGTCACACTAACCAGGGACTTCACGTAGTCCAGTGGTAGGCGATAAATCCCAATCGCACTTTGGTTGTGGGTTATATTCCCACATCTTTGTCCGACGCGACGGGTTGTCACACGATCTGCGTGTTGTCCTTTTTCAAAAACTATATTTTATAACATTACCAAAATGAGATAAATTCCTCAAAATAACCATAACATAATTTAACCACAAATCTTATCTCATACCTTGCATTTTCATCCCAAATTATAATAACTTATAATTTCCTCAAACCCAATGATCATATAAAACCAAATGGTTATTTATAACTATATCCACATGAGAAAAGATAATTCATCCTCAAATATCATTCTCACATAGAAAAATGCAGGGTTAAAAATACAAGAGAAAATTATTCCAAAGTAAACCCATCCACAAGGAGAACTAATACTTTTTAAACATTTCTCAAACCATTTATTTCCACAAAGATTCTTATTTGACCAAGAAAATATCCTATAGAATAGGGCATTCACTCGGGTAATGGCCAGGTCCCCTATATTTACAGCAAATAACTGTAAATGGATTCTTGGGACCATTTTTATCTTCTTCCATAGTACTCTTCATTTTTCTTTAGCAATTCTTCACTTTATGTCCTTCCTTCCCGCACGTAAAGCATTTCTTTGTCCCATTGAGACACTTTCCTAGGTGTCTCCTTCCACATTTCCTTCATGATGTAAATTGAGGATTCCTTTCTCCATGGTCTCCACTGCTGGAGCTCTTATCATTCATCACCTTTCTCTTCTTTGTTGAGTTCGGAAATTGGTTAATATATATATTATTGATCATATTTTTGGAAAATTGATTTGGCATAAAGACTATATCTTTTACGCCTATCAACATTCCATTTTTTTCTCATTTCCACCACCGTTCCCACCTTGTACATCATTCTCAAAGTCACTATGACTTCCTTGGAATCCAGCCATTGACTAAAACCAGAAAGCATTGGGTGAGTAACAGTAGTCATAAAATAATTTAGAGATTAACATGTCACCATATTCTCAATTTGAAACACATTAGGATTAACCAAGGTCATTTACTCTCATCTTATATATATAATACTTCAAATCAGTTTGTAAAGAAAATGTAAATTATCCTAAGCATATCCCCCGGGAGTGTCATAACCAAGAGTGCAGCAAGTACCGTTGTCGTGCACCAGTTCCCATTCGAGTCTAGATCAAAGCGGTGTTTTCAGGTTTTACCCCTAGGTACATCTGTGCCAGAGCCGCCTCTACCTGCTCGTATCCAGACAGGGATGTATTTCTCTGAAAACTCACAAAATCTCTACAATACCAAAATTCTAGGAAGTTCTTCTATACTAATCCTCAAAGTTCATCTTAGGTCTATGTGCTCTAATCAGAGTTTATCTAAATCTAGCTTCTAAGGTTTGTACTAAAATTCCTCTGATACCAACTGTAATGCCCCGACCCTAGATACCCAGAGTTGGTGCATTATTACATAACATTGGCATGATCACAAGAAAGATCAAGTCTTGAAAGACCGATTAGTTTAGTAGCCTTGGAAACAATAGATATATTCATAAAGTTTACATTACATCAATAAGTGAAAAACTACAACAACATATTGTCTTCATATCCCCTCATACTATCCCTGCAGGTCATTCATAAAATACTTCTTCACATCCTAGGAAAAATAAAACATTGAAAGGGGTGATCTCAGATGCTCAGTAAGGATAACAATATAGCAGGAGCTTTCATAGATAAGCATAAACACTTAAGGCAATGTATGACTAAAACAAAAGCCTTTTAAACTTGAACTTCAGAATAATATGGAAATGATAAAATGAAATAATTTCATTTAGTTATTGACATGGATATTCTACTAGTAGAATAATCACATGCAATATCAATAACTACTTTCATAAAGATGGAATGCATAATGCCAGACTATCATAACCACATAGCCAAGGCCTCGTGCCAAGACTACAATTAAGATTTTGTCAAGGCCTCGTGCCAAGACTCTAGTTTGTCTCATGAGATCTACTGATGCATCAAATAGATATAGCGGGCTCTACCCGTCACTTACTAAGTCCAATGCACTCCTCATATGAAAATTTTGAAACATAACATAAGAATTTGTATTAAAACTAGCATATGAAATGTCAATACTTATCCACAAACCATGAATGGTATAAAAATAGCACATCCACATTCAAACATAACTCATTCGATACAATATAGAAGATTGTATTGTATCATATTAACCTCAATCGAGAATAATGAAGGATATTTACGTAGATGAAAATAATCCTCAAAACTATTTGAGAGAAATATCCCCCTTTTTCTTGAAATCATTTAAAAGTCAAACTATTTTCCAAGATTCCATTTAAAAATAGATTTTTGAATCAAAGTGTTCCATAAAACTTTGAAACTTTTAAAAGGAGTTTTAATTTTAAAACTTTAATGTGCATATAAATAAATCCTTAAAACTATTTTTAAAACATGGACATTAATGAGCAAGATTTAGAAGAATAAGTCTTTAAAACATTTTAAAATGGTATTTTAGTTAGAGTTTCTAACCAAAAGATAGACACTTGAATACAAATAATTGAGGTAATAAAAACTTTGTAATATCATGAGAATAAAGCGATTCATGATATACTATGTCAAAGTACATTATATACACCACATAAAAGTGATTTGGTGTATAAAAACAAAGAAGTCTCAATGGAATGTAAATTGAGTTGAAATCTCTCATAAAGGCCGTATCCTTAGGTTAAGGATAAATCAATAACATAATTATGTGTGAAAAATATAAATACACTAAATATGATTGGATATTCAGTTTAAAGCAATCAAAGAACATTCACATATATTCTTGTAAAAACAACACCAATGAATTGGATGTTTATCTCAAAAAATCGAGATTGAGTAAAAATTACTCTTATCAAGTTCATACCGATGACTTGAGAATTTATAAATGGAGTGATTATGTGTGTAAAAAGTATATCCATAGAAAGGGGAGTGGAAATTATGACATAATAAAATTAATAGTGATTCCATACATAATCTTGGAGTAAAATAATCAATGAAGTATGCGTAAAGCCAAATGAGTGGAAATTGAAATTTCAAATTCCTTTATCGATTTGGTAACTTATGAAACATACAACCATGAAATAAGGATCATACAATGATGATGTAAATTCCCATAAATTAAATTATATTACACATTTAATACAATCATGGGCAATACATATACACCACATGAAAATAAATAAGTGGTGAACAATGGAATTCTCACGAAATTAAGAGTGAGATAAGAAACCACTTACTTTATACTTTTTCCTTGGTCGACGGTAGGTTAACCTCCTGTATAATGGTGAAATAATTTTTATTGATTTATAAAATAATAATTTACATTAATATGATATCATATATGATCTTTTAACATTGATTTGTTAATAATATCTTAGTATTATCGTCATTTCGGGTGTTAACTTACTCATTTTCCTTTATATTATTTGTTACGTAAGCCATGATTATTATGGATAGGTTGTATATTATTAATATCTAGAATTATATCAAGTCCATAAACAATATTTTTAATCATCAAATTAGAATTATACTTGAATGGATACAATGGAGAATGAATCTCATCGCGTTCGTGGAGACGGTAGTCCATACGTACGCACGAGCAACAATATCATTATTTTGATGTTAAAATAATATATAATTGGATGGTATATCATATATATAGAATAATTATCATGTTATATTTATTATTTACATTAATTACCCATCATTATTATACCCATCCAAATAATAATTTATTGAATGACAATTACACCACGACATGGAGACGGTAAGCCGTACGTACGCACGTATGGTGACATGTCATTCAAAGGATGGATAGAATACTGAATATGGTTGTACCATATTTATAATAAAATCACAGTATATAGAAGATACTGGAGTTATTATTTTAGAATAGAAATAACAAAGAAAGAAAAAGTTGAAGAAGAAAGGAACTTGAAAGAGGGTGGTGAAAACATTACCTCTTCTTCGGATTCTTCCTTTTGATTTGATCAAAAGGGCTCCTTAGGTTGGATTTCTGATCAAACTAAGGCCTCTAGGTTGTAGTGAGGGAAGTTTATAGAGTACTTGTTCAGGGTGTGTCTGAGCCAAAAAGCTTTGAATGTGTGAATTAGTGAGAAGGGGGAGTGCCCTTTTATAAGAGGGGTGAGGGGCACCTTTGGAAAAGCTAAAAATATTATCTTATAATAAATTCATATTCGGTTTCTAATGGCTCCAAAGTGGATTATTTAAATTTTAAGGTGGGTATGGGTCGAAAACTACTCAACCAATAGAATTTAGACAGGTTTGGGTCATTATATTAACCTTATCTTTTAGTTTTAACCCTTGGTTAATTAGTTTGACACTTACCATGTCACTTTGTATTTTTATATTATATAGTTAATAAACTTACTATATACCTCAAAGAGACCCCCAAGTGGTCCATTAATGATACAACTATCATGATATAAGTCTCTTGGCCGAAACATATATTTTTAGGAATTGAATATAAATTAATAATATAATATTTTTTTTAAAAACTCTTTTATGTCAATTTTGACACTATTGGGTATTTTGTTTTTGATAAATTCATAACAGCATTATTACTTCGAACCAAATTTATATAATCAATCCTAATATGTCATATTAACCTAGAAAATTAGTGAAATTCATAAAAATTCTCAAATTAAATTTATTTTGATATTTATAATATCAATTATTTTAATATTTCATTAATTAGGTAATTACTTCATCACCATTATGTCATAAATAAATTAAATTATTTAATATATAAAAATAATAAATAAACTTCCATTTTGTAGGAAATCGTTTTAGCTTTCTAATGAATATTTACAATCTAATTTATCTTATGTATAACCCTATATTAAAAATGTTTTAGTAAATAAACTTTGATTTTAACACTTTTAACTCTTCTTTGAATTAAATAATAATAAATGTCCTAATCTAATAAAAGTGGACCTAAATGATAATATTTTACTCCTAAGGTTGATTTTGGTCTAGATACACTTTTCCAATAGAATGAGGACATATGTTAGGGTAATATTAATACCATTTTTACCCTTAATTACCCTATTTACTTTTAACCGTGGTAAATAAAAGTAAAAAGTTACTATTCACCAAAAATTATTTTCATCTCATTGAACCACATTTTACTCCTTGATATTAACCGTGTCTCTCGGATTTTGGAAATTCCTCTCACAAAAGAGGTAAAATTAAGTTTTATGAAAAATTCAGTTTTTTAACTACCACTTAGTGGTTTCACTATTCATCAAAAAAATGAAAGTTTCCAGAAAAATACCAAAAATTAGGCATAAGCTATATTTAATATTATGAATTCAAAAATGATGTCTATTTTACCAAATTCAAAACAAATCAGTTGCATTAATTAATTTAAAAATTAATTCCCGTCGTCAAAACAAATAGTGTGTTTTTAAGAGATAAAAACTATTAAAAGATCGACACTTGTTTATGTCTGGTTTAAATTTGAAATTACATCCAATGACCAGAATTGTATTAAATGGTAAAAATATATTCTAAATATAATTTAAAACCACTCAAATTAATAATTTATCACTATTAATTATTTCTATTAAAAAATTGTTTTTAATTAAAATTTAGTAATTTTCACTATTCATCAAAATATGAAAGTTATCCGAAAAGTACCAAAATTTTACCCTAAGCTAATTTCGATATTATGAATCCAAAAATGAAGTCCATTTCAAAAGATAAAATTTATAAAATTTCAAAAAGTAGGTATTACTATTCCTAACGACTAGTTTGATTGGTTGTGGTGTGTTAGAATCTCGAAGTTGTGTACAATGCACGCCATTGAATTATTCAAAGGGAAACGTACCGTGGAAGCTTTGGGTGTTACATTTTTTATTTGGATGAAAATATAAATGATGAAATATCACATTGGATAGCCATAATTTCTAAAATCTATGCTCATGAAATTACACAAGGATTAAAATAAGAATCAGGGAATGCGAAATTATTTGATATTCAGTTTCAAAGTGTGCAATGTGTATTACCATGTTCACAGTTAAAATAATTTTTCCTACCATTTAATTTTTTTTTCAAATCATTCATTTTTTTGACACAAAAGCATTTTTTTTATTTTATCTCCCCCCAACTTAAAACAACACTGTCCCCAGTGTTTAAAGAAAAGAAAATTTAGAAGGGGTAGAGGTAGAGAATGAAAGTTCACAAAGGAAATTGAAAATGAGGATCATGGAATGAAGTCAC
This sequence comes from Viscum album, assembly GCA_963277665.1. Lineage (NCBI taxonomy): Eukaryota > Viridiplantae > Streptophyta > Magnoliopsida > Santalales > Viscaceae > Viscum > Viscum album. The sequence goes on along the minus strand of OY728147.1, from coordinate 647,255,255 downwards.
CTGGTGGTTGATGTTTGAAGTTCTTGTCGCTTTAATTTAGTCCTTTGATATCCATGTCGCTTGCAGAGTTCCCTAGTGGAAAAAGTAAAACAAACAAACAAAACAAAACAGTATATATATATATATATATAAGTAATATATATATATATATATATATATATAATAAACTGATGATACATTCTCTTACTTTTAAATTTCTGGGTAAGGTATTACTCAAGGAACACACCACGTGACACAGATGAATATGGTGCTCCTCTTTCGTACCCATCCATACTCATAATAGAAGAATAGGTCATAAGTCTATTTTTTATTATTAAATATCAAAATCTTTAATTAATCCTATTTAAAATATAAAGTTGATTAAAACAACAAAATGATTGAAAACATGAAAACCATGGGTTGCCTCCCATGCAGCGCTTTGTTTAACGTCGTTATCCCGACATGGACCCCCTAACTTAACCAATACCAATTTTCAATATTTTAAGGACCCCATATTTCTCCATGTCCACTAGATTGAGATTGATTCTTTTTTTTAATTTTTGTCATGTTCAAACCTATGTTCTATAATGAGTGGTAAAATCGAAGGAATATCAGAAATGGTTGATCCACTTTCTTTTTTAGTATTTCCATAGGCATTAAGAATCATTACCTCTTTATTGGTTTCAAGATAAGAAATTGTGAAAATTGGAAGTTTTTGGCTATCCCCAATGAATGGAAACTTGAGGGTGTATGGAAAGTCCCTTCGTTCAAGTTCGGGTAGGCTAACACTTTCAGACATAGGTTGGGACTTTGAATCAAACTCAATTTCATTTTCAAAATTGCTCAACATAATTAGTTCCTTTTGAATAGAATATTCAACCACAAAACTGGAAAGATCAATTTTAGGAATGGTTATGGACTCAATGTTTCTGATTTCTCTCAATGGTTCAATGGTTTGTGTTTTTGAAAATTCATCAATGGAGTTATAATTAGGAGACTCAATCCATGATGTCAAATTCTCCTCTTTTGAATCTAAAAAGTTAATTCCCTCCTGATTTAAATACCCCTCAAAAATTCCTTGATCCTCTTTATATTCCCCAAATCCAGAGGTTTTCTCTTCAGTAAATTCATGAGAGGTTTGTGGGAAACTAGACACTTCACATAAGTTTATGGAAGGGACAGTTTGTGTAGGGATGGGTTCCTCACAATTTTTAATGCTTTTTAGTTCTAACCTCAATGTTGAAACCTCAAAATTAATTATCTCCATTTGTTGAAACAATTTTTCAAGTAATGGCTGTGGATCATTATGGGAAAGAGGTTGAGAAAGATGGTTTATTCCAGGTGGATAATTAAGTTTTTGGAATTTCACGGGAGGGTATTCAGATTGGATTTGTGGGGATTGAAACTCATTATACATTGGAATGTTTTGTGGATCATAGGAGTAAAACAATTGTGGTTCATTAGGTTTTTGATGATCCCACAAGTAGAAATTAGAATGGTCATTGTACATCATGCATGGGGTTGGGTGATCAAAGTAGGGATAGGTTTCCCATGTTTGGAATTGTTCAAAATTGATTTCCATAGGAGTGAGGGGGTGAGAACAGATAAGAGGGATGAAAAAAAAATTTGATAGTGTCTAAGATAACTTACTTAGGTCCCCAGAAACGACGCCAAAATTTGATTCTCGCTCAAATTTACCCAAGAGATGAAGGTAGAACGGTCCTTGTAGTTTAGCTTGGGTTGTCAAATCCTCAGAGACCTAAGAAGTAACCTATGGACACGTACATTATATGGACTATTTTTGGATAAGAAGTGGCCAACTTTGGTTGATTTTATATGGATTTAAATAATAACTAAAAGACTTAAGTGAATTCAATTTAAAAGAGTGATTTGATCCTAGGTTATCACTTGGGGTGGATTGGACATATTTTCTTTTCAAAGATTTGAATTTCTTATATTTGAGATGAGTTCATTTAAGAAGATAAAACAACATCATCCCTTACTGGTTTAATTCCTACAACCTTTAATACTAATCACCTATACACTTGAAGGATCAAAGTTTTGAGCACTTCAAGGTAAAGGTTCGTATAAGCACATGAAGTGTGTGGCCTTAAATTCAACAAGGACGATGGAGTTTAAAAATCATCAAATAAAAATCTCAATTAAGAAGTGATTATACATTAATGGGGTGATAAATAACATCCAATCCATCCCCTTGATACTCCCTTGGATCAACACATAAGTGGGTTAGCCCTCCATTGATGTTATGGTTTCAATGGAAGCGGGAAGTAGACTCATGAGGGAGGAATTGAAGGAGTAAAGAAAACAACAAAAAGAAAATGATCACTCCACCATTGTGTGAATAATATCACAAGGTTTAGTATGAATAAATTCACACCTTGAACCAACGGTATCAAAGTGATATGAAGAAAAATAGAATAAGATGAAAATAAGATATTTTATTAAGAAACTAAAGTGAATTGAACACCTTACATGTGAAAGACAAACTTGAGACAACAAAATCGCAGCATAACATTACAATTGAAAAAAGCACCAAATATCCTTCAATCCTCCAACACCACTGCCTTAAATAGGCATTTTTGAGCCCTTGGGTCGAGTCTCCAACAGTCCAAGTATCCTCAATTAATTTTGGTAGGCCATAGATGGGTGGAAAGTAAGGGAGAGTTGATTTTTCCACCCTTGACCCAAGGTGGAAGCCAACTTTCCTTCACCAAACAGACACACTTGGAAGACCTTCTATATTGAAGAATCACAGTGGGATATAGAAGAATCAAATGGAGCCCTGGATTTCTTATAACCTACTATAAAATTTGTGCCCATTTGGAGTTTTGGATTCCGTGATATGATCATATTAGTGGGATGTTTTTTTGGACCGCAGAATATGGCCCAGAATTTTGTCTCTAACTTGGGCCACCTAAATGGACACCATGAAGGCCGAATTAGAATTGGATACTGAAGAGTGATTTGTTCCTATACATGTATTATAGCATACGATGAAAGTTGGGATTCATTGGGCATGTATGTTGGGCCCCAAATTCTCATCAGTGGGATGGTGTCCAATCTGCCTTCTCCAGAATTGCTTCCTTTCATTGCCAAATATATACATCATCCTTTATGAATCTTTCATTGATCATTTAATGAAAAATTTTCATATTGAAGTGAATATCCAGTCCAAAAGAATATCAAATTAATATATGTATAATTATATTCCTTAAAATTTGATGAATCATTGGGTACTTCTAATGATGTTAAAAAATGTACCACATAATAGTGAATTCTAAGAAGGTATTACAATCATAATGTGAAATGATGTTCAAAGTGTAAAATGCACTAAAATGGTGTTTATGAATAATAAAGAACATGAATATTATGTATATTAACAATGAATATTAGCCTCATTTAGTGGCTAATCACACCCCCCAACTTGAGTTTTGCTAGTTCCGAGCAAAATATATCTCAACAATATGAAATTCAAATTCCTTTTTCTAAAAGCATTTTAATACACAATGATCACCAAAAACCCATATACCAAACAATCATGAAACCCATAAAAATAATTTAATACATGATAGTTTCATAAGTAGATCCCAATCCCAAGATCATTCCATTGTTTAAATTCATTTCCATATTTCATCCAATATCAATTAAGTATGAGGATGTGTTGTGCATCAAAATAGACATGGGGGTTCATATTTATTCAAGGGGGAAATGATGGAAGTGCTAGGTAGAATCACATTTCAATATTAAGATGAGTATTCAAAAAAAATTATTATATTTTTTTTTTCTGTTTTTTGTTTTTTTTTGCAATTTTTCCATGGTAATTGAAGTTGCACTCAAAAGAGTCAACCCCTATAGCGAGATTTTGACGATGACTCCCAGGATCAAAGACCTTAGGGCACCAAGTGAAGCCCACATACTCAGGAATCATCTCGAGTTAACTCAGTCAAAAAAAATTCAAATTACCAAAAATAGAGATAAAATTACTAACTCTGGGCCAGACAACTATGGAGTCACGATCCCAAAGAGCCGAAAGCCACACATTAGGTCATTTAATTTCTCTACACGCAAGTTTTTTTGAATATTAAAATTAAACTAAAATGATCACCAAACCTATGTTATTTATTTGGGGGACCCCATGAAATCAAACTAATTCCCCACTATCCAAAGGACGTGCATTGTGATCTTTTTTTTTATTTGGATGAAAATATAAACGATGAAAAATCACATTGGACAACCATACTTTCCAAAATCTATGCTCATGAAATTATACAAGGATTAAAATAAGAATCAGGGCATGCTAAATTATTTGATATTCAGTTTCAAAGTGTGAAATGTGTATTACCATGTTCAAAGTTATAGGAATTTTTCCTTCCATTTAATTTTTTTTTCAAATCATTCATTTTTTTTGACACAAAATCATTTTTTTTATTTTATCTCCCCCCAAACTTAAAACAACATTGTCCTAAGTGTTTAAAGAAAATAAAATTTATAAGGGGTAGAGGTAGAGAATGAAAGTTCAAAAAGGAAATTGAAAATGAGGATCATGGAATGAAGTCACCTGGTGGTTGATGTTTGAAGTTCTTGTCGCTCCAATTTAGTCCTTTGATATCCATGTTGCTTTTAGAGTTTCCTAGTGGAAAAGTAAAACAAACAAACAAAACAAAATAGTAAATATATATATATATATATATATATATATATATATAAAAGTAAAATATATTTATATATATAAAATAAACTGATGATACATTGTCTTATTTTTAAATTTCTGGGTAAGGTATTACTCAAGGATCACACCACGTGACACAGATGAATATGGTGCTCCTCTTTCATAACCATCCATACTCATAATATAAGAACATGTCAAAAGTCTATTTTTTTTATTATTAAATATCAAAATCATTAATTAATCCTACTTAAAATATAAAGTTGATTAAAACAACAAAATTATTGGAAACTTGAAAACCATGGGTTGCCTCCAATGCAGCACTTTGTTTAACGTCGTTAGCCCGACATGGACCCCCTAACTTACCCAATACCAATTTTCAATATTTTAAGGACCCCATATTTCTCCATGTCCACTATATTGAGATCGATTATTTTTTTATAATTTTTTTCATGTGCAAACCTATGTTCTATAATGAGTGGTAAAATCCAAGGAATATAAAAAATGGTTGATCCAATTTCTTTTTTATTCTTTCCAAAGACATTAAGAATCATTACCTTTTTATTGGTTTCAAGATAAGAAATTTTGAAAATTGGAAGTTTTTGGCTATCCCCAATGAATGGAAACTTGAGGGTGTATGGAAAGTCCTTTCGTTCAAGTTCGGGTAGGCTAACACTTTCAGACATAGGTTGGGACTTTGAATAAAACTCAATTTCATATTCAAATTTTCTCAATATAATTGGTTCCTTTTGAATAGAATATTCAACCACAAAATTGGAAAGATCAATTTTAGGAATGGTTATGGACTCAATCTTTGTGATTTCTCTCAATGTTTCAATGGTTGGTGTTTTTGAAAATTCATCAATGGATTTATACTTAGGAGACTCAATCCATGATGTCAAATTATCCTATTTTGAATCTAAAAAGATAATTTCCTCCTGATTTAAAGACCCTTCAAAAATTCCTTGATCCTCTTTATCTTCCCCAAATCCAGAGGTTTTCTCTTTAGTAAATTCATGAGAGGTTTGTGGGAAACTTGACAATTCACATAAGGTTATAGAAGGGACAGTTTGTGTAAGGATGGGTTCCTCACAATTTTTAATGATTTTTAGTTCTATCCTAAATGATGAAACCTCAAAATTCATTATCTCTATTTTTTGACACAATTTTTCAAGTAATGGTTGTGTATCATGATGGGAAAGAGGTTGAGAAAGATGGTTTATTCCAGGTGGATAATTAAGTTGTTGGAATTGCACGGGAGGGTATTCAGATTGGATTTGTGGGGATTGAAACTCATTATACATTGGAATGTTTTGTGGATAATAGGAGTAAAAACATTGTGGTTCATTAGGTTTTTGATGATCCCACAAGTAGAAATTAGTATGGTCATTATACATCACACATGGGGTTGGGAGATCAAAGTTGGGATAGGTTTCCCATGTTTGGAATTGTTCAAAATTGATTTCCATAGGAGTGAGGGGGTGAGAACAGAGAAGATGGATGAAAAAAAAGATGATAGTGTCTAATATAACTTACTTAGGTCCCCTACAACTGTGCCAAAATTTGATTCTCGCTCAAATTTACCCAAGAGATGAAGGTAGAACGGTCCTTGTAGTTTAGCTTGGGTTGTCGAATCCTCAGAGACCTAAGAAGTAACCTATGGACACGTACATTATATGGACTGTTTTTGGATAAGAAGTGGCCAAATTGGGTTGATTTTATATGGTTTTAAAGAATAACTAAAAGACTTAAGTGAATTCAATTTAAAAGAGTGAGTTGATCCTTGGTTATCACTTGGGGTGGATTGGACGTATTTTCTTTTCAATGATTTCAATTTCTTATATTTGAGATGGGTTCATTTAATAAGATAAAACAATATCATCACTTACTGGTTTAATGCCTACATCTTTTAATACTAATCACCTATACACTTGAAGGATCAAAGTTTTGAGCACTTCAAGGTAAAGGTTTGTATTAGCTCATGAAGTGTGTGGCCTTAAATTCAACAAGGACAATGGAGTTTAAAAATCAATAAATAAAAATCTCAATTAAAGAAGTGATTATACATTAATGGGGTGATAAATAACATCCAATCCATCCCCTTGATACTCATTTTGATCAAAACATAAGTGGGTTAGCCCTCCATTTATGCTATGGTTTCAATGGAAGCGGGATGTAGACTCATGAGGGAGGAATTGAAGGAGTAAAGAAAACAATAAAAATAAAATGATCACTCCACCGTTGTGTGAATAATTTCACAAGGTTTAGTATGAATAAATTCACACCTTGAACCAAAGGTATCAAAGTGATATTAATAAAAATATAATAAGAGGAAAATAAGAGATTTTATTAAGAAACTAAAGTGAATTGAACAACTTACATGTGAAAGACAAACTTGAGACAACAAAATCGCAGCATAACATTACAATTGAACAAAGCACCAAAGATCCTTCAATCCTCCAACACCAATGCCTTAAATAGACATTTTTGATCCCTTGGTTCGATCCTCCAACAGTCCAAGTCTCCTAAATTAATTGTGGTAGGCCATAGAATGGTGGAAAGTAAGGAAGAGTTGATTTTTCCACCCTTGACCCGAGGTGGCAGCCAGCTTTCCTTCACCGAATAGAAGCACTTGGAAGACCTTCTATATTGCCGCATCAGAGTGGGACATAGAAGAAAAAATGGATCCCCGGATGTCTTCTAACCTACTGTAAAATGTGGGCCCATTTGGAGTTGTGGATTCCGAGATATGATCATAATAGTGGGCTGTTTTTCTGGACCATAGAATCTGGCCCAGAATTTTATCTCTAACTTGGGCTGCCTAAATGGACATAATGGAGGCAGAATTAGCGTTGGATACTGAAGAGTGATTTGTTCCTATACATGTCTTCTAGAATACCACTAAATTTGGGATTCATTGGGCCTGTATGTTGGGCCCCACATTCTCATCAGTGGGATGGTGTCCAATATGCCTTATCCAGAATTGCTTCCTTTCATTGCCAAATATCTCCATCATCCTTTATGAATCTTTCATTGATACTTTAATGAAAAATGTTCATATTGAAGTGAATATACAGTTAAAAAGAATATCAAATTAAAATATGTATAATTATATTCCTTAAAATTAGATGAATCATTGGGTACTTCAAATGATGTTAAAAATGTACCACATAAGAGTGTATTTTAAGAAGGTATTACAATCATAATGTGAAATGATGTTCAAAGTGTAAAATGAAATAAATTGGTGTTTATGAATAATAAAGAACATAAATATTATGTATATTAACAAAGAATATTAGCCTCATTTAGTGGCTAATAACACCTCCCAACTTGAGTTTTTCTAGTTCTGAGAAAAATATATCTCAACAATATGAAATTCAAATTCCCTTTTCCAAAAACATTTTAATACACAATGATCACCAAAAACCCTTACACCAAACAATCCTGAAACCCATCAAAATAATTTATTACATGATAGTTTAATAAGCAGATCCCAATCCCAAGATCATTCCTTTGTTTAAATTCATTGCCATATTTCATCCAATATCAATTAAGTATGAGGATGTGTTGTGCATCAAAATAGACATGGGGGTTCATATTTATTCAAGGGGGAAATGATGGAAGTGCTAGGTGTAATAAAATTTCAATATTAAGATGAGTATTCAAAAAAATTATTATATTTTTTTCAAATTTTCCATGGTAGTTGAAGTTGCACTCAAAAGATTCAACCCCTGTAGCGAGACTTTGCTGATGACTCCCAGGCTCAAATAACTTAGGGAACCAAGTGAAGCCCACATACTCGGGCATCATCTCGAGTTAACTCAGTCAAAAACAAATTCAAATTACAAAAAATAGAGATAAAATTACTAACTCTGGGCCAGAAAACTATGGAGTCACGATCCCCAAGCGCCGAAAGCCACAAATTAGGTCATTTCATTGCTCTATACACAATTTTTTTGAATACTCAAATTAAACTAAAATGATCACCAAACCTATGCTATTTATTTGGGGGACCCCATGAACTCAAACTAATACCCCACTATCCAAAGGACGTGCATTGTGATCTTTTTTTTTATTTAGATGAAAATATAAACGATGAAATATCACATTGGACATCCATAATTTCCAAAATCTATGCTCATGAAATTATACAAGGATTAAAATAAGAATCAGGGCATGCTAAATTATTTGATATTCAGTTTCAAAGTGTGCAATGTGTATTACCATGTTCAAAGTTAAAGGAATTTTTCCTTCCATTTATGTTTTTTCAAATTGTTCATTTTTTTTGACATAAAAGCATTTTTTTTATTTTATCTCCCCCCCCAACTTAAAACAATACTGTACCCAGTGTTTAAAGAAAAGAAAATTTAGAAGGGGTAAAGGTAGAGAATGAAAGTTCAAAAAGGAAATTGAAAATGAGGATCATGGAATGAAGTCACCTGGTGGTTGATGTTTGAAGTTCTTATCGCTTTAATTTAGTCCTTTGATATCCATGTCGCTTGCAGAGTTCCCTAGTGGAAAAAGTAAAACAAACAAACAAAACAAAACAGTATATATATATATATATAAATATAAGTAAAATATATGTATATATATAAAATAAACTGATGATACATTGTCTTATTTTTAAATTTCTGGGTAAGGTATTACTCAAGGATCACACCACGTGACACAGATGAATATGGTGCTCCTCTTTCATACCCATCCATAATCATAATAGAAGAACAGGTCAAAAGTCTATTTTTTATTATTAAATATCAAAATAATTAATTAATCCTATTTAAAATATAAAGTTGATTAAAACAATAAAATAATTGGAAACTTGAAAACCATGGGTTGCCTCCCATGCAGCGCTTTGTTTAACATCATTATCCCGACATGGACCCCCTAAATTACCCAATACCAATTTTCAATATTTTAAGGACCCCATATTTCTCCATGTCCACTAGATTGAGATTGATTCTTTTTTTTATAATTTTTTTCATGTGCAAACCTATGTTCTATAATGAGTGGTAAAATCCAAGGAATATCAGAAATGGTTGATCCAATTTCTTTTTTAGTATTTCCAAAGACATTAAGAATCATTACCTCTTTATTTGTTTTAAGATAATAAATTTTGAAAACTGGAAGTTTTTGGTTATCCCCAATGAATGGAAACTTGAGGGTGTATGGAAAGTCCTTTCGTTCAAGTTTGGGTAGGCTAACACTTTCAGACATAGGTTGGGACTTTGAATCAAACTCAATTTAATATTCAAAATTTCTCAACAGAATTGGTTCCTTTTGGATAGAATATTCAACCACAAAATTGGAAAGATCAATTTTAAGGAATGGTTAGGGACTCAATGTTTGTGATTTCACTCAATGGTTCAGTGGTTGGTGTTTTTGAAAATTCATCAATGGAGTTATACTTAGGAGACTCAATCCATGATGTAAAATTCTCCTCTTTTGAATCTAAAAATTTAATTTAATCCTGATTTAAAGACCCTTAAAAAATTCATTGATCCTATTTATCTTCCCCAAATCCAGAGGTTTTCTCTTCAGTAAATTCATGAGAGGTTTCTGGGAAACTAGACACTTCACATAAGGTTATGGAAGGGAAAATTTGTGTAAGGATGGGTTCCTCACAATTTTTAATGCTTTGTAGTTCTAACCTCAATGATGAAACCTCAAAATTCATTATCCCTATTTTTTGACACAATTTTTCAAGTAATGGTTGTGGATCATGATGGGAAAGAGGTTGAGAAATATGGTTTATTCCAGGTGAATAATTAAGTTGTTGGAATTGCACGGGAGGGTATTCAGATTGGCTTTGTAGGTATTGAAACTCATTATACATTGGAATTTTTTGTGGATCATAGGAGTAAAAAAATTGTGGTTCATTAGGTTTTTTATGATCCCACAAGTAGATATTAGTATAGTCATTGTACATCACACATGGGGTTGGGTGATCAAAGTAGGGATAGGTTTCCCATGTTTGGAATTGTTCAAAATTGATTTCCATAGGAGTGAGGGGGTGAGAATAGAGAAGAGGTATGAAAAAAAAGATGATAGTGTCTAAGATAACTTACTTAGGTCCTCGGAAACGGTGCCAAAATTTGATTCTCGCTCAAATTTACCCAAGAGATGAAGGTTGAACGGTCCTTGTAGTTTATCTTGGGTTGTCGAATCCTCAGAGACCTAAGAAGTATCCTATGGACATGTACATTCTATGGACTGTTTTTGGCTAAGAAGTGTCCAAATTGGGTTGATTTTATATGGTTTTAATGAATAACTAAAATATTTAAGTGAATTCAATTTAAAAGAGTGAGTTGATCCTAGGTTATCACTTTGGGTGGATTGGACGTATTTTATTTTCAATGATTTCAATTTCTTATATTTGAGATGAGTTCATTTAAGAAGATAAAACAACATCATCACTTACTGGTTTAATTCCTACACCCTTTAATACTAATCACCTATACACCTGAAGGATAAAAGTTTTGAGCACTTCAAGGTAAATGTTTGTATTAGCACATGAAGTGTGTGGCCTTAAATTCAACAAGGACGATGGAGTTTAAAAATAATCAAATAAAAATCTCAATTAAAGAAGTGATTATACATTAATGGAATGATAAATAACATCCAATCCATCCCCTTGATACTCCTTTGGATCAACACATAAGTGGGTTAGACCTCCATTGATGCTATGGTTTCAATGGAAGTGGGAACTAGACTCATGAGGGAGGAATTGAAGGAGTAAAGAGAACAATAAAAAGAAAATGATCACTCCATCGTTGTGTGAATAATTTCACAAGGTTTAGTATGAATAAATTCACACCTTGAACCAACTATATCAAAGTGATATGAAGAACAACAGAATAAGAGGAAAAGAATAGATTTTATTAAGAAACTAAAGTGAATTGAACAACTTACATGTGAAAGACAAACTTGAGACAACAAAATCGCAGCATAACATTACAATTGGACAAAGCACCAAAGATCTTTCAATCCTCCAACACCACTTCCTTAAATATGAATTTTTGAGCCCTTATTTAGAGCCTCCAATAGTCCAAGTCTCCTCAATTAATTGTGGTATTCCATAGATGGGTGGAAAGTAAGGGAGAGTTGATTTTTCAACCCTTGACACGAGGTGGCAGCCAGCTTTCCTTCACCGAACAGACGTGCTTGTAAGACCTTCTATATTTCCAACTCAAAGTGGTACATAGAATAATAAAATGAATCCCCTGATTTCTTCTAACCTACTGTAAAATTTGGTCCCATTTGGAGTTGTGGATTCCACGATATGATCATATTAGTGGGTTGTTTTTCTGGACCGCAGAATCTGGTCCAGAATTTTATCTCTAACTTGGGCCGCCTAAATGGACACCATGGTGGCAGAATTAGCATTGGATACTGAAGAGTGATTTGTTAATATACATGTGTTATAAAATACCACGAAATTCGGGATTCATTGGGCCTATATTTTGGGCTCCACATTCTCATCAGTGGGCTGGTGTCCAATCTGCCTTCTCCAGAATTGCTTCCTTTCATTGCCAAATATCTCCATCATCCTTTATGAATCATTCATTGATTATTTAATGAAAAATGTTCATATTGAAGTGAATATCCAGTTCAAAATAATATCAAATTAAAATATATATAATTATATTTTTTTAAAATTAGATGAATCATTGGGTACTTCAAATGATGTTCAAAAATGTACCACATAATAGGGCATTTTAAGAAGGTATTACAATCATAATGTTAAATGATGTTCAAAGTGTAAAATGCACTAAAATGGTGTTTATGAATAATAAATAACATGAATATTATGTATATTAACAATGAATATTAGCCTCATTTATTGTCTAATCACACCCCCCAACTTGAGTTTTACTAGTTCCAAGCAAAATATATCTCAACAATATGAAATTCGAATTCCCTTTTCCAAAAACATTTTAATACAAAATGATCCCCAAAAACCATTATACCAAAAAATTATGAAACCCATAAAAATAATTTAATACATGATAGTTTCATAAGTAGATCCAAATACCAAGCTCATTCCTTTGTTTAAATTCATTTCCATATTTTATCCAATATCAATTAAGTATGAGGATGTGTTGTGCATCACACTAGACATGGGGCTTCATCTTTATTCAAGGGGGAAATGATGGAAGCGCTAGGTGGAATGACATTTCAATATTAAGATGAGTATTCAAAAAAAATATTATATATATTTTTTTTATTTTTTTCTTGCAATTTTTCCATGGTAATTGAAGTTGAACTCAAAAGAGTCAACCCCTATTGCGAGACTTTGCCGATGACTCCCAGGCTCAAAGACCTTAGGGCACCAAGTGAATTCCACATACTCGGGCATCATTTCGAGTTAACTCAGTCAGAAACAAATTCAAATTACCAAAAATAGAGATAAAATTACTAACTCTGGGCCAGACAACTATGGAGTCTCGATCCCCAAGTGCCGAAAGCCACACATTAGGTCATTTCATTGCTCTACACACAATTTTTTTTGAATACTCAAATTAAAAAAAAAGATCACCAAACCTTTTCTATTTATTTGGGGGACCCCATGAACTCAAACTAATACCCCACTATCCAAAGGACGTGCATTGTGATTTTTTTATTTGGATGAAAATATAAACGATTAAATATCACATTGGACAACCATACTTTCCAAAATCTATGCTCATGAAATTATAAAAGGATTAAAATAAGAATCAGGGCATGCTAAATTATTTGATATTCAGTTTCAAAGTGCGCAATGTGTATTACCATGTTCAAAGTTAAAGGAATTTTTCCTTCCATTTTTTTTTTCAAATCATTCATTTTTTTGACACAAAAGAATTTTTTTTATTTTATCTCCCCCCAACATAAAACAACACTGTCCCTAGTGTTTAAAGAAAAGAAAATTTAGAAGGGTTAGAGGTAGAGAATGAAAGTTCAAAAAGGAAATTGAAAATGAGGATAATGGAATGAAGTCACCTGGTGGTTGATTTTTGAAGTTCTTGTCACTCCAATTTAGTCCTTTGATATCCATGTCGCTTGCAGAGTTCCCTAGTGGAAAAAGTAAAACAAACAAACAAAACAAAACAGTATATATATATATATAAGTAAAATATATGTATATATATAAAATAAAATGATGATACATTGTCTTATTTTTTAATTTCTGGGTAAGGTATTACTCAAGGATCACACCACGTGACATGGATGAATATGATGCTCCTATTTCGTACCCATCTATACTCATAATAGAAAAACAGGTCAAAATTCTATTTTTTTTATTATTAAATATCAAAATCATTAATTAATCCTATTTAAAATATAAAGTTGATTAAAACAACAAAATGATTGGAAACTTGAAAACCATGGGTTGCCTCCCATGCAGTGCTTTGTTTAACGTCGTTAGCCCAACATGGAACCCCTAACTTACCCAATACCAATTTTCAATATTTTAAGGACCCCATATTTCTCCATGTCCACTAGATTGAGATTGATTCTTTTTTTATAATTTTTGTCATGTGAAAACCTATGTTCTATAATGAGTGGTAAAATCCAAGGAATATCAGAAATGGTTGATCCACTTTCTTTTTTAGTCTTTCCAAAGACATTAAGAATCATTACCTATTTATTGGTTTCAAGATAAGAAATTTTGAAAATTGGAAGTTTTTGGCTATCCCCAATGAATGGAAACTTGAGGGTGTATGGAAAGTCCTTTCATTCAAGTTCGGGTAGGCTAACACTTTCAGACATAGGTTGGGACTTTGAATCAAACTCAATTTTATTTTCAAAATTGGTCAACAGAATTGGTTCCTTTTGAATAGAATATTCAACCACAAAATTGGAAAGATCAATTTTAGGAATGGTTATGGACTCAATTTTTGTGATTTCTCTCAATGGTTCAATGGTTGGTGTTTTTGAAAATTCATCAATGGAGTTATACTTAGGAGAATCAATCCATGATATCAAATTATCCTCTTTTGAATCTAAAAAGTTAATTTCCTCCGGATTTAAAGACCCTTAAAAAATTCCTTGATCCTCTTTATCTTCCCCAAATCCAGAGGTTTTCTCTTCAGTAAATTCATGAGAGGTTTGTGGGAAACTAGACACTTCACATAAGGTTATGGAAGAGACAGTTTGTGTAGGGATGGGTTACTCAAAATTTTTAATGCTTTGTAGTTATAAGCTCAATGATGAAACCTCAAAATTAATTATCTCTATTTTTTGACACAATTTTTCAAGTAATGGTTGTGGATCATGATGGGAAAGAGGTTGAGAAAGATGGTTTATTCCAGGTGGATAATTAAGTTGTTGGAATTCCACGGGAGGGTACTCATATTGGATTTGTGGGTATTAAAACTCATTATACATTGGAATGTTTTGTGGATCATAGGATTAAAAACATTGTGGTTCATTAGGTTTTTGATGATCCCACAAGTAGAAATTAGTATGGTCATTGTACATCACACATGGGGTTGGGTGATCAAAGTAGGGATAGGTTTCCCATGTTTGGAATTGTTCAAAATTGATTTCCATAGGAGTGAGGGGGTGAGAACAGAGAAGAGGGATGAAAAAAAAGATGATATTGTCTAAGATAACTTACTTAGGTCCCCGGAAACGGCTCAAAAATTTGATTCTCGCTCAAATTTACCCAAGAGATGAAGGTAGAATGGTACATGTAGTTTAGCTTGGGTTGTCGAATCCTCAGAGACCTAAGAAGTAACCTATGGACACATACATTCTATGGACTGTTTTTGGCTAAGAAGTGGACAAATTGGATTTATTTTATATGGTTTTAAATAATAACTGAAATACTAAAGTGAATTCAATTTAAAAGAGTGAGTTGATCCTAGGTTATCACTTGGGGTGGATGGAACATATTTTCTTTTCAATGATTTCAATTTCTTATATTTGAGATGGGTTAATTTAAGAAGATAAAAAAACATCATCACTTACTGGTTTAATTCCTACACCCTTTAATACTAATCACCTATACACTTTAAGGATCAAAGTTTTGAGCACTTCAAGGTAAAGGTTCGTATTAGCACATGAAGTGTGTGGCCTTAAATTCAACAAGGATGATGGAGTTTAAAAATCATCAAATAAAAATCTCAATTAAAGAAGTGATTATACATTAATGGGGTGATAAATAACATCCAATACATACCCTTGTTACTCCATTTAATCAACACATAAGTGTTTTATCCCTCCATTGATCCTATGGTTTCAATGGAAGCGAGAAGTAGACTCATGAGGGAGGAATTGAAGGAGTAAAGAAAACAATAAAAAGAAAATGATCACTCCACCGTTGTGTGAATAATTTCACAAGGTTTAGTATGAATAAATTCACACCTTGAACCAACGATATCAAAGTGACATGAATAACAACATAATAAGAGGAAAAGAAGAGATTTTATTAAGAAACTAAAGTGAATTGAACAACTTACATGTGAAAGACAAACTTGAGACAACAAAATCGCAGCATAACATTACAATTGAACAAAGCACCAAAGATCCTTAAATACTCCAACAACACTGACTTAAATAGTAATTTTTGATCCCTTGGGTTGATCCTCCAACAGTCCAAGTCTCCTCAATTAATTTTGGTAGGCCATAGGTGGGTGGAAAGTAAGGGAGAGTTGATTTATCCACCCTTGACCCGAAGTGGCAGCTAGCTTTCCTTCACCGAACAGACGCGCTTGGAATACCTTCAATATGAACAAATCAGAGTGGTCAATAGAAAAATAAAATGTATCTTTGGATGTATTCTAAGCTACTTTAAAATTTGGGCCCATTTGGAGTTGTGTATTCCGAGATATGATCATATTAGTGGGCTGTTTTTCTGGACCGCAAAATCTGGCCCAGAATTTTTTCTCTAACTTGGGATGCCTAAATAGACACCATTGAGGCAGAATTAGCGTTGGATCCTGAAGAGGGATTTGTTTCTATATATGTATTATAGAAGGCCACGAAATATGGGATTCATTGGGCTTGTATGTTGGGCCCCACATTCTCATCAGTGGGCTGGTGTCCAATCTGCCTTCTCCAGAATTGCTTCCTTTCATTGCCAAATATCTCCATCATCCTTTATGAATCTTTCATTGGTCCTTTAATGAAAAATGTTCATATTTAATTGAATATAAAGTTCAAAATAATATCAACTTAAAATATGTATAATTATATTCTTTAAAATTAGATGAATCATTGGGTACTTCAAATGATGTTCAAAAATGTACCACATAATAGTGCATTTTAAGAAGGTATTACAATCATAATGTGAAATGATGTTCAAAGTGTAAAATGAACTAAAATGGTGTTTATGAATAATAAAGAACATAAATATTATGTATATTAACATTGAATATTATCCTCATTTAGTGGATAATCAGCGTGTCATTTTGATCTGATGGTGTCGACGTGTCATTTTGAACTATTGGTGTCAGTGTGTCATTTTGAACTGTCAGTGTTGGCGTGTCATTTTGAACTATCCGTATCAGCGTGTCATTTTGAACTATCGGTGTCGGCATTTCATTTGAACTATTAGTTTCAGTGTGTCATTTTTAACTATCAATTTCAGTGTTTCATTTTGAAATTTTGGTGTCGGCGTGTCATTTTGAACTATCAGTATCGGCACTTTATTTTGAACTTTCGGTGTCGGTGTGTCATTTTGAACTATTAGTATCAACATGTAATTTTGAACTATTGGTGTCAGCATGTCATTTTGAACTGTTGACGTCGGTATGTCATTTTTAACTGTCATTTTTGGTGTGTCATTTTGAACTATCACTGTCAACGTGTCATTTTGAACTGTCGGTGTCATTGTGATATTTGTGAATAGTGTTTCCAGCTTCCTATAGTTTCACCCGTTTGACGTTTTCTTTCACATAAAATGTGTTCAAATTCTTTTTTAAGTGATTTAAGGATGATTCAAATCCTATAACTCCTATATTAATATTCATAAGTGTCCGAGTGCCTTTACTCGGTCAAAATATGTAGTATTGATGAGATCTGCCTTTAATGAAAAATCTAAAATATATCTAAAGCACTGATCTTTTTAGATTTTCAAATGGTTGAAATATATTATTACTTTTTATTAACTATCATTTCTCTCTGTGTGAGGCACCCTGAGACTTTATTCCCATAGGAGGCTCCCTTGAAGTTTCATCCTAGTGCATGCGTACCCCCTGTTTTGGTGCAAGAAGCAAGTGTCGATCCATCATTGATAGAAGGTATGATCTACCTCCATTCTTGTGTTTTCTTAGATCATTCTTCTCTCTTTTCTCCTTTCCATGTTATGGAATGTGATATCCTTGTTTCTAAAGGAGTTTTCTTTGGTTTCAGTTGGTGCGGTCATGCCGCGGCGTCCTCGGGTGGATGCAGTAGTCACGGGGAGAGGTGATCGTGATCTATTGTTATGATCCTAGATGAATGTTTTGAGATGTGGGAATAGGGAGACCTAGTGTTTTTAGTAGTAGTTGATGCCTAGCGTGGCGAGGTGCATTAGTTTATGCATGTGGGAGTCGGGGAGGACACTAGAGATGATGAAACGGGTTGGATGTGAATGTTGGGTGCTTATTGAATCTTGTTGGTTGTTTATCTGCTTTACTTTCCCCACTTCTTAAGGCAGCAATTATTGATTACCCTCCTTCCAAAATAGGTGAAGATTCATGGGGTATACCACATTCTTTCCATGTTTAGCTTCTCAAGGAAGGATGGGTCTACGCTCTTACTATAGGTGGAAAAGACTTGATGGGTAGTTCACCTACTCACTGTGTTGATCCCCTTTTGTTTGGTATCTTAGAATGTTTTTCTAGAATGCTTAGAAATATGGTAACTTAATAATGTTGTTAATAAATGATTTAATAAATTATGTTAACCCATGGTTTTGGAGATTTCTAGGACTCAATTCTGAGGTAATATTTCTGAGAAGCTGTGGACTTGGTTTGGTTATGCATGGATGGAATAGAACTTTAGTGTGATGCTAATGAAATGTAACATGGAATTAATAATGGTTAATTAATGGTTAAATAATTAATTAAAGTAAATTAAAATTGATAAAAATGGATAAGTAACTTAATATAGATCTTTAAATGGTTATATGCTTATAGGATATCAAGTCTTAGCAGTTCCAGCTAGGAGTCCAAGAGATGTTAGATGCAGTTGAGTCTAAGACTAGGTTTTTTCTATAGTATGGTTTTGAGCTATATTATATTCTATACCTTTTGTGTTTCTATATGCTACTCTACCCCATCGGTTAGGGAAACTGATACCCCGGGGATTCTGAGCCCTAGGGGGTGTTTTCCCTAACATTCTGGTGGGAGGATGGATGGATGACTATCCCCTTTGACCACACTCTCTTCTCTTGGTATAAACTTGTGTTGGTATGAATGATAGTTAGTTTTCCTTATTTATGTGTGTAGAGGGATGTAATGGCTTGTGCTTATTCACACACATATACTCTGGATATAGTTTCTTATGGACTACTGTAGGTGTAATGTGTATAGGCTATGTTGGCTTGAGGATCCTTACTCAGCGTATGGGTTGTAATGGCTTGAGGTATAATTCCCTATGAATGATACACATTATGTGAGATGTGGTGGCGCTCAAAAACTACCTTTTTACTTTGTTTATGTGGACTTAGTGGTTGTGTTTCACGAGGTGCATATTGTGGTGCTACGCCCAGGTGTCTGCAGGCAAGCCTTTTTGGAGAGAGATGCTTAGGACGTGCGACATTGGAGAAAAATAGAAAACCAGTGGGGAAGTGGTAGTAGGGTACCCTTGATATTATTTATTATATTATATATTCTTGTGTGACATACTTGGTGAGAATATCCATGGTGAGGATGGGAACATAGCATACTTATTTAGGTGACGAGTTAGTTTCACTTGTTGTTCACTGTGATTTAGCGTGATTTCTTTACTTTTGAATGAGAGGATCCAGGTAGAATATTATTGAGTATAACATGATACTCACCCGACATATATATAAACTATTTTTCAGGTCACTTGGAGAAGGTTGGATATCAGGCTAGTTACTACTAGATTGGGGTTACAGGAGCTGTTTAGGATTCGTGGTCACTGCTGTTTTACTTTCTTTTGGTACTTACAGTTTTCCATTCCACTTGTAGTAGTTCTTTCATGACATTACATATGTGTACTTGGTATTTATTATATATTAAATTTTGAGTGGAATTTGGTTGATTTCTGTCTTATCTCTCTCTTTTGTATCTATTCTCTTATGGGGAAATTCCTCTCATTTGTGTGTTCACTATACCCTCGGTGCTAATCGCCAACCCAAGGCCTACTGGAGGCGGAACTCGGGGGTCACTATCTCCCTTCGCATATTTCCGGCCTATGAGGGGTACATGTTGTGGGGAGGGGGTCATGATAGAGTGGTATCAGATGTATGGTTAAGGGACAAGATGAAGTTTGAAGTTAGGCATAGGTGAGGTTGCATGGGTTGGTAGGGAAAAAATGTCAGTAATGTTTAACAAGTACTATTAACCCTGGATACCAATTGAGAAACAAGTATTTAGGGCCCCTATGGTCTGGCACATAGACCTTTAAGTATAAAGTGGATACTAAATGAGGTGATACTTATTGCAGGATAGAGACCTAAGAAACGATCATGCATCATTCTTCTTTGTGCCTATGTTTGAATGGGTAGACCTTAGCTTAGGTTAACATAAAGTGAATAAAAGAAATTAATTAATTAATTAATTTTGAGTCTTCTATATTATAAGGTTAGGAGCTCTAACTATTTGTTATTTTGTAGGTATGTCTCTAGGTCAACGTCCTCATTAGGTTCTCGAAGAATATGTTTAGCAGGTTGTGCCAGCCGATCACCATAGAGTAGAGGTTGAAAACAACGATACTTAGAGAAGGAAACTCCAAGAGTTTCAACACAAAAGTCTGTATAAGTACAAGGGATCCATTTCAGATATAGTCATGAAAGAATGGTTGGAGGAGGTTAAGATATCTTTCAGCTCAATCCATTCTCAGAAGGAGAACTGGGTATCATTGGTTGTGATGATGATGTGTGGGGAAGTGAGGCAGTGGTGGTTCTTATTCATCTGGGATTGCAAGGAGTCATAGTTATCAAGGGAGGAGTTCTGAGACAAGTTTAGAGTTGAGTTTCATTCTTCGATTGTGAAGGTGACCAGTCATCATGATTTTCTTGACCTTCAATAGGGGAGATCTAATGTGTGAGAGTTTGAAATCCATTTCAGAAACCTTTTATGATGTGATTTGTACCTATTTTCAGATGAGGATGCCCAAGTGAGGCATTTCGAGGAGGCTTTGCGTCTAGAGATCCATCACCAGGTCACCCCATTTATGCTGAAGACAAATCTTGAGGTTATGGAGAAAGCATAGGCCATCGAGAGTAATTTATCTAGAACTAAATCAAAAAAAGAGGTGAGTATTCAAGTTTCCCCATGAAGAAGAGTTATGGTCTGGGGTTCCCAGTTTTTAGGGAAGAAGAGTTTCTATTCAGCTGGGGGTAGGTGCCAACCCTCAGTATCTCGCTTCTTTGGGGTTAGTGGCTCTCAAACCTGTGCCTAGGGATCATGTACTTTTTTTTCTTATGGAGGATGAGGTCATCAGTAGTGAGAGTTCCCTACCTTTCTAATTAGTCAACATGCATCAGGTGTTCTGCTTCAAGTTCCTCTATTGAGGTAGTTTCAGCCAAGGCAGCAGTAGTAGGTTGCACCAGCTTTGGATCAGTAGAGAGAAGATGGGTCAAGTAGGGGATAGCCTTGGGATTCTCCCTTTCCTCAGAGAGTAGATCACAACCATGGTGGTGGTCATCATCAAGGTCAGAGAGGCTATAGAGTAGGTCGTGGTCAGCTTCATGCTTTAGCGTTGCCAGCGCCAAGCGATCCAAACATCATTCGAGGTACCCTTTTCTTGTTTTCTACTTGAGTGTATGCATTTTTTGATTCAATACTGACACACTCTTTCATATCACATTCCCTTTTCCATGCATTGGGGCTTGAGGTAGAGAGGTCTCTAGTGCCCTTGGTGTTGACTACACCAGTTGGAGGTCAAGCTGACTTATTTGAAGCATGTAGAGACTGTGAGATAGTGTTGGGGCATCACCGCTCTTGGGAATATTTCCTTTGTTCATGGATAAAACCATATGATTTCATACTTTTCATGGATTGGTTTTATTCGGTTCAGGCTATTGTGGATTTCTTTAGGAGGCAAGTGGCATTCTTCGATACTGATGGAGAGCCAGTGATGTTTGTTGGTGAGAGAGACCCTCGGATGGGTCAGAGGCATGTTCCATCCTTTTCATCATTGATAGATGAGCTGATACTGATTTCATTAGAGTTTTAGTAGTTGGCATTTCTCAGGGTCATAGAATATTACCCTAATTTCTTTCCAAAATAGGTTGTAGCATTACCCCCTCGATGAGATATCAATTTCTAGATCAAGCTACAACCAGGAGGATCTTCTATCTCTATGTATCCATATAGGATAGACCACTATATGTTAAGAGAGATAAATATATAGCTTTATGGTATATTATAGTGTGGTTTTTTTCAACCGAGTGCGTCACTATGGGCCACACCAGTTTTGTTCACGAAGAAGGCTGGCGACGGTTTGCAGTTGTGTATCGATTATCGTCACTTGAACAAAGTGACAGTGAATAATTACTATCCTCTTCCACAGATTGATGATTCATTCGATCAAATGATGGGTGAATGTTGGTTCTTAAAGATCTACTTATAGTTAGGATATCATCATATGCATGTGAAGGATGAGGATATCCCAAATACTGATTTCCGTTGTCTTCATGGGAATTACGAGTTCGTTGTAATGACGTTTAGTGTGAGGAATGATCCAGTTATGTTCATGGGTTTGACGAACATTGTGTTCTGTGAGTTCCTGGATAAGTTTGTGGTGGTTTTCATTGAAAAAGTCCTTGTTTACTCCGCATATGAGTAGGATCATGCAGAGCATATGCATGCCATTTTGGGAGTTCTTTGTTGAAAACCGCTATTTGGGAAGTTTTCGAAGTGTGAGTTTTGGGATCAAGAAGTCTGTTTCTTGGGGCATGTTGTATCCCAGTAGTGAGTAGATTTAGATCCATAGAATATAGAAGTATTTGTGTCTTGGGTATCCCCCAAGGCAGTGATAGAGGTGTGAAGTTTCCTTGGTCTCACATGCTATTACAAGAGGGTCGTATTCAATTTATCTCAGGTTGTGACTCCTCTGAAAACGTTGACTAGGAAGGATCTGGTGTTTGTATGGATAAATTAGAGTTATGAAGCTTTATAGTATCTAAAGTAGAAGTTGTTCAGTGCTCTGGTTCTTTGTCTTCCAGCAGAGGGAGTTCAGTTTGATGTTTTCTGTGAGGCTTCTCGTCTGGGGTTATGTTGCATTCTGATCCAGTAGAGATCTGTTGTTTCTTATGGGTCTTAGCAGTTTCATTTTCATGAATGTAACTATTCCAACCATGATCTTGAGTTTTTGGTAGTGTTTTTTTCTTTGAAGTTGTGGAGACATTACCTCATTATCAAGTGATTTGTGGTTTTCACCGATCATAAGTGCCTAAGGTATGTTTTCTACCAGCATGAATTGAACTTTTGAAAACATTGGTGGATGGATTTATTATAGTATTACAACTTTTAAATATCATATACACCTAGTAAGGGGAATATTGTAGCTGATGCACTGATCAGGAAGTTGCGTAGTGATGCAGTGCGTGAATCTGGTGATTCCTAGAGAGTAATGGAAGAACTTTCAGTATTACATCTCAATATGTAGAAGTTGGGGGTAGAGGTTATCTTTTTCAGATGATGGTGCATTCATATTTAGTGAATTAGGTGGAATATTCCTAGTTGGGGGATCTAGAGGAGGAGTTCTGGAGAGACTGAGTTGTTTGTGGTGAGGCTCCTGATGGCTGGTCTAAGGATGAACAACATCGGGTGTTGTTTTAGGGAGGAATTTTCGTTCCTTTGGTGTTGCATGAGATGGTTATCAAGGAGTTATATAGTTCTACCTTAGCAGTACATCCTAGCATGAAAAATATGTACTGAGCTTTGAGGAGTCAGTTTTGGCAGCCTGGGTTGAAGTGTGCAGTTGTAGAGTTTGCATCTCGATGTTTGGTCTTCCAGAAGGTGAAGGCTGAGCACTGTGTTCCTGGTGGGTTTCTCCAGCCATTATATGTTCCTCATTATAAGTGGAAGGACATATTGATGGACTTTGTTACCAGTTTACCTCAAGCTCAGGTAGTCTATGACTCTATATGGGTGGTAGTGGATCATTTAATGAAATCATCCCACTTCATAGCGATCAAAGAGTCGAGCTTAATGGGGGTTTTGTCAAGGAAATATCTGGAGGTTGTGGTGAGACTCCACATAGTCCCGACGATGATCATTTCTGATCAATATCCTCATTTTACCTCTAGGGTGTGGATAGGTCTTCAGCATTCTTTCAATTCTTAGTTATGCCTTAGCACTTCTTTTTATCCGAAGATGGAATGTCAGACAGAGCAGACATCCAGACCCTTGAAGTCATGTTGCGCTCTTGTGTCCTAGATTTTGGAAGTTCATGGATGAGGTACTTACCCTTGGTAGAGTTCAACTACAACAATAGTTTCCAATCCACCATCAGTATAGTGCCCTTTGAATCCTTTTATGGATGATATTTCTGATCTCTATTGTGTTGGACTGAGGTCGTAGAGTCAGCAATTCTTAGGTCGGAACAGGTACAAAACACGAAAGAGATGGTTCAGGTGATTCATGAGAGGATGAATGCAGCACATGGTCATTATAAATCCTATGCCGATCACAGGATGAGACCTTTAGAGTTTGATATTATGGATCTTGTGTTTCTGAAGGTGACTCACCGTTATGGGTAGTGAATATTTGGTCATGGGAGTAAGCTTTCTCCCCAATTTTGGGGACTTTCTAGGTGTTGGATTGTGTTGGAGTTATGGTGTATTGGGTATTAATTCCTCCATAGATGATCTAGATACACAATGTTTTTCATGTGTCATAGCTTTATCGTTAGCTTCATGATGACTCTCACATCATCGATTGAGGCAAGATCGATGCAGATGATGATGCGACCTTCAAGGAGTGGCCTATAGAGATCCAGGATTTCAAGGAGAAGGTGTTGAGTGGGTATGATATACCCTTGGTTTATGTCTTGTGGTGACATAGTGGCATGAAGGATAATACATGGGAAAGCGATTCACAGATACACACTCAGTACCCCGAGTTGTTTGATGTTTAACTCTATTCTTGTAACAATATTCGTTTTGTAGGTTTAGAACTTTCCTGTTTAAGAGATGGGTTTCTTTTATTTATTTTTGTGGATTGGTATATTTTGAGAGGTATCTCCCATAGAAGAGTGTTTAGGATTTTGTAATGATTCTCGTGTGGTTTCATGTGTTCCCTTTTTGAAGCGGTTGAACACCTTTGGTGGCTAGAGCCTTGAGATGTATCTCGAAGGGTGGTTGTTTGGACCCATTTTTCAGTTTCCTATTTGGGTTGGTTCTTAATTCTCAAGGATGAGAATGTTTTGAGAGGTATCTAATGTAATGTATCATACCTCTCTGCTCCATTCATTTTCTGAAATCTGGTGTTTGAGGTGTTCTGGGAGTTCA
Source organism: Viscum album (assembly GCA_963277665.1). Taxonomy (NCBI): domain Eukaryota; kingdom Viridiplantae; phylum Streptophyta; class Magnoliopsida; order Santalales; family Viscaceae; genus Viscum; species Viscum album. Next base: position 647,229,969 of record OY728147.1, on the reverse strand, counting down.
AGGTGACTTATCCCCAACACTTTTCTAAATTTCTAGTTTTGTGAACTGTCGGTGTTGGCATTTCATTTTGAACTATCAGTGTTAGAGTGTCATTTTGAACTATCAGTGTCGGTGTGTCATTTTGAACTGTCGTTCTCGTCATGTCATTTTGAACTATCAGTGTTGGAATTTCATTTGAACTGTCGATGTCCACGTGTCATTTTAAACGGTCAGTGTTGGCATGTCATTTTGAACAGTCAGATGTGACATGTCATTTTGAACTGTCGGTGTCGACGTTTCATTTTGAACTATCGGTGTTGGTGTGTCATTTTGAACTTTCGGTGTCAGCATTTCATTTTAGATTTTAGTGTAGGCATGTCATTTTGAACTGTTGGTGTCGACATGTCATTTTGAACTGTCAGTGTCGGCGTTTCATTTTTAACTGTCATTGTCAGTGCTTCATTTTGCACTATCGATGTTAGCACGCCATTTTGAACTATCAGAGTCACTGTGTCATTTTGAACTGTCGGTATCGACATGTCATTTTGAACTATTGGTGTCAACATTCTATTTTTAACTATCGGTGTCAGTGTATCATTTTGAACTGTTAGTTTCAGTATTTCATTTTGAACTATCGGTGTCGGCATATAATTTTGAACTATCGGTTTCGGTGTGACATTTGTGAACAGTGTTTCTAGCCTCCAATAGTTTCACCCATTTGACATTTTATTTGACGTAAAACATGTTCAAAGCCTTGTTTTAAAGGATTTAAGGATGATTCAAAACCAATAACTCATATATTAATATTCTTAAGTGTCCGGGTGCCTTTAATTGGTCAAACCACATAGTATTGATGAGATCCGCCTTTAATGGAAATCTAAACTCTATCTAAACCACTGCTCCGTTAAGATTTTCAAAAGGATGAGATATATTCAGCCTTGTTATTCCTTCTCCTTTATCTTTGTGTGAGGCACCCCAAGAATTTATTCCCATAGGAGTAGTGTGATCGAACCTTAATCATTGGATCATTTCCCCTTGAAGTTTCTTCCTACTGCACGAGCAACCCCTATTTTGGTGCAAGAAGCAAGTGTCGATCCATCATCGATAAAAGGTATGATCTACCTCCGTTATTGTGTTTTATTCGATCATTATTCTATCATTTCTCCTTGACATGTTATGGCATGTGATCTCCCTGTTTCTAATGGAGTTTTCTTGGATTTCGATTGGTACGGTCATGCCGCGACTTCCTTAGGTCGATGCAGTTGTTGCTGGGAGAGGTGATTGTGATCCACTGTATTGGCCTCTTCGTAAAGAACGTCGAGAACCATTTGAGGTATGGGATTTGTGGCTAATCTATTATTTTACAATAAACTATATAGTTATCATGTTTTAGCCCACTGGATCATAATGGAATTGTTATAATAAATATTTGAACCATATAAATAAATTAGTATCGATCATATGTTATTGCCTCTTATTTTTTGTAGATAGTGTGATATCTATGCTTGCTTTTTTTAGCATGTCGTTCATGTTGGAAATTGGTAAAGAACATAAAATAAGATTAATTGTAAATTATTTGGCCAAAGATAATGAGACATGTAAATGAATTCGGTTATTACTGTTGTAAATTGATGATAATCAAATTGATGCAGTAAGTATGATTAATTAATTTGTGATAGCTATGATAGATTGATGTTTAGGTTGCCCAAAGTTGGAACCTACTAATAATGAATCAACTAATTCAAGATATATTAAAGATCCAGTTGATCAATAAAAGTTAATGCCTTGTAAGGTTCTGAGTTACCCTCTTTCTTGTAAGGCTGAGTGCCTTCTTCTTTGGATCCATGAGAGCTCATTTTGTGTGAAGGAAGAATTCCTTGTTTAGGGCCAAGAGCCCAGTTGCTTTGTTATTTCCTACTTCTTATGATATTTTATGAGCCCAGATGGATGTTTTCATATGTGGGGGAATGGAGGCCCAGTGTTTGTGGTAGTAGTTGATTCCTATAGTGGAAAGGTGCATCAATTTATGCATGTGGGTGTCAGGGAGGACACTGGAGACGATGAAACGGTTTGGATGTGAATGTTGGATTCTTGTTGAATCTTGTTGGTTGTTTATCTACTTTACTTTCCCCACTACTTAAGGTATCTAGTCTTGCTTACCCTCCTTCAAAAATAGACAAAGACGCAAGGGGGTATGTGATGTTATTTCCATGTTTAGCTTCTCGAGGATGGATGGGTCTACACTCTTGCTATAGGTGGAAAAGACTTGACGGGTAGTTCACCTACTCACCGTGTTGAGCCCCTTGTGTTTGGTAGCTTAGTATGCTTTTCTAGAATTCCTTGGAATATGGGAAAGTAATAATATTGTTAATAAATGATTGAATAAATGATGTTAACCCATGGGGTTGAAGCTTGCTGGGATACAATGCTGAGGTAACATTTCTGAGAAGCTGTGGACATGGTTTGGTTATGCTTGGAGGGCATGAAATTTTTTTTGTGATGCTAAAGAAATGTAATGTGGAATTAATAATGATTAATTAATGGTTAAATAATTAACAAATTTAAAGTGAAACTAATAAAAAGGGATAAGTAACTTAATATAGATATTTAAATGGTTATATTCTTATAGGATATCTAGTCTTAGCAGTGGTAGTCGGGATTCTGAGAGACGTTAGCTGCAGTTGAGTCTAAGACTAGCTTGTTCTCATAGTGTGGTTACGAGATGTATTATATTCTATACTTTTTGTGTTTATATATGCTACTCCACCCTATCAGTTTGGGAAACTAACACCTTGGGGATTCTAAGCCCTAGGGGGTGTTTTCCCCAACATTTCAGTGGGAGGATGGATGGACGACTACCCCCTTTGGCCCTGATCTCTTCTCTTGGTAGTTACTTGTGCTGGTTGGCACATCGATTATTTTTCCCCATATATGTGTGTAGAGGTTTGTAATAGATTGTGGTTATTCACACCCATATATTATAGATATAGTTTCCTATGGACTACTATAGGTGACACATTATTAGGCTATGATGGCTTGAGGATCCTTACTCAACGTATGGGCTGTAATGGATTGAGGTATAATGACTAATGTATGATACATTTTATGCGAGCTATAGTGGCTCCTAGAAACTACTTGGTTACTTTGGTTATGTAAATGTAGTGGTTGTGTTGCATGAGGTGCATGTTGTGGTGCTATTCCCAGGTGTCTGTGGGAAATTAATTTATAGAGAGATGTTTAGGGCGTGCGACGTTGGGGAAAAGTAGAAAACTAGTGGGTAAGTGTTAGTGGGGTACCCTTGATGTTCTTTATTATATTATATACTTTTTTATTTGATACTTGGTGAGAGTATCCATAGTGAGGCTGGGAACATAGTATACCTATTTAGGTGATGAGTTAGTTTCAGTTGTTATTTACTATTCTTTAGCGTGCTTTCTTTACTTTTGAATGAGAGGCTATGGGGAGGTTCCTACTGAGTATAATATTATACTCACCCTATGTATATATAAACTATTTTTAGGTCACTTGGAGCAGGTTGGATATTAGGCTGGTTACTACTAGGTTGAGGTTGTAGGAGCTATTCAGGCTTCGTGGTCACTGTTGTTTTACTTTCTTTTGGTACTTGAAGTTTTCCCTTATAGTTGTAGTAGTTTTTGCATGACATTAAAAATGTGTACTTGGGATTTCTTATATATTGCAGTATGAGTTGGATTTGGTTGGTTTCTGTCTTATCTCTCTCTTTCTCATGTGTTCTCTTAGAGGGTGATGCCTCCCATTTGTATGTTCACTATACCCTCAGTGCTAGTTGCCAACCCGGGGCCTACTTAAGGTGGGACTCGGGGTCATTATCTCACTTATCACATTTATGTCCTAGGAGGGGTGCACTTTATGAGGAGGGGGTCATGAAATATTTGTTTTTTTTAAAATGTCATCTTATATAATTTTTATAATTATTTATCTTTTTGTTTTGTTTGACCATTGGATGTACCAAATTTTTTATATTATAGATATATCAATATTTTTTGTACTAGGAAGATGGAATTTAAAATTAAAAAAACTCACACACCTAGGTACCCCACTAGGTTAAGATTCATCTCTCCTCACAAAGAAAGGAAATCACCCAATGGACTTATTTTGTTACATTTTTATAGATCAGAGGCCCTGTGGATTTAAAATATTGTTCTCTTAGATCAGAAGCCCATATCCCAAAGGCCCAGATGAATATGGTCCATAGACCCCTAAAGGGGATGAACCAAAGGTTTTACATGAGTAACCTATTAGATTTTGTAAAGACACTTCAGATTTTATGAAATGTGATTTTCTAGAAGGATCCATTTTTTCAGAATAACATTTTTGTTAATGGTTGTGGACCTTGGATTTTTCTAAAGGATTTTAGCTAAAGTATGTTGTTTCAACGACCAATTGAAATTATTAGAAATAAATTTTCATACTTGGGAAGAACACATGCTTTTTTATTATCAGTGGTCAATCTAATGGTGTAACAATGTATTGGAGGTTTCATTAGCCAATGTAAGGATAATCCCGAATCTCAGAGGGCAGTGGAATCAATTTACTAGAAGAAGGCCACTATATATATGATGTGGGACTAGCTTCCAAGATGTATGAATATAAATGTATAAGAATATATTAAAGTTTTATCTTTATTTGATGTATGTATGTGAGGAGAGTTAATAGTTTTTTAATATTCTGTACTTTCATTTATCATAGTGATTGTAGTGTTCTTCCATGTATGTAAGACTTTTTTCTAAACCACATATTTCTATGTGTGTTTATATTTTTCTTTCCTTCCAAAATAATTGCGTGTATGGATTGTTTCTTATGTTCATTATGTTATTGTTTTCTCTTAGTTCTGAAATACAGAGTCAAGGGGCTATTAAGAATTTATAAAGATAAATTTTTTGAAGTATTTTCTTCTAAATTATTGTTGTGTGAGATCTTATGGTTCAACTTCAAATAAGTGGTTTTCGATAAAGGTTCATTTATACACACCAGGAAACAAATAGAATGAAATCATATGAGTGAAAAGTTTGTATTGAAAAGTTTGATGGGATAAAATTTGGATTTTGGAATATTTAGTTAGAATATCTTATGATACTAAAAGGTCTTGATGGTCTATTGTATAAAGAGTATACAAAGAATATGGAAAAATAAAATTGGGAGTGGTTGGATAGGAAGGCTCTAGCCTTGGTAAGAATGTATCATTCATAGACTATGGCCTTCAATATTCAAAAAAAGGAAAACACTATGTAAGTTATTATAGTATTGGATGACATGTATGAGAAACCAACGGTTCTCAAAAAAATATTTATCATGTGATGATTATTCATCTTAAGACTATTAGAAGTAATATTGAGAGTACAACATGTGTGTGATTTCAACATGAACTGAGGGTATCTCAAATCAATTAAGGTTACTTTCAAAAATGATGTATGTGTGTTACCTATTTAATCCCCACTTATAGAATGGTGGGATGTTATTGTAATAATAATGAGTAATTCAAGAAAAGTGACAAGCCTTGTTTTTTATGACATTCAGAATCTGATTCTTAATGAGAAGTTGAGTTGTAAGGAAGTCCAAATACCCTATTTAATTTCTCTTAATGGTGGTGGAGATGGTCACCTCAATGTAAGGTTTAGTAGAATTTTTTTCATAGAATAAATCCCAAGGTATAAGTTAGAGTAGATGAGAAAGTCAAGGCCCTATTCATTTTCCCTGTAGAATGAAGGGATATATCAAGAAGGATTGAAAAAATCATAAAGATTCTACTAAAAAGGATTCAACGTCAGGAATCAAAAATTATGCCTGTGTGATAGAATGTGGTATGTCACACCCAGGTTTCAATTTTTCCTTGGTTTTGGCTCGGGTCGGGATTTGGGTGAGCCTATGTTTAAATTTTTGAGTTTTGTTAATAAAAACACATGTTTTGGGTTAAGCAGCATCTTTGCATGAGTAGAGCATGGTTGGGGTACTGTGCAATAATACCCTGGTCACCATGTGGCCGACCTAGTATATAAGAAAAACTAAAAAGTTAAATGAATATTAAAATGGTAGTTAAAAATATTGTTGTAGAAATAATCATAATATTATTTTTATTATTAAAAATGAAATGATATTTTCTATTATTTTAAGAGTGTCGATAATATTATCTTAATTTTTAGAGAAGTGTTATTAATATTATTATCAAGGATGAAATATGTGTTCATATAAATTTTAGCATTATGTTGTTATTAATATTATTATTGTTAGTAAAAAACGAAATGGGTGTCATTACTATTTTAATCATGATATTAATATTTTTATCATGTTTATTAAAATTATAACTAAAATTATTCTTATTATTATTATTATTCTAATTACTATTATTATAATTATTATGGTTATATTGTTATTATAATTATGATTATAACTTTTTATGATTATTATTATGTTGTTATTAACTTAATTTAATTTAATTGAGTTTAATTTAATTTTTTTGAGAATTAGGGTTTGTGGTGCATAACCTACCCCTTTTTCTATAGCACATAGTGCACCTCCATGCACTCCCCCAATCCAGAGTAGCCCCCCTTCCCCTTGAGTGATGGTGTGGCCTCCCCTTCCAACTATGGAGTCCTTCTTTTTTCTCCATCCTCCCTTCATCACCCTCTCCAGTGCAAGCCGCTGCCCTCCCCTTCCCTTCCACCATGAGCCTACTCCCTCCCCTACCCTTTCCAGTGTGACCCACATCCTCCAAAGACCCCCAGTCCATGTGCCTCATTGGTGCAACCCCCTCCTCTGACCATAATTCCACCAGTGCACCTCCCTCCGGTGACGACCTTCATTCTCCCCCCTATAGCATTCTCATTCTCTACTTAGTTTGGTTTTCCCCTTGGATAGGGTTTGTATTATGGTTTATCCTTAAAATATTGGGTCTAAATTGATGAGTATGGATTGTTTTTGACCCTTAAAGGTGCAGCCGTAGTATGAACGGAGTTTCACACCAGTTTCAGAAATTCCATCGATGACTGAGTTAGGATCGCTTTGCATTTCCCTTTAAATTTAGAAAATATTTTGATTGTTTTCATATTTCACATTAATTGAATATTAATTAATTATTTTTTATTTTTATAATAACTAATTTGGTATAAATTAGATGTTTTTGGTAGAGAATCATTATTTTGGATAATAGTTTTACCCGATTAATTGGTTTGGCATGTTTTGTGATTAATTAGTTTGGTGAGAAATTGGTTTTTAAAAGATTTTATTTTAAATTTAATATTTTTAGCATGTTTATGCAAAATAAAGTTCATTTTTGATGAAAAATAATCTTGGGTGATCTAATAGCTTTTCATAAATTGTATAATTATTTTATTCGACTGTGAAAGTGGTGTGTATTCTGTTTTGGTACATTGTAGGTGTGTGTTTGTTCATAAAAGAGGGTTTTGAATTGGTTTTGGGTGTGTAAATTCATGAGATACTCTTTATTTTTTTTATAAATTTTAAAATGGTTAAGTAAATAATATAAATGGTGTGAATTATGTTTTGAAAACATTTTGAGGTGCACATGATTTTAAATGTAGATTTTAATGTGCGGTGCATTTTTTTTGTCAAGTTGTACACACCGAGTGTTTTATTTAAATGGCCTGATTGGATCTTTAAAATGACTAGTGATTTATTATGGCATGGTTTGGTTTTTATAAATTTTTTTGTGAAGTTCAAAGTGGTGATTTAAATCTTTAAATAGGGTTTTCACATTAAGTGCTTAATGGTATATGCCCCTTAAGCATGTTTCTAAATTAAGAGGGAAATGGATTATGTTTGTTTCTTTTAAAATGAAAAGTGTGGGAAACCTATATTTATATTTTACTATTCAAACCTATTAATCAATTTTTTCTTTATTTAAATAATACACATTGGGAATAGATTATCCGAGCCTACCTACTCAGTTTTAATACTCATGCCTATAGTTTTTTCTTGTTTTTTAGTTTTTCATATAGGTTTCAGCTTGGTTCAGATCACCTTGGGAGATGTTTGGTTTTGGTATTAGAGATTAACCCATAGGGTTATGTGGAGTCTTATTCATAGACATGTTAGTCATGTTGTTGGTCATTCTTTCTATTTCCCGTCGTTTATTTATTTTGTGATGTTCTATTTATTCCTACTTCTTAGTTTATTTTAATTGGGTGAAATCATTCCCATTTGTACTATGTCAATGCACCGGTACTTACTCCATCCCGGGAGGATCGGAAATGCCTCACGGGCCTTACCACAGATCGGCTCGGGTGACCAATTTAGGGTTGACCTGGGTTAGTTCGTGACAAAATGGTATCATAAGATGTCAGCTCTTAAGTGGACCATGCTTATCAGAGTGACCATAATTATTTGGGTATGTCAAATTAGAAGGATTATGATTTTCAAGGATCAATATTTAGGAATGAGAAGAACATCATGAACCCTTGATCGTTCCAAACTTCAGGATACCATGGGATGTCAGGGTTTGTCAGTGTCTTTGGTTCTTATGGGTTGTTTGGTATTGGGAAATGAAAATGGAGTTAGGATATGGCCTCTGTGAGCTCATAGGGCCTAGAAATCCATGTGGATTTGGTGACATTTCCATAGAATACTCTCCATGACGGTGGTGTGATTGGAATATGGCCACCAACCATATGGCCAAGTCATCCGTCGACACTAGTTTCCCCTCGTGAACCATTTTGTGTTTTTTGTTAATTCGGGAAAATTGTTTTGAATTTTTTTTGTCTTGAATTTTGAAAAAATGAATTTGATGTGGTAATGGATTTGTTTTGATCAAGTTCATTGTTTATTTGTTTATTATTTTTCTCCCCATGAATATTTAGTGGATCCCCAAGGTACAACGTCGGGTGGTGCATCTCTAGAAAACACTCCAGTTGATCAACCTATAGACAATGTCCTTGAGTTTGGGAATTTGAACACTTCACTCTTTTATGGTCAAGAAGATACTCTCTAAGTGGAGGAGTGGATGTAGAAGATTGAGAGTGACTTCAATTTCCTTCTTCTGCTTGAGTCATTAAAGGTAATTTTTTCTACCTTCATGCTCAAAGGTTTAACCTGGAAATGGTGGAAGACCATGTCTCGAAGAAATTCTCTGGAAGATCTTACTTAGGAGTTCTTCAAGTCATTGTTCATCCAAAAATATTTTTCTGAGATGAAGAAGCCGAGAAATAGGATGGAGTTGTGTGGTATTCAACATGGTGTCATATCAGTATTAGACTTATATCAAAATTTATTGGACCTAGTCCCGTAGGAACCATGGTATGTAGAAAAAGATCACATAAAGGCTCAATATTTTGAGTTTGGGATCTATCCTAAATTGTAGTCGATGGTGGAAGAACTCAACCTAACCACCTTCTCTAACATGGTGAGGAAAGCCTTTCACTCTAAAGCTAAGTTAGCAGGATGACTTGGGATGGATAATCCTCCTCTAGTCTTTGGAAGCAGGGAAAAGGATATCAATAATAAGAATATTAAGTGACCCAATACTGGTGGTGTTGGTAGGGGAATTAAAAGGCCTTCAGAACTCCAGTCAAGCTCTTCATAGCACAATGTTGTGATCTACCATTAGTGTGGTAAGCAGGGTCACAAAGAGTTGGCATGCTCGAGTGATCCAAGAACCCTCCACACATGTGTATGCTTGGGTCACCTGCAACGGTTCTGTCACGGTGTTTCTAAGAAGTGCTATGAAGTCAGACCCAAATCTTAGAACGCCACACCAGCCTGTTTGTATAAGTATGGTAATGTTTGTGATTAATTTGTGGTTTTCTCTCTATAATTTTATTTAGATGTAATATTCATGTATGTGGTGTTTCATAGTGTCTCTTTTCCTTCAGTTGTAAGAATGGTTTTTATTGGACCCTTTGAATTATTATTTCAATGGAAGTGTGTTTTGTGAAATTTTGATCTATGCTTCCTGTACGAGGGTTTGTAAATCCTAAATGTGATGCAGGAGATGATTCAATCATCAGATCTCTAACCATATGTACCATAGTGAAGCTGGCACACAGTTAGGGGAACCCGAGTGGTGTGGAAAGGCTTTTATTAGAATTATATTCTTGGCATGGGTGATCGAGATAGTTAAGCCTCTCAGTATAAGTCTTTATTAAAGAGCCCAATGTGGTCTGTTTGTGTAAATTGAGTGTGGTTTGGTTTGTGTTCTTCCTAGGGTGTGAAGTTGTTGGTATATCGATGGTGGTAGTTTTTATTCCCTATTAGTTGGGGGATCTTCTCTCCCCTCACATTATAGTGGGTTTTTTGGTTCATGTGGAAAGTCTTCAAGTTCAGTTAATTTGTCAGTTCTTATGTTGGGGATGCCCATCGTGGGTCTTGTTGAATTCAGTTTTGGACTATTTATAATGATGGGGAGTGTATTCGGGCCTCCCCATTTTAGTATTAGTTTGGTGGTGGGTGGTCTCGTGCTGGACCAACTAATTCTATGTTCTTATTTGAGTAATGGTTGGGATAGGTGTGTCCCTAGGAGTTTTGCGAAGTAAGGTTCTAAATATTTTCTCCATATGTGGTTTGAATCTGTTTGATGATGTTTTGGGTGTACATATTTTAAGGTTGGTTTGGGCATCATGAAAGTTCTATGTTTGTTGGACTGATCAAATGGGGGTGTTTAAGCCTTTGGGAGTGGGTGGTACTTAGTAGGGAGTCTATCTCAGTCTCCTGAGTTCTTCTTCTTATCCTGTTTCTCGTTGGTGGTGTTTTTGTAATCTCTTCATTATTGTTCTTTGGGGGTCTCCCTGAACTATAAAGGAGCATCAGTTTCTATTTTGGGGTCTAACTTTGGTATGTCATTTCGAGGGTAGAAATCGTTATGGTGGGGAGAATTTTCACACCCGGGTTTCAATTTTTCCTTGGTTCTAGCTTGGTTTGGGATTTGGGAAAGCCCATGTTTAATTTTTTGAGTTTTTTAATGAAAAAAACACATGTTTTGGGTTAGGAAGCATCTACGCGTGAGTAGAGCACGATTGGGTGACTGTGCAAAAATACCCTAGTCACCGCGTGACCTGCCCAGTAAGAAGGATAAACTAAAAAGTTAAATGAATATTAAAATGGTAGTTAAATATATTTTTGCAAAAATAATCATATTATTATTATTAAAAATGAAGTGATATTTTATTATTATTATTAAGAGTGTTTTTAATATTATCTTAATTATTAGAGAAGTGTTATTAATTATATTATCAAGGGAAAAATAGGTGTTAATATAAATTTTATCATTATATTGTTATTAATATTATTATTATTAGTAAAAAATGAAATGGGTGTCACTACTATTTTTATCATGATATTACTATTTTTATCATGTTTATTAAAAATATAACTAAAATTATTATTATTATTATTATTATTATTATTCTCATTATTATTATTATAATTATTACAATTATATTTTTATTATAATTATTGTTATAAATATTATTATTATTATTATTATTATTATTATTATGTTGTTATTAACTTAATTTTATCTAATTTTTTTAGAATTAGGGTTTGCGGAGAATCAATTCCCCCTTTTTCTGTAGCGCATAACGCTCCTCCATGCACTCCCAAATCCCAAATAGCCCCCCTTCCCATTGGGTGATGGTGCGACCTCCCCTTCCAACTTCGACGACCCTATTTTTTCTCCGGCCTCCCTTCATCACCCTCTCCAACACGAGTGGCCGCCCTCCTCTGCCCTTCTAGCGTGAGCCTCCACCCTCCCCTTCCCTCTATATTATGACCTACGACCTCTAAAGACCCCCAGCCTGTGTGCCTTGTCGGCACATCCCCCTCCTCCGGCTATGATTCTGCCGGCACACCTCTCTCTAGTGACGACCTTCCTTCTCCCCCCCTATGGTAGTCTCATTCTCCACTTAGTTTGTTTTTCCCCTTGGCTAGGGTTTTTATTAAAGTTTATCCCTAAAATTTTGGGTCCAAAATGATGATTAGGGATTGTTTTTGACCCTCAAAAGTGCAGTCACGGTGCAAGTGAGGTTTCTCACTAGTTTTAGGAAGTCCATCGATGATTGAGGTAGGATCCCTTTGCATTACCCTTTTAAATTTAGAAAATATTTTTATTTCTTTCATATTTCATATTCATTGAATATTAATTAATTATTTTTGATTTTTAGAATAACTACTTTGGTATAAATTAGATGGTTTTGGTAGAGAATCATTGTTTTTGTTAATAGTTTTACCCACTTAATTGGTTTGGTACTTTTTTTGATTAATTAGTTTGGTGCAAAATTGGGTTTTAAAAGATTTTAGTTTACATTTAAAATTTTTTATCATATTTATATGAAATAAAGAGTGTTTTTTATGGAAACCAATCTTTTGATGTCTAATAGCTTTTGATAAATTGTATAATTAGTTTATTCGACTGTGCAAGTGGTGTGTATTCTGTTTTGGTAAGTTGCAGGTATGTGTTTGTTCATAAAATAGGTTTTTGAATGGGTTTTGGGTGTGTAAAGATGTGGGATACTCTTTAATTTTTTTTATAAATTTTAAAATGGTTTATTAAATAATATAAATGATGTGAATTATGTTTTTAAAACATTTCGAGGTGCTCATGATTTTAAATGTAGATTTTAACATGTGGTGAGTTTTTTTTTGTCAAGTTGTGCACATCGAGTGTTTTCTTTAAATGGACTGATTAGCTCTTTAAAATGACTAGTGACTTATTATGGAATGGTATGGTTTTTATAAACATTTTTGTGAATAAAAGTGGTGATTTAATTCTTTAAATAGGTCTTTTCACATTAAGTGCTTAATGGTATATTCCCCTTTTTCCATTGCAAGCGTGTTTATAATTTAAATAGTGTGCGGGATTGATGAAATGGGTTTTGAAATGTATGTCTGGTTGCGATGGTGGGTTGTGTATCATTATTTATTAAATGAACTATTTTTTTTGAAAAGGTTGTAAGGCCTGTTTGGCCATGTCAGTATATAGATGATGTTTTGCAATGTTTTGGAAATGGTTTCTAATTGTTTTCAGTAAATGGTTAAATGTTTTGAAGCTAAAGGCCCATTTGGAATTTTAAAATCGCTATTTGGAAAACCCCTCTTGAGTTGGGTCTCCTTCAAAGTTGGTTGATCGTGATTTGGGAGGGTCCTTGGTATGGTATTTCCCTCGTATGTTAATTATTTTAAGCAGGGGACTAACCTTGGGTAGTGGAGGTGGTGTTGGTTTATGTGGTGTGTTTGGTTATAGATATATGTATGCATCTTGTTGTTTTAATTTCATGGAACAACCCCTTGAGAACTATACATGAGAATGTAGGATAAAAAAGAGGTTTACCGAGAATGATTACTGCACTAGTTATAGTTATCACTACTAGTGGCCCATAGTAGGTGGATACTTGGGTTAATTGCTATGGGATTGGGCCCCTAGGTCTGTCCTAGGTTAGGGTGGTTGTGAATTTGGGTGTTATGATGTCATTGGTTAGGGAATTCCTTTGGGATGAGTCACATGTATTATTATGTTCTGGTTATCCTTTTATTTCATAAGTCTTCTCGTTTTCTTTCAATACTAGTACCTTTAGTGCCATTGCCCTTACTATGTGGAACCGTGATCTTGTGTTTGGTTTTGGTGATCTTTTAGTAAATTTTGAATGTGTGTTTTTGTTAAAAATGATTTCAAGAAGAAAATTTTTGGGAAGAATAAATACCCTCCTCTCTCTCTCTTTTAATCAAAATAAATTTTTCTTATTTGGTTCTCTTTTACTTCTCCCCTTGAGCCTTATTTTAAATTAAGAGGGAAATGGATTATGTTTGTTTGTTTTAAAATGAAAAGTGTAGAAAACCTATATTTATATTTTATTTTTCAAAACTGTTAATCAATGTTTTCTTTATTTAAAGGATGTTAATTGGGAATAGATTAATCAGGCCTACCTACTGAGTTTTAATACTCATGCCTATAGTGTTTTCTTATTTTTTAGTTTTTACAGTAGGTTTTAGCTTGGTTCAGATCTCCTTAGGTGATGTTTGGTTTCAGTATCAGAGAGTAACCCATGGGGTTACGTGGAGTCTTAGTTGTGGATAGGTTAGTTGTGTTGTTGGCTATTCTTTGTCTTTCTTGTCATTTATTTATTTTTCACTATTCTATTTATTTCTACTGCTTAGTTTATTTTCAATGGGTGAAATCATTCCCATTTGTACTATATTGAGGCCCTAGTGCTTGTCACCCACCCGAGAGGATTGGGAATGCCTCTTGGTCCTTACCATGGATCATTTAGGGTGACCGGTTCAAGGTCGACCCGGGTTGGTTCATGACATGATAATAGTTTGTTATTGAGTGTGGATATTTTGGAATAATCAAGGATTATTGAATCGGGTGCATCATTCCATTCAACTGGTGAGGGGGTGAATAATGCAGTTTGTCTCTAAAATATTAGGTAGAGTGCATCCGGTGGATGATGAAGCTCTAGAGATATTTGGAAAAGGAAATGTCAACATAAATATAAATAATGGAGGTGTCTTGAAGATGAAAATGTTATACATATTCTAGGTCTTCGTAAGAATCTCATATTAGTTGGAAAGCTTGATGAAGTTGGTTTCTCAACCACCTTTATAGGGTGAAGAAGATAACTAAAGGGTATATGTTTATTTCTCATGGGGTTAATAATGGAACCCTATATTGGATTGGAAGAAAAGATGATTTTAAAATGATTGGAAATACTTCATCAGAAGATCCAAAAGAATGGAACTATGGATTTGAACACCTTAGTAAGAAGAATGTAAAATATCTATAACAAAGGGCATACTTAAACTAAATCATATGGATTTTGGATGTTGTGATAGTTATATTTTTAGGATATAAAATAACATTTCCTTTAATTTAGATGGATGGAAGACTAGGAATCGAAAGATAGAACTTGTTTATTTTAATGTTTAGGGGCCCTCCCCTATTAATTACAATGGAATATCTCTATATTTTGTGACTTATATTAATGATTCCACTTAGAAGGTCTGGTTACACTTCCTAATAAATAAATCTGATGATTTTATATCTTTTATTCAGTGTAAATTTGAGGATGGATGGGAGTCTAGTCAGAAGTTCAAATGCCTATGAATAGATAATGGTGGAGAGTACACCAGAAACAACCTCTAAAAAAATTTCAAAAGAAGGGAGGTGATAATGATAATATAATTCATGGAAATCCACAAAAAATAGAGTAAATGAAATAATTAAAATTACTATTCAAGGAAAATCTCAAAGTATGAGGCTTCATTATAAAATAACAAAGGGAATTTAGGTTGAATATATAAATATGGTGGAATAATTTCTCAATAGAAGTGCATTTTCAACTGTGGGACAAGAGATTCTAAAAGAACTTCGGTATAGTAAAATATTAGAAGTGAACTATCTCAATACTTTTAAAGATGTTTTATTTAATGAAAAAATTTTATCGAAAGATTGAAACATTATAGAGAAATAAGTTGAGGAAAAATTAAATGTTGAAGTTCAAGTTGAACAAAATGAGATTATCGAAAGGAATTCACTTCCAGATAACTCAAAATAAAGATAAAAAAGTTTTGAACATGATAGAAATCATGAGTGAGTATTGGAAGCAACTATTTTATAAGGAATATTGGAACTAAGTTATGAAAAATAACCAATTATGTTAATGATAACAACTAGAATTAGGAAACCAATTTAGAGGTTTGGGACTGATATAATCTTTCTTCTTTTAATATATTCTAGTAAACTAGAACGTTTGAAAGAAGGAACTACACTCAGTGACTTGAATCTAAGGGAGTTTTCCGTGAAGGAGGAAATAAATTACATAATTCTCAATGAAACATGGGAACTATATGATGTTATATAAGGAAAGTGAGAACTATATAAAAAATGGAGTTTCCATCCGAAGGAAGAAGTGTATGGAATTAGGAGGTATAAAGCATGATTAGTGGTGAGAGGTTTCCAATAAAAGGAATGATTTTAATTTTTAGATATTTTCTCACCAGTAGTCAAGAAAACTACTATCCGAAAAATGCTAAACATTATTTCCTATGATAATTTTCACTTGGAGCAGATGGATGTCAATAAATCCTTTCTTCATAGTGTTTTGGTGGAGGAGATCTACATGGTTTGACCCATGGGTTATGAAGAATATTGGAAGGGAAAAATAGTTTGTAATTTTAATATTATTCTCTATGACTTGAAGTAATCCCATCAATAGTGGAATCAGAAGTTTGATACTTAAATTCATGAAGAAATTATCAATCAATATGATTCTAATCATTTTTTATTTAAAGAAATGAGACGATGGAAAATTCATTATACTGCTTTTGTATGTGGATGGTATGTTTTTTGTGGGATAAAAAAATCAATAGACTGAGAAGTTGAAGAGAATATTGGATGGTAGGTTTGATATGAAGGATCTTGGAAATGCCTCGAAAATATTAGGGATGAAAATTGAGAGGGATATGATAGTTATAACTTTGGTGATATCTAAGAAGGAATATATTTGAAAGGTCATTGAAAGATTCAAAATGATCAGATTTAAACTTATCTCAAATTCCCTTATCAGACACATCATACTTTCAAAGGCATAGGCACCATCTTCGAAAGAGCAAGATTAAAGCATAGAAAAGTAACCTTATGCTATAGTTATTAGAATATTGATGTATGAAATGATCTACATGTGGATTGACGTTTCCTTTATTGTGAGTGTTGTGATTCATTTATTTTCAAATCCTGATAGGAGGCATTTTGAGTATTTAAAATGAATCATCTAATATATGTGTAAGATCCCAAAATTTTATAGAGATATCTTGATCTTGTTTTTAGGTACTCATTTTAATTTTTTTGAGTATACTTTTTTTGGGTTTTATCTAGGGTGAGTTTGGGTGAAATTTGGAAGTTTTTGGAGGGGTTTTGGACAATGTACGGTTGGAGCATGGTTTGTAAAAACGGTGTGCCCTACCCCAGGAAAATATGAAACCTTAGGCAAAGGGGGATTTCACAGTTGATACATGGTTTATTAAATTGTGAGACCCCTTGGGAGGAGGTGCATAGTTAGGCACACGTTTAGGGAAAACTATGTGCCCCGAGCAGGAAACCACACATACAAGTTTTTAATCCCCTGAAAATTATTAAAAACCCCCCTGAACCCCCATATCAAATTACTAAACACCCTAGATCGACCATACACCTATTTATATCATTTTTGGAGGTTTCTAGATGAATTATAAGGCTTTCTAACCTTCATTATTGATGAATATAATCCCATATTGAAGATCTACACATCTCCCAGTAGGAGATTCTAATCCCAATTGGTTTCCTCCCTCTCTGACATCTTTCTCACATCCTTTGAAGGGGTGTTTTCATCCATTTTTAGTGGATCTAGATATAATTTTTGATAGATATAATCTATTTTATCTTGGATCTAGGTTTTAGATCTATATCTCATTCTTCATCATGATCTTAGTTATTCTGATTCAAGTTGGGGATTTCTATTGGATAGTGATCATCACCAATCTTTAGGTAGGTGGTCTAAATTGAAAATTCCACTGTATTTATTTAATTATGTGTATATAATTGTGAAATTAAAAATTATCATGACTAATAAATTACATTTATTATTGAATTTATTTAAGGTATTTACCACCTAATAATGATTTGGGTTAATTTGGGGAAATTGAAATTGGTGGAATTGGATTAATAAATTGGTGAATTAATTAATAGAATCTTGTGATTGCGAAATTGATGGGAAATAGGGATTTTTTAAATTTTCAATTAATGTGATATCAATTAATTGAAAATTAGTAATTATGAGATGTTTGTCGTAACCTTAATGGGTTAATGGGTTATATGGTTTAAATAATGAAAAATGAGTCAATATTGAATTGTTCATATTTTCCATGTGATTAAATTGAAGAACCAGGTTTATTGTGATAAATTATGATGGTAAAATGATGTGAAATATTGTTAAAAGGATTAATTTTGATTAATCTTGATTGATGTGATATATGTGACTTGTGTGATTGATCGATAAATGTGTGTGGGGAACATACTGGTGCTTCAAAATCTCATAGTGATAAATTGATAAACGTGTGTGGGACATGGAATGTTGCTTCAAAATACCATAGTGATAATCTGATATATGACAGTGGGACATAGACTACTAACTTAAAATACCACTTGTGTGATTGTTTGATAAATGAGTTGTGGGACATGAACTTCTTCTTGAAATACCCACAAGGTGCATGGTGTTCTAGGACTAAAATGTTGACATTGGAATATGGTTCCAATTGATGTAATATGAATTGAAATGAAATGAAAATTGATAACCATCGTATTGTGATATGGTTCAGGCTCTGACATGGGATGAATCATGTATTGTGGTTCAGGTGTCCTCAGGAACCCGAGGGTTTATGTGGTTAAATAAAGAATAATTGAATATATGTAAACTATTTACTTAATTACTTGTATTTTATTCTTAATTTAAATATATACATTTTTATTGACTGGATATTATTTTAGATGCTGTTGGTGGTAGCCTACTGAGTTTTACTCACACCCTAATCAGGATTCCTGATTGGTACCTAAATAGAATTCATGTTTGTAGGATAAGATAAGGGAAGAGTCCTATATTAGACAGATGAGTCGGGATAGAGAATGAACGAGGGAACAAGACATGATTAGAGACTCTCTTGGGAGTTTTTAGTGAATTTTTTTATTTTTTGTTCTACATATTGACACTTGACACATATTTGGCATCACATATCTATTGTTATTTATGAATATTGTATTTCCTATTTTGGTCATCATGTAATACTAGTTTGGTTTGGTTATTGGTTATATCATTTGGTTATTATTATTTGTTTACACTATTGTGATAATTTAATAAAGAGGGTATAGTCTCCTCATGATCAATATTAGGCACTCACTACTAGTTGGAAGCCTCTGGCATACGAGGAGGCATACCTGAGGTCATGTGACTGACTAGCTCAGGGAAACAGTGTGTGGAACCTTGGCTGGGACGTTACAAAGTGGTATCATAGGTGTTTTATTTTATTTTATTTTGTCTTACTCTTTAGTAAAGGTAGAAAGGAGAATAGGATGAGTCATGCCTTGGTTAAGAGATTGTTCATGGGAGTAGGTAACCCATGTATGAGGGTAAAATCCAAATACCTAGGGTGGGATTTTTGTTATTGATGGATGCTGTTATAGTTGGATGTTATTTCACCTCGAGTGATGCACTTTTTTGTGTGATGTTATTGATTTTGATATTTTCTGAGATTTGAATCATGGACTAGTATGGCCTAAGAGTTGATTATTCATGCATCATTCTAGGAACTCAATAATTATCATGACATGCATCATTTTTAGGCATGCACAGTAAAACAAGTTTTGGGTAAGTTTTTGAAATTGAAATATTTTTCCTTTCTTATGTAATTTAAATGAAAAAAGTGCCTAATATGAATTGAAAATTGTAAAATGGTGAAAAATTTAGAAAATGAGTGTCTAATAAGGAAATTAAAGATGAAAATGTTTTTACCATTTGTTAACCATGACCTAGATGTAGGATGGTCAAGGGTAGTGACAACGCCTCAGTTTTGATCATGTGGAGGGGTTTGGGGAAATGACTTGTTAGGGATTTTATGAAACACTATTGTTAATTTTTTTTAATTCCGTGTAACGTGCCCTAAGATGTGTGTTTGTAATTGTATAGATATAATTCCATGATGAAGCTTGTTGAGGGGATTATAGGAGGTTATGGTTGAAAATTATCCTCTAGAAGTGGAACCTAAGGAACCGATAGTGCTGAGTGAGGAAGACACATAGAAGTTCCAAGATAACTTTTATCGGTTCATGTAGTTTATGGAAAGATACCTATGGTGGGTTGTGAAAAGCATGTCTGATCTAACATGGGAGTTTCAGTAGCAGCACCCTCTGATGTTTATCAGATAGGGTGGACCTGAGGTAGCTGAGTTATGGATTGAGTCTATCCAGACTATACCTGAATACTTAGAGACTCATACTAAGAAGATAGTAAAATTGGATGATTACATGTTATATAGTCAAGAAAAGTGTTGGTGGAAGATCCAGACTCAGGATGGACAATTGGAGAATATGGAGTGGAAGGAATTTCTAGAGAAGTTCTTGGATCACTTTTACCCAAAGACACACAGGCAGGAGAGGGAAGTAGAGTTTATGAGGTTGAATCAGGGGAGCATGTACATGGTGGACTATGTTAGACACTATGGATTTACAACACTTTTCTCCAATGTTAGCTGGATATGAGTCTATGGTGGAAAAAAAATATTAGAATGAGCTTAAATTTGAAATTAATTTCCAAGTGAATATCCTTCAGTTGAAGAAGTTTTCATAAGTGGTGAATCTGAATCTCATTTCTAGGGGGAACCTGAAGGAGAAATATAGTGGAAGATAGGTGGTTTCTTCTAGATGTTCAAGAGGTAAAAATTCCAAGAGAAAGAAGCATCATTATAAAAATATTGACCATATTAATGGAAAGAATAGTGGTCAAAGGTAAGGATTGGTTACACAAGATCTTACTTGATAGATTTTTCACTTGTGTGGTAGTTTGAATCACTTTCATAGACTATTCCCCCAACCACAAATAGAGTTCCAATATTGTTGTAGGACGGGACATCTACAGAGGTTCTGCAGGAACCCACAACTGACGGGTAATGATGCCGAATCTAGGTAGAATCAGAGTGTGGGAAGGGGATCTTACACACCATATCAGTTTGGAAAATGAAGTTCTACTGGTCGTGGTGGTTGAGGCAGTGGACATGGAGCTTTTGGGAAAGATCACCCATATTAGTAGAGTGGTGTAGCTCAGGGGACTCAAAATGCATCAAAGGGAAGAGGGGAAGGACAGTTTCATTCCATTCAGCCTACACTAGTGGATAGCGAGGATGGGATGTCGACAATTAGAGGTATCATTCGTATAGATTCTACACTAACTACTACCTCATTTGATAATAGTTACACTAATTATTTTATATCTGCACAACTTGTGAATGGTTTTTACTTGGTGGTGGAGTTTGTGAGTGGAGTTATGATGATATATACACCTTTGGGAGTATGGTTGAGAGAAATCTTCTTATTTAAGAGGTGTTCTATTGAGGTTGGGGAGTATTGTTTTAGTTTTGATATTTACATCCTCAATATGTCAGGCTTTGAACTAATTATGGGTATGGGCTGGTTAGTAAAATACCAATCCCACATTTATTTCTAATAAAGGAGATTGAATTTTATGTCTCTTGAGGGTGAAAATTATGTACATTGTGGAAAGTGGGATATCTAGGTAGGACATGCAGGGACAATTCATCAACAACTTGGGGAGCTCACCACCCAAGTTTCTAGTATGTTTTTGGACAATAGAGGTTCTAAGCATGATGTATTTCCAACCATAGTGGACCAGTTTCATGATATATTTTTTAAATACTTATCTGGTATTATACATGAGAGAGATGTGAAATTTACAATTGATATCATTCAGGGGGCTGATCCAGTTTCGATTCCACCATATAGAATGGAACCAACGGAGCTTCAAGAGTTAAAGACACAACTAGAAGAGTTTATGGATAAAGGGTTTATATGTCTGAGTATGCTAACTTGGGGTTCTCTAGTCTTGTTTTCTAATAAGTCTAATGAGACTCTATGCTTATGTGTTAATTAACAGAAGTTTAATTAGATGACAGTGAATAACTAGCATCCTCTTCCACATAAGGATGATCTTTTTGACCACTTGAGGTGATCATGTGTTTCATCCAAGAATGAATTGAGAAAATGGTATCATCAATTGAGTTTCTGAATTTTTGATATACTAAGGACTACTTTAAAAAGCAGGTATGACCTTTATGAGTTCATTGTGATACTATTAGGCCTGATGAATGCACCAACAGTGTTTCTGGCATTGATGAGAAGAATCTTCCACCTATACCTGGATCGGTTTGTGGATGACATCTTGGTGTACACCAAGACTCATGAAAATCATTCCCAACATCTTGAAATCATCTTGAGTACATTTATAGAGCATCAACTATATTCTAATATATCTAAGTGTCAGTTTTGGATTGATCAGGTACACTTCTTAGGTCACATCATCTGGGAGGAAGGTGTGTCAGTGGACCTAAAGAAAGTTTATCCAATTTTATATTTGGATTATCCCAAGAATGTTTTTGATATCCATAGTTTTCTAGGGTTGGTGGGATATTATCGAAGGTTCATTCGAAGATTTTTCCATTTGTAAGAACCTATTTTAATCTTGAAAAATAATGGAGTAAAATTTGAATGATATGGAGCTTGTGACAATAATTTCTAGGAGCTGATTAAGAGTTTGACACCAAAAACAATCTTGATCCTACCCAAGCTAGGTGAGGAGTATATGGTTTTTTGTGAAAATTTTGGGATTAGTCTTAGATCAGTGTTGATTCATGAAGATCGTGTTCTGGCGCATGGGTCTCGATAGTTAAGGCCACATGAATGGAAATACCCTACACATGACCTCGAGTTAGCTGTAGAGGTTTATTCTTTGAAGTGTTGGAAGCATTATCTTTTGGGTGAGAATTTTTCTGTGTATACTTATCTCCAAATCATAAAGTATTTCTTTTTGAAGTGATATTTTAATATTCGGTAGTCAAGGTGGGTTAAGTATATGCATTCATTTGATTTTGAGCTAGAATATATGCCTGATAAGGCAAATAGTGTTTCTGATGATTTAAGCAAGAAAACTCAAACTCAGACAGTTTAAGAGTCTAGTGATGAGTGGAAGGTGATTAATTTATTGGATGAGATTCATGTTGTGGTTCATGATATCCAAGAGTAGATGAATCTCATAACAATTTCAGTGGAGTCTATACTTTTGATCCATATTAGAGACAGACAGTATGAGGATCTAGAATGTTTATCCTTGAGGGAAAACCTTGAAGGTGGGGAGTCACCTTCAGATTTGACTATAGAGGTAGATGATATCATATATTTCTGGAATCAGATTATTGAGCCTACAATTATGTAGGAGGATCTGATGCGTGAATTTCATGCCTCAAAGTGGCTGGTGCATCTAGGTGTGACCACAATGAATCATGACCTACGATGACAGTTTTGGTGGCCATGCATAAAAAAATATAGCAGGGTTCAGGACATGATGCTACACCTGCCAATAGGTGAAGGCTAAGCATCAATAATAAAGAGGTTTACTACAACTGTTTCCCATTCTAGAGTGGAAGTGGTATGACACTAATATGGACTTTGTGGTGGGTATCCTAAGGATTTGTTGGAACCAAGGTTGTTCTAAGCTATAAATGGAGTTTGGTTTGTATTTTTTGTCAATCCACACTGGTTTGATCAAGGAGTTTGCAAGAAAAGTGATCTTATAGTAAAAGTTTATAATAGTGTTAAGGTGTCATTGTTTCCTAGTGTTTTTCAATGTTTTGGGCTCAAAATGTGGAGGAAGAGGCTAGCATCGTGAAGGGTTGTTTTCTAGAATCAACTCTTCATGAATATGATAAAGGAATGGGTTTCGTGAAGACTAGGTTTTGTAAAGATGATTTTAGAGAATTTTTGTTGAGTTGATGGTGTTCTCTATGACTATGAGAATTGGAGCATCATGAGTGCATGATGGTTTAATAGATATCTTCATGACAACAAAAAATCTCAAGGGAGATTTATGAATATAAGAGCGTCGCAAAAATGTTTTTGAAAGATCCTTAAAATGCATTGGAGGTGGTAGGGCATCACAAATGGCCGAGCCTATAAATATAAGGCTCCCCCTACTTCATTACACACAAAAATAATCAAAGAAAATATAGAATCACTATGATTTCACAAAGGTCATGAGCTTCATGAGTCTGTTTTTCTATGTGATCTTGAGCATTGTGAAAAGACTTATAATATCTTTATTGATTCCAATGATTCTAAGTAAT
Source organism: Viscum album (assembly GCA_963277665.1). Classification (NCBI taxonomy): domain Eukaryota; kingdom Viridiplantae; phylum Streptophyta; class Magnoliopsida; order Santalales; family Viscaceae; genus Viscum; species Viscum album. The sequence continues at coordinate 647,206,071 of OY728147.1, read as the reverse complement.
GGGCGATTTGTAATTATGGGGTATTTCACAATGACTCGATGAGCTTTGTGAAGTCCGTTTTTTCTACAATGGAAGTTTTCTTCATGATGGTAGTGAGATTTGCAAAGGAGATTCACAAATGGTAGTTTTTAACATCTAGTTTTTAATGAACAATGCTTTCAAAGTACATTGACTTAGGTCTATAGTGAAATAAAAGTCTCATGAAAGTCAAGGACAAAGTATTTAATTCCAATATACTGAAGTGACCTTCAAGTATATAAATTGAGTAATACTTCACCTAAGGCAGTGATCTAGGGGGAGTTGATGGAAGTGCTCCAAGGGACACAGTGTGCTATCCCTAATGTTTTATAAAGGTAGTGTGCCTGGCATATAGTGATTGTGTATAAACATCTGCATTCCACAACTAGTGAAGATTAGTGGATTTAGGTATGACTGAAACACTTTCTATGTATTCTCCTTAGACTAGACCTTAGTGGTGAACAAATTAAAATTGTTATGCTGTCTCTTTTCATGTGAATGTTTTATTACTGCACTATTCCAACATATATGTTTAACAAGTTCCTACCAACGTGGGAACATGATTTGGAACTTTTTATGAAAAAATTGACACCCTGATTCACCCCTCCTCTCTTAGGGTATTCTGGGGTCTTATAGGATGCCTCATAAGAATGATGCAATTTGGATGGTTGTGGACCGACTGATGAAGTTAACACATTTATTACCCATACAAGAGACTTTCTCAGTAGATCAGTTGAGAGAATTGTATGTCCAAGAAATAATCCATCTGTATGTGGTGCCATGGAGTATTGTTTGAGACCATGACTCACATTTTAATTCTCACTTCTGGAAGTTATTATATAAGATTCTTGGTACACATGTTTTACTGAGTATAGATCTCTACCCATAGATAGATGGGTAGTCGGAATGTACTATATAGGTTCTTGAAGATATGCTACAAGCATGTGTTCTTGAATTCAGTAGGTCTTAGGAGAATCACTTAGCATTCATTGAGTTATCCTATAACAAAAATTGTTAATAAACTATTAATATGAAACAATATGAGGCTCTTTATGGTAGGGCATGCAGATCACCTCTATATTGGATGGAGGTAGGTGAGTCAGAGTTGTTGGGATCGACTCTCATACAGGAGACGTCGAAGTAGGTTCTTATGATTTAGAAACATATGGATATGGACTAGAGTAGGCATAAGACATATTATGATAGACATCAATTAACCCTTGAGTTTTAAGAGGGTGATCATATTTTTATTTCAGTGTCGCCAAGATTGGGTCACCACAAGATACCGAGACTGGGCAAGTTGGCACCTAGGTTTGTTGGACTGTTTGAGGTTATAGAGAGAATCAGGATAGTGGTGTTCTGATTGGCTCTTCTACAGAGGTAAAATGCTATACATGATGTTTTTTGTGTGTCAAAACTTTAGCAGTATCACCCTAACCCTTCCCATGTGATCTATGTGGATGCTGTTGAGCTTGATACTGATGCATCTTTTGAGGAGCATCTAATACGTGTGTTGGATCATAGGGAAAAAGTTTTTAGGGGAATTCCCATGATGATAGTTTTTTTATTTTGAAAATATGGACACGATCAAGAGAAACATGGGAGAGAGAAGTGGATATGAGGGCTCAATGACCTAATATTTTTACCTTAGAATCTTAGAGATGCTTGGGAGTACAACTCGAGGATGAGCTGTTTTAAGGTTGGGAGATTATAAGATCCTGAACTTTTAGGGAGATTTCTCAAGCTTATTTTTAGGTACTCTTTTTACTTTTTTTGAGTATACATTTTTTGGGTTTTATCTTGGGTGTGTTTGGGTAAAATTTGGATGTTTTTGGAGGGGTTTTGGGTAGTGCATGGTTGGCACACAGTTTTCCCAAACCGTGAACCCTATCCCAACAAACCATGCAACCCCAGGTAGAGGGGGATTGCATAGTTAGAACATGATTTTTCAAACCGTGTTCTCTCTTAGTAGTAAATGTTCCCCCCCCTAGGAGGAGGTTCACATTTAGGCACACGATTAGGGAAAACCATGTGCCCTAAGTAGGAAACTGTGTGCATAGATTTTTAATCCCCCATAAACTATTATAAAAATTTCTAAACCCTTTTTTTATATCCCTAAACACCCTATATTGACCCTAAACCTATTTCTATAATTTTTTGAGGTTCCTAGATTAATTACAAGGCTTTTTAACCTCTTTTATTAATGAATCAAAGACCGTATTGATGATCTTCACCTATCCTGATAAGATATTCTAATCTCAATTTTTTTCCTCCCTCTCTCCCATATTTCTCTCATCCCTTGAAGTGATGTTTTCCCCCATTTATAGAGGATCTAGATCTAGGTTTTTATAGATATAATCCATTTGATCTTGGATCTAGGTTACAAATCTAGATCTCATTCTTCATTATTATCTTAGTTGTTTCACTTCAAATTGGGGATTTTCGTTGGCGAGCGTTTGCCATCAATCTTGAGGTAGGTGTTCTGAATTGAAAATCCCATAGTCTTGATTAAATTAAGTATATGTACTTATGAAATTAGAAATTTACATGATTGGGAAAGTTCATTTATGATTGAATTTATTTAATTTAATTTCCATGTGATAATGATTTGAGTTAATTTGGGGAAATTAAAATTGGTGGAATTTGATTAATTGATTGTTCAATTAATTAATGGAATCTTTTGGTTGTGAAATTGATGGGAAATAGGGATTTTGTAAATGGTCAATTAATGTGATATGAATTAATTAAAAATTAGGGACTGTGATATGGTTGGATTAACCTTAATGTGTTAATGGGTTATATGTTTTAAATAATGAAAAATGGGTTAATAGTGAATTGCTCATATTTTCCATGTGATTAAATTGAAGAACCATGTTTTTTGTGATAAATTTTTATGGTACCATGATGTGAAATGTTGGTAAAAGGATTAATGTTGATTAATATTGATTAATGTGATATATGTGACTTGTACAATTGATTGATAAATGAGTGTGGGACGTGTACTACTACTTCAAAATCCTATAGTGATAAATTGATAAACATACATGGGACATGGAATACTGCTTCAAAATACCATACTGATAAAATGATATAAGATAGTGGGATACAGAGTGCTACTTCAAAATTCCACTTGTTTGATTTTTTGATAAATGAGTTTTGGGACATATAATACTACTTCAAATACCCAAATGGGACTAAACATGGAGTTCTAGGCCTAAAATGTTGGAATTGGGATATAGTTCCAATTGGCCATAATATGAATTGAAAAAAAAATGATAATTGATAACCATGGTATTGTGATATGGTTCAGATTTCAGCATGGGTCAAAGCAGGGTATTGCAGTTCAGGTGTCCTCTGGAACCCGAGGGTTTATGTGGTTAAATAAATAATAATTGAATATATATAATCTGTTTACTTTATTTATTGTATTTTATTCTTTATACAACTACATACACTGTTATTAACTAGATATTGTTTTAGACACTGTGGTTGGTGGCCTATTGATTTGTAATCAAACCCTACTCGGGTTACCAAATCAGTACCTGAATAGACTTCATATTTTTAGGATAGGATAAGGGAAAGAGTCTTATGTTATAAGTATGAGTTGGGATAAAGCATATATGAGAGAACCAGATGTGATTCAAAACCCGATTAGGAGTTGTCAGTGTATTTGTTTATTTTGGGTTCTGCATATTGACACTTAACACATATTTGGCATGGAATATCTATTGCTAGTTTTTTATATTATATTTCTTATTCTGGTCATCATGTGATACTAGTTTGGTTTGGTTATTGGTTATATCATTTTTTTATTCTTATTTATTTCCATTATTGTGCTACCTTGATAAAGAGGGTATAGTATCCCCATGATTAATATTAGACCCTCATTGCTATTCGGTAGCCTATAGCATATGGGGAGGCATGCCTGAGGTCATGTGACCGACTAGATCAGGGAACCTATGTGTGGAAATCAGATTGGTATGTTAGATATGAAAGGTTCAAATTATGAAACATTATGTTTCATTAATGATGAACCCTTGAAGGGTTTTGTGGATGCATATTTTGTTAGAGACATGGACTCACAGAAAAAAAAGATTGGTTTTTTGTTTACTTTTAGAAAGAATTAAATTAGTTGGATGTCACAATTTTATCTTGTTGTTACTTCATGAACAATGGGAGTTGAATATGTTATTGTTACATAATAATGGAAGGAATTTTTTAGTTAATAGAATTTTTTAAGGAGATCAAGAAATAATCAGAAGTAGAAATATTGTTTTGTGATATTCATAGTGTCATTCAACATTACAAGAATCCCATTTTTCATAAAAGGAAAAAATAAATAGACTTGAAATTCAATTTCAATAAGAACCTACTAAAAGATAGAGTACGGTAAATTTGGAAGGTTTTTGGAAAGAATAATCCCATGGACATGTTCACAAAGGAAATTTTGAAGAAAGTATGAGGAAAAAATGTTCCTCAGTTGGAATCGGATGAACAGAAGGAGACAGAGAACATTTTATGCACCAAAAGATGGTGAACTATGTTGAATGAAGAAGTATGTCATAATTCATGAAGTGGTCTTCAAATGGGAGATTATTTTATTTTATGAAGACTCTTTGGATTTTTTTTCAGAATGAGCTATATTTATGGAATAACGGTTTTGTCAGTAGATGTGAACCTTGACTATTATAGAAGGAGTCTGGCTAAAGAATATTGTTATGATAATCTATTAAAAGTATCAAGAGGAATTTTTATACTTGGATAACATGCATGTTCATAAATTGGAAGTGATCAATTTAAAGGTGTAATAATGTGTTGTAGTTTGTCTCATCCAATGGAAGGACAACATGGATCATGAAGGGTGGTGGAACCAGTTTATTGGAAAAACCTCTATATATATGAGGTGGGACTAACTATTGAAATGTTTGAACAGTATATTAGTAGTGATAAATGTTTCATCTTCAGTTTATGTATTAATGTGAGGATATTTGAGAGTTTTATAATCTCTTGTAAATTCATTTATGTCATGAACCAAACTGGGTCACCATTCAACCCAACACCTAGACCAGTCTATAGAATGGCTTGAAGGGTATTCCCAATCCCCATGGGATGGGAAAAGTGCCCGAGTATCAAATAAAACATGTGGGAATGATTTACTTGAAGTCATAATAATAATTGAATAACAAGATAAATTAACCAAAACTAATGATAGACAACCAATCATGGCATACCAACTTTTCAGAATTTACTTTATAATTTTAAAGAAGGCTAAAAAATCCACAATAAAGGGTGAAAAAACAATACTATCACAAACTTCTGTGAAATTAGAGGATCAAATTCCTCAAGACACCACCACCAAGACCCATAAAGGAAACCACAAGAACCCAAACTGCCACTACCGAACACCTTACCTTTACCTGGAACAAATAGATAACAAGACCTACATATACCCAAATGTGTATGTTGCGTGTGAGAAAAATCCCAGTAAGATGACACCTAGATATAAAAAAATTCCTTGCTAAAAAAATTTAAAGATAATATAACATCCTCATTCAAGTAAAATCTTTTAAAAAATATCTTGGAAAATCATTTAATGAGTAAACACTTTAAAAGGAAACACATCAAGGGGAAACCATTTCATAAATACTTTATTAAAAGGAAAAAGGGAATTTATAAATAACACACACACAAGAGGTCCTCTTTATGTTGATGGAATGAACCATTCTACATAAGCATCATGATAGGTAGAGCATCATGGGTAGATCCCTTGGGTCAAACTAGCTCATGTGGAATTCTAGGAACCTCGCATCTCAGTGAAAATGTGGTATAGAAACCACGACTATCTGCATTCCTGTGAATGATCCACTAGTAGGGGACACCCCAATAACCTAGTGGTCTCCAATAATCATCCATGTTTAGTTAGATTTGTCATTTTCAATTCCACTAATTTAAACCGCACCATAGACACTTCCGAATCACTAGAAAGCTAGTGCTAGTCCATCTACCTAGTTACCCAAGATTCCCTTGTGCTCAATTATGTTCAACATATCACACAACACATCATCATCACACTTCTCGATCCAAAAAATGTAACACACAACATATACCACCACCTAGAAAACCCAAAACCTCTTTTTAAACTAAATGCACACCAAAACTAATTCAAAACAAGATCCACACCACTTTAACAATTTAATAACATGTTTCATAATTTATAAAACACTTTTGACATTCACCACAAGAGTTTACACTAGGAAATCACACAATTCCTTTTTGTAAAACCCCTTTTTAATCCATAATAATAACAAAACTATTTAAAAAAGGGTTTCACACAACCCACACATTTTATAAAACACATTCAAGGCATACAACACAAGGGCCCATGTGAAACACACATGGATTATAGCCTATTTTCTCTAAAAATACATTTTTTCCCGTACCAAAGCACTTTGAATCCTTTAAAAAACTCAATCCTCACCTCATATATTACCCATAGATCATAAATAAAGAATAAATCAAGTAAATCCATGGGACAATACCCTTTTTAAAGCCACACATACACTAATAAAAATTTCAAAACGATATTTTCCATCATTTAAGAAATTATAAATTCAATCTCAAAAGTGAACCACAAGGCTAACATGCCAAGACGACCCATTTTCCATTATAAATCCTTTTCAACACAAACACACCTAAAGTGACAGTGATTTTTTTTCATACCCCAAACAATTCACTACACACTCCCAATATGTTCCAAAATAACACACATATAAAAGACAAGGCCATTTACTTTATAAAATATAATTTCATCGTGAAATAATGCCAAATATTTATAAAACATACTTCAAACAACACAAATAAAGTATAAAACATGTTAAAGTTAATTAAAAAAACAAATTAAATCATCTAAAATTGATAGGTAATGGAACCACCTACCTCACATAAAGAAATTTCTAGAATCCGGTGTGGAATCTCGATCACACCTCAACCGCACCTCAAAGAATCCCTAGAAAGACAAGTTTTACCCAAAAATGACAAGATAAAACCAATAACCTAAACCAAACCCCACAAAAGTGAAAGGAACCCCTAGAATAGGGGAAATGATTAATTAGAGGGGAAGGGGGTGTAGCCGCCATAGGGAGGTGGCATGCTGGAGGTAGGAGGGTGCTGGCTAGGTCGCATGATAGAGATAAGAGTACTGGCATGGTCACATGAGGGAGTGTAGGGCATCAGTGGGGTCACACGAGGGAGATCAGGGCATTGGCAAGGAGGGCACTACGCAAGGCTATCGATGGAAAAGAGGTAGCTCACCGGAAGGGGGAAGCGTGCACTACCAAAGGTCCCAAAGGGGGGGGGGGGTCTATGTCGCACGACCAAATGAGGGGGGGATGTGTGCAAGGTAAAGGGAGGAGAGGGAAGAAAAAAGGGAGACCCCCTATTAGGGTTTAATCAAAATCCTAATAAAAAAATTAATAATAATAATAATAATAATAATAATAATAATAAAATAATATTATTATTATTCAAGACTCAAATATTAATAAAATAACCACAACCGCAAAGTGCCGGGTTAGGGTGTCACAATTTATCATAGTGATTATGGTGTTCTCCCATAGACATAGAACTTTTGTTTAAACCACATATTTTTTATTCATTAATAAGTTCTTATTTATTTCTATAAGAAGGTTGTGTATAGATGATTTCATGTGGTTATTAGGTTTTTGTTTTTACCTAGTTCCAGAATAGGATGTCAAGGGGATGTGAAGACTTTTGGAAGGTAAAAATTTGAAAGGACATTCTTCCAAATTGTTGTAGTGAGAGTTATTATGGTTTTTATCCTAACATAACATTCATTATATTTTTATTTTTAATTCTAGGTAGTAGATATTCATATTCCCCCTGTTCTCTGTTAAAATTTCTTGGTGTCTAGAAGTGGGTTAAACCACTCTAAAATAAAAAATGCTACTAATTATTTAGCGATGGTTATAACCATAGCTACACACTATTAAATCATCTCTAAATACCAATTTTTATTGATAAACTACCATGAAATATTTTCAATGTGGTTATAAATTCCGATAAAATATGAAAAAATATATAACTGAGCTAACTACGACAAAATATTATAATAATATCAAAATTTGAACCTTCGCATCCATTATTGCGACTGTTTCAAAACTGCCCCCAATTAAGGATTCACAATAGTTCTACAAGACCACTACTAATAAAAAATATCCAAAATTAATAGTTGACTATGAAAAATGTGGAAGTTTGTGAAAATATTGTGAATAAATGAGCGGCAGATTAAACAGTCATATAATTCAAAAAGAACACCATTATAGGTATTTTTTCTTATAACGGGTTCAAAATAATAGGGAGATAAATATACAATACATTAGATCATATGATAATCTTGAAAATTTATTTACAAAAAACATTAATAGAATTATTTTTTAGAAGTTGATTTATAAAATAGATATGTGAATAATACAAAATTTATTGTGAATTAGTTATAGGGAGTTGGGAATATTGTACAATTTTTCCCTTCATCTGGTTTCTTCCCACTAGGTTTTTATGATAAGTTGTTTAATGTGGTTGTTAAAATTAGCATGAAATTGAATTATTTTTCACCATGAGGATTTTTTAGTAAATGATAAATAATATTCCATGAAATTAATAACATCCATGGGAAAACATTATGAAATTATTATTGAATTTCATTATTTCCATGGGTTATGATTCTCATAGACAACTGTTCCCATGGATAGTAATTACCACAGACATTCATCTCTCAAACTCTATCACATATCAATAATCATAGTCATAATATTATTTTAAAAAATGGTGTTTAATATAGACTATTTATTATATTAACATGTATCTTTTATATATGTTAACGATATAATCAAATATGAACTTTTTTATCCATTATTATTTTTAAATACTGTCTCTATTGCATTTGTATTTGCATTGTGACAGTATGATCATATTCATTTGAAATCATTTTCAACATTATTCAATATCTCAATATGTAAATGATCGACGATGAGGTTTTGAGTTCAACATACTTTTATAGTTTCAATTGATTCTTTAATCGATTTTAATAACATAGTCTCTATTTTATAATATTGTCCATGTAAAAATCTAGACTATTGAGTCAATTTGTAGACAAATGAAATTTTTTTACTACTTTAATAAAAAGTAAGATTTCTATAAAATAATAAGGATATGTTAAATATTAATGAAAAGTGGATATGTGTTAATATGTAAACATTTTTTCATTAATTTAAAATGAAAATATAAATTATTGATATTTATTGACATTATTAATCCATGGAAGGGTTTATTAAATGTATTTTTTATATCACCAAATTTAGTCATTGATTGATTGATTAATTTTAAAATCCATGGTAAATGTGGTGAATTATATGGAACATATTAAGTACTTAAATAATATATTTATTAAAATATTTTAGGTTTTATGATTTTTTGTAAAGATAAATCCAACCTAACTCATTTTAATCTCATGAAAAAAATTTAAACCCACAATTAACAAAAATCAACATTAAATTTTACCATATTGATTTTTTTATGAAAATGGGGGTTTAAAATATTTTTGTGAGATTAAAATGAGTCAGGTGGGATTTATCTCGACAAACAAATAATACCCTCAAATATTTTAATTAAAAAATTATTTAAATACTTAATATGTTCCATATAATTCACCAAATTTACGATGACTTTTAAAATCAATGAATCAATTCATGGCTAAATTTGGAATCATAAAAAAATTAATTAACCCATTAATGGGGTAATAATGTTAATAAATCTCAATTATTTCCATTTTCATTTGAAATTAATGCAAAAATATTCACATATTAACACATATCCACTTTTCATTAATATTTAACATGACCTTATAGTTTTATGAAAATTTTTCCTTCTTTGAAGAAGTCAAAAAAGATTATTGGTCTACAAAAATACACGTTAGTTTTGTATTTTTACATTGAAAATTTTATTAAATGGAGATTTAGTTATTAAACGATATTAAATCATCATTTGAAACTGTAAAAACATGTTGAAATCAACACCTCATCGTCAATCATTCACAAATGTCGATATCAAATGATGTTGAAAATGAATTATTTATTTAAAAATTTATATTATTTGTTGTTTTAAGGTCGAGTATTTATAGGGGTAGCCTTCATCATATGAGGAGGTGCTCCTGAGGCCTTGTAAAACCACCAATTAGGGTACAGTTCAAGGATGATTTTAGTTAGGGAATTACCAATCTCATAAAAAAATAAAAATCAAGGGAATATAAAAAGGCACTTGTGGGATTATAATGTCATGTTTATTATTATAACATATCCATTGCTTGTCATATTTGTGTGAGTGAAAATATCTTGGCATCATATGGACAGTTTTATTCCATTATGTTTGATTTAGGATTATGGGGATTCAAGATGATTAGAGAATACAACTTCAATAGAAGGGAATGTATGAGATAAGGATGGGGATGTTGGGTGATGGAAATGACACTGAAGAACTCTAGGGAGTTTTATGTGGAAATCTTGTTCTTGAGTTCCTGGAGCTGGTCTCTCACTTCATCTATTTGCTGGAAGGTGATCTTCAGGTGTTACAATAAATGCTTGCCCGTCTTGTTACCCCACAACGTTTATTATTTTAATATCACCCCACTGTGCTCCCTCCCTAATTCATCAACACATTATCAAATAAACATTATATCATTAATCATATAATGAAATCATTCTACTTGTTTAATGAAAATTAAAAAACCAAGGAAGGGAAATTCACATCAGTTCCATTAAATTGAAAAAACCTAGTTTGATATTACAAAAGTTAGGATGAATGGTGACCACCCACTATGGTAAATCATCCATCCTAAAAAAATTATGTCGAAAAAATAGCAGTTCTTTTAAGTTATAGGTCATCTCCTTCTTTGTAGTGTTTTGATAAAATCCAAGTTGTTTTCTTCACTAAAACATTCCTTTTGAATTCTAGAGGATGATAACAGAGACAAGGAATCAAAGAATAGGTTTTCTGGAGAATAAAACAATGGATTTAAAAGACTTAACAATTCACTTCTTCCTACCAATTTCCAATAACTTGAAATCCAGAAAGAAGAAGAAAATCAGGGGAATGATATTCCTAATAATCACTTCCATGTTTTTATCTAAAAGAAAATCTCTTATATAATATGACTAAAAGATACTAGAAGAATAAAACAAAAATATATGCACTATTTGAACATAAACACATGGGTAGGAGGATGAAATAATAAAAGATGAGAAATAAGAAAATCCTCAAGCACTAAAGGAAGAGAGACCCACATCTAGATCACACCAGAAGACTCCAAAATCTTATTCCATAGGTGTTTTGTTCAATTTCTAAACATGAACTTGAAAGATAAAGGCTCAACTCTTTGTATGTGATAATGGTGACCTATTTATAGAACATAGTAGTTTGCATGAACCATTTACATGTCCAAGGATAGTGGGTTTGATAAGTTTCCATGGCGGATCCATGCAAGAGAAAGAAATAAAAAAAGGGATATCCGAGAATTTCAAAAATTCTTTCCCAGTCCACAATAGTTGTGTATTTAAAATAAAACCCCATAAATACTCATTTTTTTATATTACGAGAAATAATTTCTCGAAGAAATTCTCTATTAACCAAATTTTTCCATTTTTTACCCACTAAATGAATTTTTATTTATCACTAATTAATACAAAATTATAATCATAATTACAATTCTGTATGCTGACCTAGATATCTATTGATATAAATTTAGAGGGATATTGAAAAAAACATTAAACTGTAAAATATCAGGGTAATTTTTTTCCTATATTCAGTCTGGGATTATTGATGTAAATGGATACCAATTAATACCCAAATCTAGCATGGGGTGTGAAAAAAAGAAATATTTTTTTTAATTGAATTTACTAACCCATCCATACTAATTATAAAAATATTTTTTAATCTTAATTTTAATCATTTTTATAAATTTTAAACTAATACAACTATATTTTGGCATGAAATTTTTTCTTCAATTGAATTATTAAATATTAAGATTAGATTGTTAAGAAATGATTGATTTTATGGAATGATATTTTAATGTATTAATAGAGTTGAAACATTTTTTATTTGTATGAATTAAAATATATATATATTTTTATGAATTAATATATCCTTTTTCAACTCAAACCGAAATACTAATTAAATCAAATCAACCTGTCATGTGAGTTTTTTATACAAATGTGGTTTTTTTACGAGAGTAAAATGAGTTGGGTGGGATTTATCTTTAAAAAAAAATAATAAAAACTGAAATATTATAATAAATAAAAAATATTTAAATACTTAATATGTTTCTTATAATTCACCACATTTACCATGGATTTTAAAATTAATTAATCAATGAATGACAAAATTTGAAAACATAAAAAATACATTTAATTAACCCTTCCATGAATTAATAATGTCAATAAATTGTATTTATTTCCATTTTCATTTTAAATTAATGCAAATATATTTATATATTAACACATATCCACTTTTCATTAATATTTAACACTATCTTATAGTTTTATGAAAAAATTTCCCTTCATTAAAGTAGTAAAAAAAATATTATTGGTCTACAAACTAAATCGTTGGTCTATATTTTTACGCAGACAATATTCTAAAATAGAGATTCAATTATTAAACGATATTGAAGAATCAATTGAAACTGAAAAGGTATGTTGAAATTGAAACCTCATCATTAATGATTCACATATCACGATATTATACAATGTTGAAAATAAATTCTTGAATTAGAACTCAAGATTATGTAATGTTTTAAGGTTGGGTCTTATAGGGAAAGACTATAGATCATGTGAAATCCAGTGTTATCCTTTATCAATGTTAGTTAAAAGCATTGAAAAAGGGGTTTCTTTATTAGTGCTAGCTAAAATCACCAATCAATGACCCTTTTATCAGCATTAAAAGAAAGCACATATAAAAGACTCTTTTATTATCTCTTTTTTCTTATCATTGATAAAAGGAACATTTCTTAATTTTTTTAATGTTGATAGGGTGGAATTTATCAGCATTATATTTTATTACTAACAAAAGGTCCCTTTATAAGCAATTTTAGTTATCATTGATAACGAGAAACTTTTATCACCATTATTTTAGTGCTGATAAAAGGTATGATTCATAAAAAAACTAAATATCATTAAAAATCTCATATTAATATATAAATATATTTAAATTAATATATATATATAATATATTTTTTTATAAAATATGATTTATATAATATTAATTAATTATTTTTTAATTATTATTGAATAAAATTCATTTAATAACAATTGGATGGCATAAAAATTCAATAAATTAATAAATAATATAATATAAGTTTAAAACATGACTTGAACATAAAAATGTCAAAACTTTTAATATGAGTGTTTGTTTTATCTCTACCACATATTAAATCAAAACCTATAAAAATATCTATAACAAATTAATAGGAAAGATGCTAGTTATTATTTTTTTCAAGGTCAAAAATGGCTTGGAAGGCCTCTAAAAGTGAGTTTTTTATTTGGGATACCCTAATTTTTAAATATTCAATGAGATTTAAACTTTGTTTAAGAGGGACCTTTTGTCATTTTTCAGTGGAGATATAATTTATTCTCAAGGCTTACATTCATATAGAGATTATGGTTTTAAAATTTGATCATTTTTCATATTGTAGTTTTATTTATAATTAAATATATACAAATTTTATTATATTTATGTATAATAACTCAATTTTACAAATAAATATTTAAAAATATTTACATAAAAATGGATTTTTAAATATATAAACCATATGGAAATAAATATTTATTATTAATTTTATTTAAAATAAAACACCATCCCTTTTATTTACTTTGTAAAAATGCATTAATATATACAGATATATACAATTAATTTTTATATATAAATATGTTCATGTCAATAAACCAATATATATTTATATGTATATTCTAATATATGTAAATAAATACGTATATGTAAATATTTGTGCGTGTATGTGTGAAAAAAATGTTCATGTATATGTGTAAATATGCGTGTATGTGTGTGTGTGTCAATATTATCTAAATACATCATTTATAAATGTATATTTACAAATACATAATTTTCATTAAATATAGTATCTTGATGAATTTACAATAAATATTTATAAATAAATTATAAAAAATTATATCTAAATATACAATTATATGTAAATATGTATAAATATATATGTCAATATATAAACATATAAATATATATGCAATGTCTAAAATTTATATCTAAATATACAACATATAGACATATATAAACATGTAATTAAAAATAATTATATAAATAATATAAAAATAATTATTATCCGTTATATTTTAAAAATTATCTCACCGTATTTTACATTATAAAAATATATGAATATATATATATAAACAAATGTATATATAATGTTTATATATACATACATGTGTGAATTAATAAAAAAAATATATTTATATTTATATTCTGATATATGTAAATGAATATTAATATATAATATATTTAAATAAATATAATTATATACATATAAATAATACACAGTTACAAACATATATTTTATAAATGTATTTAAAAATAATTATATAAATATATGAATAAAAAAGATGTATGTAAATATATATATAAATAAATAGAAATATGATAAAATATAGAATAAAACAAGCCTGTGGCAGTGGTAATGGGATTTTAATTGCACAAAGAAGGTCATGGGATTAAGTCCCAGTGCACACATGAGTGAATAGGTAGTCGATCAGTGAAAAAACATTGATAATGGAATGTTGTGTGCGTTGAAAGAAGGGGGTGCGTGAGAGTGGGAGTGGGGGGGGGGGGGGTTCAAAAAAATTATTTTTCTTAAAAATTTGTTAGTGATAAAAAATCCTAATAGAGAGTTTCCTTATCAAGGATAAAACAAAAGAAACCATTATAGATCCCCCCTTTTATAAGTTTAGAAAAAACCTTTATCAGCGCTAAAAAACATTGATGTTCTAAGTGCCAATAAAAGGGGGTCCCTTTTATTAGTTCTAAAAATAGAACTGATAAAAGGTCTCTTTGTCAGTGCTAAAAAAATCACTGATAAAGAGGATCATTTACGAGTATTTTAGCATTGATATAGGGGCACATTTATCTATATTAGAAATAGAACCGATAAAATTCATAATTCTGTAGTGTGCTGCTAAAATTATAAAACACCACAATATCAAATATATAATTTAATTAAAAAAATTTACATCACAAATACTATAAAAAAACTACATTATATACATTTTAAACATTGGTTTGAAAAATTTCATTAGTAAGTGAAATTTATCACAAACATTCAAAAACTTCAATGTTCCATTATCTTTGGCCCCTGACCCCCTATCAAAAAAGCTTGATCATGATATCAGTTGTCGAACAAACCACCTCAGCTTGAGGAAAAGAGTGCAACTATATAGGAAAACAATTCTTATATTAGTAATACTATAAAAAAAATAAATTAAAAAAATATTTAAAACAATACATTAATAAAATTTCATTTTTAAACTAAAACCACACATTTTGAGTCATACTAATCACACCGTGTATCAGGTTGAGGTATGACTGATTCCTATAGAACAAAAATGAATTATAGATCATTTTCTTTAAGTATCAGAACAATCTTAATGTGTTTTCTTTACTTTGAGTATGTGATGTGTGTTTTGAACTAAAGTATCAATATTAAACTAAAAACATACACTTTGAGTCATACCAAACACACTATGTATCAGATTTATGTGTAGATAATTACTATACATAATAATTGACTTATGGATAATTATCCTCAATAATAAAAATAATCTGAATGAATTTGATCAGTTTTGATTATTTCATGTGTGTTTTGAAATAAAATGTCAATTTTGGACTAAAAATACACACCTCGAGTCATAAAAGAAAAACTGTGTATCAAATTAAGGTGTGGTTGATTACTATAGTCACAAATTACCTATAGATAATTTTCTTAAAGTATAAAAACAATATCAATGTGCTTTACCAGTTTTAATTATGTCATGTGTGTTTTGAACTAAAATGTCAATTTTAAACTAAAAAAATACACTTCGAGTCATACCAGGCATACTGTGTATCAGATTGATATGCAGTTAATTCCTAAACATAAAAAGTGACTTATGGATCATTTTCATAAATTATTAAAACAATATCAATATGTTTCCCCAGTTTTGAGTATGTGGCATGTATTTTGAACTAAAATATCAATTTTAAATAAATACAAACACTTTGAGTCATACCGGCCACACTATGTGTGATATTGATGTGCAGTTGATTTCTACACATTAAAAATGACTTAAGTATCATTTTACTAAAGTGTTAAGAGAATCTGAGAAATTTTTCTTGGTTTTTAGTGATTGAAACACATTATTAACTAAAATGTCATTTTTAAATTAAAAATACACACTTTGAGTTACACTGGACACATCATGTGTTAGATTGATGTGTGACTGATATAATCAAACAAGAACTTATTTATCCATTATTATTTTTATGTTTTTTCTCTATTTCCTTTTTATTTGCATTTTGATTGTATAATAATATTCTTTTGACCTCATTTTCAACATCGTTCAATATCTCTATATGTGAATGATCAATGACGAGGTTCCAATTTAAATATACTTTTATATTTTCAATTGATTCTTCAATCTCCTTCAACAACATAATATCTATTTAATTTTTTTTGTAAAAATACAGAGTAACATGTTATTTTGTAGACCAATAATCGCTTCCATGTTTTTATATGAAAAAAAGATCATATTAATCTGATAGAAAGAGACCAAAAGAATTAAACAATAATCTATGTTCTCTCTAAACATAACCACATGAACTGGAAGAAGAAAAAGAAAAGGATGGGAAATGAGAAAATCCTTGATAACTTGATGAAGAAGGACCCACTACTTGATCACAATATAAGACTCTAAAATATTATTCCATAGGAATTCTGTTCACTTTCTCAACATGAATTTGAAAGATAAAATCATAGTTATTTGGATGTGATAATGGTGACCCATTTATATAACAGAGTAGTTTTCATGAACCATTTACACATCTAGGGAGAGAGAGGTTTGGACAGGTTTCTGTGAGGGATCCACATAAGATAAAGAATTAAAAAAGGAAAATCCTAGAATTTCAAAAATTCTTTACCAATCAACAGTAGTCTTGTATTTTAGATAAACCCCCATAAATAATCAGTAGTTAATATCATTAGAAATAATTTCTCCTTCTCATTATCCATTAATTAATTTTTGTATTTTTTTACCAACCAAATTTTTATTTATTTATCACTGATTAATACACAATTATAACAATAATACACTTTTTCATGCTGACCTAGATAGTTATCTATATCAACTTGTAGGGATGTAGATAAAAAACATTAAAATATAAAATCCATGGGCCAATTTTTTTCTAGTATTTAGTATGGGTTTTTTGATGTCAATGGATACCTATTAATACCCAACTCTAAAAAAGATATATATTTTTATGAATTACTATAGTTTTTTTCAACCCGAACCATCCTAATCATTAAATCACATACCATTGAGTTTTTTTAATAAAATTATGGGTTTAAATTTTTTCCTTGAGAGTAAAATGAGTCATGTGGGACTTATTTTTATAAAAAAATAATAAACATTGAAATATTGTAATAAATAAAAAATATTTAAATGCCAAATATGTTTTATATAATTCATCACATTTAACATGGATTTTAAAATTAATCAATCAATGAATGACTAAATTTGATGACATTAAAAAAATACATTTAATTAACCCTTATATTAATTAATAATGTTAATTAATCTCAATGATTTCCATTTTAATTTTCAATTAATGAATAGATATTTACATTCTAACACATATCTACTTTTCATTAATATTTAACAACACATTATTGTTTTTTGACAAATTTACCTCTCATTAAAGTAGTAAAAAAATATTATTGGTCTACAAACTGACTGGTTAGTCTATATTTTTAAATATAAAATCTTTTAAAATAGAGATTCAGTTATTAAATGACATTGAAACATTAATTCAAACTATATAATTATGTTAAAATTAAAACCTCAAAGTCGATCATTCACATATCACGATATTGAAAAATATTGAAAATAAATTCTTTATTTAAATATCAAGATTATGTAACGATTTAATGTTAGGACATTATTGTGTGATACTAAAGATTACAAAAAATTCAGCATTAGCCTTTAACATTGCTAGCTAACATCACTGATAAAGAGGGTTTCTTTTTTAGCACTAGTAAAAATAATTGATCAATGACCCTTCTATCATCGTAAAAAAAGCACAGTTAAAATACCCTTTTATCAGAGTAATTTTTTAACATCAACAAAGAGAACATTTGTCAATGATTTTTTTAGAACTGATAAAGGGTGACATTTATCATCACTATATTTTAGCACATATAAAAGGACTCTTCATTAGTGCTTTTAGCTAGTGTTGATAAAAAGTTGCTTTTATCACGACTATTTTAGCTATGATAAAAGGTATATTTCATAAAAAAATTATATATCATTAAAAATTATATATTAATATATAATTATATTTATACTGATATAAATATAATATATTTTCTAAAATATGATTTATATAAGACTAAATTTGTATTTACGCTTAATATATAAGATATTTAGTAAAAAATTACTTATAAAATAATTAAAAAATTATATTAATTAATAATTAAATAATTATTATGAAGTAAAAGTAATTTAATAACAACTAGATGAAATAGAAATTTAATAAATTAATGAACAATCTAATATAATTTGAAAACATGACTAGAACTTCAAAAGGTCATAACTTTTGTTCTGAGTATCCATTCGAGATCCACCACATATCAAATTGAAGCATGTGAAGATATCTACACCTTATTAATGGGAAAGACCCTAGTTACTATTTTTCTGAGGTTAACAATGGTCTGGTAGACATAAAAAACTAAGTTTTTAGTTGGGACACCCTTATTTTTAAATATTCAGTGAGATTTTAGCTTCGATTAAGTGGGTATTATTATCCTTTTTCAAAGGAGACTAAATTTATTATCAAGGATTACATTCATACAAAGATTATGGTTTTGAAATTTTATTATTTACCATTTTTTAGTTTTATTTATAATTAAATATATACATATTTTCTTATATTTACATATAATAAATCAATTGTACAAATAAATATTTAAAAATATTTACATAAAAATGGATTTTTAAATAAATAAACCAAATGGAAATAAATATTTATTATTAATTTTATTTAAAATAAAACACCATCCATTTTATTTACCCTATAAGAATGCATTAATATATATATACCTGTACAATTGATGCTTATATATAAATATGTGTGTTTCAAT
This sequence comes from Viscum album, assembly GCA_963277665.1. Taxonomy (NCBI): domain Eukaryota; kingdom Viridiplantae; phylum Streptophyta; class Magnoliopsida; order Santalales; family Viscaceae; genus Viscum; species Viscum album. The sequence goes on along the minus strand of OY728147.1, from coordinate 647,186,576 downwards.
AAAAATATATATTTATGTGTATATTCAAATATATGTAAATAAATACATATATGTAAGTATTTGTATGTGTATGTGTGAAATATAATTTTGTATGTATTTGTCTGTGTGTGTCAATATTGTGTAAATACATCATATACGAATGTATTTTTATAAATATATCATTATCGTTAAATATAGTATATAAATGTATATAAAATAAATATTTATAAATAAATTATTTAAAAATTATACCTAAATATAGAATTATATTTAAATATATATATTAATATATACATCAATATATAGACATATAAATATATATGTAATGTATAAAATTTATATCTAAATCTACAAAATATAGACATATATTAAAATATATTTAAAAATAATTATATAAATCATAGAGAAATAATTATTATCCATTTTATCTAAAACAATATCTCACTATTTTTTTACATTATAAAAACACATTAATATATACATACTTATACAAATGTATATATAATGTTTATATATACATATGTGTGTGTATTAATAAAAAATATATATTTATATTTATATTTTGATATATGTAAATGAATATTAATATATAATATATTTAAATAAATATAATTATGTATATATAAATCATACATGCATAAACATGTATTTTATAAATATACTTAAAAATAATTTTATAAATATATGAATAAAAAATATGTATGTAAATATATATAAATAAATAGAAATATCATAAAATATAGAATAAAAAAAGTTTGGGACCGTGGTAAAGGGGTTCAAATTTCACAAGGGAGGTAATAGGATCGAGTCAAAGCATGTGCATGGGTGAATAGGTAGTCGGGTAGTGGAAAATCACTGACAAAGGGATGTTGTGAACATTTACAAAAGGGGCTGCACGAGAATGGGAGTGGGTGGGGGGGGGAGGCTGAACGGTTCAAAAAAATAAATGTTTGTTCAAATTTTATCATCATTAAAAAAGTCTCATAAATATTGTCATTATCAAGGATAAATCAAAATTTACCACTATAGATCCCAAACTTTTATCAGTTTTAGAAAAACCCTTTATTAGTGTTAAAAAACGCTGATGTTCTAAGCGATGACAAAAGGGGTTCCCTTTTATTAGTGCTAAAAACAATGTTGATAAAAGGTCCCTTTTCATGAAAAAAAAAGCACTGATAAAGCGGATCCTTTATCAGTGCTAGTTTAACACTGATAAAGGCGACCCTTTATCAGTGCTAGTTTAACACTGATAAAGGTGGACCTTTATCATCATTATAAACAACATTGATAAAAGTCATACTACTATAGTATGATGCTAAAATTATAGCGCACCATAAATTAAAATATATAATTTAATTCAAATAAAATTTATATCACAAATACAAAAAAAACACTATATTATAGACATTTAAAACATTGGTTTGTACAATTACATTATTATGTTCAATTTATAAAAAAATTCAAATACATAAATGTTCCATTATCATTGGCCACCGACCCCTTCTCAAAAGAGCCTAATAATGCTATCAATTACTTAACAAACCACCTTAACTCGAGCAAAAGAGTTAATCTATATAAGAAATAAATTCTTATATTATTAATAGTATAAATAAATAAGTTAGATATAAATATGAAACAATACATTAATAAAATGTAATTTTTAAACCAAAACCACATATTTTGAGTCATAATGATTACACTGTGTATCGAATTTAGGTGTGTCTAATTCCTTCACATCAAAAATGACTTATGGATCAATAACCTATTGTATCAAAATAATTTGAATACATTTTCTTGGTTTTGAGTATGTGATGGGTGTTTTGAACTAAAGTTTTAGCCTTATATTAAAATTATACACTTCAAGCTATACCAGGCACACCATGTATCATATTGATATGAAACTAATTCCTACACATCACAACTGACTTATGGATAATTTTCCTATAGTATCAAAACAATATAAATTAGTTTTCTTGGTTTTGAGTATGTCACATGTTTTTTGAACTAAAATTCCAATTTTAAACTAAAAACACAGACTTCGAGTCATACTAGGAAAATCGAGTATCAAATTAAGGTGCAGTTGATTCCTACATTGACAAATGGATTATGGATAATTTTTATAAATTATAAAAACAACCTAAATTTTCTTTATAAGTTTTTTGTATTTCATTGTGTTTTGAACTAAAATGTTAATTTTAAACTAAAAACATACACTTTGAGTCAAACCGGGCACACTATGTATCAGATTGAGGTGTAGTTGTTTCCTACATGTAAAAAATGACTTATGGATCAATTTCATAATATATCAACATAATATAAATGTGTTTTATTATTTTGGATTATGTGGCATGTGTTTTTATCTAAAATGTAAAATTTAAATAAAAACACACACTTTGAGTCATACCGGTCACACTGTGTGTGGGATTGAAACATACTGGTCAAGACAATATTATTATTTTTATTAGTTTTTAGTGAGTGAAACATATTTTTAACTAAAATGTCATTTTTAAATAAAAAGCACACACTTTGAGTCATATGGTCACATCATGTGTTGAATTGATTTGTGAATAATTTCTACACATCCCAAATGACATATTGATCAATTACAAAATTATCAAGACAATCCAAGCATGTTTATTGGTTTTCAATGGGTGAAATGAATTTTTAATTAAAATTTCAATTTCAAACTCAAAACACACATTTCAATTCATACCAGACACACTGTGTATTAGATTGTGGTGTGATTGATTCACACACATCAAAAATAACTTATGGTTCATTATCCTAAAGTATCAAAACAATCAGAATGGGTTTTCATGGTTTTGAGTATGAGAATTTTGTTTTGAACTAATGTTTCAATTTTAAACTAAAAACATACACTTAGAGTCATACTAGGAACACCGTGTATTATATTGAGGTGTGGATGATTACTACATATCAAAATTGACTTATGGATCATTTTCACAATATATCAAAACAATATGAATTAGTTTTCTTAGTTTTGAGCATGTCACATGTGTTTTAAACTAAAATGTTAATTTTAAACTAAAACATACATTTCGAGTCATAACGATCACACAATATATTAGATTGAGGCGTGGTTAATTCCTACACATCACAAATGAATTATGGATCATTTTATTAAATTATTAAAATAATATGAATGTATTTTCTTGGTTTTGAGTATGTGACGTGTGTTTTGATAAAAAATGTCAATTTTTAATAAAAAATAGACTTCTAGTCATACCTGTCATTCCGTATGTTGGATTGACATACGATTGATTCCTACGCATCAAAAATAAAATAAGGGTCATTTTCCAAAATTACTGACCTATGGAGGCCATTTCTTGTTGTTCTCAAAAATAGGTTCTCTCGAATTAATCACATCCATGGTGATATTTTTGTACCAAAATATATTCAATTATATAGATGTTATTATTAGTAACCTACTTAATACTGATCTGATGATTTCTATTGTATATTCTCACTTTTTGTATCATTCTTATAAGAAGGGTTTTTTTACTGAACCTGAGGTTAGTAGTATGTGTAGCGAAATTCATATCATTGATTTTCATGAAAATGAAAATATTAAAAGGATTATGGATCTTCTTCCTGGTAAGGGAAGAAAATGGGAAGAATTTTTTGATTATAATCCACAGGAGTAGTAGGGATACATGAAACTTGGAGAATATAACAAAAAATCTACTAATTTTGGAGGCATGGACACTTTTGGTAGATATATGATAGATTTCATTAAAAATTATGTTGGGGGATATGATATTTCCTAATATTTCTATCCCAGATGTTTTAATTCCCACATTTTCATATCGACTTATGAATAAAAAATCATTTTTTATTTTTTGGATGGATTTATAAGAAAGTATATAGAAAAATTACAGATAGGTTTCTATCATGCGTGATAGAGGGGTACTGGTTGAAGGTTTCTTTGAACCAAATCCCTACATACAAGCCTCTATCTCAAAAAATTTGTATGTCCCTCTCAATGGGGGGAATTTATGTAAAATGGATCTATGTTTTTTGAAATTATTTTAATTGAAGAGGGATTGTATGATAATTGAATCCTTTGATACAAGAAGGTGATACATAAAATCGGATTAAGGTTTGAATTTGGAGAAACATGTTGGTATATTAGTGAACATCTTATGAAAATCCTTCAATACAAGAAGGTGGTGTGATAATTGAAGCGTGACCAATTACTATTGTTTGGAATGTCACAACATGAAATATATGTGACACACTATGAAACATGATGTTTTTTCTCCTAATTTTTTTTCATTAATTCTTCATCCACCTCACTTTTTTAAGAAACTCAAATTTTGAATTTGTTATTTATGATATGAAATTTTTTTTTCATAGTTTTTCTCTATCTATACTTTATTCTTCAAATCCAAACTTTTTAATTAGGCCTTAAAATATCCTTTATCATGGGAAATAATATTCATCATGAATTTATTTCCTTTTTTCTCATTTCCAGTCAAACATTGTATCGTACAATAAATTAAGAAAAATAAAATACCGACATGATTAATCAATTAAATTGAAAAAATAAGTTTAATATTAAATAATATATAAAATAGTTCTATCATACACTCCTTGGTTGGTCCTTCAAGAGATAAGGTAAAAACCTTATATCTGACTAGATCTTAATGGAGTCTTATTGGATTTAAATTTCTACAAACATTATAAAATTCTCTCAAATTTCGGTTAGATTCATCTCCTACCAAGACATGAAACTTAGTTAGGAGTGGGATAAATCCAGTTTAAATCTATAAATCATACTAGTTATTAGGTTTTTGAATCTAATTATTATTTTTTAAATTAGGTGAAAACAACTCTCTCAAAGTCTTATTCAATTAAGATAGATTTTCATCAATGCTTTCATTTCCTCAAATGACTCTAGTTTAAGAAGTAAAAGATAGGTATTTTCTCAATGAGATTTTGAAAAAATCTCTTTTCTATTGTTAAGTGATTTTTAAATTCCTAATTCATTCTTGGATAGTTATTTAAACCTGCAGATCAAAACAAATCATGCGATTTTAGCTAGATTTGGTTATGTGTTGGAATCATTTTAAACAATACAAAAAAGAATACAATATTGGAATTTCTATAAATGGTGATCAATATATGAGATTCATGTCATGAGGACCTCAATAAATGAATTTATGAGCATAATAAATATATAGTGATAGTGGGACTCAGATTATCTATGGCGAGTAAAGTATTATGGGTGTGTTATTTTCTTTTTTAGGGGTTCGGTGTTTGTGAAAATTGTGATTGAATTAGGTTGAATTTAATACTTAAAAAATAGTAGTATGAACTTATATTATCTTACTAATATCTTTAAGAATCACTATTCACATTAATTTTCCTACTCTATCTCTTTAATCAAATAAAATAGCACTAATCTCCCTCACCTAGTTTTTTTATCTTGAATAAATGATTGCAACAATCAATGTATTCCTCAAATATTTCCTAGACTTATTATCAGATATCTCCAATCACTTTTAGATCCAAAAATTGGTCACCATTATAGGTATTTAAGTTAATATAAGTGTCCCATTTGTGAAAATAGAAAAATGAGATAAGAATAATTGAAATAAAATGAATGATAAACACCTCCACTATCAAAATAAAATAAGAACTTACAAAGAAAATGAGCAGCTGCTATTTAAGAATAGAATTCACTAATAAGGAAGAGGTAGATTTTCCTAGGCTTGACCACTAATGGAATAGAGTTATATAATAGGATAAATTAAAATAAATGTAAAATAAAATGAAGTAGTAGTAACTTAGTTTGATTGAGTAGTTGTGGAAGAAAACCCCTATTATAGTGAACAATATTCTTCCTATAGATGCTTTAGGGTTTTTATCATGTGCTTCAGCAGCTCCACACCTTAGGTGAGAAGAAAGAGCTTCTATTACTCCTTTAAAAATTTCAATACCTCTACAAAATTCCTCAAATATAGTGCCCAAATAATTTTTCTTTGATTTCCACCATGTGTATAGCTTGAGGGTTACAATTGACGAGGTCAGGAATCTTGAATCTTCTAGAACTTTCTTTATACTATACAAAGATATTAATCTTATTATTTAGCTCATATTATATCCATGTGGGTACTTCAGATATTCCTCCTTATTTTTTCAAGCATTGAGAATGTGTTTTTATTTGATTTTAGGTTGAGTTCACCCCTTTTTAAGAATTTCATATTTTGATTCTAGTGATGTAGATAATTGGTTAAGTATTGGATTGATCACATGAAGGAAATTCATAGTTGATCATATTCAACCTACGATTGATTGGATGGAACAATTAGTCATTAAATCACTCTATAGGCATAGTTTGTTGATATGCATGGTCGATTGATCTTTATTTGTGGTCAATTCAATTCTTGCAGAAGATTTAACCATTTCAGTATCTTAGAAATTTGTGGAAACTTAAGGATTTATGGTCGGTTGTATTTCCTCTAATGGTTGATTTCATTTTCACTTGAGATCTATTTTCTGCTACTATTGATTGAGGGGAATGGATTGTTATGATAAACATGTATTCGATCCAGTCCTTTGTAATATTTTTCATCCTAGTCAGTCATGTTGTAGCTTGAACATATAGTCGATAAACCTTTAAGAAAGCTTAAACCTATGGTTAATCTAGTATGTGGTCAATCCAATCCCTTGGTCAGTTGCCTACCATGGTCGCTTGTGATGCTCAGTCACTTGCATTTTCTATTTTTATACCCATAGTAGTAAAGATTTCACTTAATATAGGACTTTAAAAAATTATTATCAAAATGATTTGAAGTAATAAAAATAGTAATTAAAAATAATTTGAAAAATTAAATTCCAATTCATAATAAAATCATGGATTCTTAATTAATCCCAACATGAATAAAAACACTTAAAAACCAATATTTGAGTAATTAAAAAAATTAAGTTCAAGATTTCCAAAAGTAAGAAAAAATAATTAAATACCCATGTTTTATCGAGATTAAGGAGTTAATCTCCATTAAAAAGAAGTTAAAAATTATGGAAAAAATTGTATCTCATTAGTGGAAGAAAAGAGTTATATGATGGATATAGTAAATATTTTTTTTATTTCTACTAAATTTTTACCATATCAAGTGATTTTTTTTGGAATTATAGATAAATATATGCTGACGATATTGGTGTTTTTCATGAATAAATTTTTGGAGTTAAGATTCCTTAGTCATTTAATTAGATAAAGAAAGTTGTTAACAAGATCAATCTCAACTATTAAAGATAAATGCATATCCTAAGGGCTATCACTACTGGAAACGTGGGTTTTCCTAATGTACCTATCCCAACAATTTTTCCTAATCATTGGGATAGGTTGTTATAATATAGGTTATACCAATGGTTTCTTAAAAACCATTGGAATATACTAGCCTATTATGATGGGTTTTTAAACTATTAGAATAGGGTGGCCCTATTTCCCCTAAATCCAGCACTCCCCTCGCACTGCCCCTTCTCCCATACTGACTCCCAATATCCCCACTCCCCTCCACCAATTACCATCCCTAGAATATGGATCCCCCCTACGTTTCCCCTTCTACCATCCCAACTCCCAATACCCCTGTTCCCCTCCTCCCATTCTCATCCCTAGCACGCGGCTCCCATCCTCCTATCCCAGGGTGTTACAATGCTCCCCTAGAAATCCAATACCAATACTGTAGTGACATGCACTCATCTTCTTCCTAACCAGAGACTACTTCTCTTCTTCCCACCTGGTGATCCATCCTTAGTTTAATTAATTCGATTTCTTCTACTTCAAACCGTTGATTTTGAAATGACTTATACCTTCTACCTATATTTATTTTTCCTTGTTATCTATGATGTTAATTTCCTTCCTCATACTTTTCAATCTATCCATTAATGTTTTCATTTGATTATTCTTGAATATGAAACTTTCATGTTCCAAATACTTCATATGAGTCACTATCATATATAATTAAGTATGTGATGCTTTAGTATTTTTATTGATTTAACATTGACCACATAGTTGTTGAAGTATGTGATTTTCAAATTTATGTTATTTAATTTGAATTTGTTATAATTTTATTTGTTATGTGAATATAATTATGAGTTGCAATGGAATTTAAAATATATGATAGATTTTTGTTTTTATAAATCTTCAAAATGAGTTTTCATCTGTGAAATTTTTAAGAGACTAAATATGTGATTGAATTGGGGTATATTTTTGATATTTTTATAATATTTTGAATATAGTGGCTGATTTTAATAATTGATGTTTATAAGTGAGGTTATTTTTATTATATTAGTGTAACTTTATTTTTATTATTATAACAATATAGATGTCCTATATGGTTATTTTTGTTGTAATCATAGTGATATATAATGCATGCACCCATTGCCTCAAATTTATTATGACAGTGATCACTAGGAGTGCTTCCATCTTCTTCCACAACCACAACTACCCATCCTAAAGAATCAATTTTCATGTGTTTTTTCTTGAATATCAAATCGCTGAGTTCTATATCTATCATTTAGTATTCCCCTTCTATAGTTTCACCAAATTTATTTTTGGTTTCTATAAAAAAAATAGCTCACTATATTCCCACTTCTATAGTAAGGGTTTAGATTAATAGAGTCATATATATATATTTTTAGTGAAATTAATTATCCTTATAAAGTATAGCTTTAAGTGTTATTTTATACTCACAATCTTCACATTAATGTGTAAAGTGTACTATCTTAAGCAACACTCTTTATATAATCTACTAACTGTTATAAATTGAACATAATATTTTTTCTTATCTATAATATACAATTTAAAAATTCCTGCATCTTTCAAATATTCATTCCATATGCATTATTTTTTTTATTATATACTATATTTTTAATGAGGCACCTTTATATGTGTAGTATACAACTTTAAAATAAATTTTATATTTTATAAACATTTATTTACACTTTAAGTGGAGTATCCTATGAATTAATATTACATTTTTGATAGGCATTAACATATAAATTATTTAAGATTCTACTGTCAGATTTAATAGTGACACATAATAAATGGTAAATGTTTGTTTTAATACATATAGATAAATCCGTTTGTACTAATGGATTTTTATATCTCCTTAAAATACGGACTTGTTGTAATGTGGTCCTCTCGTTTCACTATAGAATTATATTTTAGATTCCTCCCTATTTTCAATTGTTTATTACAATGTTTTGATAATTAAAACATAACAAGAATTTTACAATGTGACCATTTTTTACTCTTCTCAATGTCTCACATAACTGTTGCGTGGAATTATTAATGTAGAGTGATCCAATCCACCATCACATTCCAAAACCGCACAAATTTATCATGGGATCTGCACTACAACAAGAACTTCCTATTCATAGTGAAATATACATCATTGTGGTGTGATACTCAATCAATTACTCTTATATAAATTGAGTTTATTATTAATAATGAAAGGTTTTAATGAGGTTCACTCTTACATAGCTTTTGTATACTCTTATGGAAGACCATTTATAACATTATCTCTTCCTTCATGGTGTATCAAATAAACAAGCTCCCCCGATTGTTCATACATTTAATAGCGTAAGACATGGCATATACTCTTATGACAGGGTATCTCTATAAGTAATCTTATATGGGATGTGATTATTATTATTATATTATCTTTATTTATTCTTATTCATATCTTAATGTTGTGTGACAATAAGCTGTATGCTGAAATGCATCATCCATCTCCAAAATTTTATGCTTACATAACAACCAACATGGCATGATAATAAGTGTTGCAACATGTTGTGATCTTTCTTTACCATGATTTCCATAATCCTTTTCCAAATAATTTATGAGATGATATTAGATAATGGTATCACCTTGTGAATTATATAAAGGTGACATGATATAATATTTAACATGGGATAATTTAAATATGGTATTGAATGAATTTATTATCTAAAATTTATTAATGTGATCATGGTTTATTGAATGAAAAATATATATTCTAGTGAGTCTATTATCAATATATATAGTTGAATTAGTTTTTGAATGATAACCTAACCCTAAGGTAGATGTTATAGATATGAATCACTTGTTCTCCTAGGTTATCTCTTCTAAAACTTCATGAATCTATTACACTCAATAAAAATGAGACATCATCCCTCAAGTATACTTATAGTATAAATATATACCACATTTTCACTAATCATAAACAAACAGAACTGACCAAATTGAATAGAACCATGTTTTACCAAGTTTAACTGAACCATATCAAATAACACCAAACCAAAACAAATATAATTGATTTAAACCAAAGTAAGTAGAACCAATTTGAACCAAACTAAACCAATTTGAATAAAACTATTACAAATTGAAACAAATGAAATTGAAAAAAACGATATACACTTGAACTAAATCTACACAATCCCAAATGAACGAATCTAAGAAAAATAAATAAAAACATACCTAACCTGACTAAAACTGAATTTAAATCAACCTAAGTAAATTTAATTAAACAAAATAAAACTAAACTGAATAAAATGAACTTGAACTAGACCAAATTGAAGGGGTGAGTCACTAAGGCACCCATATGATGGTCCTTTATGCCTCATCAATTTATTCACTCAATTACATCTCATTTAAATAACACCCCTAGGTATTTATATTCCATAAGAAACACTTTCATAATTAAATCCTTGACCCTAGATGGATTTGGAACATTATTACTCATTGATATAATAGAATTAAATATAATGGTTTTATATTTATAATATTTTATTATATATATATATATATATATCATTTTTTGTCTATTATATTATGATTCTCATATAGACTAGTGTGTTAGTTATGGTTTCATATAAATTGAAGAGTTCTCATTTCCTTAAAATATATTTTCGATTAAACTTCAATATTATTTAATTGCTTTTACGAAATGACATATAACATTTTTTTTTGTAGAATGGATAAAAGTTAGATGTATGAAACTAATCAGATCGCAAATGATTTTCAAAACAAATTGGAGAGATTTTTAGATTTTTCATTTGACAATTCTTTAGATAGTGGTCACATACATTTACCATGTAATAATTGTGTTAGAAGACCTTTTTTGATCCATGAATAAGTTAGATACCATATAACTATATATGGTTATCAAACAAACTACTTTTCATGGTCTCATAATGTGGAGAAAATTAAATCTCAAAATGCTCGTGATCTAAATGAGAGGAATGGATTGGGGAATTTGTTAGATGAACATTTTCCATTTATTCATCATCAAGAGAAGGAAGGGATGATAACCCAATAGGAATTTGATATGAGTACACATGATGCATCTAATGAAAATTATAATGTTGATACGATGAAAAAATTGAATGATGTTTCCACAATTCTAGTATATAAACAATGTGGTAAAATGAAAAAGTTTGAATTTTTAATCAGATTGCTTCATGGGAAAACAATGTATGATATTTCTAATAATTCCATCAATTACATTATTACCTTTTTGAAGGAAGTTCTTCAAGATGATTCACTTATTCCCTCAAACCACTAAATGGCATGGAAGTTAGTTGAGGAACTTGGATTAAAATAACCAAATTCATGCTTGCCCAAAATATTAAAGCTTATTTTGGGAGAAAAAAAAATGAATGGAATGATTGTATAAAATGTGGGACATAATTATGGAAGCCAAAAGATGACATAACACCATACTATGTGCCATAGAGAGTAATTTGGCACATTCCATCAGTCCCCATACTCTAGAATATTTTCATGTCTGATGAAATATTAATAAAAATGATATGGAATGATACCGTGAGAAAGAAGAATAATGGTGAGTTGGTTCACCCTACATATGGATTTTTATGGAAGGGATTTGATTATAGATATCCTAATTTCATAGCTGACATGCATAATGTGAGGTTGGGTCATTCATGTGACAATTTTAATCCATTTGGGAAAATTATTACTTCACACAACACATGGAAAGTTTTCATACACATTTATAACCTTCCTCCATGGATGTGTATGAAAAAAACCTGTCACTTTCACGAGTATACTCATATCAAAAACTTATAATCCTGAAAATGATATATATGTATACATGAAACCTCTAATAAAAGAGTTGAAACATATTTGGAATGTGGGTGTGTTCACATACGATGCATGTTCGAAAAAAATATTCCAGATGTGTATCGTGCTTATGTAGACGATCAATAATTTTCCTGCTTATGCAATGATGTTTGGATAGAGAACGAAAGGAAAACTATAATGTCATATTTTATGAAAAACACATGATTCATAAGACTGAAATATCTCTATAGTTTTAGTTTTATGGGACATCGACGATTATTGTCAATGGTCCATCCATATAGAAATAATCATCGAAGATTTGACAATACCATGGAGACTGACAATATAGCTCAGTGTATGTTTGGAACTAATGTGCTTAATTAATTATAATATTTCAGTTTTTTATTTGGGAAGGGTCAAATGAAATCTTGAAAGAGGAAGAATATTTCCAATGAAAGATGTTACAATTGGAAGAATATGAGTATCTTCTTTGAGTTGACTTATTGGTCAACCAATTTGTTATGTCATTGCTTGGATGTAATGAAAATTGAAAATAATATATGTCAAATGCAGCTTTTAATTATTTTAAATGTCAAGGAAAATAAAAAATATGATTTATGATATTGGTGTTACTTGGTGGATTGGGTCACCCCACCAGAATTGCATACTGTGTGTATCAGTGAAAATAAATGGAAAGTTCCTTATGCTTCTTATATAATGACACCTACAGAAAAAAAATCAATTTATGAAAGTACTAGAGAATATTAAAGTTCCTAATGGATATTCAAGAAACATATCAAAATGGGTCAACATAAGAGAGTTGAAGAGGAAATATTTAAAGACTCATGATTATCACATCCATCTACATGTGTTGATTCTAATAAGAATACGTCATATTCTATCAAAAAATATAAGGGTGTAAGTTATTCTATTGTGCCATTTATTTATAGATCTTTGTTTTAAGAATTTTTTGAAGTATTTCTTTAAAAAAAGTTGGCATATGAACCATTAATTTTATTCAAGTTAGAGAAAATATTTCCTCCATCATTTTTCACATTCTTGCTACATCTAACTGTCCATATTCCAACTGAAATACTTATCAGAGGCCCTTTTCATTTTCTTTGGATGTATCCAATTGAAAGAAACATGTTCACATTGATGTCTTATGTTTAGAACAGAAATCATCGCGAAGGTTCTATCATCAATGGTTATGTGGATCAGGAATGTATGGATTTATGTTCAATGTATTTTTCTGATATGGCTAGGAGACATAATAGACCAATTATAAATTAAGAAGAACAGTATGAGAAAGTTGAACCTAGTTTTACATCACTTCCCCAAACAGGGGGAATTCCCAAATCATATACACTGATGAAATTAATCCGTGAAGAGCGGGAGATGGAACATTGAATGTTTTTGTTTAACTAAGATTTTTTTGATGAATACATCAAGTAAGTAAATTAAACATGTATATCTTATTTTGTCTCATGTAAATTTATATATATGTTAAACTATATATTTTTTTCGAAAGGGAACATAAAAAATGATAAATAGAAAGCATCATTCTTTATCATTGATAATGAGAGAGACTTTTCATAGAAAAGAGTTTTATTCTTGGTTGAAAATGAAGGTAGAAATATTAATATAATAAATTAATAAAATAAATATTTAATTAAGTTTAATATTAATTTATATTTTAGGTATTCAGTTTTCCTGCTGGCTATGTCTCCAAGGAAATGAGCACTTTGGATTTTGGTCCCAATTCTGTGGTTTGTGAATGAAAATCAATTGTGATCAATGGGTATAAATTTATTATCATCGAATGAGAAAATAACATGAGAATAGAACATGATAGTGTTATTTTAACTACCACAACATACTATTATGTCAATGTATTGGATAGTAGACCTCAATTTGAAAATTTATCTTATTATAGAGTTGTTGGGAAAATACTCATATTATATTATTAATCTCAAGGTAAAGTCACTATTACGAAATGCCAATGGTTTGACTTGATGATGATGCATAGAAAATTTATTGATGATTTTGGATTTTGAGTAATCGACATGACTCACACTCTTACTACCGATGAACCATATGTATTGACATAAATGGAGAAACAAGTTTTTTATGTCAAATATCATATTCGACCTGAATTTGGTGTTATTATTGAATTAATACCAAGATATATTTTTTGTTATGGTGATGATGGAATTAACACCATCCCTACTCCCATTGGCCGCAATCAATTTATTACTTATGATGAATATAATACTTCAATTTTCAGAGTTGACTGTGAACCTGAAGTTGTGGTGGGAGATATATAGAATCAACCATATGTGTTCTCAGTTCTTTTGGTTTATATCGACTTGGGTTGTTGATATTGGTGATATATAAATTTATTTACTATTTATTAAAAAAAAATTGTATCCAACTATACCTTGATGTTTATTTTCAATATTTACTAGTTGCAGTTTTCTTTGAGTTTTATTTTATAATGTTGAATTGAATTTTATTCAAACCTACCAAACCAAACAAAACCAAAATAGTAAAATTGTAACAAAAAACAAGATTAATTGAATTAAACATATTAAAATAATTGATATGAAAATCAAAACCAATGAAAATAATTAAATAACAAAAAAATTAAAGAATGACTTAACCCAAAATATGAACTAAATAACCTAAGACAAATAAAAATGGAAAAATGACCACATAAATTTACAAAAAAGAACCAAATGACCTAAGAAAAATACAAATGAAAAAAATGACCTAATAAATTGACCATAATGAACTACATGACCTAACCAAAATTTAATTGTATTGAACTGAAAAAAGAAGAAATATATATCATACCCATGCTAAACATGATAATTTGAATGTATTTTTTTTTCTAGGATATGACTTATGTTTTGATATTATTCCCAATAGATATAAGATGTTTTTGTTATATCACAGTGTATCATGTATTTGGTTTGAAAATTGGTATTCCTTAATTAAGTTATAACACATCTTATTTCTTGTTTCGGTTACGCATTAGTTATGAATTTATAATTAATTTCATATTTTTTTTAAATGCAGAAAATGAAAAACACTCAGGGGAAATGAAGACAAAAGAATAAAAACAACAATATCCCAATGATTGAGATGGGAATCCCTAATCTAGTGTCCATTGTGAGTATTTTATTTCAAAAAAATATATCAATAACATATAATTTCATTAAGTTTATTTTGTTTTAAACTTTTAATCAGGATCCACCGCTAAGGTTCCAGTTGTTCACCAACCAGCCTAGTGGTTCCAATGCTCAGGATGGAGATTAAAGGGGGGTGGTACTACAGTTAGGCACTCCGGTCGGCATGCCCGATCACACCCCGTCCCTCCCCCTGACCTACCATCTACCACACAATCTGATCCCACAGTATCATTACAGACACCTGGGATATTTAGGCCACCCATGTTTGCACCTCCATTTTTATCTGAGCCTCCCCGTATCTCTTTCCTATATTAGCTGATGATTCCTACTCTTAAAACTTATTATGCATTTTCATATCCATCTATTCCATATTATTTTCCTTCTACTTCCTTCTCCTCATGCTACTACATTCCCACTTCTTTGACTGCTACTTCGACATATTCTAATCCTACAGAGAATAAACTTATACCCACTAAATTTGTACAGGTTTATGTTCCTTCATTGCATGGGGATTTAGTGATTCTCCCCGATCATACAACCTTAGGTATATTTATATAACTCTAGTAAATTTTTTTATCATAATTTATTTTCATTATAAAATGTACTAATATAATATTTCTTTTCTTATTTATTAGCTGGATCTACTGATAAGAGGCATGTGAATATGTTCATGTGTGTGGCGTGGAACCACCACACATAGCTTATGGTGGAGTACAATGAGGTAAAAAAGGTTGAAAAAACAGAATGAGAATGTAGGAGTTTTTTTGTGATGCGTTCTAAATACTCTAACATCATTCCCATCCATCCACTCTCATGGAGACACCTTCCAAATGAAATAAAGGATTACTCTTGGGAAAAAATATGGTTAAATAAAATTCATTGGATTTAATATTATATTATTATTGTATTTATTTGAATTAATATTTTTTTCCAACATCATTTTAATTTTACTGATGGTGAGGCGGCAAGGACAACATGGATTATGGAATTAGGTGAGCTCTGGAGAGGCTATAAGCATGTATTGTACAGTGGATGACATGATAAATTTGTAAATAATTTATAGGCCACACCTATCATGAATGATTTTCTGGTAGAATATTATCGGGAAATGATTACTCATTGGATGAGTACCGAGTTCAAGATATTAATCAAATTTGAGTTTTTAAATGAAAATTACCATGATTGTCTTTAATACTAACTTTTTTATTATTGGATTTTTTAATAATTTTCAAGAAAATAAACAAGGATTCTACGACATACCTCAACAATTTGGGGTGGACTATGATGCCATACCATGAGAGTAAGTAGGTATGACAGTCATTTACCTAGATTTTTTCTTCATATGCACATAAATTGTCATATTTCTATCACTCATGCATAAAATAATCCATTAATTGATAATTAAGAGTATATTTTTTCATAATAAATCTATCTTAAATTCCACTAGAGCCTAAAATTTCAATGTATGATATTATAAAAGGGAAGAAAAATTACAATATATTGTTGGTGTAGTGAAGATTACTTCCCATAACAGATTGGAAGCCACTCCTTTCATTCCTTGGAATGATTTTAAATAAATCCTACTATTATTATCCATAAAAAAGAAATAATTATACTCTTAGAGAATCAAATAGTTATACCTACTAATGTAATAAATTCAAAAAATACTTTCTTATCTTATGATGGGAGAGAGGACATGTCTATTAAACTAACTTCATTAATAAAAGGGAAGATCCTTATGATTCCCATGAACATTAAACAAGGTCTTGAGAATCTTTCCAAAAATAAATTCTTTATTGGAATATATTAAATGCATGTAAGATAATTCAATCAAATGAAAATTCATCGGAAGAAGATAATATAGGTTTTGGTAACCTTCACCTCCATTATCAAATCTCACTACCTCACATTGACTTTGATTTTCATAATATCAGTAGGAATGTAAAACAATAAGGAATGCTATGATTTGATCATGGGGTTCACCTATAATATTAAAGACTATGAACCAGGTGTACAATAGTTATTATACATTAGTAAAATGTCTACCCTTTAATTATCATGAAGTGTCGTAGACAAGGGTATATCCTTGAACCTATTATCCTACCACCAAGTAGTTTATATGAAAGCACCGACTTGCTATCTACTTCAAATATTACATCAATCATTCTTACTCCAAATACCAATATTACTTCTTCAAGAACATATAATTTTCCATATTTCACAACTGGTAGAGTCTTACATAGTCTCTATCCTTTGATCAACCTTTACATATCATGTTGAATTTCCAATCAACACTTATAAATATACTTCACTATGACATTAAATATTAAGTATAAATATGGATCAAAACTATTCCAAATTAACTAAAAATTACTTCACTTATTATTTCTCCAACATTCCTATTTTTATCAAATTAACTTTCCAAATAATAAAAAATTAATTAGGAATGTTTTAAGTCTTCTTGGTTGTTCCAAATGGAATTTTAGGAATTTCCTTCACCAAATCAGTCTCTTGGTTTCTTTATTGGTTGGATAAATTATTTGGTTCTTTATTAGTTCTATTAATTCATACCTATATATCTTGTTTTCATGAGTCTATGGTATATCCCCTTTATTTATAATAGAAACAACTAATTCTCTTTAGTGCGACACCCTTCTTGGTATTCATGAGAATATTTTTGTATTCATATTTATTCAGATTCTTTAACATGGTTATCACACCATAAAGTATCAGTATAAATGGTGTTATGTCACCATTTATTTTTGAAACATTATTTTTTAGCACATACAATTTCTCTAATCACTTTCATCTCAAAAACCATATATTTCAAAGTCTTTCAAATCAATATGATATAGAATATTTTTTACCTTTCATCTATAGATTTTCCATCAGTATAGCCTATCCACCCCTTATTATAGACTCCATTATATTTTATAAAAATTATAGATTTTACAAAAAATCAACTAAACTATGATAAAGTATGTTATAGTGCCAACAATTTTAAAAAAACATTGATTCTCAATTTTGAACAACATGCAGTCTATAATTACCGTAAAAGAAAATGTTATATCTTTACCATATTTTTTAATGATTGGGCATATTTTTTGGAACTATAAAATTTAAAAATTATTATATCCAACTTATACATGGTGGTTGGATTCTCATCATCTCCCCTAATCCACCATTATATATATATTGAATTAAAACTCACACTGTTCAAGAAAACATATTTAGTACAAACATTAGATTTTGATATGAATGGTAAATTTTGATTTGATATTACTATGGATTGATCATTTAATGATATAAATATATTTTCCACTTGTTAAAAGAATTTTAGAATAATAATATCCCTTTTAATAGTGTTTTGTGGGATCTTATTTCTATTTCTATTGTAAAGACTGAATATGTGTCATTTCATGGTTATCCAACTTTACCTATAAATCAAAACACTCTATATTTGGTGTTTTATTTTGATATTCAATCAACATAACTATTTCTTCATAATATTTCTCATATTATTAATAATATATTCATTTACTATATCCTTATCTTATATTAAAGAGTCACGATCCTTTATCTTTTTAGTTTTGACATCAAATTGAGAAAGTCTATCATCAATGAAAGATTTTTGATATCCATCCAATGGATGAATATTTTGATCAAAACTTTTATTAAAATTTTACTTCTCCTAAATCTCATTGAGATATTAATTCTCAATCATGGAGAATCTATCTTCAATATTCATACTAATAGTTTCGTTTTTATATTTTTTAGTGAGTTTGATACATGGTAAATCCCTTTCATTCAAATCTTTTTCCATGTTTTTTGAATATTCTATAAGTTGGGTGATATCTTCCTTATGACATTAAAAAACCCCATAAACAAAAGTGAGTATTTCATTGGTAAAACTATTCTGAATATATTTTACAACAACAAGTGAAATGTCTTATAAATCTAAAAATATGTGATAACTCTCATCTGTTATTGTTTCTTCATGAGGAAAATCTTAAAAAGAGTTTTAACATACATCTTGATCACATGAATTATTTGAATCTTTTAAGATAAAAGAAAATTTTATCACCTTATTTTTAGACTTAAATACTATTTCTTATTATTCCATGATAGATATATCTTCTTCAATATAATAGAATAGGGTAACTGAATCTTCTTCCTCATTTCATGGGAGGGGTTCCATCATTTTCATTCACATGAAATTCATTTTTATATTCATCAGTGTCTTGGTAGTGATAAGACTCTAATAATAATTATACGTATCTTCTCTAAACCCACACATGATTATAAATTTATAAAGAGAGATAAAAATGTAAAAAAATATCAAAAATATAGAATATTTCATATCGTAGTGAGCATGAACACTTTGGAAATTTTCTGACACTAAAAATATATATTATGTATGATTTCCAACTTCACTCAAAATTCCTAAACTTCTATAACTCAACATAATAATTATTAAAACCTTATTAGGGGATATTTATCCAATTTAACTCCTTATAAAACATTATCCAAGTATATTAATCATCTAACATCAGTCTTCATCGTAATATAATGCTTAGGATGTAACTTCATAGATAGCTTTATCAACTACCTCATAGAGATATAATGTCTAGAAATATTAATACTATATGGAACTCTTATAAACATATAAATTCCTTAAACTCCTCTAATATTCTTAAATTGATTATGTAAATAAACATTAAAGTAGCTTCCTCAAACTTTTAACATTCTTTTCCAATCATTTATAGATAGGCAGTTTCTATGAAATATTAGAATCAAATCAATCCATTCACCATATGTGAATATATCTATAAGAATATATCTAAAGGAATTATCTCAATTTATATCTCATTTTATATAAAAATAGTGGGAACAACTCATATTATCCATTTTTCATTTGAATAATGATATCCACTGACTTCTATGCTTCAATTTTTTTATTCAATCCTCATTCAATATTCACAAATCAATATATAATTACACCATACATGGGTACCTCACTCAATATTCTCATCTCAACACATATTGAAATCATTCTAACTAACTTTATGGTTCTTGAAAACAAATACTACACAACACCAAGTGGGTTTAATAATCTCCCCTTTGAATTTTTTCCATTATTCACTCAATAAAAGTAAAATATTTTATTAAGGTGAAATCTCTCCAAGACATGTTTTAATACAATATAAAGTAATATCTCTAAGACAAGTTTTAATTGAACCAAAAAAATTAAAATTAATTAAAAAAATAAATTTAAGTGAGCCAAATTGACATAAATCAAGAAATTATCTAACCCAAAAAAGATCCAAATCCATTTATATCTCTATGGTTAAAATAAGATATCTTAATTTTTATCTCCCTTTTAAAAAATACACTAAATTCAAACAAATTTTCTACTTCTTTTATGGATGAATTTTTTCTTGAATTTAAGTTAGAGTAAAGTTATTAAAATATGAAATTTCAATAGATTTTAACTCAAGTTCATTTTTAATTGTATATTGATTTAATTTTGTATTTTTAGTGTGTTATTCCACCTCTAACAAACGTTCATGAACATCTTGTGGTCTTATTTATTCAATATCCTTTTCATTCATAGAAGTGATGTCTATGAAAAATTAAATTGGATGAATTTTAGATAGTATTTTAATTTTATCTTTATTACTCTAATTGTACTAATTTACAATGTCATTTTAGTAGGAGATTTTAAATATTGAAGGATGTGTTCCTCGAGAAAAACTATTTTTCTCGAGTAGAAAGAAAAAAGATAGAAGCGTGTTAAACGAACAAACACAACAGAAAATTGTAAGTTTTTCTTTGATGATTTTCTTTTTAAATATCTATTTTTTAACTTAATAGTCTATTTATTTTTGTAAAAGTCTACTTTGGAGGCCCTTGATGCTCAAGAACCTGACAAATTTTCCCCAAATGATCACTTACATCATGTTTTGGGAGATGAGAACCATGGAAGAGTACATTGCCGACCAGGAAAGAGTATTGTACCGAAAAGGTATTGGACCACTTAAAGTGCATATTCTAGTAATACTGAGTTGGAAAGAGTAGCACAAGATGAGGCTAAGGTAGAAAAGGCAAAAAAGAGTCTTATTTGGAGGCCCTTGATGCTCAAGAAACTAACAACTTTGACCCAAACGATCACTTACATCATGTTTTGGGAGATGAAAACCGTGGAAGAGTACATTTCCAACCAGGAAAGAGTATTGTACCGATGAGGTATTGGAACACTTAAAGTGCATGTTCTAGTAATACTGATTTGGAATGAGTAGCACAAGATGAGGCTAAGGTAGAAATGGCAAAAAAGGTCCATACAGTTGTAAGAACGAGCTCAAATGGAAAACACTAAATTTATGAAACTGATGGAAGTATTACGTCCATAAATTCAATGAGAGACTACCATAGCTTGTGATTCATATATGTTGAGGATGCGTGAATTATATAGTTTACTAGGTAGTAGTCCTAGTGGTGGTTGGGACGATGAAATTCCTGGCGATGGCGATGGCATAGATGACTGCGAGGAAGTGGGCGGGGATGATGGTGAGGAAGAGGGAGGGGATGATGGCAAGGAAGAGGGCGGGATAGAGGACGAAGATGAGGATAATGATGATGGTGATGATAGTGATGGTGATGAGGTATATATTTATCCATTAATTTTTTGACTGATATTTATGAAATTTTATATTTTATGATTTGGTGTGAATGAATATATGTGATATTTTTTATGTTTGTTATCGTTGATTAAATTAATAAATTGATTTCATCTATTATCTTTATTTCTATATTATCTTGTTTCTATTTTAGAATTATCTATTGTTTTCATTGCAGGATCTATGTGTCGAGGATGTTCTATTAGTTTCATTGCAAGTGTTCTATTCTGAATACAGTAGTCCAAGTTGTGTTCTGTTTTCACTGCAGGTGTTCTGTTTATTGAGTATTTTCTAAACTTGTAGGTTCAGTGAGTGGGTAGTGGAGGATTCTGTTCTATGTGTTGAGTATTTTATGAAGTTTCAGGTGCAGTAAGTGGGTAGTGGGGTATTCTGTTGGCGTTTGAGTTGGGATATGTTTCTATTAGGTGACTAAATTTTGGGTATCAGTTGATCCAATTCTTTATTGATTTTTATGCGATACCTCTAGAAAATGTTTTACAATATAGATTCTTTTCATTTGTTAATCATTATATGATCTATGATTGATATATTTTCACTCAAATACATATTTTTTCGTTATGTGAAAATTTATCCAGGAATTATATATCCTAGATGCAGTGGAGGATGCTGTTCTCTGTGTTGAGTATTTTACGAAGTTGCAGGTGCAGTGAGTGGGTAGTGGGGGATGTTGTTGGTGGTTGAGTTGGGGGGGGGGGTCTATACCAATGTTTTTAAAATCATTGGTATACCTTTATTCTAATGTTTCAAATAGAACCATTGGTAAAATAAAAATCTATCCCTCTATACCAATTGTTTATTATGAACCGTTAGTATAGGAATTTCCAAATGGTTCTGAACCATTGGGATAGGTATATACCAATGGTTTTAAGGATTCATATAGACCTATCCAAATGGTTCAGAACCGTTTGTATATACCTATAACAACATCTCATAATGAACCATTGGTAAATTGAAATCCTACCCACCCTATACCAATGATTTAATGTAAACCATTGGTATAGGGCTATCCCGATAGCCCATATACCAATGGTTTCTAAAACTATTGAGTTATGTTATATTTTTGGTAGTGTATATTTTGTATCAAAGAGAGTATTTAGATAGATAATAGTGTAAAATATTTTATACTTATAGATAGAAATCAATGAATCATGATGAAATATTGAAGGAATATACTATAAAGAAGAATATAAATAAATTTTTTAAAGGTTTTTCATTACATTACATTAAAAAAAGGATTTCAAAGATTATTCATGTCTTCTAAAATAGAAGGGAAAAGGAAGTTTAATTCCATGGGAAACAATAGAGATGGGTTTATATGACATCTTAAAGACTCGAAAGACTAGAAATCTTTTGATTGTTTATATAATTTTTTTATTTATATCCTTGGAATGTTTGATTAGGATTATATTCAAATGGATCCAATCCATTTGAGTCTCTAAGTAAAACTTATAAAATATGACCAATTATTTTGATACCTTACAATATACCTTCGTGGATGTATATGTAACAAAAATCATTCATTATTTCAATGATCATTCTAGGAAATAAAATTCCTATAAATGACATCAATGCATACCTTGAACCTCTTATTTAAAAATTTCAAGAGTTATGGGACAATGGTTAAGATAAATATGATGCATCGAATGCTAAAATATTCAAAATTAATTCTACTCTAATGTGGATGATTACTGATTTCCCTAGATTAATAAAAGTGTTTGATTAGAACACTCACACTATCTAGGTATGTCCAGTTTATAAATTTCAATTCAATCTTATAATACTACCATATAATAGAAAGTGGTGTCTCATATATCATAAACGATTCTTAGATGCATCTCATAGATATGATTTTAACAATTCACGATTCAATAGATGAAATGATTCAACTGAATATAAATCATGTCATAATTATCAAGTTCATAAATAATTTTTATAATTATCAACTGTTGATGGATAATTAGGGTTAAGAAAGTTATTAGTATGTTAGGAAATCAAGCTATGTTTAGAGGAAATCAATTTCAGAATCCCTCCACCGGTGATCCACACTTACACCAAAAACCTCTAAATGTAACCTTAGAGATCCTCACATACTTGTTGAGAAGATTCTAGAGATTTTTTTGTTCATCATTGATTTCCACAAGAATCACTTCGAAGGCAGAAGGATTCTTATTGGTCTCTCTATAGTCAAGATAATGGAAGAGGAAAATTTCTCTATGTTCTTAGAGGATTATAGTGGAATAGCTATCTAGGGATTTATAGAGAATTATATCTAGAATTTCATTGTTAAAAATTATGATTAAGTTTGAGAGTTATATAATTATGTTTTTATGAAGCTAGGGTAAGAGAATAAATATTTCAAATTGTCCCTTTTATCTTCTTAATCCCTGAGGAACCCCATGTTTCAATAACAGTAATAATAATAATATTATTTACTTAACATGTGTTAAACTCATAGATGAATAAAAATCATTTCTTGAATAAAAAATTAATATTTATTTATCTGATATTTAATATATGATTTTCATTCGACCATCAACTTGGATCATATTTCCTCCTTGATGTTTATTGAACCTCAAATAATGAATATTTATTTAAATAAATAAACATCACTTCATTATTCACAAATATATAAGTACATATTATATTAAATAAAGTAACAAATAAATATTTATTAAATATTAAACTCACATATATTATCTCAAATTACTGATACGTATATATTTATGATTAATCAAACATGAATAATTATTAAACTATGTATAAGAATAATATTTATTCAACTTTTCAAATTTATATGAAATTTAATTGAGGTTCTCAATACACTTAATGTGTGACCCTCTAGGAACCTTTCTTAGTGGAATTAGGAATAACTACCTAAATTCCAAGGTTAACATCTTGAAACATAAAAAACCATCCATAGAGAAATGTGTTATTATTGAAATTTCGTGCCAATTCATATCCACATACATTGTGTAGTATAATCTCTTTGTCTTTATATCTCTAAACAAGAAGGTTTCATATTGTTATCATCAATCTATGTTATTGATATCTCTTTATTTGAATTTATAGAAATGAACTTTCCAATATAAATCCATGGCCATTGATTTAATCATCTAGTTACATTCTCATCAAAGGGAATGATATATCAAATATCTCTAAATAATATAATGGGAAAATTCTTCGTCAACTTATTAATTAATGAAATATCTTTCGTGATGTGCCCAATGCCTCATACCTCACTGTGATCATATATCATCATGATTTTCATCAATACATCAAAGTACACAACTCATGATATACATCAATAGTAATATTAAAATTTAAGGGCAATTACACACATCCACATATAGGAACATCCAATTACACATATAAATGGGTGTTTTCTATTGGCGGGTAAAGTTATCATAACCTCATTCTCTTGGATATTACCAATGGAGAACTTTATGATAATAAGTCTCAATGTATTATAAGCCTCATAACCTTGATAGTTTTTATCATTTTTTTCTCATCACATGATATCATTCAACCATAAAACATATATTTAATAATACTTTCATAACAATTCTAGGTTCTCATCATAGAGAGAAATTATTATGACCCTTTAGTGTTACAGGTAACCTTGGGACATTATCACATACATTTTCATAAGAATAATAACCATGATGCGATAAGAAAATTATTAATAGAAGTAATAATGAAGTACATTGAAATTTGTTCTAGGGAACCAACTCTAAAACTCTACACTATATGGTTTCACTTACCACACTACATAGTCCTACTACCATGCCCTGAATACTAATTCCCACTCATAATACCCTATTAAGATTACCCACTCAAAATTATATCAAATTTTGATACTGGAATTACTCAACTGGGTCTTATTAATTTAAAAAATATCTCAATTCCTAGTAATGCAATCAATTTCAGATATTTGTAATAAATTTTAACAAAAACTAAATATTTCAATATATCGGGCCACTATAGAAACAAGTAATATAATTTCTTAAAAAAATGGGTTTATATCTACAATTGGTGAATTTTATTTTATATTTATAAATATGTACTCACCCCAAACCAATCCTAGGATAATTAAAAAAACACTATATTAATATCTTTTACTTTAGGGACGCTGAGAGGATCAGATGGAGCAGTTGAGGAGTAGTCCTCAACTGATCATATGGTTTCATAGTTACCATCACTAGGGTATTAAAAGGTGACCATGATTAGTATGTAATAATTAATGGGAAAAAATAATTTATTATATATATATATATACTAATTGTTCCATTTTACATGTATTGGGTTCCTTTAGATGATGTATGAGGATTATACAATCAGATCTTAGGGAAATTAGCATATGAAATGACATCCCTTTCCATCATGTATCATGATTGGAGGCACATTCACATCACTGGGAAGAATGATATTTTTATTAACAAGTAAAATCAAGTCAAAATATATATTTATAATTTATTTTATTTCATATTCCAATCAAATATAAGTGTAATTATTTTTCTGTATCTACTCTAGGTAATGACTATGATCTTTCCTTCATACATTGCATCCTTGACTTAGAGTGATAGAGATGATGTTGGATCCCACTATTCATGTGTTATATATTTTTTTAGAAAACTTATATATGTTTAATTTGCATCATTTTATTAAAAAACATATTTTTTATTTAAAATGTGATGTCATATAATTTTTATAGTTATTTATGTTTTTGTTTTTTGACAATTGAATGTATTGAATTATTTATATTGTAGATATATCTATATGTTTTTACTGAATAGAGGAGATTAAAAATTGAAATCAACTCGCACACCTGGGTACCCAACTGAGTCAAGCTTCATCTATCCCCATAAGGAAAGGAAATCACCTAATAGACCTATTTTTTTACATTTTTATAGCCCAAAGTCCCTGTGACTTTGAAATACCTTTCTCTTAATAAAATGACCATAGACTAAAGGTCCATATGAATGTGGCCCATATTCCCCTAAAGTGGATGTACCAGAGAATCTACATGAGTAACCTATTGGTTTTTTTGAAACCAATTTAGTTTTTCTGGAATGATATTTTCTAGAAGGATCCCTTTTTCAAAATAATATTTTTTTCTGCTATTGTGGACCTTGGCTTTTAGAGAAGAAGTATGGCTAAAAAATTTTGTTTCAATGATCTGTTGATGGAATTGGAAGGATTTTTTTCATACTTGGGTAGCACATATTCTTTTCAATTATCAATGGTTTATATGAAGGTGTAACAATGTATCAAAGGTTCCATCGGCCAATGAAAAGGAAATAATGAATCTCAGAGGGTGGTGGAATCAGTTTACTAGAAGAAAACCACTATATATATGAGGTGGGACCAACATCCAAGATGTATGTACATCAATGTTGAAGTAGATATGAGAGTTTTATCTTCATTGGATGTATGAATGTGAGGAGAGTTAATATTTTTTAGTCTCTTATGCTTTCATTTATCATAGTGGTTGTATTATTCTCCCATGGACATAAGACTTTTGTCTAAACCACATAATTTATATGTGTTCTTGTATTATTATTTACTTATGCAAGAAGTGTATGTATGGATAATTTCATGTTTTCATTAGGTTTTTGTTTATTCCTAGTACTAGAACACCGAGTCAAGTGGCTATGGAGACTTTCTAAAGGTAAACATTTGGAAGGATACTCATTTGAATTATTGTTGTGTGAGATATTATGGTTAAAATTTCGACAAGTGGTATTAGATAAAGGTTCATTTATACATACACGGATGGAATCATATGAAGGGAAAATCTATATTGATAAGTTTTATGGGATAGAATTTTTATTTTGGTGTATATAGTTAAAAGATATTTTGATACAAAAATATCTTGATGCTTTATTTTTTAGAGAGTATTCAGAGAATAAGAAAAATAAAAATGGTAGTGTTTGGGTAAGAAATATATATACTTGGTAATAATGTATATTCCATAGAATATGGCATTCAATATTTAGGAAAATAAAAACACTATAGAAGTTATGATAGTATTGGATGACATGTATGAGAAACCAACAGTACTAAAAAAAAGTCTTTATTATGTGATGGTTATTTAGATTGAGACTATTAGAAGGAGGATTAGGAGAATACCATGCGAATGATTTCAACATGATTAAATGGTATCTCAAATTAGTAAAGGTTAATTTAATAGATGATGGATTGGTGTTAATTCTTTAATCCTCACTTCTAGAAAGTCGGGACGTCATAGTAACAACAATGAGTAATTTAGATAGAGATACATACCTTTTTTCTTATAAAATTCTTAATATTATTTTTAATGAGAGGTTGAGGTGTAAATAATTCCAAATACCCTCTAAAAGTTCTCTTAATGTTGGTGTACAGGCATGCCCACTACAATGGAAGGACTAGTATAAAAATTCATTATAGGATAAATCCCAAGGTAGAAGTGATAGTGGATTGGATGCTCAATCCACAATTTTTTTTATTTGTATAAATAAGGGTTATATCAAGAAGGATTTCATAAATCATAATAAGTCTACAAAAAAAATTTCAACTTAAGGAATCACAAATTCTATCAGTGTGACATAAGGTGGTTACGGTTTTTCAATGAGTGTGGTTATTTCAGAAGAATCTTGGGTTATTGAATGAGGTGAATCATTCTATTCAACTGTTGAGTGGGGTTTCATAGTGTACTATGTATCTAGAATATTGGGTAGAGTTCATTTGGTGGATGATGAAGCTCTGGAGATAGTTGGAAAAGAAACTTTCAATATTTGGATGAATAATGGATGGGAATTGAGGATGGAAGATGTCATACATATTCTAGGTCTTTAGAAGAACCTCATATTGTTTAGAAAAATTCATAAAGCTTATTTTAAAAAAAAACTTTGTATATGGAGTGTAAATGATAACCAAAGGATCTATGGTGATTGCTCATGGGATGAATAATGGAACCCTATATAGGTCTCAAAGAAAAGAAGATGTTGTAATGATCAAAATCACTTCATCAAAAGACCGAAAAGTATGGAACTATATATTTGGAAACCTTAGTAAGAATAATATGAATTATCTATCAGAAAATCACATATATAAACTCAATAATATTGATTTTGGATCCTATAAGAGTTGTATTATGGGTAAATAGAATAAAGTTTCCTTCAATTTGGTTGGATAGAAGCCTAGGAATCAGAAGTTATAGGTTATTTATTATGATGTTTAGGGATTTTTTACTAATAATTACAATGGTGGAAGTCTATAGTTTGTGACTTATATTAATTATCTCACTCGGAAGGCCGTGTTATACTTTATAAAGAATAAATTTGATGCTTTTTAGGCATTAATTTAGTAGAAATTTGTGGATGAAAGAGAGTGTGATAATAAGTTGAAATACCTATGAACAAATAATGGAGGATAACACAACATACACAACTTATGAATGAAATTTGACTAATGGAGTTGTGAATGAGAATAAAATTCCTAGAACTCCACAATAGAATACAGTAGATAAATGAATGAATAACACTCTACAAGGGAAATCTCAAAGTTTGAGGATTCATTCCAGAATTCCAAAAGAAATTTATGTTAAATCTATAAATATGGTGGAATAATTTTTCAATATAGTCCAATTTCAACTATATAAAAAGAACTTCTAGAAGTACTTTGGTCAGGTAAAAGACCAAAATTAAAACATCTCAAAACTTTCAGAAGTGTGGCATATGTTCAGGTTGATTCCAAGGACAAATATAAGTTAGAGGCTAAATTAAAAGTGTGTTTTCATTTCATATATGGTGATGAGAACTTTGGATATCAATTTTTGAGTGATTATAATAATAAAGTAATCTAGATTAGAGATATTTTCTTCAATGAGAGAATTTTGTGGAAATATTGAAACATTATAGAGAAAGAAGTTGAGGAAATTTCAATTATTGATGTTCAATTTGAATATAATGAAATTAATGAAATGACATAATTTCAAGAGAACATAGAATAAAGATCAAAAGGATTTGAAC
Source organism: Viscum album (assembly GCA_963277665.1). NCBI lineage: Eukaryota > Viridiplantae > Streptophyta > Magnoliopsida > Santalales > Viscaceae > Viscum > Viscum album. Next base: position 647,156,605 of record OY728147.1, on the reverse strand, counting down.
ATGTTGGAACACATTAGAGAGTACTAGAAGAAATTATTCTAGAAGGAATATTGGAACAAAGTTATATAAAATAATTAATTCTATTGAGGAGATCAACTGGAATCAGGAAACCATTTTAGAGGTTTTGAGATAATATAAACTTTCTCTTTTAAAAAATTCTAGTAATCCATAAAGTGTGGAAGAAAAACTACCTCCAGTGACTCTAAGTAATGGGATTTGGTTGTGAAGGAGGAAATAAATCCCTTAAAGCTTAATGGAATATGGGAATTAGAGGAATAAGATTATATAATTATCAAAAGTTTAATACTTACATTCATGAAGAAAGTTTCACTCAATGTGATTCTAATCATTATTTCTATCCAAAGAAATGAGATGATAGAACATTCATTATAATTATTTTGTCTGTAGATGATATGTTTCTTGAAGGATTGAAAATTCAATAGATTGAGAAGTTGAAGAGAATATTGGGTGGAAGTTTTAAAATAAAAGATCTTATACATGCCTAAAAAATAATGGGTATTAAAATTGAGAGGGATATGATAGTCATAACTTTGATGTTATCCAATATGGAATACATTTTAAAGGTCATTGAAAGATTTGAAATGATCAGATATAAACCTGCCTCAACTCCCCATGTGATTTACTTCAAACTTTCAAAGGCATATGCATTATCTTCAGAAGAGGATGTTCAGAGCTTGGAAAAGGTGTCTTATGGTTTAGCTATCTAATGTTGGATGTATGCAATAATCTATATGTGATTTGACATTTCATTTATAATGAGAGTTGTGAGTCATTTAATATCAAATATCAAAAGTAGTCATTTAGATTATTTGAAATGGATCATATGATATGTGAAAGGTTCAAAAGATGAAACATTATGTTTCATTGATAAAGAACCATTGAAGGGTTTTGTGGATGCATATTTTTCTAGAGACAAGGATTCAGAAGTACTAATTAAATTGAGTTTTTTTATAAAATCTTCAGTTCAATTTTTTTTATTGAAAGTAAAATGAGTCAGGTGGGATTTATCTTTAAAAAAATATAATAAAAACTGAAATATTGTAATTAATAAAAAATATTTATATACTTAATATTTTTCCTATAATTCACCACATTTACCATGACTTTTAAAATTAATCAATTAATGAATGACTAAATTTGACTACATAAATAATATATTTAATTAATCTTTATATGAATTAATCATGTCAATAAATCTCAATGATTTCCATATTAATTTCCAATTAAATCAAATATATTTACATATTAACACATATGTACTTTTCATTAATATTTAACAACACCTTTTAGTTTTATGATAATTTTACCTTTTATTAAAGTATTTAAAAAATGTTATTGGTCTAGAAAATGACTCGTTAGTCTATATCTTTACATAGAAAATCTTCTAAAATGGAGATTCAGTTTTTAAATGACATTGAAACATCAATTGAAATTGCAAAATTATGTTGAAATAAAAACCTCATCATCGATCATTCGCATATCATGATATTGAACAATGTTGAAAATGAATGCTTGATTTAAAACTCAATATTATGTAATATTTAAAGGTTTGGTCTTTATAAGGAAATGCTATAGATCTCATGAAATTCAGTATTATCCTCTAGCAATGCAAGCTAAAAGCACTGATAAAGAGGGTGTTGTTATTAACACTACTTAAAAGCATTGATCAATGACCCTTCCATTAGTGTTAAAAAAGAATAGATAAAAACCCTTTTATTAGTGCTTTTTTTAACATTGATAAAGGTAACATTTATAAAAAAAAATTAGTTCTGATAAAGGGTGAAAAATTTCATTAATATTTTTTTGCACTGAGAAAAGATCTCTTTATTAGTGTACTTAGCTAGTGTTGATAAAAAGTGACTTTTATCATCACTGTAGGAAAGACCCCATTTACTTTTATTTTGATGTCAAAAAGGTATGTAATACCTCAAAAACTGAGTTTTTAGTTGGGAAACCCTAACTTTTTAATATTCAGTGATATTTCAACTTCGTTTGAGAGGGTATTCTTTCCCTTTTTCAGTGGAGACTGAAGTTATTCTAAAGGCTTGCATTCATATAGAGAATATGGTTTTGAAATTTTATCATTTTGAATATTATAGTTTTATTTATAATTAAATATACACACATTTTATTATATTTACATATAGTAAATCAATTGTACAAATAAATATTTAAACATATTTACATAAAAATAGATTTTTATATATATAAACCACATGGAAATAAATATTTACTATTCATTTTATTTACCTTATAAAAATGCTTTGATATATATATATACATACAATTAATGATTATATATAAATATATGTGTGTTAATAAACAAATATATATTCATTTGTATATTCTAATATATGTAAATAAATACATATATATAAGTATTTGCATGTGTATGTGTGAAATATAAATGTGTACGTGTATGTGTAAATATGTGTTTATGTGTGTGTGCTCATATTGTGTAAATACCTTATATATAAATGTATGTTTTAAAATATATCATTATCATTAAATATAGTATATAAATGAATTTACAATGAATATTTATAAATACATTATAAAAAAATCACATCTAATTATACAATTATATGTAAATATGTATAAATATATATCAATATATTTACATATAATTATATATGTAATGTATAAAATTTATATCAAAATATAAAATATGTAGACATATATAAAAATTTATTTAAAAATAATTATATAAATTATATAGAAATAATTATTATCTATTTTATTTAAAACTATATCTCACCATTTTTAAAATTATAAGAATATATGAATATATATATATACTATGCAAATTTATATATAATGTTTATATTTACACACATCTATGTATTAATAAACATATATATATATTCATATTTATATTTTGATATATATAAATGAATGTTAATATATAATATATTTAAATAAATATAAGTATATATATTTAAATCATACACACACACAAACATATATTTTATAAATGTATTTAAAAATATTTATATAAATATATAAATATATAAATAAAATAGATTAATTTAAATATATATAAATAAATAGAAATATCATAAAATATAGAATAAAAGAAGATTGGGGTAGTGGTAATGGGGTTTGAATTACACAAGAAATTTCACTAGATCGGGTCCAAGTGCGTGTGTGGGTGAATAATTAGTCGAGAAATGGAAAAAAGATGATAAAGAGATGTTGTGAGCATTGACCATAGGGGGTGCATGAGAGTGGGATTGGGGTGGGGGAGAGATTCAAAAAATTTCCCCAAATTTTATCAATGCTAAAAAAACTCTGATAAAGAGTGTCCTTATAAATGCTAAAATAAAAGTTACTACTACAGATCCCCCTTTAATCAGTGTTAGAAAACCCCTTTATTATCTCTAAAAAAGTACTAATATACTATGCACTGGTAAAAGGGTGTTGCTTTTATCTGTGCTAAAAATAATGTTGATAAAATGTCCCTTTATTAGTGATAAAAAAGTTCTAATAAAGAAGATCCTTTATTAGATATAGTTTAATACTGATAAAGGGGTATTTTATGAGTGCTATAGATAGGATAGAAAATCCATAACACTATAGCATACTGATAAAATTATAGCACTCCTCAACATCAAATAAATAATTTAATTCAAATAAAACATACTTCACAAATATAATAAAAAAACTCTATATTATAGAAATTTGAAACATTGGTTTGTATAATCACAATAGTAAGTGCAATTTATCATAAACATTAAAAAACATCAATGTTTCATTATCATTGGCCCCCAAACCCCTCTCAAAAATCCTGATCATGAAAATAGTTTCAAACAAACCACTTCAGCTCTAATAAAGAAGTGTTCTAGTATAAGAAAAAAATATTTTGTTTTTAATATTGTAATGAAATAAATTAAACAAAAATATGAAACAATAAATTAATAAAAATTCATTTTAAAATTGAAACCAATCATTTTGAGTCGCACCGACCACACCATGTATCAGATTGAGGTTTGACTAATTCATATATATCAAAAATGACTTATGGATCATTATCCAAAATTATCAAAACAATATGAATATATTTTCTCATTTTTGAGTATGTGACATGTGTTTTGAACTAAAGTGTCAATTATAAACTAAAAACAAATAATTTGAGTCATACCAGGCACATCATGTATCAAATTGATGTTCAATTAATTTCTATATGTCACAATTGACTTATGTATTATTATCCTAAATTATCAAAACAACCTGAATGAGTTTTCTCACCTTTGTATATGTCATATGTGATTAGAACTAAAATGTAAATTTAAAACTAAAAACCTACACTTAGAGTCATACCAAGAAAACTGTGTATAAATTATTTTCACGAGATTGAAATGAGTCATGTGGGATTTATATTTACAAAAAATAGTAAACAATGAAATATTTTAATAAAAAATTTATTTAAATACTTAATATGTTCCATATAAATCACCACATTTACATGAAGTTTAAAATTAATCAATCAATGTACGAATAAATTTGGAATCATAAAAAATACATTTAATGAACCCTTCCATGGAGTAATAATTTTAATAAATATCAATGATTTCCATTTTCATTTTCAATTAATACAAAAATATTTACATACTAATACATATTTGATTTTCATTAATATTTAACACGACCATATTGTTTTATGACAATTTTACCTTTAATTAAAGTAGAAAAAAAGAACATTGGTCTAAAAATTGACATGTTATTCTATATTTTTACGTAGAATATATTCTTAAATAGAGATTTAGTTATCAAATGATATTGAAGCATCAATTTAAACTATAAAAGTTTGTTGAAATCGATACCTCATCGTCGATCATTCACATATGGAAATATTGAATGATGTTGAAAATGAATTACTAATTTAAAAATCAAGATTATGTAAGGTTTTATGGTTGATTATTTATATGGGCAGACTTCATCATATGAGGAGGCACTCCTGAGGCCTTGTAACACCACCAGCTAGGGTACCATTAAAGTGATTTTAGTTAGGGACTTAAAAATATCATATAAAATAAAAAATCAAGGGAACATAAAGATATCCTTGTGTGAATATAATTCCATATTTATTATTATCACTATAAAGACCAAGAATTTCCATGTAATATTTTTAATTAAATGGTAATTTTATGAGTCTACAAAATTGACGGTGCGTGATTTCGAGACTCGGAGTGCCTGGAATGAATTTCTGAACTTTTTTTGGGTACGTTCAGTAAACGTGTGAGCGGGTTTTTCTAAATTTTGAACCAGTGCTTGGAATTGAAATCCTAGGGCACCGTTGAACTCGCAGTGCCGGTATTCACTTAAGGAGACTTTTTCCTCGACAAAAAATGGTCGATGGTGGAAGTTAGTTTTAGGGTTTTTTCGTGGAAATAAAAAAATAAAATAAACACACATTTTATTTTATTTTGTTTGTTAAAACCTCCAAGTCGAAGTTGAGGTGCAGGGACCACTAGAACTTAACCTCCCATGAGAGGTTATGGTTGTGGGGACCACCCGAACCTAACCTCCCAGGAGAGGTTATGGTGGTGGGGACCACCCGAGGCCCAAACCTCTCAAATACGACAATAAATGAGGGGGATCCTCTTCAACTCCTCCTACATTTAATTGTGCCACCCTCCTTAATTAATTATGCCAACCCTTGGTATCCTCTTTTTTGAATTTTATGCCAACGCAACCCATTAATTGTTGACAATTAATTAAGACAACTAATTGCCAAAAAGTTAAATAGATAAACATATTTTATTTGTTTGGATATTCATTTGTTGGAAAATTATTGGCAAAGGAGGATTGGGAAAACTTGGGAGAAAGCTCTCCAACGAAGAATGCTCCGCCAACGAAGAACGCTGAACTCCTTCAACCTTCTTCCTCGGGACTTCTTCCGATGTGGGACATCCTCATCTATAGCGAATCGCTGACTATACTACCTTCTTGAGTGAATGACATCAAGAAAATGAGGTAGGGTTTTAATTGTTTTTGATTATTTGCAAGAAATTATAGGGTGGTTGATTGATATTATTCTCTCTTCTATTCTTGATAATTCTTTGAAATTAAAGAAGGAATTGAACCACTTGCTACCACTCTAAATGCGAAGGGTGTGGGACTAACAAACATAGCCCAACCCCTCCGCCGTTCTTTGATGTGTACTTCGAAATGGAGGAAGGCGATGAAGGCGACGAAGGTGACGAAGGCAACAACGACACCACCCGCGGCCTCCGTGACCTGCGTAGCCCCCACGATGTTCGGGTCTACCAGCTGAACCGGCTGCGTGCCCCGGCTGCGTGCCCCGATCGAGCCACCCACGATGCTCCGGCCTCCTGGCTGAACTAGTCGTGCGCCCCTGCGGTGCTCTGACCTTCCGGCCAAACCTGCCCCGCGCCCCTGAGGTGCTCTGTCCTCCCGACCGAACCGGCCCCGCGCCCCCGTGATGCTCCGGCCTCCTGGATGAACTGGTTCCACGCCCCCATGGCGCTCTAAACTCCAGGACGAACCGGCCCCGTGCCCCGCGGCACTCCGGCCTGCTGGACAAACCGGCCCCACGCCATTGCGGCGTTGTGGCCTCCCGGACAAACCGACCCCGGCCCCCGTGGCATTCCGGCCTCCCGGCTGAACTGACCCTGCGCCCCCATGGCACTTCGGCCTCCCGTCCAAACCAAACCTGCACCCCGGCCGAACCTCCATCACTGTGGCCCTTCGAGCTGCCCCGGCCGAGCCGCCCTGCGGCCTCGTGCCCTCGCGACAACTTCCGACTGAGCCGCTCTGCAAGACTAAAAGGCTAATAACTCACAGATCGAGTGTCTGATTGACACACTTTCTTTTACGTCGAAACCCCTATGATGTGATGGACCTTTGAGATACTTCATCATTGGACTTTGTGGCAGTTGGAGTATCGACTAGTAGCTTGTGGATCAGATCCTCCCGGAGATGAGCGAGCATAGTGCGGAGACCTAGTGGCTGGCTGAACTTGAAGACTACTGACCGTTTCGACTTGGAGTGACTCGACTTTCCCAGTGGGGAGATCCTTGGTGACGTGGAATACCAATGGTGGGGAGAGACTTGGTGACACGGTAGATCAACAGTACTTGATAGGAGGAGTACCTCATTAGGCCTCGAGGGGGAGCGCCTCTATGTGATGCGGCGGACCCACAATACTCGACATGAGGAGTACCTCAGCAGTCCAAGGTTAGTGGGAAGCGCCTCTGTGTGACGCGACAGGCCCACTGTACTCGATAGATTATGAGTTCTCCAGCAGCCGAGGTGTTCGACGTTGTGACTCGAAATGTTACTTGTTACTGCCCTTAGAATAAATCCTGGTTTGAGCTGAGTCAGAACCTCTATGTTTTCCTCATGATTGAGATGGATTACTTGATAACTTAAGTATATGTATGGGAATATACCTAAGTATGGTTATTTGTTGATTTCATACTTTGTGTTTTATCCTTGTTGGATTTTGTGATACCTAGAGGGTCTCGGGGTCCCTACTAAGTATCGTTATACTCACCCCTGCACGGGCTATGCCCGCACCTTGTTGGGTTGGATGCAGACGACGAACAACGCTGACTAAGGCTGAGAGTACCAGGACTGGATGGTACCTAGAGGTGGACCATACGATGTGTCAGTACGCAGAGGATATGGGTGGACATGGAGTGATGAGGAGGCAATCTGTACCTACCCTTCAGGTAGAAACCTCGGAGGATGATCGAGTAGCTATCTCTTCCTTTTCTTCAGTTGTATTGTATCACAGTTGTACTTGTACTTTCCAGTTGGTCTTGTATTCTGTACCCTTTTACTTACTTAACTCACTCTGTTTACAGTTTAGTTTACTAGTGTTCCTATCTTGCTATGTGCTTGGTTACGTGTGCTTACAGGTTATAAAGGTAATGCCTTCCCAGTTTTAGGGAAGACGCCTTCGGTGCTAGTTTCCAACCCCTGGCCTATGGAAGGCGGGCTTGGGGTAGTCATGACAGGGGCCCCGGGGGACAGGTCGTGACAAATTGGTATCAGAGGAGTCGGTACTACCATAGAACTTAGGAATCTAATCTTTATTTTCTGTGAAGAAATATTGCTAAGGTTAATGAGTGCGTTTTTCAGTTTAGGGAGTCCAGTGTTGGTGGGGCGGCCGACATATCTATACACCAGGACCCTGACTTCTGATATCTAACTCAGTGCATGAAAACACTGATTGCGTGTGTGTTTTCAAGAGTCTTATTTATAAACTCTTTGAGTCAGCTCACTAGGTATAAATGTTTACTGTAGCACACCTGTTTCTTTTCAGGATGCCTCCACGCAGACAACCAGCTAGAGTTTCGAGAGTTGTACGCATAGATAACCCACCGAGCGATGAGGCCTTGGTGTAGGGAAATTTTTCGGTGGAGGCACCAGCGGAGGCACCGATGGTACCACTCCCCATTGGGCCACCAATTCCACCGAACCCAGTAGTATATGTTTCATGCCGCATGAGCATGTCGCACAAGTTCCAGTGCCAGAGGCCACCCAGGTTCAGGGGAGAGATGGACCCACAGGTGGATGAGGATTGGCTGGAGGCCATGGTGAGAGTTTTCCGATTAGTAGAGACACCATACGATCTCATGGTGATCCTTGCCTCCATCCTTCTACAGGCAGAAGCAGGCAGATTTTGGATCTTGATGCTCTAGGTTCACGATGAGGTGACCCTTTTTGGGGCAGACTTTGAGATCCTATTTCGGGCGGAGTTTTTTCCAGCGACTCTTCACGCAGTGCGCATACATGAGGTACTTCATCTGAAAAAGGGTAGCATGACAGTGGCTTAGTATTCAACGAGGTTCACTAACCTCTCATGTTACTCCATAGATAAGGTGTGGGACCCATTCGTCAGGGCATAGACCTTCGAGCAAGGGATCAGGCAGGAGATTAGAGCTCCAATGATCTCACTTAGAATCCCAATGCATACATGGGTGTTAGAGAGAGCCCACCTGGTGGATAGTTTCCTTGCTGAGCAGTCACCAGCATCGAGACCCACTACCAATCATCACGTAGTGGAGTCTTCTGTAGCAGGCAGCAGACAGATGTCGCAGAGGCGCAAGAGGACCAGACCTACAGGTGGACAAGCACATAAATCCGGATCGGTTGTGTGGGGCACCTGAAGAGGAGCTAGTCATTCCAGAAGTGGGAAGTATTATGCATGTGGTGGGTAGGGTCACATGGCTCATGACTGTCTGACCCACCGTACGGATGATCAGTAGATGGTCGAAGAACCACCTAGGTAGAGACAGAGGTTCGACCGAGGGGGCCCGCAGGGAGCAGGCGAACATGGAAGAGGAGCTGGTCATGAAGCTAGAGGTGGGTGAAAATTTGAGATATTACCACCACCACCATCAAGAGGACCACCCCGACCACAGGGAGCAGGTGGATATGAGAGATCTCTGCTCCAGGAAGCTGAGGCTTACGATCATGGAAGTCCAGAGATGATATGAGGTATGATTTCTGTCTACTCCACCTTAGCTGTAGTACTTATAGACACAGGTGTCAGTCATTCATTTATTTCCACTACCCTCGTTCAGAGCTCGGAGATTCCGACGGAGCCGTTGGCTCTATCCTTATGGTTAGAGACTCCTATGGTTGCAGATTCGATGATTACACACTGGTACCGGCAGTGTGAGATTAGTCTAGGAGGCGAGAGCTTCGACTGGGATCTCCTAGTAGTAGCATTGAGGACTTACGATGTCATCTTGGGTATGGACTGGTTATCTATAGTCCATACTCATATTGACTGTATTAGGTGCAAAGTGCGGTGTGTCTGTACAGATGAGATTGGGTTTACCTTCACTGGTGAGAAGGGAGCCTATGCGACGTAGGATGTACTTACCCGGAGGAGGGTGAAGCTAATTACTCATCAGTTGGCTAGCCTTACCCTCGGATTAGTTGATGTGGAGAGTTCGATCTATCCTATAGTGGTGGACCAGTATGCAGATGTTTTCTCTGATGATGTCCCAGGTCTACCTCCTCACAGAGAGTTGGACTTTTACATTGACTTGTACCCCTGGTATGACACCTATATCTACACTAGCATATCAGATGGATCCCGTGGAACTTTGCAAGCTGCGAGTATAGCTAGAGGACTTGCAGGGGAAGGGGTTCATCTGGCCCAATGTTTCACCTTGGGAATCCCCGATTATATTTTCCAAGAAGGTGGATGGGAGCTTGAGGCTTTGTGTCGACAACCGGCGCCTGAACTAGGTGACCGTGAAGAAAAAGTACCCACTCCTGAGGATTTATGACCTCTTTGATTAGTTGAAGGGAGAAAGGTGTTCTCAAAGATAGACCTCAGATCGGGCTATCACCACCTCAGAGTTCAAGGAGAGGATGTGCAGAAGATGACTTTCAGATGTCGGTACAACCACTAAGAGTTCTTGGTTATTCCATTCGGTGTAACCAATACTCCAGCAGTGTTCATGGGACTCATGAACAATGTCTTTTAGATGTACACTAATCTTTTTGTAGTGGTCTTCATCGAAGACATTCTAATCTACTCGACTACTAAGGAGAAGCATTCCTATCATTTGCAGGTAGTACTGGACACACTCTGAGAGCACTGGATTTATGGTAAGCTCTCGAAGTGCTAGTTCTAGATCTAAGAGGTTTAATTTCAGGGACCTGTCATATCAGAGGCTAGAGTTGCAGTAGATCCAGCGAAGATTGAGGTGGTACTTGCTTGGGAGCCACCTAAGAGTGTGATGGAGGCACAAAGTTTCTTAGGTTTGGTTGGATATTACTGGAGGTTTGTTCCAGACTTCTCCAGAGTTGCAGCACCACTATCAGCATTGACGAAGAAGGGGAAACCCTTTGTTTGGTCAGAGAAATGCCAGGGGAGTTTTCAAGAGCTGAGACAGAGGCTGAATAATTCCCCCATCTTGAGGCTTCCAGAGGAGGGCGTAGGGTAGGTAGTTTACTACAACACATCAGGGACCAGAATCAGATGTGTCCTGATGCAGGAGTGAGCAGTGATCGCTTATGGTTCTTGATAGCTGAGACAGCATGAGCAGAACTATGCTAACCATGACCTGGAGTTAGAAACAGTGGTCTTTGACTTGAAGGTGTGGCGACACAATCTAATGGGCGAGAATTTTATTATGTACTTTGATCACAAGGGTCTCATGTATATCTTTTCTCAAAAGGACCTGAACTTGAGACAATGACGTTGGATTGAGTTACTCCAGGACTATGACTTCAAGATATTATATACTCCTAGGAAGGGGAACGTTGTCACAGATGCACTCATTAGGAGATCTGGTATATAGTTTCTAGGTGAGGCGATAGAGCAGTTGGTCGCTTTGTAGATATCCTTTGTGGATAGAGTTGAAGCAATTTTCCTTCAGTCTCTTATAGTCACTCCCCCAATTCTTCAGCGAGTCAGGGAGGCGCAGCGTAGGGACACTAAATGCGAGACACAATGTGCTCAGATATTCAAAGGACAGGCCCCTGATGGATTTTATGAAGGTGGGGAGCACGCCATCCTTTTCAGAAGACGTACAATGGTACCAGTGTCACTTCAGGAGGAAGTGTTGAGGGAGTTCCACACATCCCCTCTAACATTAAATCCAGGAGTGGTGAAGATGTACCAGGATCTATGATGACATCACTAGTGGCCGGGAATAAATAAAGCATTAGTAGAGTTTGTCTCACGGTGCCTCACTTGTCAGCAAGTGAAGGCGAAACATAAAGCACCAGTAGGCTTGGTTCAGCCTTTAGAGGTCCCAGAGTGAAAGTTGGATGGGATATCCATAGACTTCATCTCAGTACTTCCACGTACATCTAGAGGTCATGACTCTATCTGGGTGATCATCGACTAACTTACCAAGTCGAACCACTTCCTACTGATTAGAGAGAAGGGTTCAGTAGAGATATTGGGATGCCTCTATGTGTAGGATATTGTGTGGATACATAGAGTACCCTCAACAATTGTCTCAAATCATGATACAAATTTTACTTCCCGACTATAGAAGGGGTTACAGGAGGCTTTCGGGATGCAACTTTATTTGAGCACCGCCTTCCATCCTCAGACGGATGGCCAGACTGAGCGGACCATTCAAACCCTTGAGAACATACTTTGTGCTTGTGTCCTCGACTTTGGTTGCAGCTAGGAGGATCACTTGCCTTTGGTGGAGTTTTCGTACAACAACATCTATCACTCCACCATAGGCATGACACCTTTTGAGGCATTATATGGTCGACATTGGAGATCACCTTTGTGTTGGACTGACCCATGGGAGTCAGCACTCGTGGGACCATAGATGGTTCAGGCTACCACAAAGAAGGTGCAGATCATCTAGGAGAGGATGAAGACTGCACAGAGTAGGCATAAGTCATATGCCTATAGGAGGCGGAGACCTCTGGAGTTCGAGGATGGCGACCACGTCTTTCTACGGGTCTCACCTTGATGAGGATTACAGAGATTTGGTCGAGGCGGCAAGTTATCTCCAAGATTCATCAGACCTTTTCAGGTCCTCAGTAGAGTTGGAGAGATGGCTTACCGCTTAGCTCTTCCACCTCAGTTGAACTGGGTGCAGGACGTCTTCCATGTATCCCAACTGAGAGGATACGTGCACGAACCTTCTCACATCATCGACCATGGCGAGCTGCACGTCAACGATGGGGAGACTTTTATGGCGGTTCCAGTGGAGATTGAGGATCTATAGGAGCGGGTCATCCATGGATAGTTGACACCTATGGTGTGCGTTTGGTGGTAGTACGGGAACCTCCAAGAGATCACATGGGAGTGAGAGGCTCAGATGCGTGCTCAGTACCTCCACTTGTTCCCTTATTTTGAGTTGTATCTTATGGGGATGTAAAGCCCTGATGTGGGGAGAATGTAAAGACTCATAATTTCCATGTAATTTTTTTAATTAAATTGAAATTTTACGAGTCTGTGAAAATTGACGGTGCGTGATTCTGAGGCCCGAAGTGCCCGAAATGAATTTTTGAACTTTTTTTCGTGTAAGTTTAGTAAACGTGCGAGCGGGTTTTTCTAACTTTTGAACCAGTGCTCAGAATTGAAATCTGAGAGCACCGTTGAACTCATAGTGCCGATATTCTCTTAAGGAGAATTTCACCTCGATGAGAGATGGTCGAGGATGAAAGTTAGTTTTGGGGTTTTTGTGGAAATAATAAAATAAAATAAACACACGTTTTATTTTATTTTTTTTGTTAAAACCTCCAAGTGGAAGTTGAGGTGTGGGGACCACTAGACCTTAACCTCCCATGAGAGGTTATGGTGGTAGGGACCACCCGAACCTATCCTCCCA